>PVHT020000022.1:6758478-6769322 GCA_004024745.2 Catagonus wagneri
CTATTCAGATTCTTAACCTGCTGTGCCTCAACGGGAACTCAATGACTACGTTTTTATACTTATTCATATATGACATAATTTATTTTGATAATTTTTTCTAAAACTTATTTTTACTAATGGAGGAGACTCTTAGAATGAAAGGAGAATTTATACCACTCAATCCCTCCTCTAAAGTAGGATAACCAGTATTCGTTTCTTATTGTTGCTTTTATTTGGGGCAAATTTGATTCTCTTGACTTAGTGGGTTGATTATGACTTTGATACTGCAAAATCAAAATCAAGTCTTATCAGAAGACTCTACTATGTAATTTTTTATTTGGAAACGGAGAGGGTGGGTTTATGCTGAGAACCAAAGAGGAAAAGGGTGAAAGCTGGTGCTCTGAGTTAAAGGGGGGAACTGAGTTAGTCTGGCGAGGCAACAGCAACCTCACAAGCCTGGGAAGAAAGAATCCCATGTTTCCAAAAGTCACTACAGGTCCTTGAAGTGCCTGGTGGAGGATGTCTGTGGGATACAATGGCATGTGGACTCTAATCACTACAGCTCAGAAACAGCATTCAAGGTTAAGAGTGGAGGACAGCTGATAGGACCTCCGGAAAGAGTGGCATCCATCAAAGGACAGAGGCCCAGCTCCCTAGCACCATTGCAACGATGGTGACCACAGAAGACCTACCTGGTGCCAGATTTGTCAAGGATTCTAACGTAAACACATGGATTGGAGGTCACAGATCCTTCATGATGACTGAACATTAGACTTATCTACTCTGATGTCAGGTTTTAATTTGTGTAAGTAAAATATTTTTCTTATAAGATTGCTCAAATTTATTTTCACCTTATGGGGAATATCTATGCATGTGAACAAGAGCTAGAGGGCTGCTCTTTGATATGATATGATTGATATGATTTCCTTTGATATGATGGCCTTCCCCTCTCCAGATTTGCTCTAATGTTTTTGCATTTTTGTAAAATTTGGGGGTCTATCCTGAAAAGTCACCTATGCTGGTAAAGAAGATCTGTTGGCAGAGCCATGGTCAATTCTTTCATAAGTACTGAAGTTATCTTTGGCAAGGTGTTGGGGGCTAGGAGGGGTAAACACACATACATTCTATGCTCTAGGATTTATTTATATTCATTTATCTTTCTAACTAATATTATTCACAAAATAATATTCATACATAATCAGTGACTTTTAAGTTACTTTGCTTTAACTTGTAAATCCCTTGTAAAAGCTGCTTTCAATAGTCTTTATTTCCAATTGGTAAGGACTGCGGTATAGGCCAGGCCCAAACCTGGCACCTCTCCCTTCCTTGAGGCTTTAACCTATGGATTCTAAACAAACCTTCTAAACAACCCACTGATAAGGTAAGCAATTAATTTTATCAGTTGTAAATTACCATCATTAAATTGCCGATAGGAAAACCAACCACTATTTTTATCTCTCCCCTTCCTCCTTCTCTCCCAACAGCCAAGAATGGAGAGAAAAGTTTATTTAAAGTGATAGCAAAGTAGTTAATGGCAGTGCTTATCAGTGGGCACTGCTTCATTTGGACCTATCTAAATGTGAAAACCAACTCCACTAGTCCTTAAGCTCCTTTGCTCTGTGTTTAGTTAAGTGCTTTTGCTAGCTGAGATGTCAACTAATGATCAAAGGAAGATTAGAGTTCAGCACATTGATTAGTCTTTTTTTCTCCTGAGGTTGTATCAGATACCTAAGACCCTCTGATACGGGTGGATGACGATGTGTTGCAATTCCACAAATCTGATTACATTGTGCATGCTGTATTTCACAAGAAGTTTGGGTAATGTTACAAACAGAAGCCCACCTGTATGTAGTGCTCAGTTCACAAACACTTTCACATATAACATCGTATTTTATTCTGAACACAACCCTGAGCTACAGATGGAAATTGGGTGGACAACTATTTCCACCTATCAAATGAGAAAAAAAAAAATTGTGGAGTGTCAAAGAGGCTTGTCTAAGGTCACCAAGTCACGAGTGGCCAAGGTGGGGCTGGAACCCAAGAATAATGACTCCCTTTTGAATGCCATAGCCACACCGCCGTACTGCTCCTGGTTTGGTAACTGAGGAACTTGGTTGCATGGGTCTTACTTTCGTGTCCTTTTCCCCAAGGGCAGCTTGAGCAAAAAGGATTTGGGGAGTGAAGAGCTGGCTGTGTAGATGATGTCCAGGAACACAATATTGGCCATGGAGCCTATGGCAAAGCCATGAGAACTGCAAGTCCCAAATGTGGTACAGCACCATCATCGTGGGAGTAGGAAGAATGCATTTGCCAGCTCAAGACCTCTACCTGAAAAAGACTTCCTTAAACTGAAAGATTAAAGTAACAGAAAATTAACCAGATAAAATGGCAATAAAGCCCAATAGGATACTACAGAGAATGGGTTTAGTGGTAGTGCTTATGACCTCAGATGTCTTTATTTACTTATTTAATTTTGCTTTTTAGGGCGATACCTGTGGCATATGGAAGTTCCCAGGCTAGGGGGTCAAATCAGAGCTGCAGCTACTGGCCTATGCCACAGCCACAGCAATGTGGGATCAGAGCCACATCTGTGACCTATGCTACAACTCACAGCAAAGCTGGATTCCCAACCCACTGAGTGAGGCCACAGATCGAACCCACATCCTCATGGATAATAGTTGGGTTTGTAACCCACTGAAACACAAGGGGAACTCCCCAGATGTCTTTAATAATGATGTATAGAAAACAAGGGACAACCAAGGCAGACATGAAATTTTAATCTGAGGGAGCTAGTCTTACAAGTATTGAGAAAATACAGTGGTTTGAGGATCTCATCTAAAGTATGACCCTGTGGAAAGTGGAATCATTCAAAAGAAATATCTAGTGGAGGACTAAGAAGAGTCACATGAAATGCTAAGAGGGTGTAGACCTAGTAGGAAATCCACAGATCTGAAATAGACACAGTGAAGAACATTTGAGTGAAGTAAAAGGAGAGAGAAACCAAAATTCTACCAGTGGAAGTATGCTTATCAAAAAGATTACAGCAAACATTACCACAAATTTCAAAAACAAACTATGGTTACCAAAGAGGAAACGTAGGGGGGTGGGGATAAATTCCAAGTTTCGGATTAACATATACACATATATACACATACATGAAATAGATCACCAACAAGGACCTACTATATAGCACAGGGAACTTGATATTCTTTAATAACCCATACAGAAAAAGTATCTGGAAAAGAATGACTATATCTGAAGGTATATCTGAATCACTTCACTGTACATCTGAAGCTAACCCACACTGTAAACCAACTAAAAAAATAAAAATTCAAAAAGCATTATTAAGAGAGACACAAATGTCAAGATTGAAGAAGAGATTAGAAAAGAACTCAAATTTCTCTACATGAGGCAGGCCTCTAGACCCCTAAGAAACTAGCTCTGTTGGAGGCACAATAGAGGTTGGCAAAATTACAACAATAAAAATAAAAAAGTCTAGACTAAATCCCAACTCCAGTCATTTCTACTTTCTCCCATGGCACATACCCAAAATAATCTGAGAGTGAAGAAAGATTGGACACAGACCATGTTCACATTTTCCAAGTGGGGAGGACAGATTCCAGAAACAATTGTCAAGCAATAAATATCCTTGCCTGGCGTATTAAGCAGGTGGTTTGCCATTTAGAATGGAAGGTAGGGTCTTCAGAAGGTAGCATGTCAAGCAAAATGTGACAGGGTGATTTTATTTCCCACAATGACTAGACTGAACGAGCAGAGAGATGCAGGAATGCAGAGGGCTTGCCACTAGCAAAATGTCTGATATTTTCTTGTGATACAGGACAAAGTAGAAACATGGACTGGATGTTAGTAAAAAGAGTTGAATTAGTAGCTTGTTGGGCTTGCCCAAAGAGTGTTGATTGATGTATACATGATAACTTGGACAATAGAGAGTTCTTTACTTGGCTTCTGAGCTTGATCCTTGACTTGTTTTTGTTTTGTTTTGCTTTTTAGGGTTGTTCCTGCAGCACATGGAAGTTTCCAGGCTGGGGTCAAATCAGAACTGCAGCTGCCAGCCTACACCACCACCATAGCAACACAGGATCCAAGCCACGTCTGCAACCTACACCACAGCTCACAGCAATGTCAGATCCTTAACCCACTGAGTGAGGCCAGGCCAGGGATCGAACCCTCATCCTCATGATAATTTATTACTGCTAAGCCACGATGGAAACTCCCTTGGCTTGGTTTTGATCACAGTTTTTATTAATAACTTGAGTAAAGGCATAGAAGCAGTAGTGTGCTGAAGGTGGCTTTTCAGAGCAGATCATTAAATTTTTAGAAAACCTATGAGCGGGTGGACATACCACCTTTCAGTTGGTCATGGTGGGGTATTTAGACTATAGAAATTAGCAAGCGCTATAAATCAGGACCTTTCCTTTCCCCTCACAGCAAGAACTGGTTGTTAAACACTTACTACCACATCACTGAATAGAAAACAAGCCCTATTGGTTAGGAATAACTTGACCAAAGCTAAAATTGACTTGAGCAAACAAACAAGAAACCCAGCAATTTCAAGTAATTGCAAAGTCCACTTTAAAGCTTTAGGCAGAGTTGGATGCTGGCTCAAATGATGTCACAAAGACTCAGTCTCTTTCCCTCTATGTTAGCTTTACTCAGTACTAATGCAAGGCTTTTATCATACCGTCATTGCAATGCCAGTGGAAAGAGAGCCCCTCTTCGTCAGTAATTTAAACAGAAGATCCAATCACTTCGATGAAAGGAACAGAATGCTTTGATTGCTCAGTCCTGCGTTCTGTTCCTGTCTCTGGGTATAGAGACTGAGAATGGGAAGTAGGCGGCCAAATCATGATGCGGTTATTAGAGAAAGGGTGATGGATGCTACTATGCATCCAAGAAAACATGTGTCCACTAAGGGCATTTACCTGATCTCTAAAAAAGACCCAGGAATTATAATTCATCTTAAAAAAGGGTAATCTCATGATGGTTGAATCAATAGGCACAGAATGTCAAAATAGGAAATTTATGTGCTAATTATTCTATAATTACTTAAGTACTCTTGGAGGATTATACTCAGTAATTGGCACTGCACTTTGCGAGGGACATTAAATATTCACAAGCCATGTATGTAGATAAATGCGTGAAAAAATGGCTAAAGAAACCAGAGAACATTTGTTTGCTTTGGAGGAAAAAAAGACTTAAGAGCACAAGGGATCTGTGTCTTCGTGTTAACAGTCCTCTTCTAACAGAGAGTGTCTTCTGTGTGACTGTAGAAGGCAGAGTCACAGGACCAGGGGACAGATTTGGTTCAGCAAAACAAATTAACTCTCTGACCCTGAAGGCTACCCCGCAACTGGATGTGTTGACTCAAATCACAGAGTTCTTTGGCATAGAAATGCTCAAGCAGGATTTGGATGACCAAACTTCTGGAAAAGTGCAGAAGAGTCCGCTTGGGATATTGCATAATGAATCAGCATTTTACATAGAGGTTAGGCTCGAAAGCCAGTAAAGCAAAAATCACCTGTAGCCAAAATTACCTTGAAAATTACCTATAATAATAATTTATATAGGTAATGGGTTTGTGCATATGATATATACGTATAAATGCATAATGTATTTAATCATGCACAATATAAAGAGAGAACAATCTTTTAAACACTGGCATCACGAAACCATGTGAAAAGCTAGTGGGGACCAAATAAAGCAACCACTGATTCATGTCTCCTATTTCACATTCACTTTGGGGCAACTACTGATTGTGCGTGACAGTGCGTGCATTGTTGACTGCACCTCACTTCCCCCACCCCCACTATAAGCACATTTAGTTGAATCACTCTACTGTGTAATAAAAATTTTGACTGGCTTTTGTCACTGGTTCCTGGGGAAAAGACTCTAAATACTTAGAATTTCCCAAGTAATAGGAACATCTTTTTATTCATGAGCCTTTTGGGTCACATCTGAGTTTATGCTAAGAGATGAGATGAGTCAGGACGGGGGCTGGTCATCACAAAGACTTGGACCAAGCCCAACCTCCAGGGAAGGGAGGAGGACTGGAGATTAAAAGCAGCACCAAGGGCAATGAATCTGTCAGTCATGCCCACATAATGAAACTTCCTGATTAGGGAACATATTGATGTACTGAGAGGGTGATATGTTCTATCATGACAGAGCATGGAAGACCTGCATTTGACCCCTCCCACACCTCACCCTGCATCTCTTCATTTAGCTAGTCCTGATTTGTATCTTTTTAATAAAACTGTAGTCACAGCATGGATCTTTCTTGAGTTTTGAGTCTCCTAGAGAATTATGAAATCTGAGGGGATGTAGGAACCTCTGAATTTGTAACCAGTGGTCAGAAATGTGAGTGGCCTGGGCCTCCCAAAGTGTGGTTGGCATCTGAAGAAAAGGCAGTCTTGATGAGGACCATGCCCTTAAGTCTATGGATGTGACGCTAACTCTGGGTGATTGATGTCAAAATCCTACATAGCAAGCCAGGAAATGTCAGAGCAACTCTAACTTAAGCAAGGGGTGTGACTGTACAGTACCTCTAACAATAATTCTCTCTTAAGTCCAAAAATCCCACTTTTTAAATGACAGATTTAACAAAATTCATACTTTTTTTTTTTTGCTTTTTAGGGCCACACCCAGGGCATATGAAGATTCCCAGGCTAGGGGTCGAATTGGAGCTACAGCTGCCAGCCTATGCCACAGCCACAGCAAGGCCAGATCCAAGCTATGTCTGCAACTACACCACAGCTCACAGCAACTTGGGATCCTTAACCCACTGAGCGAGGCCAGGGATCAAACCCGCAACCTCATGGTTCCTAGTTGGATTCGTTTCTGTTGTGCCACAACAGGAACTCCCCAAATTCATAATTTTATCTTGGCCCATAGAAAAGCCAATAGGAAAGAATCTTGTACTAATTCACTTTATGAAATTTAATTTTTAAAAGATACAAAAAAGACAGAATCTGGAAGAAATAGAAAATATGAATAGACCAATCACAAGTACTGAAATTGTGATGAAAAAAAAATTCCAAAAAACAAAAGTCCAAAACCTAATGGCTTCAAAGGTGAATTCTACCAATCAAAGAAGAGTTAACACTTATTCTGAAACATTTCCAAAAAATCGCAAAGGAACATTCCCAAGCTCACTCTATGAGGCTACCATCACCCTGATACCAAAACCAGACAGACATAACCAAAAAAATTATAGGCCAATACAACTGATGAACATAGAGGCAAAAATCCTCAATAAAATACTAGCAAACCGAATCCAGCAATATATTAAAAGGTTCATACACCATTATCAAGTGGGATTTATCACAGGGATGCAAGGATTTTTCAATATCTACAAATCAATCAGTGGGATACACCACATCAACAAACAGAAGAATAAAAACTATATGATCATTTCAATAGATGCTGAAAAAGCTTTCAACAAAATTAATCAGTCATTTTTGATAAAAACCCTCCAGAAAGTGGGCATAGAGGGAATCCACTTCAACATTATAAAGGCCATATGTGACAACCCACAGCTAACATCATTATCAATGGTGATAAACTGAAACCATTTCTTCTAAGATTAGGAACAAGACAAGAATAACTATCCTCACCACATTTATTCAACATAGTTTTGGAAATCCTAGCCATGTCAATCAGAGAAGAAAAAGAAATGAAAAGACTCCAAATCTGAAAAGAAGAAGTAAGGGAGTTCCTATTGTGGCACAGTGGAAATGAACCCACTAGTATCCATGAGGATGTGGGTTTTATACCTGGCCTCACTCAGTGGGTTAAAGATCCAGTGTTGCCATGAGCTGGGGTATAGGCTGGGAACTCTAACTCCGATTTGACCTCTAGCCTGGGAACTTCCATATACTACTGGTGCAGTCCTTTAAAAATAAAAAAAAAAAAGGGGGGGGCAGAAAATAAGAGGTAAAACTGTCACTGTTTGCAGATAACATGATAACTACACACAGAAAATCCTAAATGCTACCAGAAAACTGTTAGAGCTCACCAATGAATTTGGTAAAGTTGCAGGATACAAAATTAATACACAGAAATCTACTGGATTTCCATATACTAACAAAAGAAAGAGAAATTAAAGAAGCAATCCCCTTTACCATTACACAAAAAAGAAAAAGACCTACAGAAAGAGACCACTACATCAAAAATAAAAAGACCTACAGAAAGAGACCATTACATCAAAAAGAAAAAGACCTACAGAAAGAGACCTAGGACTCCTACTCTGAAAACTTTAAGATTCTGATGAATGAATCAAAGATGACACAGAGGGAAAGATATGCCATTCTCTTGGGTTGGAAAAATCAATATTGTCAAAATGATTACGGTATTCAAGGAATCTACAGATTCAATGCATTAATTGTCAAATTATCAATGACATTGTTCACAGAACTAGGACAGAATATTTTATAGTTTTTATGGAAACACAAAGACCCTCAATAGCCAAAACAAACCTGAAAAGAAAAAATGGACCTGGAGGAATCAGCCTCCCTAAATTCAGAGTATACCACAAAGCTATAGTCATCAAAACAGTATGGTACTGGCACAAATAATAGAAATGTAAATCAGGAGAACAGGATAGACAGCCAAGAAATAAACACACACACTGATGGTCAACTAATTTATGATAAAGGAGTAAAGAACATACAATAGAGGAAAGACAGTGCTGGGAAAACTGGATAGCTACACGTAAAAGAATGAAATTAGAATATTCTCTAACACCATACACAAAAATAACTCAAAATGGATTAAGGACCTAAACATAAGGTCAGATACCATAAACCATCTTGAGGAAAACATAGGCAGAATACTCCTTGACATAAATCACAGCAATATCTTCTCAAATCCATCTCTTGGAGTAATGGAAATAAACACAAAAATAAATAAATGGGACTTAGTTAAACTTAAAAGCTTTTGCACAGCAAAGGAACCCATGTAAAAAAAGAAAACCCACAGAATGGGAGAAAATCTTTGAAAACAAACATTTCATGCAGCTTTACATAAAAAAATACAACCTAATCAAAAAATGGGCAGAAGATCTAAATAGACATTTCTCCAAAGAATACAGACAGAGGGCCAAAAAATACATGAAAAGACAACATCACTAATTATTAGTGCAAATAGTAACTACCATGAAGTATCACCTCACCAGACTGATGACCAGATGGCCATCCTCAAAAAGTCAACAAACTACAAATGCTAGAGAGGGTCTGTTAGTGGGAATGTAAATTTGTGCAACTGCTATGGAAAACAGTATGGAAGTTCCTTAATAAACTAAATATAGAACTACCATATGGTCCAACAATCCCACTCATGGGCATATATCTGGAAAAGACAAAAACTGTAATTCCAAAAGATACATGTACCTCTATGTTCATAGCAGCACTATGTACAATAGCCAAGACATAGAAGCGACATAAATGTCCATTATAGGAATAGACAAAGAAGATGTGGTACATACATACAATGGAAAATCAGTCATACAAAAGAACAAAATAATGCCATTTGTACCAACATGGATGTACCTAAAGATTATCATGGTGAGTAAAGTTAGAGAAAGACAAATACCATATGATATCACATATAGATGGAATCTAATTTAAAAAATGATACCAAAGAACTTATTTATAAAAAAAACAAACTCACAGATTTCAAAACTAATCTTATAGTTACCATATGGGAAACTATGGTGATGGGGAGGAATTAGGAGATTGGAAATAACACATACACACTACTGTATAAAATAGACAAGAACCTACTGTAGAGCACAAGGAAATCTACTCAAGAGTTTGTAAGAACCTATACGGGGAACAAAGAACAGATATATGTATAACTGATTCACTCTGCTGAACACCTGACAACTATAAACTAACTTAGTTGTCACCAAGTCAACTATATGAAATTAGTTCATATAAAATTTTAAAAAGAAAAACTGGATTAAAAAAGAGGTACAAGAAAACTGGAAGCTGAGAGCCTTTGGCTCACACAATTTCATGTTACTGACTCACGTTACCCTAGAGCAACTGAGGTCTAGTGATGGAATAGTTTGTCCACAATGAGGCGGGGCCAGTTAGGAAAGGAAAGCAGAGACCCTCTTTCTAAATCAGAATAGGACTCAGGAGACACTAGCACCATAATAACGAGATCAACACTCCCTCCTAGGCCTAAAGTTTGGCAAGATTTTTCTTTCAGAGAAATATGAATCCAAAAATCTCCACTGCCAATTTCACAGAAATTTCAGGGAAGGGGAAATACACTCTCGAGCCCTTTCAGGGCCGGAAGGTCACTGAGTTCCCTCCCCAGCCCCCTTGGTCAGAGGCCAACAGTGGCAGTATTCATCTCAAACACAGCATCCTTTTAAATCCCTTACGATGCCTTCAGAGGTGCTGCCCTGTGCCCAGGCAGTGAAGGGCAGGGAGTGAATTCCCAAAGAGCAGGGTTGAGATCAAGGAGCAAAGGTACAGGGAGACCCCTCCGCTGAGCGGATGTATTTTCTCAGTGGAGGGACCTGCTCAGGAGATTTGGAATGGACTCCCTGGTACCAAGAAGTCTACAGCCACCTCCTGGGGACAAGTGGACAAGGAGATGTGCACATCTGTTAAGGGACAAGGACATCAAATGACATTTTTTTTATTTTTTTTATTTTTGCATTATAGCTGGTTTACAGATTTCTGTCAGATTTTCCAACTGCACCATGTGGTGACCCGATTACATGTACATATATGGATTTGTCACATGTAATTAGATATAGTTCCCCGTGCATTACAGTTGGAGCTCCTTGCTATTCCATCATTAAAGCAGTAGGTATCCCCACTCCCTCCCAC
>PVHT020000022.1:6770322-6887996 GCA_004024745.2 Catagonus wagneri
TTCATTTCTAGTGATTGGTCTATTCAGTTGATTTATTTCTTCTTGATTCAGTTTTGGGAGGGTGTAAGTCTCTAAAAATTTGTCCATTTCTTCTAGATTATCAAATTTGTTGGCATATAATTGTTTATAATATTCTGTCATGGTTTTTTGTATTTCTGTAATATCTGTTGTAATATCCCCTTTTTCATTTCTTATTTTGAAAAATTAATAAGTCCAAGAGCTAGTTCTTTGAAAAGGTAAACAAGATTGACAAACCTCTGGCAAGACTCATCAAGAAGAGGAGAGAAAAAACCCAAATAAACAAATGACATTTCAACCCAGTCATTCTGACAGCATCTGGTTCTAACCAACTATATTCAAAGGAGAATCGTCAGTTGTGTTATTACCACAGATATTGCTCAACAATAAATCCCACCAGAGTACCTCCTGCATGACATTATTTAGGGCAGTTAAGGGAGTTTTTGGAGTTATTTCAATGCTATTTAAATTCATTATCTAATGCTAATTAAAATGATCTATTTTGCTGTCACCAAGGAAAACCTTGTTAGGGAAACTGATGAGCTGCAGAGAGCTCTTTATCACCATGTGGGGAGTAGAACTCTGCTTACAGCACCATGCATCCTGTCATCAACAACTCAAGGCGAGGGAGAATTAACCTGTCTGTGTGTATGTCTGGCCTCGGGCAGATTTCAAGGGCCAGCTGGGCATCCGAGGAGCACTCAGCTGGGTAGCAAAAGACCTGCCTCTGACCCTCCATGCCACCTTGGGGCAGGCCCCTCATCCCTCCAGGTTGGTTTACATCATCAGGCTTTTCAAGCTAGAATGCACATTAGAATCACCCAGGGGACTTTCCATAATTCAGTATCCAGGCCCCACCCCCAGACCAATTAAACCAGAATCCCTGAAGATGGGGCCCAGTATTTTAAAGCTCCTTAGGCAATTCCAAGCACAGGTGAGGTTAATGACCACTTCGTAAGATGGTCTGTAAGGACCCTTCCCTCCAGCCCTGCACCCCTCCCCTTTTCCAGACTGAGTGATGGGAAATCCTTGGCTCCGTTCATCTCTCTCTTGCAGACACTGGTTATAATGAGTCTGATTCAACATCGGTTATCAGCTAGGAGGTGACTGCTGTTAAATCATGGCCATGTCTTAGTTATTGTTGTATATGCTTAGCACATACTAGGTGCTCAGTACTTATTTGACAGATGAATGATGCAGAGGCCGAAATGCCTTCTGCAATTCACCCCACCTCTCTGCTTTATTTTGAGTGGCATTTTAATTATGTTGCTGCTGCTTTTATCACTTAGCAGAGCAAGAAGAGTCAGTTACTGAAATTATTAGACTCATCTTTAATGACAGAATTTCCCAAAATGGTAGCTTAATAAAGTTTTCAGCAGAAACTGGCCATTGTTGGAGTTCCTGTCATGGCTTAGCAGTTAATGAACACGACTAGCATCCATGAGGACGTGGGTTCAATCCCTGACCTCGCTCAGTGGGTTAAGGATCCAGCATTGCTGTGAGCTGTGGTGTAGGGTGCAGATGTGGCTCGGATCCCCCATTGCTGTGGCTGTGGCATAGGCCAGCAGCTGTAGCTGATTTGACCCCTAGCCCGGGAACCTCCACATATCATGGGGGCAGGCCCAAAAAGAAAAAAAAAAGGAAATTGGCACATTGTAAATCAACTACACTTCAATAAAAATTTTTTTTTAAAGAAAAACTTTATTTCCCTAAATACACAAAACCTTGGCTTTTAAAAAATGGTCCTGGAAGTAGCATGATCCATATCACTTGGGAACTTGTTAAAAATGCAGAGTCTTGGGCTCCAAGCCATTGTCTACTGAATCAGAGACTTTAGGGGTAGGGCCTAGAAATCTGGTTTTTTGTGTGTGTTTGTTTTTTGTTTTCCTTTTTTTGGCCACATCTGGGACATATGGAAGTTCTCAGGCCAGGGATCAAATCTGAGCCACAGCTGTGACCTATGCCACAGTTGCTGGAAGGCTGGACCCTTAAACCACTGAGCCAGGCTGGGGATCAAATTACACCACTGCAAAGACAATACCAGATGCTTAACTGGCTACACTATAGCGGGAACGTCTAGAAATCTATTTTAATAAGCTATCCAGGTTATTTGAGAACACTGCCTTTATAAAAGAATTTGAGAGCAGGCAGTCCAAGGCTAGTAAAGCAACTCCATGAAGATGTCAGGGACCCATATGCCTTCATTCTGAGGGTAAAAACCTTGTCCATATGATTCGATATGGCTGATAGAGTTCCAGCCATCACATCTAAGTTCAAAGGAGTAAGATAAAGCAAAAGGCACACACTCTCCTTTAACATGACTTCCTGAATGAGTACAACATTTATTTTTATACCTCACTGACTAAAGTATTTTCTGTGAAGAAGGAAGGAAATGTTTGTGTTGGGCACAGGCCACCTAGCCGAAAAGTAGGGTTCTGTTTCTGAGGTGCTGAGATAGGAAACTAGATGTTTCTGTCTCAGCTAATCACTTAATGATGATAATAAGGAACATTAAAACTTATCAGTGTTTTATGTCCAAGCACTATGTTAAACAGATGACAGTTTTGTATGAGGAATTGTTACAGAGCATGTGTTCTTATCCTCAAAGCTTTATGACTCTGATACAAGTGTTGGTGGACGAGAAGAAAGAGGAATAATAACTGATATTTTATATCCATTTTTCACTAGCAGGGATAATACTGGTTTTGCCATCACTTAATAAGGTTGAGCTTGCAAAGCAAGCCCCACCCCATTCCATTTGTTCTAAGGCTGCATTTTGAGTTCACTAGGATAGGTCTGCAGTGATATTTGTACACTAAGAAGCTTGAGTCTAATGCAAGGGAGGATTCAGGATTTGTGGAGTCTAAACTTGCAAAATTTAGGATATCCTCTTAAGAAAAAATATTGAATTGTGAATCCAAAATTAGGCTTTGGAATGCCCGGCAAGCAACCACGCCTGATGCTTAAGCCTCCCAGAATTCATGGGAAATCTGCTTCCAGCCTAATGCTTCCCTCTTGGCCCCGCTTGATGACTGCATGTGGCACGAAGGCTACAGTGCAGGTAACTGCTGACAGGCAATCGTGGAGTGGTTGATCTAGAAGGACATGTAGATGATGCTGATCAGTGGTTTTCTAGCTTTGTTTATAACAGCAAAACCCTGTCTCAGAAAGAAACCTGACTCCCAAGTGTGAACACATTAAACAGATTTAAGTGGGGCTGCTCTGGGGGAAACCCAGGTGGTTTGTCAAGAGCCCCATCTGCCTCTGCCCCCTCCTCTCACATTGCCGCTCCCCAGGCATCTCAGGGCAAACTAGGACTTTGAAGGTACCATCTAAAAATCACCTGATCTACTTGGTGGTTGAGGGGCTAGAACTTGTATCCGTCCAAAGATCTCTTCTTTCTACCGTAATAATCCTTTGATTCCTAGGCCAGCCTTCCAAAGACTTTTTAGGATCTGTCTCTCACCTTGTCCCATTTGCAGGAGTTACTGTACTACAAAATCAAAGCACAAGGCATTACCTGCCTCTAAGGTAAGAGAATCCGTGTCCCACTGAAGGCTATTCCCTCAACTGCTGGTCCTCTTTCTTCCCTTCATGCACCTTACACCTCTGGCCAAGTCCCTGGCACCCCCAGGAGAAGGCCAGAGGCAAGAGGATGGAACCAGTGGGCAGCACATGTGCTACTGAAAGACTGGGAACCCCTGGGGTCATGGGAACATGAAGTACATTTATAAACTGAGCTTAGATAGAAGCTATCTTAATAGTATGAAAAAAAGAACAGATTTAAAATTCTATCACATGTAGCACCACAGATAATTTCGTCATCAACTCTGATTTTTATTGCTGACCAACTGAAGCAAAATCCTCTCCATTTGCTGGAATTTCACGTCCTTCTGACTGTGCTTCCAGTCTTGGCAGAACTTTGCCATAATAAACTTCTCTAGAAAGACATTTTCACTCAAAGTAGTTCATTTAAGTATTGCTGTACCTTTTGCCCAAGTCTTGCGATAAACTTTATCATGTTGTCCTTTTCCAGCTTTTAAGATTCAAACAGTTCTCAAGCAAACCATATATGGGGAGTATTACCTTGATCTGATGATCCTCATCAGTATTCAGGGGAATTCTTCCATCAGGCCCCTACTTTCCTCAGCCATTGAACCTCCCTTAAGTTCCTAACTAGTGAGAAGTCTTAATCTTATTCAGTAACTGAAACTATAAATCCCCAAGGCGTTCTTTAAAATAAGTTTAACTTAAAATGCAATCTAAATATAACAGAATAACTTTCCACAGAAGAGTCACATCAAGACTGCAGTCGACAACAAAATGGTGGAAATAGTTGGATCAGCTCGATGGCTCCCTTGAGAAAAAGACGGAATCAATTTCCGAGGGTTTGTTGTACTGAAAGGTGGCAAAGAACTACATCTAACGTGCAATATGGAAACAAAAAGCTACTTTATAATGTCAAAATATCTTCAGGACATTAAAAACATTGTTCTCAAGCAAATATATAATGTGTTTAAGAGGGACAGAATTCATTAGGGAGGAAACAAGCCACGTAGTGATATTGAGATTCAGGACATATTATAGCACCTTGGATGTTTACGTTGAAGGAATTCAAAAAGTGACAGTTGAGGGACTTTCTGATCTTGCCCCAATGCAGATCTGGAGACCCTCACGCGAGGGTCTACACCTCTTTACATCTGAGGGAAAAGCAGCATCCTTATCTCTCAAGATGGAGGGACACTGAGAGGAACATGAACAAACAAGCCGTGCTCTTTCTTAGTTTACACACTTAGCTCGTACCCCTTTGGTCCCTATCACATTCCCCATGACTTTACACTCTTCATCAAATCTAGCACTGAAATGCGCAGGTTTAACTCATTCTACGGGTTCTCATATCCTTACAAAGGCCCCCATGTCATGTAGAATTTAAATACATTTGTGTGCTTTTCTCCAATTAATCAGTCACATATATGTATTTTTTCTCATTCAATTGTTCAATGAAAGAGAAACTACTGGACAAAGACTAGTAGAAAGGTTAGAGCAACATTGGTTCATGTTATACAGGACAACTCTAATCTTTGGAGTTGTCCCTCCTTTAGAAAAATTGTTTGCAACTTATTGATATTCTACACATTTTGATCCACTTTTCAAGAGTCTGGACCTTAATTAATTGAATAGTATATTGGGGTTCCCGTCGTGGCTCAGTGGTTAACGAATCCAACTAGGAACCATGAGGTTGCGGGTTCGATCCCTCGACTTGCTCAGTGGGTTAAGGATCCGGCATTGCCATGAGCTGTGGTGTAGGTTGCAGATGCGGCTCGGATCCCACGTTGCTGTGGCTGTGGCGTCGGCCAGAGGCTACAGCTCCGATTAGACCCCTAGTCTGGGAACCTACATATGCCGCGAGTGCGGCCCTAGAAAAGGCAAAAAGACAAAAAAAAAAAAAAAAATATATATATATATATGGAATAGTATATCAAGCAAATTTACACCCCCTAGAAAAGTCAAACAGCCTTGTGGTTTTGCAGACAGTGCTCTAGTACATCTTTGAATGAGGGCAAATCTTTTTGCTTATCTTTTAAGCTTCGGATAATTTTATTACTAGTAGTTTTTTTTGGGGTGTGTGTTCGTTTTTGTTTTTTATCTTTACACTCCAATTCAGTGACCTGGGAACCAAACAAAGCAAGTAATATACAATCTATCTGAGGAAACACAAACACATCAAGTTTTACATGGCGCCTATCACATAAACAACTTCATTCACTCTGACTTCACCCCTTTATTTTTACAAACTGTCTTACCACCGTGATTTTTACAAACAAGAAAACAAGTTTCTAAAGACTGTGACTTACCCACATTCCTGGTCAGATCCTGGGCCAAGCCTCAAAGCCAGATCTTCTGCAAACAAACTCCAAGTGCTTTTCACGGTGGTCCTGTTTGCTCTCAAAGACCCCTCACAGTTGCAGTGAATCTTCTTGCTTAAAAATCTTTACTAATTATGGGCACATGGGAACGTGAAAGGTGAGGAAACTTAGGACCGAGATCACATGCCTAGCAAGCAGAGGAACCCACACAGGGTCCATTTTTCTCAAATAAATCCAAGACTGCTTCCTCTACAAAACAATCACCTGGTGCTGACTCACGCAAAACCACTACCCAAGTTGAAACCCTGCCCTTCTCTGGGGTACCTAGGCCCATTGGTTCAGGTGACTGACCTCAAAGTACCCCTTCCAAAGGAAACAAACTCCTTTTCCAACCTGTCTAGCTCTCAGCACTCTACCTGAACAAGTAGATAGACTTTGAAGAAAGCTGTTAATCACAGGTTACAGCTGAAGGTGCTGTTCCTAGCAGGGTTATTTGCATTTAAAAAGGAGCCAATTTGGGCTCCAGTGCTTTCACCCCCAGCTTCTTAACTTGTGGGCAGAAAAGACTGCAGGGGGCTGCAAAGCCTTTTTTGCCCTAAGTACTAGATACAAAGGGGAGTGATGGCTTTTCAAAAGTACACAGCTGTTTTAAATTGTAAAATATGTATCTAAAAGTGGTAATAAATTCATGGAAGTTTCTATGTGATTTCTTAGCCAGTACAGACTCAAAAGTACAAGTGTACAAGCATTTGGGGGCAAGGGTTGCTGAAATGTTTGATGCCAAAAAAACTCAAAGATGGGAACTTTATTTGACTTCCAAGTCATGGCTTTTGTGACAACAGCAACCTTTCCAGCAATCTCCTGTGATTCTCCCTGCCCATGTAGAAGCCCAACCCTGGGACTGAGCCCCACGTGTGTCCAGGCTCAGTTCTAGGTACTTTTCATATATAAACTCATTTAACCCTCACAGTGACCAAGGGCAGTGTGCATCTTTTTTAAATGAAGAAACTGGAGTTCCCGTTGATGCGCAGCGGAAACGAATCCGACTAGTATCCATGAGGATGATGGTTCGATCCCTGGTTTCTCTCAGTGGGTTGGGGATCCGGCATTGCCGTGAGCTGTGGTGTAGGTCGAAGATGCGGCCTGGATCCCGCGTTGCTGTGGCTGCGGCAGCTGTAGCTTGGACTCAACCCCTAGCCTGAGAACTTCCATATGCCATGGGTACAGCCCTAAAAAGCAAAAAAATAAAATGATAAATAAATGAAGAAACTAGACCACAGCTCACAGCAACACCAGATCCTTAACCCGCTGAGCAAGGCCAGGGATCGAACCCTCATCCTCATGGGTACTAGTCAGATTCATTAACCACTGAGCCATGATGGGAACTCCCCCAGAACTCTTAAGTGCTCTGGTTTTGGTCCATGTCACATTCTGATTTAATTTATTTATTTTTGCTTTTCAGGGCTGCACCCCATGGCATATGGAGGTTCCCAGGCTAGGGGTCTAATCGGAGCTACAGCTGCCAACCTGCACCACAGCCACAGCAAGTTGGGATCAAAGCTGCATGTGCGATGTACATCACAGCTCACAGCATCGCCGTATCCTTAGCCCACTGATACAGGCCAGGGCTTGAACCCGCATCCTCATGGATACTAGTCAAGTTTGTTTCCACCGAGCCACAACAGGAACCCCCTTGGATAGTATTTACTAGTAAAGAGTACTTCACCCATTAATGAATCATTGTGGCCAAGGGGATGTGTGATTTGGGGCGTGATCATGTGCACTCAATGAAAGCAAGTCAGGATGGGTTCACCCTACCCAAATACGATGACTGTGAAATGTGGGAGGGGAGCCCCAAAAGGGTGCCAGCCAGACCAAAACATACATTCACAAGTTTGTATCATAAGCAGATACAATGGTTTCCACACAGATCTGTATTTAGAACCAGACTTCAGTATTAAGCAATACAGATGGGGCAGAATAGCTTATCTGGCAAGAAAAATAAAACCTAAGGCTTGTCCATTTCCATGAAAGCACTTTCTTGTAATTATACAAGTCTTTAGAAATCACGTTTATTCTATCTCTGCGTACTGTTGAATGTAGTAGCAGCAAGTCAAAGTCTTTACTGACAGGTATATCAAAAAAAAAATGAGTTTATTGAGTTATTTCTATCTAAAAGGAAAGGCTGTTTTCAAGCATCTGGGAGTCATTTAAAATATCTAAATTATTCATTAAGCTTAATTAGAGTCATCAAGAGCACAAAGTCAGATGATTCTCATAACCTTACCAGATTCCAATCACCTTCCACTTAAGTACTTGTCACACATCAGGCACAACTAAGAACCATCATTTTCCCCTAAGATAGGATTAATTTCCCTAAGAACAAGAGAGCATGGACCAAAATTTCTCATTATCACATTTTTGCAGCTCTCTTGGTCCACTTACACTCAGCGACAGGCATGAATCCATGTTTAAACACCAGAAAGTATTTTGATGAAAGATTCCAAACACCATTCCTTCATAGGGATGGGAATGGAAACACTGACGCTATCTTCTAGGGCACTATTTTGAGTACAAACATGCACAGAGCAATCAGTGTCTGTTTGCACACTTCGGAATGCAGAGCAGGTCTTTAGTTCCTGTTCATAAAAGACATCCAAGCCAAAGAACATGCTACATCACCTGGTTAAGACTGTTTGTTAAAACCTTAAGAATTCAACTAGGAAAAGGTTAGGGAATCTAGGAGCACTGTGGTGGTGATGGTTTTAAATTGAGGATGGGAAAGATGGTGTATTAGTTTTTTGGGTTGCCTAACAAATATCACACACTGGGAGGCTTAAACAACAGAAATTTATCTCTGATATATCTGGAGGCTAGGAGTCCAAGGTGAAGGTGTCAGCAGAGTTTCACTTGGGGTCCTCTTTCCCCAGCTTGTAGATGGCTATCTTCTCTCATTTGTCTTCTCATGGTTTTCTCTTTACATGTGTCCTGATTGTTTCTTATAAGAACAGCAGTCACACTAGATTATAGTCTACTCATGTGACCTCATTTTACCTTAATTACCTCTTTAAAGACCCTAACTCCCGAAAGAGAATAGATGTGTATACATGTATAACTGAATCACTGTTCATAGCAGAAATTACCACAATGCTGTAGATCAACTATACTTCAATAAAACTTTAAAAAATTTTTAAAAAAAGGGACCCTATCTCCAAATATATAGTCACATGCTGAGGTATGGGGGGTGGGGCTTGGGGTGGAGGCTAGGATTTCCACCCACAAACTTGAACACAATTAATTCAGCCCATAACAGATGGAGATGATTATGAACTTAGTTCCCTTGGGATAAACAATTTCAGAGGTGAGAATATGAGCTCAAGTTGCAGATTTTTATGTTTACTTAGGTTCATCAGTTTTAGTACAGAAATAGTTTGATTAGTGGCTCAGTATTAACTGCTGCTTTTTCTGAGAACTTGTGCTCTCTTAACCATTATTCTAAAAATACACACAAACCCTTGTCTTTGCAAGACATGCTCTTAAGAGTGAGTAAACTGCTATAATTAAGATGTAACCTTTTCAAAATTTCATTGCAAAGAGCAACAGAGGTGCCATCTCATATTTTAAAGGGGAAGTCTTTTGCGTTCAGGCATGCAGGAAGCCTTATATCATTTAGGTAAACACACATGACCCCAGGTTTAAAGAGAAACAGATACTCCTTCCTTCTAGGTAACGTCTGAGCCCTAGGAAAAGCATGGGGTTGATGCAATCTGAAAACTACAACAGCTAAATTTTCAAATTAAAGACATTCTCGCCAAAGCAATCCTGAGGAACAAAAACCAAGCAGGAGGCATAACTCTCCCAGACTTCAGGCAATATTACAGGGCCACAGTAATCAAGACAGCATGGCACTGGTACCAAAACAGACATACGGACCAATGGAACAGAATGGAGACCCCAGAAATAAACCCAGACACCTACGGCCAATTGATCTTTGATAAAGGAGGCAAGAACTTCAAATGGGAAAAAGAAAGTCTTTTCAGTAAGCTTTGCTGGGAAACTTGGACAGCTGCATGTAAATCAATGAAACTAGAGCACACTCTCACACCATGCACAAAAATAAACTCTAAATGGCTTAAAGACTTAAATATAAGACACGACACTATTAAACTCCTGGAAGAAAACATTGGCAAGACACTCTCGGACATCAACCTTACGAATGTTTTCTCAGGTCAGTCTCCCAAAGCAACAGAAATCAGAGCAAAGATAAACCAATGGGACCTAATCAAAATGACAAGCTTTTGCACAGCAAGGGAAACCAAAAAGAAAACTAAAACACAACTTACAGAATGGGAGAAAATTTTTTCAAATGACGCAACTGACAAGGGCTTTTTCTCTAAAATATATAAACAACTGATGCATCTCAACTGCAAAAAAGCCAACAACCCCATTGAAAAATGGGCAATGGACCTGAACAGACATTTCTCCAAAGAAGATATACAGATGGCCAACAAGCACATGAAAAAATGCTCAACATCTCTGATAATTAGAGAAATGCAAGTCAAAACTACCATGAGATACCACCTCACACCAGTCAGAATGGCCACAAACAACAAATGCTGGAGGGGGTGTGGAGAAAAGGGAACCCTCCTGCACTGTTGGTGGGAATGTAAGCTGGTGCAACCACTATGGAAGACAGTGTGGAGGTACCTTAGAAATCTCTACATAGAATTACCATATGACCCAGCAATCCCACTCCTGGGTATATATCCAGACAAAAATTTCCTGGAGAAAGACACTTGCACACGCATGTTCACTGCAGCGCTATTCACAATAGCCAAGACATGGAAACAACCCAAATGTCCATCGACAGATGACTGGATTAGGAAGATGTGGTGTATATACACGATGGAATACTATTCAGCCATAAAAAGGATAAAATAATGTCATTCGCAGCAACATGGATGGAATTAGAAACCCTCATACTGAGTGAAGCAAATCAGAAGGAGAAAGACAGATGTCATATGAAATCTCTTATAACTGGAGTCTAAAACACTACACAAATGAACATCTCAACAGAAAACAAAATCACGAACTTGGGGAACAGACTTGTGGTTGCCAAGGGGGTGGGGGAGAGGTGGGGGAGGGGGTGGGAGGGAATGGGGATAACTAGTGCTTTAATGATGGAAAGGCGGGGAGATCCAACTGTATTGCACGGGGAACTATATCTAATCACATGTGACGAATCCATACATGTACATGTAACCGGGTCACCACGCAGTGCAGTTGGAAAATCTGACAGAAATCTGTAAACCAGCTATAATGCAAAAAAATAAATTATATAAAAAAGCATAGTTGTAAGCAATTCAGATAATGCAGAAAAATAGAAAGTAGAACATCTACAGTCCTTTTGCCCAGAGACAAGACGGAAATGAAACATTAAATCACCGTTAAGTATAGAAAAAAAAAAATTTAAAGACATTCTCAAATCCAGTAAGCTTTTCCATGGAAAATATATCCTCCATTTAGCCAGGTAGGTTGTTTTTAATTTAGTTAAAATCTATGGATTTCTGCTAAGAATGAAAATGGTATAGGAGTTTCCCCCTGTGGTGCAGTGAGTTAGGAATATGATTGCAGGGCTTCAGGTAGCTGCAGAGGCATGGATTCAATCTCCAGCCCAAAAGAGTGGATTAAGGATCTGGCATTGCTGCAGCCATGACATAGATCACAGCTGGAGCTCAGATTCAATCCCTGGCCCAGGGACTTCCATATGCTGTGGGTGCAGCCATTAAAAAAAGGAAAAAAAAGGTATACAGTCAAAAACCAAAGGAAACAGCAGAGAAGCCATCAGTGATGAACAATAGCAACAAATATCTGGACGACGAAGTCATGCAGAAAACTACATACCACATACACGCACCGGAATAAGTTCATTATCACTGTGATTTACAGAAAATCTCAGCAATTAGAGGTGCTAAGTACTGGGGAAAGCTGGAGTGAGGCCTGGGATGGAAAACAGGCGGATTGGCTAAAACTGGGAACAACCACTCCATACGCTGGTAGAAGGCTGACAGTTTATTTTACGAACTCAGGATCGTTCCATTTCTTCAGACTAGGGGGCCCCAGGTACAAGACAGAATGAGGGAGAGGCATTATACTCAGAGCTAGTGGGTTAATTAAAAGCTACACAACAACTATTGAGCAACCAGAATACTGGCTGCCAGGTGGACTTACCTCTGGAGGCACTGAATGGCCTAGACAAAAGGCCTATAGATCCTGACATCTGGAGGACTCCAGTCAAACAGCAGCATCCATACCTATTCACCTGTGCAACGAACAGTCAACAGTGTGGCGAACTTGGATGGGCCTGCCCCCTTTCTGATCAGTTTTAAGTGTTTTAAGTATATGAAGGAGAGCCAAAGATCTCTCTCAGAAAGTCTCAAACATAAGAGACCAAAATAAACAAAAAACATAGACAGCAGAAAAGAGGCAAAGCAAAATAAATATAAAAGACAGCATCCCCAGAGATTTAAGGGGTATTTCATTCAAGAACTAACACTTCCATGAAGGGCTTGCAGAGAAAGTGGAGGAAATATTTCATCCAGAAAGCAAAACAGGAAGTCAAAGAACTGAAACAAACAAAAAAACCCCAAAATACTAGAGGATCAAATAGGCATTTGAAAACTGAGAAGCAGGAGTTTCAGAGATAAGGAACAGAGAAACCATAGTTGTGGGAGGAGGGTATTAGAGACAATAAAAATATAGCCCCCACATGGAAAGACTGCACTTCTTTGACTAAAACTAAGTACCCAGCATGAGGAATGAAGAGCAAATACACACAACACATACTAATGCACAAGACCCTGAAATACAGACAGGCTGGGGACTAAAACCTTTCAGAGAAACCCCTTGCATCCTTTCAGAAAAGGCCACATATAAAAGACTAAGAACGAGAACGGCATTGGACTTTCACAGTAACCCTGCATCCAGAGAAAATATTGACCAATGTTGTCAAAACTCCAGGACAAAATTTAATTTCATACTAGAATTCTATACCCAGCTGAACTAGGTAGCTGCCCAGTGTAAAGAGGTAGGATAAAGACATTCAGGAGTTCCAGCTGTAGCTCAGTGGTAATGAACCTGACTAGTAACCATGAGAATGCAGGTTCAATCCCTGGCCTCACTCAGTAGGTTAAGGATCCGGATTTACTGTGAGCTGTGGTGTAAGTCACAGAGCTGACTCAGATCCCAAGTTGCTGTGGCTGAGGTGTAGGCCAGCAGTTAGCTCCAGTTCTGATTCAAATCCTGGCCCGGGGGCTTCCATATGCCACATGTATGACCCTAAAAAGCAAAAATATAAAACATTCAGACTTTAAAATTTTACCTCATATGCATTCTTACTAAGGAAGCTACCAGAGATTGTGCCCTACTCAAAAGAGGATGCTAAGCAACAAAATTAAATGCATGGGATCCTGGAAATGGGCTTTTCATAAGAGTGTGAACAAAAGGCCCAGGATGGTGAAGATGGTTGTGCCACAGTTCTTAGGACATGCAGAAAGCCAGCTGGCTCCAGGAGGGGTGCCTGGCATTTGACATGATGCACTGGAAAGTGTGGAAACTGGTAGTCAGGGACAAGGTAGCACAATTTGGGCTGCAAGTTTCTAAAGATTCAGTAACAAGAAGTTCAGGAGCAGGAAAGCTCCTAGAGCTGATTTATTCAGTAGCTCAACATCAAAGTTCCAGGTTCTTTCAACCTTTTGCTCAGCCAGACTCAGTGTGCTTTCTGCACATACTAAAGTCAGCCAGCAGGAAAGGGACTCTGTTCCATGAAAGTCTGTGACCTAAGGGACCCTTCCTAGGAATATACTTTTCTTTTGAGGTTCATTGGCCAGGCTCCTTCCTAAAAGGGCCCCTGAGATTAGTTCATACACTGCTCTTTTGCAAAAGACGCACAAGGGAAATGTCCTTATAGCTTGGTGGAGTATTGAATGAGGCTGTTAAAAGTCTAAGCACATCTATGACCCACTGGAGGCACAGTGGATGGGAGATACTGGAGTCATGGGGAAGGGTGGACACAATAAAGTGAGAGCCTCACCAGGATGAAAAAAGAGGAATATGGTGCCTGCTAAGCAATTCTGATGGACAGCTTGAGAAAAATCAATGGGAGTGTAGAAAAATAAATAAATGGGGCTATTTATTAATTCCGGGAAAAATACAATGGTATAGGAAATGTAAGAGAGTTCACCACTTCCTTCAGTATTTAACAATTTACATCAGTATAATCATATAAATTGAAAACCAATCTATCAAAAAGTATTCAATATTGGGAAACTGGGAAGAAAAGAAGAGAATAGTGGTGGTGAAAAGTCTCAATCTGTATTTTCCCATTATAGGAATTTAAAAGAAAATGCCTAACACTGAGTTATAAAAACAACCTCCATCCCCAACCACCAGACTCTCAAATAGCAGGTTTTTGTCCCCTTCTCTTTCTAAATGGGCCCTTTATACAGAAAACAAACTCACAATGTATTAGTCAAACAAAAGCAAACTCTGATGTCCTCTCCTCCCCATTATCTCCTCATCCCACCCCCATCTCCACCAGCTGTCCCCCCAACCTTAGACCTGGCTGGGGAGGGGGGTAGGTGGTGGCAGGGTGAGGGCAGGGAAAGAACCTATACCAAAAGAGAATTACCGGTATGTGCTCTTTTGCTCTTGTAGGGTTCAATGCACCCAGCAGGACTGGGCACGAGGTGATGTCCTGGTAGCTCGGGCGACAGGAGCAGTCCTGCCACCTTGCAGTCTGGTCAGGAAAGGCGCAGCCATTCTCCTCAGGTGTGACTGCAGTGACAGACCCCAGTGGCTGTCCTGTTACAGCAGGCTACTGAGAGAAAGCGTCAAGGCTCGGCTTCAGAAGCACTCAGGTATTCACAGGCAGGGCTGCATAAGCCTGACTCTGAATCCTTCCAGGGTCTACCAATCCTCATTAACAAACATCTTACTTACACTTAAATTCAATCTTCTACACTACTAACAAGTTTTCATCTCCTTCCTTCTAACTCAAAGCCTGTAGGCCTCAACTACTTTAGGGACAGTCCCGAGAGAGAATCTCACTACTAGGAGCTATTTACTTGGAAGACGCAGGTCCAAAGACAGGAAGATTTTTCCAGTGACTTTGGCCTTAAAACACTGCTACCCACTGTGAACCCCTAATTCATCTAGCACATTTTCCCCTATGAATCTTAAACTTACTGGAGTGGCTTGTTTCAAACAAAATCTAACATGGAGCCTGATCCATAGTCAGCTGGGAACGCAGCTGCCCGGGTTGTAGCATATCCCCGTCCCTGTTCCCATCAGGCCTTAGGGCTCCCTGAAGCTCAGTTCAAAACTAGTAACTCCCACCTCAGTGCTCCTGCCAAAGACCCTTCTTTACCACATCCTGCCTTCCTCTGAAGCCCTCGAAGACTACTGTTCCCTGAAGATGGCTTCTCCCCTGATCAATGCATGTAACTACTTTATATACGTTGGTCCCACTGTACACGACTGTTAAACCTTTCACGTGATCTGCTTATTCAATAGGAAAAAAGGAGAAGGCTGTTATTTTTTTCTTAAAAAGGCTATTTTTATAAACCATTTTATAAATAGATTTTTATACAAAGAGGAAACACATATACAGAGCACCCAAATTCCCAGGAGGATGGCCTGTCTTTTCTTAGCTGGGAAAACAGAGGAGGAAAAATTATTCCAACTTGTTCTTAACTGTTTCCACTTAGGCAGTCAGTTTTTCAAGCAGCATTTCTATTCCTTTGCTGGTGTTTTTGTTTTTTTCCAATGTAGGAATCAGGTTTTTCAGTCCAGCTTTGACTTTATTAGCAACTTCTTGATCAGAACTCTGGAGAAGGCTGAAGAGAGAAGACAAAAAAAAAAAACAAACTGAAATTTCATAATTTCAATTTCCCTAGATCATCTCCAAATACTACCTTCACACACAGCATAAAAAAATTCACCTGCTTGTGAGCCAAGTTTTGTAACTACACATTTTTTTTCATTCATCAAATAAATGATGGTGGCTAGTAACTTATATTCTAAAATCACGTAATTGGTCCTTTCACTTTGTATTAGGATGAACACCCTGCCTTAAAACTGTTTACTACATTTATTCCACCTTTCCTTCTCCACCTAGGTAAGCTCAAGAGCAGGGGGCCTGTGTTGTATTTATTTCACAGGCTTACATGTACAGAGCGTTTCCTGAAATGCTCACTGAGTGACTGAATTAACAGGCATGACTAGGTGTACAGGGGGAAAGGAGGGGGCGTGAGAGACGAGCAGTTAACGGCCTTCTGACTGAACTCGAATGCTACAGTACTGAGCGCAGGCGTGAGGAGCTCTACCTTGGAGCTTAACTGCCCAGATCTGAAACATGCCTCTCACCCAACAGCTATACAACCTATAGCATGCTATTCAAATTCTCAGAGACTCAGTTTCCAGGCCTGTAGAATGGGATCAAAAAAATAATCAGCCTTTTACCTCACAGGATTGTTTTTTTGAGGCTTGCACGATCCAAAGCACCAAGCCAGAGCCTGACACTAGTTAAGTACTTGACCAAGGTGAGTCATTATGCAAAAAAAAAAACAGCTCTGCTGTCTGACCTTTTTGCTGGAGTACCCTATCACACCTGAGCGGAGCCCTGCAGGCTGGCAACAAGCTGGCCCCTTTCTCTAAATAGGGGCCAGGTCACAGGCATCCCAGCACCAAACACCGGGCAAATTTCCTATTCTCCCCCGACTTCTTCGTGACTACATTTAATTGCTAACCAATGAAACACATCTTAGAAAGAAATCACTTGGCATTTTTGAAAGACCCTGGTCCCAATAATTTCCATCATGTCCCCAAGGAGAAGTCAGCAGCCTCCTGATTGTGGGAGACACATACTGCTTGCCACCTGCAACGCTGAAAAGTAAAGTACCTTTTCAATAGACTTATGACTCACTCAGTATTTTTACTTTATATACCTTGGCTAAATAAATGGTCACATAACTCATTAATAGTAATACAAGTTAATATTCATTGAATGTATACATTAGAATGCTAAATATTATACAGGTATCATCTCAGTTTTCATAACAACCTCGGATTATTATTAATCTCATTTTACATCCAAGAAAATTAAGGCTCAGAAAAAGCTGAGTACTTTGCCCAAGGCCATACAGTGAGCTACGACTGGAACTCAGGCAATCTGTCTAGAGCCCATGTTTTTAAACACTAGAGAATTGTGTTTCCCTGAGTTATTTTTCAGACTGCATACAAGGCAGATTTTTTTCACCCAGAATGCTTTTTCATTTACTTAAAAAAGATACAGAAACACACACACACACACACACTGCAATAGTTTAAAGAAAAATGTAAACAAGCAGAGAATTTTGCCAAACAAGTGAAGCGCATGACAATATTCTAAAACCAAATAAAGATGGTTATTAGTCAATTATTAGTTTACTGATAGTTCAACTTCTCTTTAAACCTCAGACATTTCATATTCTAATTTTAAGGAGTGTTCCATAATAAACCTATAGTATCCTTCTCATGTTTGAAAGTCACCTAAGGGAAACTCTGATTGATATGCAATCTTTAAAAATTAATTTTACAGTATTGCTGGAAATTTTAGTTAATTGAGTCTAATGAAAAAATGTGTCAGTAGGTGTTAACACTCCACATGCCTGGTAAAGAAATTCACATCAAAAAAATTCATGTTTCAGCTAATAGACTCTGGCTTTTCAACATCAACTGGAAAATTAGCTAATTTTAATGAGAAATGAACTAATGATCTGTATTACCCATATACTTGGAGATACAGATATATGCAAAGAAATGAATGCCTGTTTGGAATGTATGTATTTGTGAAAATATGTGTACCAAGTCAAAACGTCCACATTGAAGAAATACCTGTAACATTTATAAAAAACACAAATCTAACTGCATATATTTGCATGTGAAATCCTGTGTGAAACTCAAGCTGAGACTGGTAACTCTTTTTCCAAATCTTGGTAACACAGCAGGGGGAGAAATCAACAGTGACTGCTTCAAAACAACAAACAAATCTATTTTAAAATGAATATCCTACACAGAAGGGTTTTAGCTGGGACTAGAATACATGGAAATTTCAATGACCTGTAAATTATAAACTCAACTATGTTCAGAGAACAATACTGAAGTTAAGCACATGTCTCAGTTTACAATTGATATAGTTTTCTACCATTTTAATTAGAAATAAAGATTAGCAAGCAGACTTTAGTAGCAAACACTTCTTACATCCTTTCAGAATAGTGGAAAACAATGGAAGAATTATATGTAAAGTCAGTCATGATTTAAAAAAAACCTGTCAGTTTTCATGGGAACAAAACTGATAATTCATTAAAAAGAATACAATTACACTTTGGTCAAAAGCATAAATGTGGTGAAACAATTAAATGATGCCTTGTGAATACCATAATTTTATGATCCCTGACATCCGAAAAGCGCAAATGAAAAGAAACTGTAAGGACCGATGGAAAGCGTAACATTTGCTCTATAATATTTGGTATACTTGCCTGGACCAAAAGTGACTGAGAAATACTGGACTACTGGAAATAGACATTAGAACTGATAAATAAAGGAGGCATGTTTTGACCGAACAGGCCTTGAAGATGAGGACCCTGAGCAGAGAAAGGCACCTCCTATACATACCTAGAAAGAATAATGGCTCCTCGATTGACACTGGCCCAAGACTTTAGGTTCTTCATCCCAACATGCTCTACGAGTGTTTTTGCAAAACAACCTGTAGAATAATTGGAAACTTCATGCACGGCATAAACCGATTTTAAACTCCCAGTCTTCCTCTCTACTACCCTTAAACATGGAAACATCTTTTGATAAGAAAACTAATCAAAAGAGTTCTCACCCAATTATCTCTTAACACTGAAAATTCTAGCTCAGGTTTATATAATGCGTTTTCAACACAGCCATCTCTTTCAACTCTGACCTAAATCCCCAGCTATGTTTAGCAGTAATTACTCAAGAGAAACAATGAATTCTTATAAAATGCTCACTTGGTCTTGTTTGCAATTCTTTGTGCTATTTAATGATTTAACCCTGACCTAAAAGTTATTTAGGAAGTAAATGTTTGACAGCAGCACCTCATGTTTGGTTAAAGTCAAGTCTTCCCTCATGGAAACTGCTCACTCTGAAGGTGCTATGAACACAATGGTCAAATGACTCTTCTGGCTTACTTTTGACAATTTCTCTCTAAACACTAAACATTCGTTCACCCATCAAAAATACCATTCATCTGTTGTTACTATAGCACATCTGATCCCCAAGGGGTATGTTATCTTATTCACTGTTCGATCTCAGTGTAACTAATTCTTGGACAAGGGAGAAATTCTGAAGACTAGGTAGGATTTGGTGCAGATGGTGGTAGGGACAACCTGTCTTAGAGTCAACCATCTTGGGTATGTAGCACAGACAATTCATGCAAAGATACCCGCAGGTGAGGAGCCTTTAAAAGCCAAGAGGCCTGGGAGTTCCTGTCATGGAGCAGCAAAAATGAATCTGACTAGGAACTATGAGGTTGTGGGTAAGATCCCTGGCCTTGCTCAGTGGGTTAAGGATCTGGTGCTGCTGTGAGCTGTGGCTGTGCAGGTTGCAGATGTGGCTTGGATCTGATGTGGCTGTGGCTCTGGTGTAGGCTGGCAGCTGTAGCTCTGATTTGACCCCTAGCCTGGGAACCTTCATATGCTGCAGGTGCAGCCCCACAGAGGAAAAAAAAAGCCAAGAGGCCTGTGGCTTTTACACTCTTCATGGCATGTGCCAAAGAGAGACAGAAATCAGCTGGTGAGGCAGACAATGTTTTCCAAAGCTGATCACAATAATGGTCAAAAAGAGTTTTTGTGTACTTTTCTAGAATACTGCCACTCCTCTATAGCAAGGCAGAACTAATATCTTCTTTCAAACTGTGGGCCTCTGTGACTTACTTAACTGACAGAGTATGGTACAAGTGACTTTAAATGGCTTAGCTGAGGCTAAATTACGCACCTACTTTGCTCTCTTAATGCTCAAGCCTAGGGAGAGGAATTGAGGCCACGGCCGGCCATTGTGAAAGGGGATCCTCCAACCCCAAGCTAAGCAGCCTCAAATGACATAGAATAGAGCAAAAACAAGCTCCACCAACCCCTGAGCAAATGACTGTTGTTTTGAAAACTCTAAGTTTTGAGGTGGCCTGCTAAGCAGCAATAGATAACCAAGATAGCTAGCCACTCATTTGATGCTACATGAAAATGACGAATACATCAGGGCTAAACAGATGTGTTTTCGGGTGGCCAATACAATTTAAGTAAAGGAGAAAAGTCACTAGAAAATTCTTCAGATTTTAAAGGTAAGCTGGACAACTTTTCTGACATATAGCTCAACTATACGCCAACTTTTTAATAATGAAAAAGATGATTCAATACATAAGTTTTTCTTCAAAATTTATTATAAGAAGCTTACTCTTAAATGCAGTGTGAGAAACAGGCCCAAGCCTCTATTGTTAAAGGTAGAGTGAGAAGTGAAAGCTCTACTGCTACACTGACTGCCTCACTAGCCTTTAGAGCTGCAACTTCGCCTCAAGACATAAATTCATGATCTGTCACTTTTTTCAGACACAGTAATAGAAAGACCAAAATGTTTCAACTCAGTGGGAGGGGAATCTCTTTAATGGCTAAAAATCCACATGGAGTTTCAATTTAGAAGCTCTGGTCAAAGACAGGACTGAGAGGGGAATGATAGGCAACTTCTCACTGAGATAAAAGAGGCTGTCCTCTTCCTGAGAGCTGAGTCTCTTTTTACAAAGCAACTGTAAGGCTTATAAAAAAAAAAAAAGCCAGAAAGTGCCAAGGACTGGCTTGCTCTTTGGTCCCATGTATTTCAATGCCAGATAGGCACCAGCTCAAAATTCTCGGGTGAGGATAATTTTCTTCTGCTTATCCTTTCCTCAAAACTAGATATCTTGCTTTTCCATTGGGGTGAATGATGCAAACTCATCTTCCTACTCTGCTCTCACCATTTTCAAGGGATAGAATGGCATTTTAAAGCACTGAACAAGCCAGATTTAAAGTCTCAAGTAGCAGAGAAGAGAGGACGGGAGAGATGGGAGGAGGGAAAGGAAAAGATAATTAAAGGATTCTAGGAGATACACTTCCAGGGGAAAAAGCATTATTGGCAACCACAAATCATGTCTTATTGGAGTTCTGTCATGGAGCAGTGGAAACGAATCCAACTAGGAACCATGAGGTTGTGGGTTTGATCCCTGGCATCGCTCAGTGGGTTAAGGATCCTGCGTTGCCGTGACCTGTGGTGTAGGCTGCAGACACGGCTCGGATCTGGCATTGCTGTGGCTCTGGTGTAGGTCGGCAGCAACAGCTCCGTTTAGACCCCTAGCCTGGTAACCTCCATATGCCACAGGTACAGCCCTAAAGATAAAAAAAGCACCCCCCCCCCAATCATGTCTTCTTTCTAAACACTCAATAAACCTTCATTTGAACGTAAATGGCAGGCATAAAGTTCAGAGATGCCAGACATTACTGAAATTCCACACACAATACCAGAAAAAGTCAGGTTGCACAGCCTACCTTCTCTTCCACTTTCTTTCATCTTTTTATCTTGCTCTATTAACCACTTCAGAACTAGATGTCCTGCAGGATGTTCTGCAATGTGAAGCTGTGAGGGGTCAAGAACACGTTAATTTAAAAAGCTCTTTTCAGAAACAGATTCACAGATAAAGAGAACAGACCCGTGGTTGCCAAGGGGGTAGCGTGGGAGAGCGAAGGATTGGGAGTTTGTGGTTAGCAGATGCAAACTATTACAAATGGGATAGAACATGAAAAAGAACATCTATGTATAACTGAATCACTTTGCTATATAGCAGAAATTAACAAAACATTGTACAGCAACAATACCTCAATAAAATTTTAAAAAATTAAAAAAATAAAAAGCTGTTTTCATCCATTCTGTATCACTGCATACAGATAAGGACTCGGGCAAATACAGATGTTCACAAGGCTTAAGAAGTCTTTATCCAGACTGATCGCTACACCTGGAGGGACGAGGGATCTACTCCAAGCCCCCAGACTGTAAGTAAAGACGGTTATTCAGGAGAACTCCACCACCGAGGCAGTTCAGACTCAGCCTCAACAATACTCATTTGAACAGCTCTACCACCAATGCTCATCTGAAGATCTTGCTAAACAACCATCTTCCAGAACGTCATACACATTTCTGAGGAACAAAAAAACCTATGAGACAGAACACCACAGCAGAAATATTAAACCAACTGCTGATGATGTTGAAATACAGGGCACTACACAAGGAGAGCTACCCAATGAGCAGACCGACAAAGCATCTTCTCAGCTCAATCTGACTTCTTTTCAAGGGCTACACCAATTGTACCTAGGTCTCTCCTTGTCCAGGGTGGGACACAGTGGGCTCCTCCTCCTTCTAGAGGAACTCTCAGTAAGCATGCATCATCCCCATTTGTTAGTACAATCTGCTCTATGAGGGCAGGAGCCGGGACGCCTCTCAGATCCACGGCTCATCTCTTGCCCCATCTCCCGTGTCAGAAAACAGCAGGCTCCCCACACGTGTCTGTCCATCAGGAGTTTACAACCCAGTGTGGGCTGAGGGCCTGGCATGAAATGGCTTCCATCTTCCTCTTCCCTTCACTCACTGACTTCCAACCCCCTTCCGATCACCTGTTCACAAACAAGCCCATCTCCTTCCTTCCTCTAGGCTGCCACGCATGCTCTTCTCTGCCTAGAATCTTCCTTCTTCACTCAGCTCCCAATCCTGTGGGTCTCAGCTTAAGCTTTCACTGGCTCATCTATGAGATGTATGTATCCCAAGGACAGGCTGGGATACATACATCTCATAGAACTTGTAGTTATCCTTCACAGCACTTATCTCTATTCTGAATTAAATACTTATGTACATATTTATTTCAATATTGTGTTCCCCCAAACGGTAGCTTTCTTTTTGGGGGGAGGGGGATCAGTATGGCCTCTAGTACATATCAGGTGCATGGATCGATAAAACTAAAATACAAGGCAGAACAACAAAGGCCCAAATAATACAGGCAGGAGCTGTATAAGAAAGCACAAGGACTTTCTGGCTGAGAGGGAATCAAGGAAAACTTAACGGAGCAGGATTCCTAGGACCTGGAAGGACAAATAAAGGCCTTCCACAGGAAGAGCTCAGGAAAATGGAAACACTGACTGCCAGCACTTGAGGTTGAGGAAAGAAGTACATACAAAGGGGCAAAGTGCAGAAGTCCACTGCAAATTCAAAACAGAATTAAGAACACAGAATACACTAGAAAGGCAGCCTGAGATTACTCATGGGCTTAAGAGGCTTTTGTTTTTACTCTGTAGGTAATGTGGAGTCATCAAAAGTCCGAGAAAAACAGTGAACATAAGAGCATTGTGTTTTGAATTCACGATTTCCAAAGCTACTGTTGGTATGTGGTGAGTTAATTATAATTAAAGTTTTCTTTAGGGCAATATTCTCAGTGATTGGAATCTTTGCAGCCACTGCAGTTTTCCTGCCTGTCTAATGACAGCACGCTACCTCTCCATCCTTGCCACCGGGATGTAGTTCTGCTGCTGCCAAGCTGGCGATGGCATTCATGGCGGGCTGCACATCCCCTATGGCGGTGCCCAGGATGTCAGACACCAGCACACATGCGGACTTGTCAAGCACCACTTCTTGGGCATGTCCTTGCAGGTAGCTTAACAAAGCTGGAGAAATGGATTCTAAGAGCTCTCGTCGGCGGATCTCCGTATCTTTTTTACTGTGGGAACATGTTGAATGAAGAATTAAGGTAAGATGCTCTTTTCTGTGGAAAGGTTCATTTGTGCCATATATTAGATTCCAGATATAAGTGAAATCATATGGTATTTTTCTTTCTCTGACTTACTTCACTTAGTATGAAAGTCTTTAGTTCCACTCATGTTGCTGCAAATGGCATTATTTTGTTCTATTTTAATGGCTGGAGAACAGACTTGTGGTTGCCAAGAGGGAGGGGGAGGGAGTGGGATAGACTGGGAATTTGGGGTTAATGGATGCAAACTATTGCCTTTGGGATGGATAAGCAATGGGATCCTGCTGTATAGCACTGGGAACTATATCTGGTCACTTGCTATGGAGCATGATAATGTGAGAAAAAAGACTGTATACATGTATGTGTGCCTGGGCCACCTTGCTCTGCAGTAGAAAACTGACAGAACACTGTAAATCAGCTATAATGGAAAAAACAAAAATCATTATAAAAAATGGCAGAAAAAAAAATAAGGTAAGATAAATGGCAAAGGAAATACAGTGGCTTTATTATCACAGAAAATTATCAGGGCTTATAATAGTTGTGTCACACTCTATTGTAATTATCTAATAGTTTCTGTTGTGCATATTAACAATTTGGGGGCAGAGTATCTGTCCTTCAGCTTTGTGTCCCCAGGATCTAAACAGTATCTGGCACAGAACCTGCACTCAATAAGTGAAGTCTGCCTTATGTAACATACAAACAAAACAAACCCAAACAAAACAAAACAAAAAAACCCAAACAAAACACAACAGCAACAACAAAATACAAATATGTATGTGCTGTCTTAAAGACAACACATACATAGACCACTTTATGGAATCTTCTTTCTAAAGTACTTGCTTAGGTGGTACCAGTTGCTTTAAACATAAAGCAAAACCAAGACCAACCACATAACTGAGCACCAACTATGTGCCAGGCATTAGAGGTGTTCTCCTGGCATGATGCTTTTATTTCCTTTTCAAGATAAAAATTTTAAGACTCTGCCAAAACTACAGGCTTAAAAATGGAATGCACCTTTTGAGTTTGAGAGAGGGAGGGAGCATGAGAGGTGTACATGTGTGAGTGGATTTCTGGAAGCACATGCCACTCAAAATGGATAAACAACCAGAGTAGAGGAATAAAGGGCTCGAGCCATTCTACCCACCCTTACCTGTGTGCATTACCATCTCCTTTCTGCAGAATTTCAATGATCTCTCGGACCGTGTGTGCAGGATCTCTGGGGCTTAGTAAATACAACAGGACTTTCCTTCCATATTTGTCATTTACTATGTTAGGCAAGGAATTAATAATTTCCTGTAAAATTGGAGAAACCAAAAGTGAACCTATACGCTTAAAATATACTATACTTGGTACAGTAAAGGATACATAACTATTTTCCCCAATTCACTGAATCAAAAATGTGAAGCTAGTTCTGAAATCAGTCTCATTAAAGCATGAAGAGATTTACACTTGAAACACAGAACTGCCTCTCTACTGGGACTAGCATTACTGAACAATCCATTTATATTTAACCGACCAAGCTCAAGGACTTAAAAAAATATTTAGAGGAGTTATTTTCATTCACTGTAGCCAATTTTTCTTAGACCTCTATTACTAGGGACATTGCTTGCTGGGGCCAGTGAGCGGATACAGTTAATTTGCAGCTGCACTTAAACGTAGCATCAGCATTGATGAAGACCATTCTTATTAGAATTTCCCCACTGAGACATATGTGAAGGGAGATAAAGAAACTCTGTTAAATAGAACAAGTGGATAAAGGCTTTTAAAGTTAGGTTACTTATTCATGGCAAATGAGGACTGTTTAAGTATTGCACTGGAAACAAAAAAGAGGGGGAAGGGAAATAAATGCAGAAAGACTCCATGGAGCAGTTACAAATAATTGCATTCTATGACGTTTCCAATCAGCTTACTAAGAACAGTAACCTCCTTTTCTAGTTGTCTGCATTTAAGGAACAAAAGCAATTTCATCCCCACCCCCTAAGCTCCTGTGTGGATTTGGTGATGTTTGCAAAAACAAAAAAGTCACTGTTTAAAAGTTCCTTTATTCTTAATAGAAAATACACAACCAAAAAATCGTTTTTGCCTCTCTACCATTGCTATTTCTTATAACAAACCTAATAAACATCCAAAGCCATGTGTGTGTGAACACCAGCGATTTTTTTACAACTGGCTGGGGCCTGAGAAAGAATTCAGTCCAACCACCCAGGTTTACAGATGAGGAACCCAGAAATGGGAGAGTTGACCTGCAGGAGGACATGAGAGTGTCAGTGATAGGGCTCTGAAAGGTCCTGGACTCTTAACTCCAGTCTCCTTCAAAGAAAACATACGGAACCTCTTTTAACGAAAGAAATTCTCAGCAAGATGATATACGCAGATCTGCTATACTCAAGTGCTTACTGGATACAATAAGATTAGTAATGTTAATGCAAAAAAAAAAAAAAAGCTAAAAAATAGGTGCAATAGATCTAACCACCTCAAAATGAATGGGTTTCAACCACCCAGAGAAAAATGAACATAAAATTTCAATAACACAGGGGAAGACAGAAAAAAAAAATGTATTGAACTTAATGGGGATAGGAGCTCTTCACCATTTCAAGGTAAATATGCCCCAAAGTGGACTCAGTATGTGCTTTTTTTATAAAGAAGCATTTAGCGTCACAAATATGGGCTACCTTTAGTGTGGCTTTTTCTGTTTGTTTAACTGACACATGGTTTAGTTTGTTGAAAGAAGAGTGAGAATGATATATAGCTTAGGCCAATTTCTACAATCATTAACAAACCTCTAAAACTCTGCTGTCCTCAAAAAACCCTCTGGGTTTTAAAACACTTGTTTTTTGGAAAGAAAAAAAAAAAAAAGCAGAGCTGGAGGGAGAATTACAAATGGCTGCTATTTATTTTTAATTAACTTCCCCCCCTCGGTACAGGGAAGAAATGGGGTAGCATGAAGCCAGCAATGTATTCCTCAGTATATCTGACTTTCTCTGTGGGTTCTACACTTCAGGACTAGTGCAATGCATCTGGCTTGGGCAGAAATCGTTTCAACTTAACACCAGATACACATGAAATCCATACAAAAATCTACTCAAGGACAAGTTCTCAAATTCACTGGGCTTTTACTGCCTTTTGGTTTGTAACTAAGGAATTTAGAATCTACATTTATGTTGGTCTAAGGTTCTTAAAAAGAGTGCAATGTTTATAAACTAATGAGTATATGAAACTAAGAAATGTCTAGTTAAAAATGTGATTTCATTTAATTCTCCTCCAACTCACCCTGTTTCCTGGTCTTCTACTATCAAAAAAATTCATCTTAGAAATAATAAAAGGAAACAGTATGAGTAATTCCATAGTGTAGAGTACTAATTCATTTCTCTTTAACCTGGTTTACGCACAAAGAGAAAATGTCTAGATGACTGCCTGGAGAACACGAGTGTGGTAGCAAGTAGAGACAGGGAAGAGCCAGGTACAGCGCAGCTGATTTTGTGCTGCATTTGGTCTCTGGGTTTAAGCCGAGTAGCCTTTAATCTCTCTATACACCATCCCCTTATGTGTAAAAGGAAATGATACACTTGCCCGACCTGTGAGTCACTACCAGGAGCAAATCAGAAAATTCACACTGCAAGGAGTTCTTGTTGTGTCTCAGCGGGTTGAGAACCTGACATAGTATCCATGAGGATGCAGGTTTGATCCATGGCCTCACTCAGTGGGTTAAGGATCTGGTGCTGCTACAAGCTGTGCTGTAGGTAGATAGCAGATGTGGCTCAGACCCAGTGTTGCTGTGGCTGTGGCATAGGCCGGCAGCTGCAGTTCTGTTCTGAACCCTAGGCCTGTAGCCGAGGAACTTCCATATGTAGCCGGTATGGCTGCTTTAAAAAAAAAAAAAAAAAAAAAGGAAAGGAAAGAAAAGAAAAACTCACACTGCAAACTGGAAACTGATATAAAGTAATGATTTGCATATGAAAAACACCTCCCAATATACAGCATCTTTAGGTATGGAGATTAAACAAAGCTGATGGAGTCAAGAGTTTGACATCCTCAAAAGAGAGAGAAACCCAACAATGAAGGTTCAAATGGAAAGGTTTTCAATTCGCTTTCCTTCTTATAAGGATTAGAGAAAATCACAACAAGGGTCATTTGTTGTAATTTCTTCCTCTTATGCTTTACTCTAAAGCAGATATGTAAACAGAAGAAGAAAAGTGCATGAAGAACAGAAGACCTTCCTTGTGAAGACATGTGTGGCCATTCTGACCTTGTGTTGAACCCTGACTCTTGTCAGGTTCTTTGGCATTCTTATTTTTACCAACCCTCTTTTAAAAAGGAAAGGTAAAGGTCAGAATCAGAGGTGCGCACTGGAAGTGGGGTAAGAGACCAAATGCATTTTCAGTGGAAGAAAATCAACAAAACACAACATACATCACTAGGAACCACGCCCAACCATAGAGCATAGACTTTTATGCGAGGTGTGTGGGATCAAAAAGAAACACAGGCTGGCCTTAACCTTAGAACTCAAATCGAGTGAAAGAGGCAAGAGAAACTTAAAAGTTCAAAACAAAAATGAGAGATTTAGTGGATAAAAAAAGAAGTGTAAAAAGGTGAGACTGCTGGCAGCAACTGCTGCTCTCAGAGTTTTGTCTTAAAAATATTTGATTTTATCCAAAAGTCCAACATTTTGGCTACACTCAAAAAACTGGAAGGTGGTTATTAAACAGTAATACAGAGTTCTGGTTTTGCAAGATGAAAAAGTTCTGAAGACTGGCAGATTGCACAACAATGTGAATATATTTAATACTAAGTACTTAAAAACGGTTAAGATGGTAATCTCCTTTTTTTTTTAGAGCTGCACCTGCAGTATATGGAAGTTTCCAGGCTAGGGGTCAGTTTGGAGCTGTAGCTGCCCTCCTACAACACAGCTACAGCAATGCAAGATCTGAGCAGCGTCTGTGATCTACACCACAGCTCAATGCAACGGCAGATCTTTAATCCACTGAGCAAGGCCAGGGATCGAACCCATGTCCTCATGGATCCTAGTCAGCTTCGTTTCTGCTGCGCCACAACAGGAAGTCCCTAAGGTAAATTTTATCACAATTAAAAAGAAAAAACAACAGCTGTAAGATCTATCACCTTAGGGCTAACCTTACCAGAGGTTAGAGCCAAGGGCGGCTCCCAACCTCGGACCATACAAATGCTCTCCCCAAGGCCTACACCCCCGCCCCCGCACCTCCTTGCCTCACTCATCTACCTACCTGGTCCATGAATGTTCCTCAGTTTGTAAGCCATGGGCCAGAACATAACTAACTGCTAGATGAATGGACAGCAAAGACAAAAACTATATAAGTTAAGAGGATGGGGAGAATACGTCTGACGTCTGAATGGGAGACCAGAGAACACTCTGGAGACTGAACTGAACCTTGGTGTCACAAGAAAAAAGGAGGAGTGTCAGTTAAGCTATGATTTCAACCTGACATTTCAGGAAATCCAGTTACTCTGAATAGAAGGCAATGCTAAGCTTTCTTGGCTATTTTGAAAAGCACTGCATAATGCAACGGGTTTTGTAGTGGCTGGGCAGGAAACACAGACACATGACTCTATATAAACATATGTTCAGGGTATTTGGCAACCTGTAATTTTGCTAAGTAAATGCCTTAGAGAAATGAGAAGACATATAGGAATGCTTACAGAATTACCTGGAATAGCAAAAAATAGTAAGAATCTTTAAAGTTTTAAACACTGTCAACAACCTAAATGTCCATCTACAGAAAGATGGAAAAAGCAACTATGGTATCGTCACATAGTCTAAGAAAACGATTTGGCATGGAAAAAAATGAGTGATTTAGAACAGTGGTGGGCAAACAATGGTTTGTGGATCAAATCTAACCTGCAGCCTGTTTCTATACATACTGTGAGCTAAGATTATTTGTTAGTTTGTTTTACATTTTAAAGTGTTGTTAAAAAAAGAAAAAGAAAAAAAACAAGGATACGTGACCATGTATGGTGTGCAAATCCTAACATAATTACTATCTGGCCCTTTATAAAAAAAAGCTTGCTGGTCCCTGATGATAAATCTCACAAATGTAATGCCAAAAAAAAAAAAAAAAAGCAAGTTGCAGGGGAAAACACACAAGACATTACTTACAGAGAATTTGTAAAGATGCAAAAATAATACCATAAACATCTACAAATAGCAAAAAGAAAAGGGAATGTGTGCAAACAAAAAGTACCAATCCCTCACAGTAGGTACAGGGGCAGGAGGGAAAGAAAAAAAAAAAAAAGTAAGTACATAGAAAGGGCTTGAAATTTACCTGTGTTTGTCAAGTTTTACTTCTTCTGTCAGATGAGGTGGGAGGCTGCATATTCACTGCTACTATTCTTTAGACCTTTCTGTATCGTATCTTACAGATATTACATTTTAGAATACGCATCAATATTTATTCCCTCTTAAAGAGCAATTAGCCGGTACTTCCTTTTTAGGGGATCAGTGCTGTCAAAGAAGCTGCATCCTACCACAATCCCAGGTTTGGATTTTATAAGCGTCTTTACTTTGGAAAGTAAATAGGGAAACCCTGTGTATCCATTTTGAAAGGTGAGGGCTCAGCTGACCAGGCTGTGATTTCAACCTGACATTTCAGGACTCTTCTTACCCTGTATAGAATGCTTAGCAACACCAAGCTTTCTGGGGTATTTTTAAAAAGCAATGCATACTGCAACAGGTTTTGTGATGGATGGGTGGGGAAAAATGGAAGAGCAAGTAGCATTCCAGAATTTTATCACTAGCTGCATAGTTTAATGATACACAGAACCTGTTGAGCATTTGTCAGAGGAAAGACATCAGCAAATGAGGCCATTCTCAGGGAAAGCTGCCCTAAGTATGAGAAAGTCACTAGGAGTGTGGGTTAAATAGTTGTGGGAATCAAACTGACAAGCACAAGGAATTAAAACTGTTTCAACAGTGGGATAAATCTTTGGGACAAATTAATCTAGCAAACAATTGTGGCAAATCCTGAAGGAATTTTGGGTTTCTCTTAAGATCCATTTGGAACAGTTATGCAAATTTTGGTTGTTAAGAAAATATTAAACAAAAGCAAGCTTTCAATAGCCCAGCCTGTTTCCATTTTCATGAAACAATCTTATTCATTAGCCAATCTATGGCTTCACATCTCTGTCACTGGAATGAAAAACAATCATTATTGATTGGAGTCAAAAGGGTAATAAAGTCACAAGGACCGTGTCAAAACACTCTATTTGTGATATGAAAAGTCCTGCCAACTTGTTTCTTCCCACAATCCTACCCCAAAGAAAGTCATTGCAATCTTAAAATAGTCAAGGGGAAAACTGGAAAATGACAGCAAGGGCATGAGAAAATGACACACACTGGGACCCACAGCTGGCACCTAAGAAAACACATCTCCTACCCTCTACTAGCTGGGACATTTTCTCTACACTCTATGATTCTCCCTGCAGATGGTGTGGAAGTAATTTTTGTCACCAAGATTTCCGCAAGGGCCCCATCTATGTGTTTCACCTTTCAGATGAATAACCTATGTCTACACAGACTACGTAGTTTTTAAAATATTTCCAGGTTTGGTCACTGCTACCAATGTTGCAATTTCTTACCCTACCCCTGCAATCTCTGTCACATACCCAACACCACTCACACAAAGAAAGGAAAAATTAAAGATCACAGAACTGGAAGTCGGAAAAGGGGGCACTTATTGCAGAATGAAAGAAATTATTTTTCAATGTAGTATTAAACTTTGGAGTATTTTTCTAAGAGAACAGCTCCATTTTTCTGAAGGCAAATTTAGGGTTAAGTAGGTAAACTGCATTCAATTATTACCACTTTATGGTCATTATACCAGGCTAAAAACCTGAAATGCAAAAAGGAAGCTAGAATTTTAATTTGACTACAAATTTTTAATCTAACTCTACACAAGTTTTCATCAAAACCCTAATAAGTATAACAACTGAGTGAATTTCAGTTTTTCTTCTCTAGTTCAATTCAAAAAAGGTGTATGTTGATGAGCTGGCAGAGGTAGTTTCTCTGAAGTGGGAGAGAAAAAGTTCATGGATATCTTTTGCCTGGATGGATATGCGTTCTTAAGTAATTGAAGAATTACTATGTAAATAAACTTCCAATCAAATCTCAACACTAGACTGCTAATTTTTCATTTACTATGTCATATGGTTTAAGAAGTCACATTAACCTAATTTTAACCAGTCTTTTACAAATTTGAAACAATATTAATTATTAATAGCAAATTATAAGATTATGGTTTATACAAAAATAAAGCAACTCCCCAAAAAAGGCTTAATTAAGGCAACTAAAAAATAACAAATACTGGCAAAAAGCACACTTGAAAATCTTTAGACATCTATGTGTGAAATCAAACTTACACACAAATGACATATTAATTTAACTTAAATTTAAGACAACTGAATTACTTACTGATACGATTATCTGCTTCACAAGCTTAGTATCATCAATACAGTCAAATGCCGCCAGTAAAACCAAGTGGGAGTATTGGCCCTGCAGAAATTGGAAGCCAGTAAAGGTTAAAAAAAAAGAAAAACACAAATTCTCCCTTTTCTTCCACCCATGGAGTTACTTTATAAAGGTTACCAACCTGAAAACTTATCCAGCATAATATAAATGAGATGGCAAAAAGCCTTTCAAAGAAAAGTCCTGTCATATCAGGACCTAGTTAATTATATTGTAGGCTAAGGAAAAGATGCTTCTTTAAAATTAAAGAAAATTAAAGTGACAAGTGAAAAAAATAGAATATAATAAAGTAACATATAAAACTAAATAGAGTATTCCAATCATGACAAAGAGAATATATAAACTCAGATGTAATTATCCATACAAAATATACATAATACACATACACAGAAAATCCTGGAAGTAAAAATACTGTAATATAAGTCATCTTTGGGTTGAAGGATTACAAATGATTTTTCATCTTCTGTATGTTGCCCAATTTAAGATAATCCTATATAATTAAAATAAAATACTGAAAAAAGAGAATATCCTTATATACTGAATATGAAAATAAATTGAAAACAATTACTTTAAAAAATATAGCAGGAAGAGATCATACAAATATACATTAGGACTTCCACAATGATTATTCCTGAAATAAAAGAATTATTTCTGTGATATTCCAAAGATTTTAAAGACCTCCCACTTTGTATTAAAAAAATTTTTTTCCAGAGCTTGTTTCATACTCCTTTTGCATCCCAAAAGATGATATGAATCTTTTTTTATTTTGAAAGGGATCTGACTTTTGATAACAGCCAACACTCATTCAGAGCCAGATCTGATGAATATGGTAGTAATAACAGTTCAATCAGAAACAAACTGGAGAAAAATAACAAAGCTCTAACATCTTTACTAAGACCAACAATCAGCTAAAAATGAGCTAAGCCCATGAAAAGTCAGTTCACAGATAAAGAGAAGTACTAACGGCTTTAAGCATATGAAATAATGCTCATTAATTAAGGTCAATAATTAAAACAATGAAATAACATTTCCCACCTATCCTATACAGAAAAGTGAAAGCCTTTGATAATATACTAATTTGTCAAAGGTTTAGGGGAAAGCAGACACACTTTTATGTTGCTGGTGAGAATGGAAAGTGTAAAGTATTCAACCTCTTAAAGAGTAACTGACAACAATACAAATTTAAAATGCATGTACCTCCTGACCCAGCAATTCTAGTTTTAGGAAGTTAACTCACAGACATACTTCTACATGTGAACAAACGATATGCCCTCAAATATTATTTTAAATAAACTAGAAACTACCCGGGTCCAATAGTAGGGACTGGTTGAATGAAATATGGAAATCATATAATGAAATATTATAGCCATTAACAAGAGTGAGGTAGACAAATGTACATCTTGAAATAAAATGACCCCTGAGAAGGAAATAAAGTAGTGAACACAGTGCATATGGTATATAACCACTGGTTTCTATTTTTTTGTTTGTTTTAGGGCCGGACCTATGGCATATGGAAGTTCCCAGGCTAGGGGCCAAATTCAAGCCACAGCTGCTGGCCTATGCCACAGCCACAGCAGTGTGGTATCCTAGACGCATCTACGACCTACACCACAGCTCATGACAATGCTGGACCCTTAACCTACTGAGTGAGGCTAGGGATCAAACCCGAGTCCTAATGCTTCCTAGTTGGGTTCATTAACTGCTGAACCTCGAAGGGAACTCCCGGTCTCTGTTTTTTTAAGTCCCACACAGAGAAACATGTTCAAGCACAAAATATCTCTGGGTGAATACAGAAGCTGGAACTGAACTTAGGTGAGAAATAGACAATTCTACAATTATAGTAGAAAGTTTTAATATGCTTCCTTACCAACTGATAGAATTAGATAATGATAAATAAATCAGTAAAAATATGATCTGAAAACACTATCAACCCCCTTGATCTAATTGACATTTATAGAGTACTATACCCTACAACTCCACATCACACATTCTTTTCAAGAATTTTAAGACAGACTACGTGTTGGGCCAGAAAGTAAGTCATTATACATTTTATTTATTTATTTTATTTATTTATTTTTTTGTCTATTGCCTTTTTTAGGGCTGCACCCACGGCATATGGAGGTTCCCAGGCTAGGGGTCTAATCGGAGCTGTAGCTGCTGGCCTCCACCACAGCCACAGCAACGTTGGATCCGAGCCGCGTCTGCAACCTACACCACAGCTCATGGCAACGCCAGATCGTTAACCCACTGAGCAAAGCCAGGGATCGAACCTGCAACCTCATGGTTCCTAGTCGGATTCGTTTCTGCTGCGTCACGACGGGAACTCCCATTATACATTTTAAAAGACTGAAATAATACAGAGTATGTCAAGAAATCCTTAATATTCAGAAATTAAACATGTCTGAATAGCCCACAGACCAAATCCATGGTTGTATTGGTTAATCTTGCCCCTTTAGAAGAAACTCCTTGAGATAAAAAGAAGGCACTGAATTGTGTCATGATGCCTTCCTGGGATCAGGTTCTCAAAAACAAAAATTACTGTAGATATAGCCAAATTGTAAAATTAAAACAATCTAATTTTATTACAGAAGAGTGTTTTACTATTAATATCTCTTAGAACTTTCTTTTAACATTCTATTTTTTCCCATTTCTAACTTAAAATATTCAAATGTTTACAAAAAGATTTACTTAATGATGAATTATGAATTACCTCTTTTTCTCATACCTTAAAAACAACTCACTAGAGAAACTCTTATTTTGCCTTTCGTTAGAAGGCAGCTAGCTGCCTTCCACGTGCTTTTATACACTCTTCCTAGTCTTAAACCCTACAGAAGACAACCGGTATGTGTACAATCACACAGCACCAATTTTCCTGAGTTTAAATTAACATTTACCATAACAAATATTCACTAGATGCCAGTAGTTCTTATTGGATTTTCCACAGGGAAAAGTTACTGATATCACTGATTTTAGTTCACCTAAAATTGAATTAAATGAGAAGCTATAAAAATAATATACAAAATAAGTCAAAAACTGAAAAATAATGCTTACTACCACATGTATTTCAGAATTACTATGGAAAATTATTTAGTATTTAAGTATATGGAAATACTACTGTTTTAGGCAATTAGTCCCTCAGGAAAAACACTTTTTGTATCCTCTAATTTCATCAGGAAAGCTATTAATAGCATCTCCAAAAAGATTCCAAAGAACTAAAGTTAGAATTTTCTTGGACCACACTACAAATTTAATCTAAGAAAAAAAGGGCAAATTTCACCTGTTATGTTTCTGGTGGTAATGAAAATTGGTAACAAGTTTTAGAAGGCAATTTACCTAGAGACTAAACATCAGGTCTTCAAAAAATATCAAATAAAAATGGGGAACTGCCAAAGTACAATGTTAAATGAAAAAAAGAAATTTCATTTTGTATAAATTTAATAACAAAAATAAATGCATATGCATAAAAATAAATTCTGAATCTTTCTAATTTTCTATAATATACATAAATTAATTGTATTACTGAAAATAATTAAAAAATATATTTTATTATACTTACATTAGCCACCTTTTCAACGTAAGTTTTCATTGTTTTCACAATCACTTTCCTGTCCTTAAAAAAGAAAAATCATTTCAATGAACTTACATTTAGTTATAGATTAGCTATAGATGAAGGTATTTGATTTTTTCCCCCGTTTTTAGGGCTGTGCCTGAGGCATCTGGAAGTTCCCAGGCTAAGGGTCAAATCAGAGCTGCAGCTGCAAGGGCTACACCACAGCCACAGCAAAGTGGGATCTGAGCCACATCTGCAACCCACGCCACAGCTTGCAGCAATGCTAGATCCTTAACACACTGAGAGAGGCCAGGGATTGAGCCTGCATCCTCACGGAGATCATGTCAAGTTCTTAGCCCGCTGAGCCACAATAAGAATTCCGCATACTTTTCATTAGTGAAAGCAGTTATTGAGACAAAACAAAACAAAAATGCAGTAATATCCTGTAAGAAGTCCTCTCAGAACTATTATACTCTTACACCTATCTGTGACTCTTACACTGAGACATAAATATGGAACCACAAAATTATTAGTAGCAAGGCAACCCTAGTGAAACTACCTCCTTTTACTGTGAGAACTGAGATTCCTCTTCCAATGTCTAAACCATCCTCAAACACATAAAAGTCTAGCATACAGATGGTATTTAAGACATTATTTGCTGAAGAGAAATTAAATTTTCATGAATTTAAAAATGGACAAAGTAAAACTGCCTTTTAAAGACAGAATTATACCAAAGAAATAGTTAATTTCTATTAAACTTCTGTAATTAATATGGACCTTTGCCTTTTGCCTCAAAGTACTTAAGACCCACACAGCCGAGCAAATGGGTGGCTGTTCATTATCTTCTCCCTCCTCTGCCCCAACCCCGCAACAAGATCATTAAATGAGAAATCAAAGAGCTTGATATGTACAAAAACTTCTATAAACTTAAGCCTGACATAAATACTGTGTTTACCTGCTTGACAGACCCATTCCCATACAATAACAACTCAAGATTTTCACACTTTAAGAAAACTCTAGAAGAAAAGAAACGCAAGGTATAAAGAGGAGCCAATGTCTCTGAGGCCTTGAGGCACACAAAGATGATGCTATAAAGATGCAAAGATGATGATGTTGTACAAAGAGGATGTTGTTGTGCAAAAGCAGGCAAAAATCCAAAGGGACCGAAAGTCCAGGCAAGTTAAGCCCTGACTGGCACTCACCTTGGGTGTGCCATGCCACAGGCAATGCATGGCCACTCTGGCGCCATCATGTGTGTGAGCCAGGTATATCACTGCTTCTCGGATAGCTTCAATCATTTCCTGCAGAATAAACAGTCAGGGCTTTGGTTCACCCCTTCCTTCTGCTTTTGTAAAATCTACCAGTTATGCACAGAGAATGAAAGGCAGAACTTATTGGTAACAAACAATTTAATTTTTTTTTTTTTTGTCTTTTTGCCTCATCTAGGGCCGCACCCGCGGCATATGGAGGTTCCCAGGCTAGAGGTCTAACAGGAGCTGTAGCCGCTGGCCTTCGCCACAGCCACAGCAACGCGGGATCCGAGCCGCATCTGCAACCTGCACCACAGCTCATGGCAACGCCAGATCCTTAACCCACTGAGCAAGGCCAGGGATCGAACCCGCGACCTCATGGTTCCTAGTCGGATTCATTAACCACTGAGCCACGACGGGAACTCCCTTAATTTGTAATTGTGTAGACAGGCACACAGACATCTGACTTCTTTCTAGAAACATTCCTCTTTTTTTTTTTTTGCTTTTTAGGGCCGCATTCGCAGCCTATGGAGGTTCCAAGGCCAGGAGTCAAATCGCAGCTACAGCTGCTGTCCTGTGCCACAGCCACAGCAATGTGGGATACAAGCCACGTCTGTGACCTACACCATAGCTCAGGGCAATGCTGGATCCTTAACCCACTAAGCGAGGCCAGGGATCGAACTCACATCCTCATGGATCCTAGTTGGGATCATCAACCACTGAGCCACCATGGGAACTCCCTCTAGAAACATTATTTTCCACCAAGAGCAACAAGCACTGCTGGTAGGCAATTTCTATTAAAATACTCAAGTTTTACCAATGTCTATTCAAAAAAGTATGTACATTGGAAACAACCTAAATGAACGTCAACAAATAAATGGATTAGGAACATGTAGTATATATACAATGGAATATTAACCAAAAAAAGATAACAAAATAATGCCATTTGCAGCAAAATAGATATAACTAGAGATTATCAAATTAAGTGAAGTAAATTAGACAGAGAGAGACAAATACCATGTGTTATCACTTATATGTGGAAACTAAATATGGCACAAATGTACCTACCAATGAAGCAGAGACAGACCTACAGACTTGTGGTTGCCAAAGAGGAGGGGGGAGAGAGAAGGATGGACTGGGAGTTGGATGTTAATAGATGCAAACCATTACATTTAGAATGGATAAGCAATGAGATCCTACTGTATAGCACAGGGAACTATATCCAATCTCCTAAAATAAACCAAACCATAATGGAAAGGAATATATATATATATATATATATAAAAGAATGTATGTATGTATAACTAAGTCACTTTGCTATATAGCAGAAATTAGCATAACATTGTAAGTCAACAATACTTCAATAAAATAAATTATTAATAACAAAGAGTTAACAACAAAACAAAACAAAGTATGTACAGTTGATTCTTGAGTGAGATTTGAACTGGATGGGTCTACTTGCATGGGTTTTTTTTCAGTAAACATGTATTACAGCACTACACGATTTGTGGTTGAGTAAATGTGCAGTCAGAACTGCTAATAGGGAGGGCTGATGACACACAGATTTTCGACTAGAGGGGATGGAGGTGTTGTTCAAGGGTCAACTGTAAATGTATAGTACACTCTAAATGATTTTTCAAGAAAAAAATTCTAAGAGGTGGGTGCGATAAGAAGGGAGTTTTTAATTAAAAAAAAAGATAAAAGTAAATAAAATGTTCTTCCATAAAAGTCATATACAAAACAAGCAGAATACCAAAACATTAATTTTGGCTGACAAAGTTTTTCTTTTTTAGCTTATCACTGGGTTACTTTGGAAATCATATTATAATTTGCCATAAGGACACTTAAATAACACTTTTCTAAGAAAAATTCACCTCTATATTAACCTTTAGACTAGGCCTTCACTTTTTAATGATTTTTTTTGGAAAAAACTCAATCATTAATTTATTACAAGGTAATTTTAGCTTGTTTTTAATCTTTATTTTCAATATATACATTTTCATAATTATATTTGGAAGTCTAGCATATAGGACATAAATGAGTTCTGCCTGCCAACACTGATAGGGCCAGTTTAGTCCATACCCAATTAAGAAATTTATATTAAATAAATACAAAGGTTCCCACCAGGAAGGAAAAAGGTAGGTGCCTATTTTTATCCATAAGAACAAGCAACTTCACCCTTAACTACTTTAAAATCTGTTCCCAGGATGAATCTCACGAACACAGCTTTCAGCTTACATACCTAAACTTATGAATCATTTCAAAGCTATCCAGAGTTACACATATATTCTAATTTTGCTTATCTCCCAAGTATTTTTTTTTTAGTCTCTCTTTTGAAAATGCTCCCAAGAGCCAGAAAGATTTGCCTGATTACTTTATATTCATACTAAGTTCCCAATGATTTTTTGCTATCACTAAAATAGATTCAACACTGAAAAGACAAAGACTTTCCACTTTGAAATACATTCAAATGATCATTTTCTCAGTTCTGAAAATAAAGCCCTGCCTCAGTAAATCTAGACCTGTGAGATACTTTGCTCTGAAGGAACAGGAGAGAAATGTTCCACAGAGAAGCAGCGAACCGTGGTTACTGAACCACATGCTTAGGTAGGTGGCTACTCTCGGAAAACAATTTTGCATGTCAATTTTGAGAGCATAAAAACTATAAATGTTTAACCTGTCATATTTGCTAAAAAGATGTGAGTCTCATGATTTGGTTATCGCTTACCATTAGAATGAGAACAAATGGACAATGAGTTCACAGACTGATGAGGCAAGCACAATTCAGAAGACTAAATGCATTCTCATCTATATTCCCATCACTGACTTAAAGTGCAGTGCAATTTACCTTCACTCTCATATAAGGTCCAGTTTTTCATGGGCCATTTAGTTTTACCTAAGTGTCCTCCCCTAACCTTTTGAAGCCAACATTTTTTTTTTTTTGGTATCAATGCAGGTAAATTTCAAACTCCCTGAATGCTGAAAATTCTTCCAGGTGTTAGCTCATTCTCTGATTAAGTGGATGCTACCCTCTGGATTACAATTCAAATACAGAAATTCAGACTTCCCATGTGGTTTGCAGCATAATCACTCGGTGTTGCTTCTACAGTGGCTGTGGCTTGACCCCTGGCTCAGTAACTTCCATATGCTGCAGGAAAAACAAACAAACAAACAGAAATTCAATGAAATTGATAAAACTATGGTCAATGCTATTGTCTTCTGGCAAAAATCTAGACAGAATTAGCAGACTTTTTAAAGGAAGTTTAGCATATTATCTATTCTAAATTAGGAAACAATTCTTTAAAATTTTCAAAAGCCAAACATACATCAAAGAAGTATTTCACATTTTCGCACAGCTCTCCCTCTATAATTCAGTTTAAAAACTCAAACCAAGAACTTACTGATCTCAGCTTTGGGGGTGCATAAGTAAAAAAGTCCAAGAATACTTTATGTACCAGTGAGTGCTTAATCACAGCTTCTCTGAAAACAAAAAGAAAGAAAAGAAAATACATCAGATATGGCACTACAAGAATATGGAGATAGGGAATCTTAGTTGTCCAAAAATAATCAAAACAAGTGAAACAGTTTTAGCAAATGTAATCTGTCATAAGATAGATCATATCTAAAGCAATACTGAGACTTAAAAAAAGGCTTTTAACTATAAAAATACTTAATGTCATCTACAACCAAGAGCACAAATTTCTAGTATCTAATCAGCAAATATGAAATTATCATTTAAAATACACTCTACTTTCCACAGAAATTGACAGAACATTGTAAATCAACCATAATAAAATAAAAAATACTCTACTTTCTTAAATAAGGACAGCTATATTCTTTTACCCAACAATGGACAAATGACTAGAAATTCACATGTAGACTACTTTTTAATGGCTATTTTCTTTCTATCAAGCCTCCTTTAAAATGTTTCAGTTTCACAAAATAATTTTAGCAGTTAAAACCTGAACAGATCAAAATCATATCAGCAACAACACCAAACTGACCCAAGCCTCCTAGTGTGACACTTGGTGAATTCAGCTGTATAAGTGGAGGCAGATTATCAGGCAGACTTCAAGTTACATGAGGTATCCAAGTAGATGGCAAAAGCATGCTGTTTTTAACAGAAAAGCACTGTTCTGGGTGCTTTGGAAAACTATTAACCTGCTTGGTCTTCATAAAACTCTAAGAAACATATATTGTTGTTATCCCAATTTTATAGATATAGAAACTGAGGCACAGAGAGGTTAAGCTGCCCAAGGTCACACAGTCAGTAACTGAGGGAGGCACCAGGATTCACAACCAGGAAGCCTGGTCCCAGAGGCTACACCCTAACAACCCATATTGACTTGGGTTCAATTCACATTCCAATTTAAATAAGAGACCATATTGGGGAAACTTCCCATTTTTCAATGCAAAGCCTATAAAAAACTTTCCTCCTTCAAATGCCACCTATTCAGAAAAAATGAAAACAGCTTTCTTACTTTTGGGCCATTGGAGTTAAAATCTGTTTCATTTCATCCATGATAAGCTCTAGTTTTTCTGGCTGTACTTCTAAAACTTTGTCCAGAGTTGGGCAATCTGCCGACTGCAACAGAAGAAAAATCAAACCTAAGTTTAATCAAGTTTCTCCAACTTTAGAACAAAGAAAATCAATTACAGTCATTTTACATAAACTTAAAATAATTTTCAGATTTTCCACATTTACACAACAAAAGTTCTATTGTAGATACACTCACAGGGTAATTCTTGATTATCTAATTCTCATTCTATACACTGACCAATGTACAGAGCCAAGCTAAATAACCAACCAACTCAACCAGCTAATACATACTTGCTAGGCCCCTAGCACGTAGCTGATCATAAGATCAAGTAGTCAGTTAACAATTCTTGCCAGCACGTGTTTTGTAATTAACTGTATATTCCTACTGTGATGATTACAAAAGAAACAGAGCACTAAGTTCAAACCAGGAGCTAAATCTGACTAGCAGAGGCAACCCAGGAATCAATCCATCTACCATGAGATAAATTCGTATATTTGTGTCCTAAAGTCTGAAACAGACCCTTTAACTGTCCTAGTCTCATTACTAGCCTTGTACTAAATCCAAGTTTGGGTCTCTCTACTCTGCTTCCTCTCTGCATACAACCCGGGGAAGGGTAATCCACAAACATGAGGCAACAAGGGAGAAGGCAGCAACAGGGAGCGAGATGCCCTACAACCAGAACTGGTTATGGGGTGTTTGTAAAGCTTCACTGACTATTAAGAGTTTTTTTTTTTGGTCTGACTATAGAAATAGAAGTACTCAAACATTACACAGAGTACTTGGGAAGGAGTAACAAAAGCATTTTAATTTATAGGGGATTTAAAGATCATGCTCTGTGAGAAAAGAACAAGTATGATCACTTGCTCATTACACCAGAGACAAAATAATCCCAAGAGAATAAAGGGTATGAGAGAGTCTCTTAAAGGACCAGCTGAAATAAAAATACATTCTGGAAACATGGCACTGGGAGGTAAGGACTAGAACACAGAAAAAGTGAAAACTCTAGGGAAAACATCTTGAAGCATCACCTTGTAAAGCTGAAATGTGTTCCCATAGAGCTCTTCTGTCAGCATGTTCCTTTGCTCCAAAATGGCCTTGTCATTGTAGGCGTACTCCACGATGGCTGAGGCTTCCGCATGCCGCAGCATCTTCCTCACATGGCCTTTAAAACTTCTCATTATCTCTGCAATCTGTGCTTTACTCCTAAGTCCAACATGGCCAGGGGAAAAGACAAGGGACAGAAAGAGAAAGCTGAGTGGCAACAAAACTTAACACATTTCTGAAATGAACTCATCATTGTGTGTGCACGTGTGTGTGTGGGGGGGTGTCCATCTACTACAGGGAAATGCTATGAGAAGGAATAACTGCTTTGTATTTCTACCTTAAACATTCTAAGGACTTGGGTGCCAACCTGCCTTGCTTTTTTTCTTTGTCTTCAGCCATTTTAGGGCCATACCCACGGCATGTGGAGGTTCCCAGGCTAGGGGTCTGATAGGAGCTACAGCTGCCGGCCAACGCCACAGCCACAGCAATGTGGGATCCGAGCCACGTCTGCAACGCCGGATCCTTAACCCACTGCTAGGCCAGGGATTGAACCCGCCACCTCATGCTTCCTAGTTGGATTCATTTCCGCTGAGCCATGACGGGAACTCCGTGCCTTGCTTTGAAATCTGGCTCTGCTTACCAAATGGAAGACCCTGGGAAAGTTGTTTAAGCAATCTGTGCCCTAGCCTCTCAGTCATAAAATACAAAGAATAAGGTTGATGTGAGGATAAATGAGTTAAGAGGCACTGAGAGCTGTAACCAGTACATAGTAAGTGCTCAGTAAATGTCAGTTCTCATTATTAAATTGTTTAGATTGAAAAAAGCAGAGGAGAACGAGAAAAGGAGACAGTAACAGTCAAAGACGTAGGAAAACATGAATAAAACATATTCTAGGATTCTCTTTTAAAACGGGACTTAATCCCAAGTATTTATACTCCTTCCTAAAATAATCAAGTGGCTGATAATTCTAGTAAGGAATACAGTTTTTGAAAATTTGTCAGCTGTAAATATATTAGCGTATTTTGGCACATTGTTATACTTGAAAATGCAAGACAAGCATCAATTCCACCTAATTTAGGAAATCCACCTATCTTGACATTTCCTAACCCGTTGACCCTGCCTCTGAATCTACTCACCTGCCCCTCCCAACACTCCATCCTCTAAATAACTGGTGACTAATCACAAGTTCACTATAACCATTTCTCATCTTCCAGGGCTTCAGGATATACTCACAAGAATGATGAAGAGAGTACCATCATTTTACATTAATCTCAAAAATTGTTTTTAAGACCACCCTCCCTGGAAAGGTTATAAGCATCTGCTGAAGGCTACTATTATGATCGCAATTTTTTTTTTTAATTATAGTTGGTTTACAATGTTGTGCCTGATCACAGACTTTTAAGTAACATTTATATGCACACAATCAATATGCACATCTTTAAAAAACTAAGAAAATGTATTTTATAAGCAAAACAACTTACCCATACATGAGAAACTTCTTAACAATATTTCTGGAATATTTAGCTTTACTTAATTCAATCAAATCACCTGAAAAACAAAATGTATTATAATGATTGGATCACCTCATTTCAGTCCTCCACAAACAAGGAAAGAACTAAATAAATGCACAGTTCTAGGAACACAACTTTCTATTTGTCCCAAAGAACAAACAAAAACAGAGAAGGCTGGAGTTCCTGCTGTGGCTCAGTAAATAGGTTAAGAATCTGACTAGTATCCACGAGGATGAGGGTCAATCCCTGACCTCACTCTGTGGGTGAAGGATCCGGCATTACTGTGGCTGTGGTGTAGGCCAGCACTGCAGCTCAGAAACCTCTGACCCCTAGCCCAGGAACAGCCCTAAAAACAACGACAACAAAATAAACAGAAAAGGTCCTACAGAGGACACTCTGTTTTCCCTCAAGAAAATTCTTTTCCAGGACAGTGTTGGATAATTCAAGAGAGAACAAGCAACTTTTTATAAATGATTACACAATTAATCTCAATATATAAAAAATACCTCGCAGTTCTTCAAAAGCCTGTTTTCTCTGCTCTTCAGTGCCATACTGAATGTAACACTGGATCACACGAGTTGAATCATGTGCAAATGCAATCTGGAAGAAAAGAGTTGGGGCCTTTAGACGAATTTTCCCCGAAGATGTATGCTGCTATCATATTACATTGCAGTGCTGCCTCTTTCAGAATTCCTTGTTAGAAAAAAAGTTGGGTCTTCATGGATAATCAAACCTAGGTTACTTGGGAGTAGTAATTCTTGTTTTAATTGTTCAGAATGGCATTCTTTGGTTTTGCTTGCTACCACACAGCACTGAGACAGGGACGGATTTAGCTGTTTTGGAAGATTCCATCATTATAATTAAATAAACCAAAGCCATCTAATGATTACACACGCTATTTCTCATTTCTCTGATAGTTATTTTCCCTACAGGAGGACTTTTCCAATTCAAAAATTCTGTTACTTCTTTGATTTAAAAAAAAAAAAAAAGTACAAATGGGAGTTCCCATCATGGCTCAGTGGTAACAAACCTGACTAGTATCCATGAGGATGCGGTCCGATCCCTGGCCTCGCTCAGTGGGTTAAAGATCTGGCGTTGCTGTGAGCTGTGGTGTAGGTCAGAGACTTGGCTTGGATCGTGCATTGCTGTGGCTGTGGCATAGGCTGGCAGCTACCCTTCTGATTTGACCCCTAGCCTGGGAACATCCACATGCCGTGGGTGTGACCCTAAAAAGATAAAAACAAACAAAAAATACAAATGATTTAAGGATGTTTTGCTTTGGCAACCAAAGTCTTGCTTTGTAAATAATTATATTATACTGATACACACTGGCAATTATTCTATGACCTCGTCACTCCTTTTCTCACACATTCATTATAACTCCTGAACATAAATTCAGTTATATTCCTGGAAAAGTTGTTGGATTTCTAATCTGATTCTCCATCCCAACCCCTCTCACAACTACTGGATGAATCAGATCCTCATTGAAGGACATGCTGAGCAATTTTCTAAAGCAATAACCAGAGATAATCAGTCATGCACAATTAATCTTTATGTGCCTCAGTACTAGTCTATTTTATCTGTGCTTATTATTCGGTGCTCGGTATGTCTTAAAATTTTTAAATTCTAATAAATCAGAAGGTGAAGGTATACCTTCATCAAAGTCATACATTTCAGAAGAATTCCCTTAAGGGAGATTTCCACAGACATTTTTGATAAAACTTTAAAACTCATCTTTTAAAAGGTTGTTTTGTGTATATATACTGATCACTTACTATGTAACCAATATATGTGCTTTAAGTATATTTTCCTCATTTAGACCCCAAAGTAATCTTAAAAGTGGGTTGTTGTTATTAGCAAAGTTAATTTTATGAGAAGTTAAGGAACTTGCTATCCTCCTGACACTGAGGATGAAACTTCTCTAAGCCCTGATGTATCAACTGTCTAATACAGATGATGACCCTGTTAAAGGATACAAAGTATACACTGCTTAGCATAATTCCTAGCACACAGTAAATAATCAATAAATACGCTGTTATTGTCCAAAGGCACACATACTTTAGGCAGTGAGAGAGGATTTGAACATCAGACTAACTCCCAAGTACATGGATATGCAGTTATAACTTAAGGGTAATTGGGAAAGAACCTTGAATGTAAATTATTTATAAACTGAGAATAAGAGATTATTGCTAGAGATGAGGAAGAATTCTAACCTAAAAAGATCGTGCTAGCTTTATAAGAAAGCAGCTGGAACTTGCTATTTTAAGATAGTCCTTCAAACTACAATCCATGTGTATGTACATGGTCCTGCAAAGGCTGCCCCTCCAGGGTCCGCAGAACCTGTTGGCTTACAAAGGAATATCACTACGTATTCCTCACCCTCACTAGGCATCACTAATTATTTATCCAAATAACAAGAGTCTATAGCAGTTTATTATAAAAGAGAACTAAACAGCAACAATGAAAATCACTTCACAACTCCCATATCTATCATATTTTAAAGATTGCTGTGTGATGCTTATAAAAGAAAGGAAGAAAAGAAAGCAATCCTGTGTTTACATCACACATACAAAGTGGCTAGCAACTGAGGACATATAAAAGGATACAGAGGTCACAGCAAGACATTCTAACAAATACTGATAAACTAAAAATATTCCTCAAGATAACTTTACATGAACACATTTATTTTAAGTAAGTTATTTTAAAATGAACAGCCGTCTACTTGATAGAAATCCTTTTGCAATTTCCCTGCAGTAAAGTCTCTCACTACTAAAATTTTAAGACAGTATTATAGAAGGTATTTGAAATTTGAGGCCCAATACATTAAAAACAAAAACAATTCCACCTGCAGTGAATGGTCAACTACCCTTTACTGACAGTGAGTTAATTTCAATTGTTAAAACTGCAACTATGAGTATGCTCTACTTACAGTTTTAATTTTCCCTTGAATCAACTTCTGCAAATCATTCATTAACTTTACTCTTTTTTCTTTGTCACAATCTTTTCTATAAAAGAGGCAGGAAGCACAGCTTAAGTAAAGACATCATTTCAACACACAAAACTAAAAACCATACCAGAGTATGTTCACCCAGTTCAATATGATTTTCTCTTCGAAGGCAGCAAACCTCTGACATTAAAATTACTATTTCAGAGCAGCCCAAGAAAAGTAATTTTCTCAAAGGCAAAAACTCATCCCACAGGGTATAATTTTATGCATCAATCTAAATCTTAACAGCCAGGACTTCAAAAATAAAGAAAAACAAGTCCAAATACTTAAGTATTTCAACACCTAGCCGGTAAGAAATTGCTCTTCATTTTCTTAGAAATTTCTCAAGAAGGATGTGAAATCCATTTTAACTCTTATACATTTTCATAAACTGACCTGACGCCATCCTAATGATCCCACATGATTCTGCAGTGGGCAGACATCCAAACACTGATGCCTCAACTGGAGTGTTATGAGTACTCCCTAAATAACCCAAGTGCTATGCCATTTATTTTAGGACATCTTGCTGTTTAGGAAGTACACTGCTACTCCCCCAGCATCTCAAAAGGCCTGATAAGATGTCATCAGATAGCATTACCTTCTTAAGATCTCCCAGATCTGCTTCGCCCGAACAACAATGTCATAGTTGGTTTTATCACTGAGCTGCCTGCTCTGCTTCAGTTCTTTCTTCTTCTTTTTGAACTCATCCCATTTGGGTTTCTTGGCTGCTGATTCTAGTCATTACAGAAATTATTTTCAATTACGTTTAACATTCTCAGTGCCATAAACAAGTATATATTAGGTACATATGGCAACCACTGAGCAAAATCAATATTCACTGTGGAAACTAGAGCGGGGAGGAAACATCATCAGTTCCCTGTCAACTTATACTTCATTTTCTGAGCAGTTTATACATTTTAAATTTGGTTGACACCAACTGTTCATTCATTCAACAACTATTTATTGATTCCTAACAGGATACTTATTCAGAAAGAAAAAGGAAACTAAAAGCAATTAATTATAAAAGCAATTTAAAATGTTTAAGCATCTTTTGCAATGTAAAATAAAACTTTACTTTAGAACATTAAGATCATTGGACTTTAGGTATAATTAGCTCTAAATGGAAACAAAAATTAGTCCAAGTTAAAACAGAAAACAACAATTCACTATCTTCAGTGCTGTTATGTATTAAGTAATTTAGTTCTTACAACAATCTGATGAGGTGTTTATTATTATTATCCCCTTTCATGTCAAGGTAACAAAAGCACCTAGCAGTTAAGTTCTTTGACCAAGGTCATACAACTCCTAAGTGGTAGGGCCAGGATTTAAACCCAGATACGGCTCTAATTTAATTCTCTGCTGTCTCTTATTTATGACAATACACAACCAAAATTCCTAAATTCTCTACAATTAGGGTTATACTATAAAAGTCAAGTATCTTTCTATTGGTTACTTTTTTGTCTTCACAATAACTTATTAAATGAATAAAAAGGCCCCAAAAAGGCTAAATAACTTAACAATATGGATATTATTTACATGAATACCCTGAAAAAAACCCTTATTTCTAAATATCTCCCTTTCTCAAATTAGAAAATACACTCATTATAAAACCCTTTGAAAAATGTGAAAAACAAAATCTTCCTATAATCTCAAAACCTAGGAGTTAATATTTTATTTCCTTCTTGACTTTTCTTCACACGTTTTATATAAATTTCCTTTAAAGGTTGAAAGTCATACTGTCTTTGTACAAACATTATATTGAAAGTATTCTTCCATGAAACTTAAATATTCCCCAGGAATATAATTTTTAATTGCATACAATATACTACAATGTATTTAACTGCTCCCCTTACTGCTCATTTATTTACTCTCAGACTGTTGACAGAGGACTCCAGGCAACAGAGAGCATATTTACTATTAATATTAGGGCACCATGTACTATACAGCAGAGGATAATAACTGACCCAGAGCTCATTTAATTCCACAAATACTTAGGCACCCTTGACATAAGCTATGTTGGGTTGCAGTAAATATAACCAAATTTGGGGATGTCTTCCAGTATCCAATCCTTCTCAGCTGCTGGCATAAAAATCTGAGCAAATATAAGATCAGAGTTCCTTTTTGATTTGCTGGAAACTTACCTCCCACAGCAAAAGGAACCAAAGCTATACTATGATAAGAATGTGTATGTGTTTAAAATGCTGGGGTCAAGAACTCCAGAAGGGGAAGGAAGATTTAGGACCCATTAGAGAAGCTAGGAAAGAGAAGATGGAAGAGAAGAGGAAAGAGAAAAGATGGGGGCCAGAGCATGAAAGAACCCTGCAGGTGAGAAATAATGAAATAATGAAATTTTCCCTTCTTTCCTCTCTCTCTAGGTCCCTGTTTTAAGGCTGCTGTTCCTCTGGTGAGCAAACCTAGGCAGAGCAGAGCAGAGCAGGGACTAGGGCTAAAGGTCTAAACTGAGAAGGCCCCATGGCCATGGTCACAGCTGGGAACAAAGGAGCAGTGTCAGGATACGCCATGTTGGAGAAAAAGAATGAAAGACACCAGAAAACTCCATGATGCTGCAGAGAAGGTTTATGTACGTCAGCACATAGACCCTGGAAACTGATCGTATGAGACCAACACGGCACAATGCATAGCAAAGGCAAGCTGTACAATAGATGGGGAAGCTCTGGGTTAGAGACAACTCCAATGCCTTGAATATCAGGATGGAGAGATTAGTAGTTTGTTTCAATAGACAAAGAGGAGTCTTGCCAGCACTTCTCATCGGTCAGTAACCTATCCTGAACCAATTCAAGTCAAATCCAGCACACATATACCAGACCTTCTCTGGAACTGTTTTTCCAGCTCTGAGCCATCTGATGGGTTGATGTTATTAGATTGGCCTAAGCTCTGTGAGGGAAGGGTCTATGTGTTTCTTGTTTACCAGGACATCCTTAGTCAAGGTTGATATTTAGCTGGAACACACTGGTCATTTAGGGCCAGTGTCTATGTGGATTAGTTAGGTCCAGTACCCTCACTGGTTATTTTTTCCACCGTCCCTGAGGTCAGTGCACAGAAAACTCAAGTATCTGTTTGCTGAATGAATAAGTTCATTAAGTTTAGCCTACAGCAGAAAGGAATGTTTTATTGAGATTCCAATGTATAAAGCCATTATAACTTAGCCTAATTCCACACTGGATGAATTCAACAAGGGCCGAGAATTAAGGAATTCTAAGTATCAGAGGACAATTCTGATCAGAGAAAATTAATCCCATTCCCCCACCCCAAATGCTGTCTGTTAAGGAGCAAGAAGGTGTCTAGCAGACTTCCAGAGTCCCTGTACCCAGTGGTTCAGGCAAGAACACAGGCTGGGCAAGGCTGCTATAAAAACTATGCCAAAGGAACCAGTGCTTACCATCATTTTTACTGTCTGGCTGGATTTTTCTCTTTCTGTTGAATTTATTTGCCTGCTGGAACTTGTTCTTTGGTATTTTATCCCCTTGCTGCTTGTTCTTGAACTGCTTCACACTTTTTTTCCCAGGTTTTGTGGCACTTTTCTCAAAGTTCTTAGATGTGATTTTAGGTTCACCTTCCTTAACAACTTTCTGGAGGAATGTCTTTGAAGAACCAGAACCTGGTGACAATAATAAATAATTATTAGTTCAACAATCCCGAACCTAGATCTTTTATCCACCTAGCTATATGTGTTACAGAAAATTACACATTCCTTGGTAAAACAGGCTTTGTCTTACTCTAAACTATGAAGCAGAGCAGGACAAAAAAATCGGAAAACTTTAAAAGTTTCTCTGACTTCAAAATTATAATAAAGGTTCATTACAGAAAACCTATAAAGTAGAAAAATACATAGTAAAAACTACATTCAATTCTAGAGACAACCACTGTTGCCAGTTGGGTATACTCCTGTTTTAAGCAGAGTTAAGATGAGATATTATTTATATGTCTTTGTGTATGTATGCGTGTGTGTGTGTGTGTGTGTGTGTACACACACACACACACCTATTCAATGGTTCAGTATCATAATAAGAATCTAGGAAGAGAATGAACATTTAGGAGTTCCCATTGTGGCTCAGCGGATTAAGGACCCAACATTGTCTCTGTGAGGAAGTAGGTTCAATCCCTGGCCTTGCTTGGTGGGTTGAGGATCTGGCATTGCCACAAGCTGCGGCACAGGTTGCAGATGCAGCTTGGATCTTGTAATGCTGTGGCTGTGGCATGGGCTGCAGATGCAGCTCCAATTCAACCCCCGGCCTGGGAACTTCCATATGTCACTGGTACGGCCATTTAAAAAAAAAAAAAAAAACAGAACATTTAAAATTTGGAAAGTCTATCATACAAATTAAAAAGGTTTGCTTTTCAAAATTACTAGTGTTGAAAAAATTTTTCCTAAGCCTATAAAAAGGTTGTTTGATAAAACTTTTCTTTGGTTAACAAAGATTGCAAATTAAGTACCCAACAAATGAGTTGAAAACTCCAAAGGCTCTGCTCTAAGACTGCTGCAAGGGAAAAAACAAAGACTGCTTAGGAAACTAGTCATTTACACAATTCCTGATTTTCCTATTTTGCAATACTGACACCTGATGGGATAATAAAGACATCACACTTAGAAATCCTGACGATAAGAGTATTTGGCTTACCAGCAGACGTACTCATCAGCCTCAGTTTATTAAATGTTAAAAAACAAAATGTTGTGTGGAATTAGTGTGACTAAAATGTGGGAAAAGCATCACTAGCTGAGATAAAGGGTCTTTCACAAGTATAGCAACCACCAATCATCCTGGCAATTTCTTAAAGGTGTAAGCTTCACAGGGAACATGCAAAATCATATACAGTAACTCCTGCTTTTTGCTATTTTAATCCTAACTCTAGTCCAAGAATAGGTTGGAAGCTGCCACATGCCCCCGCCTCCCACCAACCCCTCCCTCCAAAGGCCATGAGAAGTATGTTTTGGCTACCTTACCATTGTTTTTATGAAATCTGTTTTTTTCTTGTGATGTCTTTGTACCTTTTCCTGTGAATTTTTTTTTCCCTTTGACTTCCATCATAGCAACTCTGGAAAACAAAGACAAAATCAAAAAGAATGACTGAATTGCTCTCAAAAGCCATCAAGTGGTCATTGTTCTATTTGCTCCTTGAGCTCATAGATGCAGCACAAATTATCTGCATAGGGCACAAGCACCCATGAGTCCAAGAACTACGTAATCCCTGCTTCTAAGATTGTAAAACTGAAAATAGACCCGATACCAATACAAAAGCTAAGAACACACACATACATACCTTGGCTGGTGTGGGATGTTTTGGAGGGAACATTTCAGCAATGGCTAAAAATAGACACTTATTTGCACTTAACACAATGCAACTGTCAGCTTTTGTATTTCTTCCAACCTGGGAAGACTTTGTGACAAGAAACTGACAGTATTACCATTTGATTTCTTGATCTCTACCCTAAAAAGCCAGGAACAAACAATACACTACACTTATCACATACTCAAATTTCATGAAAGAAAACAGAAGATTATTTAAAAGTTCCCTATATAACCCAAGGTAGCTAAAATAAAAACGAACTTCAAATGTTTGTTATTCTTTTAAAGGCAAATAAGTAATTATCAAGGACCTCCAAAATACCATTGTTGAAATACTTAATATTTCATTTTAAAGGAATCTGCCTAACCGATTACCTATGGGGAGACACCCCACTGGAAAAACTGGGCACCAAAGAGAATGTATTTTTTCCTCTGAATTGTGCTTGCCCAAGGCTCCTGAAAGCAGCAGAAAGTATCAAGAGCAAGTTACTATGTTTCGTTTGTCTATTTCTATACCTCCCAAAGTTGCATATTCAACTCATTTCAAAATTTTTCAAGTTTACCTTGTAGAGTAGATGCTAGGGATCCCCTAGACAATATTTCTAGATAAGAATTTTCCACTGAGGAATAACAAATTTTTCAAGTTAGTTCTAAGAAAAAAGAAGGCTGCTGGGGTGAAATGTATTTGGGAAAAAAGAAAATAATTAATGATGCTTCTTTAAGGAAAGGCAGATTCCTTTAATTTGCTAATTTAATCATCAAGCACAAACTAAAGTAAGCAGGATTTTTTCAACCAGGGTTGAACCACTTTTCCCTGGAACATCTCAAGGGGCCACGGCATCTCAAAGAACAGGCTGGGAAATGGATGGCCCCTGAATAGTTGCTTTCTGAGGTCATTAATGACTGTAGGGTCACTGTCACTTGGCTATAGCCTTCATACACATATCCATATCCCTTGGTTCTTCTGTGAGGGCAGTTTTCTCAAAATCCACTTAATGACACATTTTCTCTGTATTTTTGTTTTAACTTTTTATTTATTTATGTGAGTATATGTCTATTTTTAAATTATAGTTGATTTACAATGTTGTGCTAATTTCTGCTGTACAGCAAAGTGACCCAGTCTACACACACACACACATATATAGATATAGATATAGATATAGATATAGATATATTCCCTTATATTATCTTTCATCTTGGTCTATACCAAGAGACCAAATATGTCCCGTGCTATACATTAACTTTTTATTTTGATATAATTTTATCTTTAGAGAAGAGCTGGGAAAGGTACACAGAAAGTTCCAGTATACCCCGCAGTTCCCCCTCACATTAACATCTTACCAAGATGCATTTACTAAAACTAAGAAATAACGCTAGTATAATGCTATTAAAATTTTGGATTTTGCCAGTTTTTTCACTATAGTCTTTTTCCACGATACACTGTGTTTAATCATCAGCTCTTTCTAATTTCCACCAATCTGTGACAATTTCTCAGTCTTGTTTTTCACCACCAAGACATTTCCAAGTACTGGTCAAGCAATGTGTAGAAGATCCCATATTTGGGCTTTGTATGACATCTTCCCATGATCTGACTGATGTTGCGGATTTGGGGGATGAATAACAGAGGTGAAGTGCCCTTCTCATCAGGTCATATTAGGAGGAGCATGATGTCTACATGACTAGCATTTGGTTAAGGGAGTGTGTGCCAGGTTTCAATACTGTAAAGTTGCTAAATTTCCCTTTTCATACTCTATTTATTAGGAGCAAGTCACTAAATTTAGCTCAAACTGAAGGGGACGGAATTAAGCTCCACTTCCTAGAGCAAGGAATATTAAAAAATGTGTTTGAATCAATACATTAAAATCCCCATAGCAATTAATAAATATTTTGGATGATATAACTTGAGATCATGCAAATACCCTGTGTTTCCCGCTGACTTCAGTATTCTCTGACGGGTCCTGCCTGCAGCAACTACTGTGGTGTTTAACGGTGATGTTCTATGTCCCTCCTTACTTCTATCATTATTAAATTCTTCTGCAGGAAAATTTATTCCTTCTCCTCATTTATTTACATCAGTATGGCCTCACAGACATTTTATTACTTGGGTTATGAACTAATATCTTTATTTTGTTGCTTAAATTGTTCCAGCTTGGAAATCTCTAAGGTTGTTTCTGTGTTCTTTCAACAAGGTCCGTTCTTTTCCTTTTTACCATGTCCTTAATTCCTGGCACTTGTTCCAAGTTTACCTTTTATTTTCCCTGCATTAGCCCTAAAACCACCCATTTCTTCAAGGAAACCAGGTTCCTTTTATTGAGATCTGAGTGCTAAGTGTGCTTGTCACTAGGGTGTCACTGCTCCTTGGTCTTCTCACCAGATAAGACTCAGGAATATATGTATATATATATTAGCCTATGTGTACACAACAAACTATATTTCTGTAACTATTAAGTTCATACTGGTATCTCCAGCTCTAATCACATGCCAAATTCTCCCTCTCCTGCTTACTTGTAACCTTTTTCTTTGACAGTCAGAAACATACCTCCCACTATCTATTTGTGTATTAGTCAACTCTAGCACACATGTAGTTTCAGAATTGCTAACCGACACCTAGGTACCTACAGGAGAAACAAATACCTATAATATGGTGTTTATCTGCAGTTCTTTTTGTCTTTTCTCTCACAGCAGCCATACAAAATGCTGCTTTCCAAAGTTACTTAGGTAAACTCTCTTCCCTCCACTCCTTCAGTGAGGTTATCTTATACATTACACCTAACACTATATAGAATGATTTTGTTCCAGTTTGCACTCCATTCTCAGACATAGCAGTTGACTTTCTGTACATCTGTATATAGTCAAATTCATTCTTTTTGGTGTTCAGTGCCGATTCTGACAAATAGTGATGTATCCTCCACAGTTCTGTATGGCACCTCACAGAACTGTCCTACAGCTCCTAAGAGTCCCCAGTGGAGCCCCCTTTGCAATCATCCTCTCCTAGCTCTCTTGGAAATGACTGATCTATTTTCCCACACTCTAGTTTTGTGTCTTTTCAAAAATATCATATAAATGGCATCAGAAAATGTATAGCCTTTTGGGTATTTCTTCCTTCAGCTGAGCAAAATGCATTTGCTTGGGGATCCCATACTATCACATTCCAGCATCCTGGAATTGTCTTCTCTTTTTCCCCTCCATCTATTACGTTATTCAGGCTCTTTAGCTGTTGCTCAGATTGCTTTTCACTGTTAGAATCAATTTGCTATGATCCGCTCTGTGCTGCCTGATTAATCTTCCACTAACACATCTATTTCATGTCATTTCCCCGCTCTAATACCTTCAAAAGTTTCCACTGTCTACAGGAAGAATTCCAAACTCAGACTGGCATTCACAGTCAAACTTGGTCCTAACTTACATCACAAATACCACACTGAAGCCAATTTTACTCCCTCAGTATTCACTTTCAAATACTGGATCCAAACTTTAAAGCCATTCTCTATCAAAATACATCCTACTTATCCTTCAAATCTAGCCTAAATTATTACTTTCCATACTTATCATTCCTCCTCCAAACGCCTTCCTTCCCTCCCAAGTGATTCTCTTTATTCCTATGACTTTTTTTTTTTTTTAGGGCCGCCCTTGTGGCATATGGAAGTTCCCAGGCTAGGGGTCCAAACGGAGCTACATCTGCCAGCCTGCACCACAGCCACAGCAACGTCAGATCCAGGCCGTGGCTGTGACCTATACCACAGCTCACAGCAATGCCGGATCCCCGACTCACTGAACGAGGCCAGGAATCGAACTCGCATCTTCATGGATACTACTTGGATTTGTTTCCACTGCACCATAACAGGAACTCCCTATGACACATTTTAGTATATGTGCTGCTGAATCAAGCACTCCTATGACACACTGTGATGGCCTTCTTATAACTTGACACTTTGGACTTGAAATATATGGAATATCTACAAACTATGTGCTAGAAAACCAAGGGATTTTTTAAATTATATACCAAAAATAAAAAAATAAAAATGTACTACAGCAGAGGAGACAGGCAAGCAGAAAACTAAAACACAACATAGTTAAGCATTGTAACTGAAGTATACAAAAAGTATTCAAAAAGCCACAGAGCTGAGAGCCCAATTCTGCCTTGTGAAGGAAAATAACAGATTTCCCAGAGATAGAGGAACATGTGACTGATCTTTACTCCTCTTGGCATGTAGGTTCAGCACTGCACTTTGAAAATACTGACCATTCAAAACCCAGCTTTTTTTTTTTTTTTTGTCTTTTTAGGGCCTCAACCAGGGCATATGGAGGTTCCTAGGGTAGGGGCTGAATTGGAGCTGAATTCTAAGAATTCCAAGTCTTGGCTATTGTAAATAATGGTACTATGAACGTTAAGGTGCTTATATCTTTTTGAATTAGTGTTTGTTTTGTTTTTTAACGTTTAAGGGCCACATCCACAGCGTATGGAAGTACCCAGGTTAGCGGCTGAATCGGAGCTACAGCTGCCAACCTATGCCACAGTCACAGCAATACCAGATCTGAGCCTCATCTGCAACCTACACTGCAGCTCACAGCAACGCTGGATCCTTAACCCACTGAGCAGGGCCAGAGATCGAACCTGCGTCCTCATGGATGCTAGTAAGATTCCTTTCCACTAAGCCACGACGGGAAACTCCTCAAAACCCAACTTCTAAATGCTAACATTCCTCAAGCCTTCTTCTCTCTCCACACTTCTCCCTAGGGGATTTCATCTAGTCCCATGGTTTTCTATGCTGGACCCTCAAATTATTTCTCCCTTAGGAATATCTTGGACTCCAGATTTGTGTATCTAACTGCCTGCTTGAAACTTCTATTTCTGCGTCTAATAAGCATCTCACACTTAACGGATACAAAATATAATTCTTTAACTATATCTCTGCAGTGCTGTCACAGCTATGGCTCAGATTCAACCCCTGGCTCAGGAACTGTCATATGCTATGGGTGCAGCCAAAAAACAAAAACAAAAAAAAACAGACAAAAAAACACTCCACCCTGAAACAATAACATCCTCATCTATTTTTCCCTATTTCAGCACTGGCACATCACCCTCTCCAATGCTCAAGGAAGAAGAAACCTAGGATTTACCTGTGAGAGTTTCCTTTCCCTTATCTGTTACATTCAATCCTTAGGAAGTCCTTTTGAATCCTCTTTAATAACTCTAACTGACCCTCTAACCCTCCAACTTCAATCTCCACTACCACCACCCTGATCCAAACCATCATCAATAATCTCTATATAATTTATAGTATGTATATATATATATATACTATATAATATATACTCTGTAATAATTATATAGACTATATATACTATAAAATAATGATAACATAAATTACTATACCTTCTCTGAAGAGAACCAGGGCCTATTGTACTTCTCCCTTGCTTATAAATCTTCACTGTGTTGTATAAAAGGGAATATTTTCCCATTGTAGAGAAAATCTATACTCCTAGCAAGCACTGCCTCCAAAGCCCTACAGAACCTACCATCCAACTCATTTCACTTTGTCTTGTATCGCTGTACTTCTGGCTCACTACACTGGCTATCTTTCTATAGTTTCCACCTGAAGGACTTAGCTCAAGTTACTGTCTCTGCTGAAAGTAATTTTCCCTGCGCTTCCAGATTTCAGGGCGGCCTCCTGTCATGCTCTGGAGAGGCTTACTTCCTCAGACACCCCTATCCTCCAGCTCAGCACTCAGTTCGTTTCCTTCCCAAGGCTTACAACTTGCAACATTCAAGGTGTAAACTGGGCACCTAGCACCAACCAGGCCCAGAGTGGACGTTTGTCAAACATGTCAGAAAAGCTGAACGTGACTAGCATAGGCCGGGACCCTAGAGGCTGAAGGTAGTTCAAGTTAACCCAGCATTCTCAAGACTGCGAGGTAGAGAGAGTAGACGTAAACCCGCCAGGTTCCATAAAACCCCAAACTCCCAGAGTAGAAAAGGCCACAGAAAATCACCCGGCGGGTGACAGGTGTGAACACCTCTACCCAAGAAACCCTCCTACTCCAGCGCCGGGCAGGAGCCTAAGTCCTACCGAGATCTGCTGAGGAGCGCGCTACACTCACCACACACGTGCTGCCCAGGGAGGAACTGGTCCCGATTCCACCGCGGAGACTTCCGCTTCCTAGCCCAGCCCCGCCCCTTAGTTTCCCTTTACCTTGTTCCGCAGCGGCGCTGGAGTTAAGGGGTGGGAATTAGCCAGGAAAACGGAAATCCGGCGTTTCTATTGGTCCGCCCTTATTTATACCTCATCGAAAGGCGCGAGGGCTGAGGCATAGAGAGTTTTGGCCCTGGAAAGGACCCGTGGGGCGAGGACGGGATTACGGCTCCTGAAAGTGATGTCATTAACCCTATCATTTCCCGAGAGGAACCGGCGCTTTTCGCAAGGATTAACCAGTTGTGGCGGCGGAAGACTTGGCGCTGCTAAACTGTAGCGGGAATTGAGGCTTAAATAGTTAACGCTGTTAGAATGCGTTTATTCGTATTCTAGGACGGAGGATTAAAGGGATATCTCCGGAATTGGTTTGTATTGAGATCTAGGCTTTTTCTTCCGCTTGTTAGCTGTGTGGCTTAGGACAAATTGCTGGATTTCTCTGAGCCTTGGTTACTTGATCAAATAGCGATGGCTGTCATATATGGAAAAAATCTAGCACAGTGAATGATTGATAAATGTTTACCATTTTAAATGTCTGCCCTTCCGTCCAGAATGCAGTTACTCCACTATCCGTTTCAGGAGATGAGACTGTAGTTAGGCTGTTATCCCCATTTTGCAGATGTAATGAGGTCAGACTTGGTCCGGTCAAACAACAGAATTTATTCTCTAACTGTTCTGGAGGCTAGAAGTTGGAAATCCTGCTGTTAGGGAGGTTGTGCACCTTTTTCAGGCTCTAGGGAAGAATTCTGTGCCTCTTCCGGCTTCTTGTGGTTCCAGGCTTTCCTTGGCTTGAGCTGTTCCAGTCTGCCTCTGTCTTCACAGGACTTTCTATGTTTTCTCCTTTTCTATGTGTTATAAAGACACTTGTCTGTTGAATTTAGGATCCCTCGGGATAATCAAGGATGATCTCCTTTGGAGGTCTTTACTTAATTCCATATTCAAAGGTCTTTTTCCCAAATAAGGTCACTTTCATAGGTTCTGCAGGGAGGGACACCGACATATCCTAAACTCATTTAAGTCTCATAAGAACAGTTAAGTAGGTTTTTCCCCCTCATGTTATGGAGTAAGGGAAAATATTCAGTAGTTTTGATCCAGATTCAAATTCAACTTGGCTGCTCTGTACTACTTTCTGTAATTATTTCTCCAGTAAAAGCTCAAGAGAAGAGACTGCAGGACAAGAATTGCAGGAGGTCCATCAGCAGTGCTTGTTAGGCAAATAGTATGGTATGTGCTGGCCAAAAAAATTTTAAATAATAATAAAATCTTGATAAATACACCCTACCTGAAAGGGATATTTTCAACACCACAGGGAGTTCCCATTGTGGCTCAGCGTGTTAAGAACCCGACTAATATCTAGGATGCAGTTTTGATCCCTGGCTTTGCTCAGTGATTAAGAATCTGGCACTGCTGTCAGCTGTGGTGTAGATCACAGACACGGCTCAGATCCCGAGTTGCTGTGTGGTGTAGGCTCACAGCTGCTGCTTGGATTTGACCCCTAGCCCAGGAACTTCCATATGTCGCAGGTGTGGCCCTTAAAAAACAAAACAAAAACATCACAGAAAGCAGCACCCCATATCCTCTCACATACATCCAGGTATCTGTTGCAAACATATACATCAAAACTCTGCTATTCAGAGTTCCCATCATGGCACAGAGGAAACGAATCGGACTAGGAACCATGAGGTTATGGGTTCGATCCCTGGCATTGCTCAGTGGGTTAACAATCCGGCATTGCCATGAGCTGTGGTGTAGGTCACAAACACTGTTCGTATCCCACGTTGCTGTGGCTCTGACGTAAGCCGGAGGCTACAGGTCCGATTAGACTCCCTAGCCTGGGAACCTCCATATGCCTCAGTGCAGTTGCGGCCCTAAAAAGACAAAAAAAAAAAAAAAAAAAAAAAAACTATTCATCTACCTTCTCGCCAGGGAAGAAAAAAAAGTTGTCACATACCAAAGTACTGGATTATAATTAATAATTCTATCAAATCTGCTGTCAAAAAGTTGACACAAATATTGACTTGAGTGTTTTGTTTGGAGTGAGTTGGAAGTATCTTGTGGTTTTGTAGAACAAAAAAAAAGTTTATAATTTTACAGTTAACCAAGTTAAGCCCCTTAATACTTCAAATATCTAATGATCCAAATGTTGAGCACTATGTGTATTCCTAGAAGCATAAAATGCTCTTCCTAAACGACATAGCATTCAGTTTAATCATAACATTTGGACTTGTACCAGTCCAAGAGGTTTACAGCAAAGTAATTAAGAGAACTGACACTGGAATCAAATGAATCTGGCTTAAAATCCAAGGAATGTGTGATGGTGAACACGACAGTTAATTTGTATGGGCCTCAGTTTCTGCATATGTAAAATGGGAATACCACACTCACTTTGGGGGTTGCTGTGAAATTCAAAACTGATAGTATCTGTAAACTTATCAGTTAATAGTAAATGTCAAATGATTTAGAGAGAAAGAGAGGGCCAAGCTGTATCCATTAGAAATGCTGCCTGTCCTGTTGCACCACAGCAGGAACTCCATTGACTTCATTCTTACATTTGTTGCTCTCATTTCTTTCTTTCTTTTTTTTTTGTCTGTACTTTTTGAGGACTTCACCCATTTTGCCTACCCTTGATCCCCAAACCCCACCCTCCACCCCTGGCCTCTGGCAACTACCAATTGGCTCTCTTTTTTTAAGAGTTCAGGTTTTAGATTCCACATATAAGTGAGACCATGCAGTAATTGTCTTTCTCTGACCTCACTGTTGTTTTCTGATTGTAAGATGTACTTTTTAGCCAGATTTCTATCAGAGTTCAGGGTTGGGAGAATGGAGAAAGGATGAAATCTACTTCTTTTCTCCCAGCAGGGCTCTATCCTTTTATCCCAGTGGGAAAAGACCCAACAGGGTTCCCCTCCTATTTCAGTGCCTATAATAGTGTCACAGGGCCACCCGCAGGAATGGAAGACCATCAGATATAATGTTAATCAGGCATTTGGACTGCATTCTTTGCCCAGTATTCTAATGAAATTAAAGGTCACTTGGTAAATATGCTTTCATCCAGCAACAGAGATTTAATTTGTTATTAATCCAGTTTAAAACTTAAAATAACCATAGTATCCAAGGTGGTGGATCTCAGTCGTGGTCACACATCAGAGTCACCAGTAACGCTGGTTTAATTAGTCTGAAGTGAGACCTGGGCATTAAGAATTTGGAAAGTTCCCCATGTCATGCTAGGATGCTGCTAAAATTAAGATTTGCCTGTTTAAGGAATGGAGTTCAAGTTGATTTGATTTGATTTTCTAGTTAATTGAGCTTGGAACCCTGTAACCTTCTGGCCCCTCTTTTGCAGTCACCAGAATCAGAGAATTAAATGTATACTGTACTTGTTTCTTTAAGTAGAATATCTTGGACATCACTGTATCTCTCTTGCTGCTTGAGGTCTCCTGTAATGATTTAACATCATTAGGTATGGAAAATGATTTAAATTTGAACTATACACTTTTAAATGTGTTCTGAAAAATGTTCCCTTTTTTATCATGATTTTGTACAACTTTTCTCTTTTTCATAAAAATAAAGTGTTAGTTGTCAGCTCCCACACATCTCCCCTCCCTCCAAATCAGTTCTTTAGATCTCTAACTAATGGATTTTTAACTAATTGGTGTTGTTTCTCTGTTTCCCAAATGCATAAGTAGGGATAAAGGGCAGGTTATTGATATAAAGCATAAGAGATTTTGGCAAGATTGGGTTTTATTTTCAGGACCTATTAGAATCAAAAATCCATGGAAACGGAGCAGTTACCAACACATTTTCCTTTAGTAAAAAAGAACTGCTTTTGAGTAGAGTGAATTGTTTTTTAGTACCATACATTTGCTAAAAAGGTGCACAAATATGTCTAAACATTAATTGTGCGTTCAGAATGTTCTAGTTATTGTCTAGTAAGCACAAAATAGAACTTGTCCTTACTTTCTTTGGTGATACCCTTAAGAGCTGCAGAAAATTTATATCACCAAAATGAAATTATATCTGATTATAGAACAAAACATCACCTTTAATAAAAGCTGATGTCCGCATGTGATTGCAAAATAAAAATACAGTTTAGTCGATATCACTTAAAGCCCACGAAATATCATTTACACATGGAACACTTAACAATGTGGAACATGTACATACAATGCGCAATGAATGGTAAAACAAAACTCAAGTGGCATGTACCAGCGACGGATATTAGTGAGACAGAAAAATTAACATGTATTGAGGTAAAGTTTTTGTTTAAATTTTGTTTTCTGAGCAATACCGATGATAACCAAGCTTATTAATAAATTAAAATTTTACTTTTTTTTGTTGTCTTCTTAGGACTACACCCTCAGCATATGGAAGTTCCCAATCTAGGGGTTGAATCGGAGCTGCAGCTGCCAGCCTACTCCATGGCCACAGCAACATGGGATCTGAGCTGCATCTGCTACCTACAATGCAGCCCATGGCAATGCCAGATCCTTAAACCACTGAACAAGGCCAGGGATCGAACCCTAGTCCTCATGGATACTATTGGGTTTTGTTACTGCTGAGCCACAATGGGAATTCCCCCATTTTACTTTTAAAAACTATAAAAAGGTTAAGTCAGGATTGTCAATGATGTCTAGCTCTACCTACCCACCCAGCTTTCCTCCTCCTTTGAAGATGCAGAAAAGATTAAACAACTAATCTAAACTCATTATATCAGTTTGAATTCTACAGGAAAAAGATGCCAAGACAGAATTAAGAGGCCAAGACATTTATTGAGGGGAAAGCCTGTAAAAGACAAGGAGAGAGGGAATAGGAGTAAGTTGGATGCCTCAGACCATAATTAATTTGACACCCACGAAGGGAGAGATGGAAGGGAGAAGGATGTGGTAGGAAGATCTTCAGACAGTAGCAGAGGGCTGAGAAAGCCTTGGCTAGGACAACATGGAGCACCAGAGCAAAGATTGCCCATTAAAGGAGACTCAAATTGGGTAGTTAAGGCCTGGTTCTAGTATCCCTCTGTGCTGGGTCGTTGGCAGGGAGCAGCCCAGGGACAGCATGGCCCCAGTGTGAATGCTGTGGTGGCCAGTGAAAGCAGTCAGGTGACACACCTCTCACTTCAGGTTCTCTCCTGAAGAGAGATGAGAGCAGTCCCTCCCATGGCTGCCAGAGTCCACGCCTCGTACAGCACACATCTGTTTCTCCATCCATGCAAGGAGCAGCTCCTCCATTGTTCCTATGGCTCTCACCCCCTAAGGGGACAGTTAGAAGAGGGAGACTAGTGGGATGAGGGATAATTTCCTTGGGGCAGCAAAAGGTATTCATCATCTCCCTCCGACACTGTCCATTCTATTTTCACCTCACCCTCAGTATTAATTTGATAAGTTTTGGTGGCTCACACTTGGCTTGGTGATTTAAGCCTTTACTCCTGAAGGTTGTGAATACTTTGGTAACATACCCTTCTAAGGCAAAGATTGCTACAGAGGTCCATCTATAGTTGCAGTGGAGACTGAGGTGTACTGAGAGGCACCCAAGAGGATCACCTGGCCTCTACATTGATCCCTCCTGTCCCTATTGTATAAAAGCAGCCCTACCTCCTGCTGGAGTTCATCACCTCCACCAACATGGTGATTCCAATTTTCATTGGTCCTGGCCATGCCCAGGCAGCATCCATAGTTTAATGAAACTCCTGTTCTATCCTCTGGCAAGAATATAGCCCCTTTGGGACAAGGACCTCTAACTCAGCAGAGCCCAGACCCAGGGGAACAGGAAACACAAAGACCTGCAGAGGGTCACTGAGAATGACAGTAAAGAAGGGCTATTTCTGCTTCTACTCTTGGTCCCCAGGTGTATGTACTCTTCTTATAGCGCCATATTGAGATCCCTGATTTATATTTACTTCTTCTGCAGTCTGGAGGACAGCACTCCATTTTTGCAGATTATGGCCTATAGGCTGGTGTTGTAGTTGTACCTTAAAAAAGCAATGCAAGGCTCTACCATGTTGGCTGCCTCGGGGTGGTGCAGTATGTCATGGGATAGTATAGATCACATGACCTCCTTTGTTGTGAAGTGTGTCTATTTTTCAGATGCTATGTTATGTAGTATTCCTTAACTATGGATCAGGCACTTCTTAGTGCATAGTGGTGCTGGCGGAGGCTCTTAGGCAGGAAAGACAAAGCACACACTTGGAATAGGACTCTATCCCTATGAGAAGAAACAGCTAGCTCTTCCAGATTAAAAAGTACGTAGTGTCATCAACTTACCAGTAGGTGGCCTGTTGGTCTCTTTGGGAAAGAGTGCCATGTCCAGGGCCTCTGCATTGGTTTTTGTTGCTGGCAGGCTCTGCATTCAGAGAAAGCAGTAGTTAGATTTACTTCAGTAGATTAAAGTTCATGCTCCTGGGCCCATGCATAGCCTGCATCTCTGCCACTGTGGCCACTCCATTCGTGTACCCATCATACTCAGTATTGCAAGGTGACCAGTGTCAGATGGCTTAGTCATTTGTCTTCGGTGTTTATAGTGGACACCTTTTGATGAGTATTGACCTGTGAAAATGTTCTCCTTTTGTGTCCACTCCCATATGGCCTCCCCATGCCTTTACTCTGAACCTCCCTGTTTCCCATTGTCCTTTTAAGTCCAGGTCCCTGACCAGTTAGTTGAGGCACTGGCCAATGATTAGGAACTTCTGTATGTTTTCACACTGGGCCACTTCTGCTTTCACATAAAGTGGATGACCAGGTGCACTGCTTGCCCATCAGGAAGGTTTTCCCTCTCTGCAGCCTTTCAGCCTGAATGAGGCTATAATGCTGTTTAGTTTTATGTTGTATCCCCAAACCTAATCAACTCATCCATAAACCATGCCTGAATTTGTCCTCCTCCTTCAGCTGTTTGTATGACACCCTGCTCTAAGCCTGGAGAGCTGAGGAAGCTGGAGCAATCGTGGGTAATATGGAGGTCTGGGATCCCCGTTAGTGCAGCTGACTCATTCTCTCTGGTCTTACTTGGGCTCAATCTCTGATATATCATTTACATCTTATCATGGATGGATGCTGGTCCCACCTGACTATGAATTTACAGGTGGGACAGAACCCACCTCTTAACGGGCAGTTGTGGGTGGATGGTCACTGGTACACTACAGTCAAGCATTCTAACTCTCAGGGATCAGTAATGTGATAGGAGCAGCTGTTTCTTGAGATTCCTGTCACTCTCCATTACAGGTGGCATGACCTTACTCCAGACGCCCAAGACCCTGTGTTTTGATCCTCCTACTTGGACTAACCTTGAACTCCATGCTGAATCCTTCCTCACCACTGACCCTTCCCATACCACAGGGTCTGCCAGATGTTCTGTTCCAAATGGGGAGGCTCTTTTCACTACATCCTGACCTGGGTCCCACTCAAAACTGGCTGCCTTCCACACCTGCCAGTGCATGGGCTGGAGCAGGATTCCAAGATGTGGAATATTTGGCCTCCAGAACTTGAAGAGGACCACCAGTGCGGTACTTCTTTCTTGCAACAGGGAGTCCAAGACACAACGATGTGTCTTTCCTTTGGAGGGATATCCTGGCGTGCCCCTGACAGTAAAGATGGGCTTTTAGGATTCCTGAGAGCTCTACTGAGGTAGCCTGTTCCTGAAACTTTATAGAGTTTTATTTCCCACCTTCCTGAACACACATTTCTAACCAAGGTCTCTGGCATACTAGCCGCGTCTCTCTTTCATGGGTGTAATGGATCAGTGTGATGCTCTGCGGGATGTCCAGATGGTCCAGCTCTCTCCGGACTATATTAAGACAGAGGGTGGGCGAGCTCACAGAGCCCTGATGCAAAACTGTAAATGAATATTTTTGTTCATTCCAAGGAATGTGGACTGTTTCAGATCCTATTTTCCATCCTTTTTTACCATCTGCTGTGGTAACTCGGGGCCTTTCACCTTTGCTCTCCAGGCTTCAGACAGCCACAGGGTCCTTGTTGGAATGTCACATCCCAGGTCCCAAGAAACTGAGCCCAAGTCAAAGTTTTCCCATTTGTTCTCTTTTATCTCTAGCCTCTTGGTCAAGCACCAGCATAACTCAGTGCCTGGGTAGTCCTCTGCTCCTGACAGTATTTGCTGGCCAGCTCTTGCAGGTCCTTTAGGGACGTAATCTCTCTTCTGCCTCATCAGGCCCATCATGTTGTCAGCTAGGCTCTGCTGGGTTTAATCGTAGCTATTGGCCTGGCAGCCACTAGAGGCAGGGGGGGGCTGCTCCTGGGGGCAGGGGTGGGGGAGCAGGTGTGGTCTTGCAGGGAGAGGCCTCGTTGGTGTCTTCCTGCTCAAGGGAAGTCCAGACCTTTATAAAGAGGTATGGGCCACCTCTGCAAGCTCGGCATGTTCAGAGCAGTTAGCAGGGGCAAAATTGAGGGCACCCACTTGCATCCTCCTTTATCTCAGGGTCTCAAATTTTCCCATCCAGGCCACTGGCTTCACCAAAACAGAAGCCTTGGCTAAGCAATTTAAAGATCCCAGGATTCATGACTCTGTGAAGTCTTGTGTTGCTCCTCATGTCGTCCTCATCCCCCACAGGAGATAGGAGCCTCAAGTTACCAAAGATGCCTCTGCCTCCCCCAGTAGCCTTGAACTATCTATCTGTTTCCAGTTCCAGAGTTATCACTCTGTAGGGTGCTTCCAACTCCACTCTTCTTACAAACTCCGAAAGCCCTGTAAGGGTCAAATGCCTGAACCTCTGCACTGGCAAGGGCATTCTTCTCCACCAGATGTCGCCCTGGCCATCAGTGATGATTGATTAGTAGATGAACAGCTATCTGTGCTGAGGACTACTGTGCCCCATATACCGCTTTTATTGGGATCTTCTTTGCCAGCCTGTGGCGAGTGATCCAGTCTCTGAACCCCATCTTATGGCCGGCTTTCTGGAACCACTGCTGGTATCAGTGGTGTCATTTCCAGTTTTCTGGGAAGCAAAAGCAAAGAATTGGAAACATAAGAGATTTAGGCAGGGAATGGCCTGTAAAGATAAATGGAAAAGGATGCTGTGTAGGAGGGAGAACCTCTGACTGCCACCTGGGAAGGAAGGATGGTAGAGCAAGAGCCCCAGAGAATAGCCCTGAGGATGCTGTGGCCAGGCTGGGGTGGAGCCTCAAGGCACAGACTGCCTTGCAAGACTTGCAAGAGCCTGTCTTGCAAGAGTCCTGCATTGGGCAGGTATGACCTGGCTCTTACACCCCAGCCGTGTTCTGTTGTTGGATTGGAGCAGTCCTGAGAGCCTATGGCCTGGCTTGGCTGCTACAGAGGATTCTGAAAGTGTGAGCGCTGGAGGTCTCCAGCTAACCTCTAACCTCCTGCAGCAGGGTTACTCCTGAAGAAAGACCTGAGCTGTGTGTTCTCTGCCTGTCACTTTCATATAACTAGCTTAGTGGCAAGACCAGGACAGAAACAAGAGCCATCACCAGGGTTTTGGGTAAACCTTTTTAATATTTTCGGGGACAAGATTAATTTTCTGCCATGTATTCTTTGATGTGTTATCTAATATTTATCAACCCAAAGACATAAGGCCTCAAAAAAATCTCAAAAACATAATAGCTCCTTGGACAATAAATCATATAAACTATTGAATCAAAACACAACTTAGCATTGAAAGTAGAAATTAGGTTTTGGGGACTATACAATCCAGTGTTTATTTTAGTACACCTTACTGCTGAGGTTTAGTATGTGCAAGGCAGGGCACTCTTGGTGCCTGATGACAAGAGAGGGACACCAAAATAACAGTCTAGAATTTATAATTCAATAGCTGAGTATTTTAGATATATTAACACCTGAAATTTTATTTTATTCTAATTTATTTTATTCTTTTTATTTTTATTTTTAGGGTCACATGTGCAGTATATGGACGTTCCCAGGCTAGGGGTTGAATCAGAACTGCAGATGCTGGCCTATGCCACAGCCACAGCCACTTATCACACTGAACCAGATCCTTAACCCACTGAGCGAGGCCAGAGATCAAACCCACATTCTCATGGATACTAGTCAGGTTCTTTAACCCACTGAGCTACAACAGGAACTCCAGTGCCTGAAGTTTTATAACATCATTATATTGTTTCACAAGAATCAGCTGTATGAGAGTAGGAAATTATCTGTTGTTTGCTGCAGTATCTCCAGGACCTAGCAGTTTTCCTGGCACATATTTCGCTATTGATGATATTGTTAAATGGGTGTCATTGTCAAACTGTAATTCCACAAGTGTAAGAGTCATAGTTGTTCTATTTGTTGGCACGTAGTAAGAACTCAGGTCAACAAATCCAGAAACTATATTTATTTGGTGGCTAGTCTGTCCCAGGCACTCTTCTAGGTCCTTAGGATGTATTAGGCAATAAAACTAAAACTCCCTGATAATAAATTCCAAACAATAACAGACAATAAATAAGTGCATTATAGGATACGTTAGAAGAACTACAATAAAGAGAATGGAGTTGGGTCAAAAGAGAACAAGACTGGGTGGACAGCAAATAGGCTGGTCAGAGTAGGTTTCATCGAGAAGAGACTTGGGGAAAGATCTGGGAAGTGTGAGAGTTCACCAAACATATATCTGGGAGAGGAGACTTCTAGGCAGAGGAAAGAGCTGAAGCAAAGAACCCAAGGCAAGAGTCATTCATCATCTCATATGACTAGGGTCTTTGAGGAGCAGGGGGGAGAGGCCACTGCGGCTGGAGTCAGACATGGAGAATAGTAAATGGATGAAGTTCAGGAGGACGGGGGTGGTGGTTGGCAGATGGTGAAAGGAATTTTTAGGCCATTTTAAGGACTTCAAGTTTACTCTGAAAAAGAAGAGCTGTTTCAGAGTTTTGAGCGGGGGAGAAAAATGATCTGATATCAAAACAAAAAACTTTTGTAGGATGAATGAATATGTGAAGTAGAGAGAATCATGCCATTTCATTGCCCACAAACTGATTCTATAAACTCTATGTAATGATACGTATTTTTTTTTGCTGTTTTTTCCCTGATACTCATTCTTTATCTCTAGGGAGGTGCTAGCCTCGTGTAACTTAATCATTACCTCTCTAAGCAGTTGTAGGAGGAATTATTTGCCATCCCCTTCATTACGACTAACCAGATACCACTGGGTAGTTTTAAGAGCATTTTTCATATGTATTATGTTGCTCAAATCATCACAACTATATGTAGTATTATATCACACATATATTACAAATCAAGAAACAAGCTCAGAGAGATGTACATCAAGAAATATTACCCATGAATAACTGAGGTAAGGTAATAAGGTAACTACAACCTAACAGTTTGTTCAAATATTTCAAGCAGGAACTTTTGAGAAAACAAAAACTGAAGACAGAAAATGGAAGCATGGGTGAATAATTCACTGAGTCATTCATTTGGCCTCATTCTCATTGCTGTCACTCAACAATAAGAAGTGTTTTCCCCTCTTCTTACCCCTCTGCTCCTTAGCAAGACAGACGTGAAAAGAAAAGAAAAAAAAGAAGAAAGAAAAGAAAAACTCCAGTGGGGTTCCCTGGAGGCTGAGTAGTTAAAAGATCTATGATTTTGACTGCGGTGGCTTGGGTTGCTGCTGTGATGTGGGTTTGATCCCTGGCCTGGGAATTCTGCATGCTGTGGGTTCAGCCAAAAAAAGAAAAGAAAAATGCTCTGTTCAAGAGCTAAAATGTTCAAGAGGGAAAACAATGGAGATGTTGGAAAGGCCAAATCTGGGGGTGGTGGGCAATGGAATGGAGGTGGGTTGGGGCGCGTTGGACTCCTGGAATGCGAGGGATACAACGTGGAGTGGAGGGACCTGCCTCCCCTACCGGGGAATGGGCATTTCCTGGGCCACCATCACAACCTAGATTAAACGCTTATTCTTCAGTTTGTGTGTAGCTAGCATCCTGTAGGATAGGACCACAGGACATAATGATCCACGTTTATGATCCGTGAGTGAGGGAATGGTGTCTACAAACTCAGCTGAAAATATTCACTGCCCCTGGTGAATATTTGGGAGAATATCCAAATCAATATGATTTCAAAAGAAAAAAAAATGCTGACTCTTACAGCAAATCCATCCCTGCAGTAGAAGAAATATGTAACTCATTCTTTTCTTTTTCTGTTGCTTTGTTGAAACTATGTGCCCCATTCTGAGATTCACATGGGAGGCCAATGAGTGATATTTTGCCAAGTGTATGGATGGAACATTCCTCCACACAATTTTCCTAGACTTTGTTCGTCTGTAGAGGCTCCTCCATGCTGACATTCTCACTGATAGACTAAGAATTTCGTTTCCCGCTCTTCTCTCAAATTATTTTCTTCTTTCCATCAAATTTGTTATGAGAGCAAGAATGGGTACCCATGCCCAAGGGGATGGAAATCTTTGAAAGGTACCTATTGTGAAAGGAAAAAAGAAAAAACTCGGAGAGTAAAGAAAAGCAAGGAGAACAAGAAAATGAAATGGGGGAAGCAGGGAAGGAGGCTGGGGGAGGGAGATAGGAATGGGAAGTGGGAAAAAAGAGAGTGGAAAGGCACAGGGAGAAGAGGGAGGAAGGCGAGAGGTTTGGTGACCTGATCCTTTTGCCTTAAAGAATACAATTAGGAGTTCCCGTGATAGCTCAGCTGAAACGAATCTGACTAGTATCTAGGAGGACACAGATTTGATCCCTGGCCTTGCTCAGTGGGTTAAGGATCCGGTGCTGCTATGAGCTGTGGTGTAGTTTGCAGACACAGCTTGGATCCTGTGTTGCTGTGGCTGTGGTGTAGGCCGGCAGCTACAGCTCTGATTGGACCCCTAGCCTGGGAACATGTGACCCCATGCTACAGACTTGGCCCTAAAAAGACACACACACACACACACAGACACACACACACACACACACACACACACACACACAATAATACAATGGATGCTCGACGATTCAGAGTTCCTGCCTGTCAGTGAGATAATCTACAAAAGTACATTCAAGGTAATTTTTATAGATATAAGGGAACTAGCCAAATGTCTCTATGTAATATTTATTGAGTAACATGCACATATGCAAAGCCACATTTAAAATAAGATACAAATTTGGAAATATTGTTTGTTCTTACATTTCATTTAATAAAGTCTTCATATTCCTTTTTGATGGAAGTACCCTTGTCATCAATAGAGGTGTTTTTGGAGTCACCCAATACTGTTTCCAGAAAGGATTTAAAACACTCAAGTTTACCACTCAGGAATAATGATGTATAACGTATTTTCGCCTCTTTGTTTTGTTCTGTTTTGATTTTGTTGTTGTTGGTTTCTCTCTCTCTTTTTTTTTTTTTTGGCCTCACTCATATCCCAGGCCAGGGATGGAATCTAAGCCATAGCTGCTTCCTACACTGGTACTGTGGCAACGCTAGATCCTTAACGCAGTGGGGATTGAACCTTCACTACCACAGAGACAGCACTGGATCTTAACCCACTGTACCACTGTGCCACAGCAGGAACTCTGCCTTTTTTTTTTTTTTCCTTTTTAGGGCCACACTTAATGGTATATGGAAGTTCCCAGGCTAGGAGTCGAATGGGAACTGCAGTTGCCAGGCTACACCACAGCCACAGCAACACAGGATCCAACCCGTGTCTGTGACCTACACCACAGCTTATGGCAATACCAGATCGTTAACCCACTGAGCAAGGCCTGGGTTGGAACCTGAATCCTCATGGATACTAGTTGGGTTCGTTACTGCTAAGCCACACTGGACTCCTCTGCCTTTTTTTTTTAACAATTAACTGATTCTCTCAAAATCCTACTCATGTCCAAAATCTGCACTGATTTTCACTAATTTACGGCTCATCTTCTTTAAGCAATACTTTATTTTTCAACATAAATTAATTAATAGCCTTAAAAATGAGGACATCTGTAAGGACTGGATTCAAAGTGATTTGCTTTTTTTTTCTTTGAAGTAAAATTCAGGCAAATATGTGCAAACAATGCAACTGACAAAGACTTAGTATCCAAAATATACAACAGCTCATATAACTCAATACAAACACAAACAAACAAACAAACAAAAAAAACCCAAACAACCCAGTCAAAAATAGGCAGAAGACATACAGATGGAAAACAGGCACCTGAAAAGATGCTCAACATTAGAGAAATGCAAATCAAAACTACAATGAAGTATCACCTCGCACTGTCAGAATGGCCATCTAAAAATAAATGCTGGAGAGAGTGTGAAGAAAAAGGAACCCTCATATACTGTTGGTGAGAATGTAAACTGGTGCAGCTGCTATGGAAAACAGTATGAAGCATCCTCAAAAAACTAAAAATAGAGTTGCCAGATGATCCAACAATCCCACTCCTGAGCACATATCTGGAAAAAAGTATAATTCAAAAGGATAATACACCTCTATTTTCATAGCATCACTATTTACAATAGCCAAGACATGGAAACAACCTAAATGTCCACTGAAAGTTAGACAACGAAGATGTGTTATGTACATACCTGTACAGTATTATACACAATGGAATACTATACAGCCATAAAAAAGAAGGAAACATGGGTGGACCTAGAGATTATCATATTAAGTGCGGTAAATTAGGAAGAAAAAGACAAATACTTTGTGATATCATGTATATGTGGAATCTAAAATACGACATCCATGAACTTATCCATAAGACAGAATTGACTCACTGACAGGGGAACAGACTGTGGTTGACAAGGAGGGTAGTGAGGGAGGGATGGATTGGGAGTTTGGGGTTAAGCAAAGACTATTATATATAGGATGGATAAACAACAAGCTCTTACTGTATAGCACAGGAAACTGTATTCAAAATCCAATAATAAACCATAACGGAATCACTTTGCTGTACAGCAAAATTAACATAGCATTGTATCAACTATACTTCAGTGAAATCATTTTTTTTTTAATTCAGGCAAATACAATATGGTTTTTCTAGAAGAGGGACTTATGGCTCAGGGCTAGGGCTGATTCAGTTTAAGATAGTCCAGAGATTCCTTAAGACATCTACTGTCAGGTCAGACTTGGAACAAACTCCAGATGAATATATGTAGAGAATACCTCCAGGATATATACACATATATACATGTATCCTGTAATATATATAATTACACACACACACACACACACACACACACATATTAGCGCCATACCAGCAGCATATGGAAGTTCGCAGGCTAGAGGTAGAATCAGAACTGCAGGTTCCGGTCTACACCAGAGCCACGGCAACATGGGATCTGAGTCACATCTGTGATCTACACCACAGCTCATGGCAACACCGGATCCTTAACCTACTGAGCGAGGCCACAGATTGAACCCACATCCTCATGGATACTAGTCAGATTCATTTCCACTGAGCCACAATGGGAATTCCCTGTCTAGGAGATACTAAATCTTCCATTAGATTCTGAACTGCTTTAGCCAGGTCAGCCTCTGTAGGAACTATGCCATGACAATACCAGCCTCATCTACTATTCTGTGGCACCTCATCTGTCTCTCAGTGGTACTCGACTAAAGCTATTCTGCCCCTCGGGGATCACTTGGCAATGCCTGGAAACATTTTGGATTGTCACTATTGGGGTATACTAGTTAGAATTAACCAAAGAAAGAATCCATAAGATCTATGTATATATACATAGAGAGAAATTGATTTTAAAGAAATGGCTTGCATAATTATGGATGCTGGCAAGTCTGAAACCTGTAGTTCAAGTTGAAAGTCGGTCAGGATGGAGATCCAAGGAAGGGCTGATGTAGTTCAAGTCCAAAGGCTGTCTACTGTCAGAATGCCCACTTGCTTCCAGGTCAGATTTGTCTTCTCTTCAGGCTTTCAACTGATTGGATGAGGCCCACCCACATGATACCGACAATCTGCTTTACCCAAAGCAGATTTATTTATTTATTTATTTATTTATTTATTTATTTATTTATTGTCTTTATGTGGAGCCGCACCCGCGGCATATGGAAGTTCTCAGGCTAGGGGTCTAACAGGAGCTGTAGCTGCCGGCCTTCGCCACAGCCACAGCAACGCGGGATCCGAGCCACGTCTGCAAACTTCACCACAGCTCACGGCAACGCCGGATCCTTAACCCACTGAGCAAGGCCAGGGATCGAACCCACAACCTCATGGTTCTTAGTCGGATTCATTAACCACTGAGCCACGAAGGGAACTCCCCCAAAGCAGATTTAAATGCAGATTTAAAAGCCTGCCAATTTAAATGTTAATCTCATCCAAAAGCACCCTCACAGGAACAACTGGAGTAACATTTGACAACCCAGCTGAGCAGTGTGTCCCAGAAAATGACACAAAATTAACTATCATGGGGGTGGGGGTGACTGGTATCTACAGGGTAGAAGTTAGAGATGCTGCCACAATCCTACAATATACAAGACACACCCCAGAACAAAGAATTATCCAGTTCCTTAGTTCCCATCATGGCTCAGTGGTTAATGAACCTGACTAGTATCCAGGAGGGCCTGGGTTTGATCCTTGGCCTGGCTCAGTGGGTTAAGGATCCGGTGTTGCTGTGAGCTGTGGTATAGGTCACATGTGGCTTGGATCCCACACTGCTATGGCTGTGGTGTAGGCTGGCAGCTACGGCTCTGATTCAGCCCCTAGCCTGGGAACCTCCATATGCCACTGTGTGGCACTGAAAAGACAAAAAAGACCAAAAAAAAAAAAAAAGAAGAATTATCCAGTTCTGAATGTCAATAACCCCGAGTTTGGAAATGCCTGTCCACAGGCTCCAGTCACAGACTTGTAATGTGGCTATAACATCGTTGAATGGAGGTGATGAGAATTTTCCAGTTTGAAGGGAGCCATTAAACTCATCTGGCAAGAAACTGATGGGTGAAAACATCTTAATGAAGTTCATTCTTCCCTTCTCATTCCGCGCTGACTTCCTGAGAAAGAGAATTATTCCACTGAAGACATTCTACCTTTGATAAGCCTGCTGGTTTGGGACTCCTGAGCAGACAGAAATTTAATTTCTTCATGCGGATGCCTCAGCCATGCTTTCAGCTGCAGAAATGTGCCGAGGAAAAGAAAAGCGAGTTCCTGGCAGCTCCTCTGACTTGGGTCAAATGTGAGCTCAGACGTTCCTGGAGCAAAACCAACACTGGAGTGGAACTGTCACTGGGCAGTGCAGCCACAGAAGCAGGGCAAATACACTGAAACTGACAATGAACTTGCAGAGAACAACAGAGCAAATGGGCCAGTGACACAATAGCTGCATTCATTCATTTGTTCATTTGTCATTCCTTCACTCCATATAAAACTTGTGCTAAGATCTGAGAGAATAAAGCAGCCTGGTCTCTGTTCTCAAGTTCTGCAGTCTCATGGAGAATGAAAGGCAGTTAGAAATGCGTTACCAAGGAGAAGCTCATTCTGCCTGGACATACAATCTCATTTAGACGAGACTTTTGCTCTACTCTTGTGGGAAAGAGTCCTGGATTTGGATTCAAATTTTAACTCCTAGAATTCCTGGCTGCCCAGTCAGTTATCTTCTGGGATGTCCTATGAAATGGGGACAAAACCCTGCCATCCCACCTGTCATGTGGACTTAATGTCAGAAGCAAATATAAAAATCCATGAAAATGCTCTGTCAGTTGTCAAGTCCTAAGTGATTGTTTCTCATCCCTGGCTGTACATTAGGATCACTTAGTAGCTTTTTAAAACTACTGATGCCTGACCCTCCCCACTAGTTCAGACTAATAGGGTCAGATTCCCTGAGTGGAAGGGTCTAAGCACTGGTATATATATATTTTTAAGTTCCTAGAGAAAGTAAAGCACAATCATCCTATACAGGCATCATCAATTTGTATACTGTTACTTCCCCAAAGTAATCATAGTCAAAATGTCATTTAGTGATCCTTGTGTCCCAAAGTTGGCTCAAATTTGACAAAAAAAAAGATTTGGGCCCCTCTGCTTTGAGGGGTCTTGCTTTAAGGCTACAGAGAAGCCTGTCATGGCTCAGAACCTGAGAGTCAGCAGGGACAAGGAGAGTCTCGAGTGGCTGGTGGGGGACATATCTCCCTGTGAGCGTGAAAGAAGGTTCATCCACCAGGTAGAGTGTGACCTCCTAATGGTAGGAAATATGAATCAGACAACAAACACTGGATTTTCTGCTCTGTAGCTGGCACTTTTTAGACATTAAGGATGTTACAATAAACTGAAGAGCCGCAATCACTGCTTTCCTGGAGATTGTGTTCTAGCAGGAGAAAGAAGAAAATACAAATTAACAAATAAAACACATAAAATGTTAGATGGTGATCAATACTATAGAGAAAAGTAAAATAAGAAGTATAAGTCTTGGTCCTATGAACGAAGTGAGAGAATGAGCCATGTTGGTCCCTGGAGGAACAGTGTTTTAGGCAGAGGGAACAGCAAATACAAATGTTCTGAGGCAGAGATATGCCTGGTTTGTTTGAGGAATAGCAAGAAGGCCAGCATTGTTGCCGAAGGTGAGGAGATCAGAGATTTATCTGCAGGCCTGATTACAGAGGCTTGAGGATACTGTGAAGACTTATTTTTACACTGAGTGGGAAGGATTTTGAACTGAGGAGTGGTATGATTTGAACTGTGTCTTTATAGGATCATTACCTGCCATGTGGAGAGTGAACCCAAAGGATAAATACAGAAGAAGGGAGCCCAGATAGGGGTCTGTTATGACAAGCTGAGAGGGGCTGGTGGCTTGGACCAGGAGGGAGCAGTGAAGGCCATGAGAAGTGGCTGGAGAGATCAGAAATAGCAGAGGCTCAGGTGAGGACCCAGCATCACAACTGATGACTCAAGGCAAGCTGACCAAAGCAAGGAAGCAAATGTGTCAGAAACCCAGAGAGTCCACTAAGATCAAGGTCATCTGAAGCCTGCAGACAGACAGAAATGGACTCCCATTAGGCCTCCTCTCTCAGTGCACCTTGCATTTGAAATGCCCCACATACTATCATAATTGAAAATGCTTTTTCGGGAGGAAAGAAACTGTCAGCAACACTAAAGCCCTGTAAGTACTGGAATTTAAACACTGCCAGTCACTGCCCATGGCTGCACATTCCTAAAAAGATGTAAAGTGTGATTTTGCAGAACCTAGCTTGAATGTGATCATGAATCATATCTGTGAGATGGGAAGTTGGCAGGACTGGGTACATGCAGTGGAAAGAAACGAGTAGAGTTTTGTGCCCTGACCCTTCTAAATGCCCATGTATTTTCCCTTGAATGTTCCTGGCTATGGATAGAATGTGTGGCCGAGGAAGAAAGTCTGCCACCAGATGGCAGTATTTCCCCTGAAATGTCTAACAGGAGCCAAACCCACAGAACCCTTAAGCCAAAGAGGACAGTCCAGATTACTATTAGTCTCTCCTAAAGTTGAATGCCTGGAGCCCCAGGGGCAAGGAGTCAATGCGGTCCAGCCTGTCCTTCAGCAATTCTGCAGCCTCCCCTGGCATGGTGTGACTCAAGGGATCCTGTTCTTCCCCATCAGGTTCTTGATAGTTTAACACAGGCGTTCCTAACCTTTCGACAGGCTGCCAAGGCTTCTGAGCTCCTTCTCAGCATCACGTTTTTTTTTTTCGGTTTTGTTTTGTTTTTTTTTTAAGTGACTCATCCATCCATTCAATGAATTAATGACACATATATCAAGAAGATCTATTTTACCCTAAAATGTCACCCACTCCAGAAAGTTTTTAAATGTAACAAGTGCTAAGAGTCCCTTCAACCAATCCTCAGTTAAATATATGCCCAGGTATATGCCAAGCATCAATGGAAGGAAAAAACTGAGTTAAAAACATGATTCGCATTCAACCCTCCATAGAAACTTCTACCGTGGTGTCTGTCAGGAACTTCCACAGAGCATCATGTTTTTAAGCGCATAGGATTTCAAATGCATAGGGTGACAAAGTAGGCCAACTATATTGAAATGCAGTCAGTAACCTACTGAAGAAAAACTGAGGTATAGGAACATGTGTGTACCTTTATTAATGCAGTAAATGAGATCCAGGGGCAGGCCTCATCTCCACTGTAGTTTGAAACAGTGATGAGTAAAAATATTTCATGATACTTGTAACGTGATGTTAGTAGGCTGCAGCCATACTTGATGAAATTGATTAATTTTAGTTAGAGGTTACTGAAAATCAAGATGCATTTGACTTTATTTTCTCTCTTTCTTTTAGCACTTCAGTTCATGGACCTCTTAACTTTGGCCCAAAAAAACCTCTTGGATGGGCTAGTGATCCTGGTTCAATGCCTCTTTAATGAGTCCTTTGCACAGGTTGCTAGCTGAAGAAAGCAGAACCTCGCTCAAGCCAGCCAGCCTCCAGTCAAAGAAGGAATGAGTTCATTACAATCCTTCCTCTAGGGCGTGTGAAAAAAAGGGAGCCCCCCCCCCTTGGTGGGAATGTAAATTGGCAGCCATGATGGAAAATAGTATGGAGGGTCCTCAAAACACTAAACATAGAATTGCCAGGAGTTCCCTTTGTGGCACAGCGGAAACAAAACCGACAAGGAACCATGAAGTTGAGGATTTGATCCCTGGCCTCACTCAGTGGGTTAAGGATCTGGCGTTGCCGTGAGCTGTGGTGTAGGTCGCAGACAGCGCTCGGATCTGGCGTTGCTGCGGCTGTGGCATAGACCGGCAGCTGCAGCTTCCATTCTACCCCTAGCCTGGCACCTCCATATGCCGCAGATGTGGTCCTAAAAGAAAGAGGAAAAAAAAAAGAAAAGAAAAGAATTGCCAGATGATCCAGCAATCCTACTCCTGAGCATATATCCAGAAAAACTATAATTCAAAAAGATACATGTACTCCTATATTCATGGCAGCACTATTCACAATAGCCAAGGCACAGAAACAACCTAACATCCATTGACATATGAACATATAAAGAAGACGTAGGGAGTTCCCATTGTGGCTCAGTGGTTAATGAACCCATCCATGAGGATGTGGGTTTGATCCCTGGCACCTCTTTGTCCCTCTATTTCTTTCCTCCTTTAAAAAAAATTTTTTTTTCCTTTTTAGGGCTGCACCCATGACATTTGTAAGTTCCCAGTCTAGGAGTCAAACTGGAGCTGCAGCTGCCAGCCTATGCCACAGTCACAGCAGTGCAGGATTCAAGCTGCATCTGTGACCTATACTACAGTTCATGGCAATGCCAGATCCCTGACCCACTGAGCAAGGCCGAGGATTGAACCCACATCCTCATGGATACTAGTTAGATTCGTTTTCTCTGTGCCACCATGGTAATTCCCCTCTAATTCTTTCTTTATCCAAAGTCAAGGTGATCCTCAGTCTTCCCAGAAATACTGCTCAGTCATGCATCCTTTGCTTTTCCTTCTCTTTTTTCTCCCTCCAGAAGAGGAAGAGGAAGACGAAGGATGTCAACACTGATGAAAGCCAGCCAAGTCCAACTCTTAGAGCAACAGAAAACGTGGCAGTTTTTGAATCTCTATACATTCTACCTAACATACCTCCATCCCTCACCCCATTAATTTTTTTATAACAATGAATTTTATTTCTATTATAGGTGTACAATGATCACCACAAGTCAATTTGATAGATTTTGTGTCCCAAACCCACAGTGCATCCCCCTGCCCCCCAGACTGTCTTATTTGAAAAACCAAGGTTTTCCAAAATCTGTGAGTCATTGTCTGTTCTTCAAAGAAGTTCACTGTATCTCTTTAGTTTCCACATGTAAGCGGTTGCATTGGGTGTTGCTGTCTAATTGTCTGACTGGTTTCCCCATTAATCTTGATCCCCCCACCCTGCTTCACTTTCTTCACCACTCTTGTCCTTATTGAAATTATTTGTATATTTATGTTTTTGTTGTCTGCTTCCCATACTAAAACATGAGCTACAAAAGGGCAGGGGTTTCTCTGGTTCACTTCAATCTCCCAAGTGCCTGAAACAACAAGGTTGGGTGTGTAGTAGATGCTCAAGTACTACTTGTTAAAGGAATGAACCAGGTTAAAATGAAATGGGAGTGTATTGTAAAATTCACTAGCCTTTCCCTTTCTATGACCAACCAGTTTAGAGAACTACATGTGAGATGGTGTTAATTAATGAATTAGTAAGAATCTGAAGGTTGATTTGGGCAGTTTGGGGCTACATTCAATGAAGAAGTATAATATCTAGAATAAGAAAGATGAATGGCTTGCTCACCTCTGGGCTAGGACACCTGAAAGTTGCACTCATTTTGGAATATTACATTTTTTAAGTGGATACAGACAAATAGCACTATTCGCAGAGCAACGAGGATGCTGATGACTCGGAATGTGTGCACGAAGAGTACAAAGGATCTGAGGCTATTTAGACATGAAGAGGAGCAGGGGTCATGGGTCAGGGGATAAAGTCTGCTGCACAGATGTTGAGGCTGACAATTAAAAGACTGGAAGCATGTTCAATCGCTGATCTAGGACCAATCAGCAAAAGGGATAGAGCTGGGATTAGGTTCAGCAAACAGAAGAACATTCAAATGGTTGCAGATGTTCAAAGATGAAGAGATGCCATCAGGAGGGAGTGAGTTCACATTCACCAGAAGTATTCAAGCAAGTAACTCTCCTCACGGATATGGGAAGAAGGCTCAAGTATTAGAGGAAAGGCTGATGAGGTCCAGGTTCACTATATGCTAGTCTAGGGATTGCTGATGGTCTGCTATAAAATTTTTGCAAAGTCTCCGGAAAAATATAGGCAACATGGTTCATAAATCTTCATTTATTCCATTTAAAGCATTATCATTAATTCTATTTTTTTACCTTTTACTTTATAAGGGTAAAATGCCATTTCTTTTATGAAGTAATGATAATGATAGATAGCTTTGTGTTTTTAAATATATCTTACCTGGAAAACCTAAAAATTTGGCAACCCTCTATTAAAATCTAAGTTGTCTTGAAACACAGTAATGAAAATTGAAATGAAAAAAATCGAAGGGCTATGTATCTTAGTGTTCCTTAAGGCTCCTTCCAATCCTGAGATGCTATGGATGATTCTAGAAACTAAATATTCAGCATCCTTAGGGAATGGGATTCTCTTAGACTTGATCTCTCTCCTCCATGAGCCTGGAATGGCCTTAGTGCATGTCATCCCACCCTGTGCCTTGCCCACCCCTTTTATGCTCATGGCTTCTCAGCTTTTCATCACACTTCTATCATGTAAGTGTGTACCTCTAAACACTATGGTTTAGATTTTGCATTTAGGGTTTTGGATTTAATGAAAATGGAGTCATAGAAAACCGTTCCTTTTTATTAGTCCTCTTTTGCTCATTAAAAAAAAAAAAAAACGATCCAGATTGCTGTATGTAGCTTTTATTTTGCAACTGAATATAACCAGAATATAGCACAATTTATCAATTTCACTTTGATGAACCCACTTTCTAGTTTCTTACTATCTTGAATAATACTTCTCTGAACATTCTTACCCATGTCCTCTCATGCACAGTAGGAAGAATGACAAAAATTGAATAAAATTTTATTTTATTTCATCTTATTTATTTTGGCCATGCCTATGGCATGTGGAAGTTCCCGGGCCAAGGAATGAACCCATGCTACAGTAGCAACCTGAGCTGCTGCAGTGACAATGCCAGATCCTTAAACACTAGGCCACAAGAGAACACCAGCTGAATATTTTATATGAAATATGACTTTTTTTTGTTTATTTTAGGGCCACACCCGTGGTATATGGAGATTTCCAGGCTAGGGGTCGAATCAGAGCTCTAGCCGCCAGCCTACAGCACAGCCACAGCATGCCTGATCAGAGCCACATTTGCAAACTACATCACAGCTCACCGCAACGCTGGATGCTTAACTCACTGAGCGAGGCCAGGGACTGAACCTGCATCCTGATGAATCCTAGCTGGGTTCATTAATGGCTGAACTATGAAGGGAGCTCCTAAAATACAACTTTTGGGAAAATCAGATATTACTGTAATGCACCATCACTGACTCAGGCATTATTTCCCACAAGGGACACATGATGAAAATACTTACAATGTCTTAACAAAACCAGGAAACAAATATCTCAAAGTAGGATGATCATTATTTGAAGTATGAATTGGTCATTTGTCAGATTTACCCGTTTCCCCAGGTTTACATATCTGACTGCACTGTGCCTCTTCAGTTGTTTGTTTTTTTTTTAGGGTAGTACCTGCGGCATACGGAAGTTCCCAGGCTAGGGGTCCAATCAGAGCTACAGCTGCTGGAGTATGCCACGGCCACAGCAACATGGGATTTGAGTTGTGTCTGTGACCTACACCACAGCTCATGGCAAAGCCAGATCTTTAACCCACTGAGCGAGGCTGGCGATCAAACCCACATCCTCATGGATTCTAGGTGGGTTTGTTAACCACTGAGGAAACTCTCCAAAAGTTTTAATTTTAAAATCATCCAATTTGTTACTATGCTCCTTTAGCAGTCTATGTTCAGTTTAATATTTTCATACGCTGAGGTTAAGATACTTTACTATGGTATTGTTTTGCCTTTGACAAGAGATCTTCAGTCCCTTTGAGCTGATGTTTGTGTATGGTTTGAAGTAGGAATCAAAATCCTTCTTACCCTCCTTCCTTTCCTCTTCCTTTTTCATTTAAGGATATTCGATTGCTACAGCACTGTTTATGAAAAAAGACACTCTTCCCTGTTAGTTTTCAGTGCTTCTTTAGTTAAAAGTGATCATTTAGGAATCTGTGCCTGGGTTTTTTAATTTTGTGCCATTGTCTACTTGTCTGTCCTTGCACCACTACTTGACTATGCGTCTAGAGCACCACAATTAGTTTTATTTTTTCATTTTTTAAAGTTTTACGGAAAAATAGTTGATCTACTATGTTGTGATAATTTCTGCTGTACAACAAAATAATTCAATTATATATGTATACACATTTCAGATTCTTTTCCCATACAGATTATGAAAGAATATTGGGTAGAGTTCCTTGTGCTATACAGCAGGTCCCCATTGGCCAGTTATTCCATATAACCCAGTGTGCACATGCCAATCCCAAACCCCAGTCCGTCCCTCCCACCCCTCACCACGATTAATCTTGATATATGGTGGAGCAAGTTCTCCCATCCTCTTCCTCAGCAATGTCCTGGCTATTCTTAGGCCTTTTCTTTTGCACTGAATCTTCAGTAATGAAAACACAGATCTATTTTATTTTCTTGCCTCCCTCTTCCCAATAACTGTTTGCTCCTAGGAAGACTTTTCATCCAAACCCAGTTGACAACAACATCTTGTTTATGTAATTCTTGTTCCTTCCTTTTAGGTTGAGAAGATTTGAATTATAAAAGAATTACCACCTCATTTTTTTCAGTAAAAAATAATTTTCCTACATATTTAATAGGATGGGAAAAGAGATTAGAGATGAACTCTCCTTAATGTATTAACATCTCATTTACAAATGACCTCAATGGATCAAACTAACCTGATATTTCTTGTGAATTTAAACAAGATGACATGAAACAGCAGAGTGCCTGAGTGCCTTCACCCTGCTCCCATCTGTGCTGGCCTCTGTATTGGTCCTAATTATCATCTTCTCTCCTCCCACGCCCTCCTCCTCTCCTTGGTAATGTTTGGCCTCACATCTATCTGTAAAATCTACCTTAGAGATGTTCTTTCCTTTTCATCATAAAAGCCCTTTAACATCTGCTCACTCTCATGTATTACTTTGACAGGATCTCTCCATGAATCACCAACCACCTGCTTGAGAGTGGCCACGGAACAACTGGATTTGAAAAATTTAACTAGCAAATAAACTAGTCCATGATGAATGAATGTTCCATGGCATTTCAGGAAACGGATGTCAGACTCATCTAAATGCCTGCAACCAAAGAGAAATGTATGGCCAATGTGCTAGTGCACTGAGCTAACTAAGCTCTATGTCATTATTGAAAGACTTCAGCTTTAAATTGTGTTTGGTGTCTGGTAATCAGAAACCTGGTCCGAGTGGCTCAAACAGATGAGGGTATATTTTTGACAAAAAGGAAGATCCAAAGGTAGGAAGTACAGGGATGGTCTAGTGACTCGCTGCCACCAGGAATACAGGCATCTTCCTTCTTTAGTCTCACCACCTGAGTCATGGCTGCGCCCCCAAGGAGGCTGCCTCAGCATCTGAGATGGCTTTCAAGATGGCTTCCTGTAGTTGAGCAAAGTCTGAATGAAGTGAACAGATTACTGTAACACAGAGAATGGGAGGATTAAGGGGCTTTGCCTTTGAGGACCAGAAGAGAGGACAGGAGTTGGGGAAATTCTCCTGACAGGGCAGAGCTTGGAAGTCAGTGGAGGTCACAAATCATTCCCCACCTCTTTGTGTCAATCTCTAGACTACAGTAGGGCAAAGGGTCCTGATTCCTGTTTTAAAACTGCTTTCCAGTATGACTGGCCACCAAGGACCTGATGTATGCACAGGGAACTCGACCCAATATTCTGTGACAATCTCAATGGGAAAAGAACCTGAAAAAAAACACTTCAGAAAGTGGGCATTGGGGGAACCTACCTCAACATAATAAAAGCCATCTATGACAAACCCAGAGCTCACATCATTCTCAACGGTGATAAACTGAAAGAATTCCCGCTGAGATCAGGAACAAGACAGGGATGTCCACTCTCGCCACTACTATTCAACATAGTTCTGGAAGTCCTAGCCACAGCAATCAGAGAAGTAAAAGAAATAAAAGGAATCTAAATTGGGAAGGAAGAAGTAAAACTATCACTATTTGCAGATGACATGATACTATACCTAGAGAATCCTAAAGACTCTACCAGAAAACTGTTAGAGCTCATCAATGAATTTGGCAAAGTTGCAGGATACAAAATTAATACACAGAAATCAACTGCATTTCTATATACTAGCAATGAAAGATCAGAAAGAGAAATTAGGGAAGAAATCCCATTTACCCTCACATCAAAAAGAATCAAATACTTAGGAATAAACCTACCTAAAGAGACAAAAGACCTGTACTCTGAAAATTATAAGGCATTGATGAAAGAAATCAAGGATGACATGAACAGGTGGAAAGACATACCATGCTCTTGGATTAGAAGAGTCAGTATTATCAAAATGACTATACTACCCAAGGCAATCTACAGATTCAATGCAATCCCTATCAAATTACCAAGGACCTTTTTCACAGAACTAGAACAAAATATTTTAAAGTTTGTTTGGAAGCACAAAAAACCCATAATAGCCAGATATCCTGAAAAAGTAAAATGGAGCTGGAAGAATCAGGCTCCCTGACTTCAGACTCTACTACAAAGCTACAGTCATCAAAACCATATGGTACTGGCACAAAGACAGAAATATAGATCAGTGGAACAGGATAGAAACCTCAGAATTAAACCCACGCATCTATAGTCAACTAATCTATGACAAGGAAGGCAAGAATATACATTGGATAAAAGCCTCTTCAATAAACGGTGCTGAGAAAACTGGACAGCTACATGTAAAAAAATGAAACTAGAACACTTCCTAACACCATGCACAAAAATAAACTCAAAATGGATTAAAGATCTAGATATAAGACCAGATACTATAAAACTCCTAGAGGAAAACATAGGCCAAACACTCTCTGACATAAATGATAGCAACATCTTCTCAGATCTGTCTGTCAGATTAAGGAAAATAAAAAGAAAAATAAACAAATGGGATTTAATTAAACTTCGAAGTTTCTACACAGCAAAGGAACCCTAAACAAAACGAAAAGACAACCCACAGAATGGGAGAAAATATTTGCAAATAAATCGACTGACAAGGGATTAATCTCCAAAATTTACAAACACCTCCTACAGCTCAACACCAAAGAAACAAACAACCCCATCAAAAAATGGTCAGAGGATCTAGGCAGACAATTCTCCAAAGAAGACATGCAGATGGCAAATAAACACATGAAAAGATGTTCAACATCGCTCCTCATTAGAGAAATGCAAATCAAAACCACTATGAGGTACCACTTTACACCAACCAGAATGGCCATCATCAGAAAGTCTACAAACAATAAGTGCTGGAGAGGGTGTGGAGAAAAAGGATCCCTATTACACTGTTGGTGGGAAGGCAAATTGGTGCAACCACTGTGGAAAACAGTATGGAGATTCCTCAGAAAACTCAAAATAGAATTACCATTTGATCCAGCAATCCCATTCCTGGGCATCTATCCAGAGGAAACCATGACTCGAAAAGACACATGTACTCCAGTGTTCATTGCAGCACTCTATGCAATAGCCAGGTCATGGAAACAACCTAAAAGCCCATCGACAGAGGAGTGGATAGGGAAGATATGGTACATACACACAATGGAATATTACTCAGCCATTAAAAGGAATGAAATACCAACATTTATAGCAACATGGATGGACCTAGAAATTATCATGTGAAGTGAAACCAGTCAGACAGTTAGACAGCAACATCCAATGCTACTGCTTACGTGTGGAAACTTAGAAGACACAATGAACTTCTTTGCAGAACAGACAATGACTCATAGACTTTGGAAAACCTTTGGTTTCCAAATAAGACAATCTGGGGGTGGGGGGGAGGATGCACTGAGGGTTTGGGACGCAAATGCTATCAAATTGAGTTGTGGTGATTTTTGTACACCTATAATTGTAATAAAATTCATTAAGCAATGATAAAAAAAGCATGAATGTCTGTACATGTATAACTGAATCACTTTGTTGTACAGCAGAAATTATCACAACATTGTGAGTCAACTGTACTTCAATAAAACTTTAAAAATGATAAAATAAAATAAAATTGCTCTCCAGAGAATCTGTGAAATGGCAATCTGTGAGTGCCTACCTCATTGCCTCTCTTTGGTGGAGCTTGGCCTCACTGCCAAGTACCCAACACACTCATGTTCTCTCTTCCAAATTTTCTATCAAGTCCTGGTTTTAGGTATTACGCTAAAATCTGTATCACTGATGAAGCCCAAAACTCTCCCAATGATATTTTTATTTAAATATTCATCAAAGACATCCAGAGTTTATCATCATAACTGCTTTACCTCATCTGATTTGGGATTAAAACAGTATTTCATTGCTTTTTTATATTTATTTTATTATTGGTAAGCTTGGAATTTTTTCATGTTTAATGGTAACTTCTGTTTCTCCTAAGTTTTCTGTTCATACCCTTTGCACAATCACAAACTCCAAACTGGAGTGTTCAGAGGTTTTCTTTCTTTCCTTTTTCTTTTTTGGCCAAGCTCACAGCATGTGGAAGTTCCCTGGGCCAGGGATCAAACCTGTACCACAGCAATGACCCAACCCAGAGCAGTGACAATGCCTGATCCTTAACCCAATGCACCACCAGCGAACTATAAGGGGTTTTCTTTTCAATTTATGATGGTTCCTTCTACAGTAATTAGCCCATTATCTAGATTTGTTACAAACTAATCTTCTAATTCCCTGCTTAATTCTTTAGCTAGATCTGCCCTCTTATTTATTCCATATCATTATTGTTATTCTTCCTGTTAGAGTCTCTTTAAAATAACATAATTTTCACCTGGTTCTTTGATTTTTTTTGTTTGATTCACATGCTTCTAGAGTCCCACCTCACAGTCATTTCTTGTGTCCATTTAAAATTCTTATTTCAGCAATGTGAATTTGGATGGAGTCTGAAGGGCACATCTGTGAGTTCAGATGACTTTGAGGAAATGGTGAGCCCCCCCGGTGGAGGCCTGGCCACCACAGGACAGCCTTTGGTCTTTGCCATTGGCTGCTGTCTTATTAGGTGACTCATGGGCAGGAACTCATCTTTAAAAACTTAGGGCCCATACCAAGTGAAGTAAACCAGAAAGAAAAAGACAAATACCATATGATATCACTTAGCTGTAGTCTAAAATATGGAACAGATGATTCCATCTAAAAAAAAACCCAGAAATAGATCATGGGCAAGGAGAACAGACTTGGGGTGCCCAGGGGAGGAAAGGGAGGGAGTGAGATGGAAGGGTGTTTGGGAGTTTTGGGGTTTTTTTTGGACGCAAACTGTTGTATTTGGAATGGATGGGCAATGGGGCCCTACTGTACAGCACAGGGAACAGTGTATGATTGAGTCACTTTGCTGTACAACAGAACTTGAAGAAACATTGTAAACCAACCATACTTTAATTAAAAAAAGAAAACATGATAGATACATAAATAATATTATTCAGCCCTTAGAAAAGAAGGAAATTCTGCAGTATCTGTCAAAATGGACAATGGTCGGTCACAAATGGACAAATACTGCCTGATTTCATATATACACTGTATCTAAAAATAATCAAACAGAAGCTGAGAGTTCAACAGTGGTTTTCAGGGGCTAAGGAGAGGAGAAATGGGGAGCTGCTAATTAATGAGTATTAGCAAGTATTTAGAAATGCAAGATGAGGGAGTTCCCATCGTGCCTCAGCAGAAACGAATCTGACTAGTATCCATGAGGACACAGATTCAATCCCTGGCCTCATTCAGTGGGTTACGGATCCAGGATTGCAGTGAGCTGTGGTGTAGGTCACAGATGTGGCTCGGACCTGGCATTGCTGTGGCTGTGGTGTAGGCCAGCAGCTACAGTTAAAATTTGACCTCTAGCTTGGGAACTTCCATATGCCAAGTGTGCAGCCCTAAGAAGACAAAAAAAAGAAAAAAAAGAGAAATGCAAAATGATTGTGTGCTAGAGATTTACTATACAACATCATGCCTATAGTTAACAGTATTGCATTGTACACTTAAGTTTTCGAGGGTAGATCTCAAGTTACATGTTATCATAATAAAATAAAAATTAATGATCAAAAAAAATTAAAAACTTAGGGAGAAGCAGCTCTGTGGGGAGGGCACCTCCTCACCATGTTGTAAGCACTTGCTCTGGGGTTGGAGGCCAAGGGTGAGAGGAATGAATCCTCCTGACTGCCCCATCCTGTAGCTCCTTTCCTTCAACTCCCTACCCTGAAAGGCTTCAGGGTCTGCGTCCAGGTTACACTGGCAGGGGGGAGCCGGAGGCTCAGTCAGTGATTTCTCCAGGTTACCCAGAGGAGAGGCCAGGGGAGACTACTAGGATTTCCTCCAGCTTCTCTTCTCACTGTGGCCTCAGGCCACCCTTCTGGCTGCAGTCTCCATCCATCCTCTCACAAAACCAGGCAACCTCCAGTCGCCCCAGGGTCAGCTCACATTCTTTATCACCAATTTCTAGAATCCATGTTTCTTCTTGGTCCTAGCATTAATCCAGTGTTGATTCTGGAGGAGGGAGCTGGCAGCCTGGGTGGTTGGTCACTGTCTGAGTGTCCTAGGGCTACCGTAACAAATGACCATCAACTTGGGGGCTTAAGACAACAGATGTTTTCTCTCACAGCTCTAGAGGGCAAGCCCAAAACCAAACTGGTGGCAGGACTGGTTTCTGCTGGAGGCTCAGAGTGAGAAGTCATTTCCTGCCTCTTTCCTAGTTTCTGGTGATTTTTGGTGATCCTTGGCTTGGAGCAGCATCACTCCAATCTCTACTGTCATCTTCTCATGGGTCTGTGTCCTCTCCTCTTCCTATAAGGCCACTTGTCACTGGATTTAGGACCCACTAGGAAAATGCAGGAAGATACCCCCTTAGAGATTCTTAATGTAGCTACATCTGCCAAGACCCTCTCTCTGAATCAGGTCACATCCACAGTGTCTAGGACCACCATTCAACCCATGCTAGCCATCATGGCAGGAGTCCATAACTCCAAGGGCAGCTGGTTTACCTGCATCTGTTTTTGCAAACTCATCCAAGTGGAGCATTTGTGCTACTCTGCTACCACCTGTTTCTCTTGTGAAATGTGTCTTCTGGAGCCCAGAGGCCAAATTCTTTCAGTATCTACCCAAAAGCCCTTCTTTCTTTCTCAGGTCTTTAGGAGGTCTTAAGGATTCTTGTTAAGGAGACATTGCTCAGTTTGGTTTGGAGGAAAGTGATGCAGGTGTCCCAGGCTCTTTGACTTTCTCTCATCTCTGACAATCTTAACAGAGACTCAACAGATGTGCCTAGAGGGGCCAGACTCTAAAAATTTATAAGCCATTAACTATATACTAAGCCACTAAGAATCCATTCCCACTCTTGCCTTCAAAGCATGCCAGGCTTCAGAAGTGGCCTGAAAAGTGTCGGTCTGCAGGTGGGTTTGTCATCAGAGGGGGGCTGGCTGGGAAAAGTCAGCTCCTCACACTTTACAAATCGTCTGAACCTCAGGAGAAGGCTCTGTCCAGCTTAACCTGCAGAGGACCATCAGGAGAGGCGAAGGCCATTCCTTAACACCGAGATGGAGTGAAGGCCCGGGAAGGATTTAAAAGGGAATTAGTAATGGCCAAGCTCCTGAAATAACTGGGCTTTGAAAATCCCTAGTTTTGCTTTTCTAAATGACTCCGGGTTGCATTATGCCTATTGATCTTCTAGAGCTTTCGCAGTCTGTAAATGATGAGCCTTTTACCGCACTCCATGACTGAAGGGCACACAACTGTGAGAACAGCTCATTTCATTTTTTTCGATTTATACAAAAGATGCTGTGGCCCAAGCCCTCTAGGCACCCATCTCAATACATAAATATGCCAATTAAGCTAAATGGAAATCCTGCAGGTTAAAAGTGCCTCATAAAAGAAGGAGGTTTTTTTTCCAAAGCCAGGAAGTTTATTCACAGAGGAAATACCAAATCAACAAAAGTGGGTTTGTGCCAAACCATTAAGGTCAAAAACAAAAACAAAAACAAACAAAAACAAAAAACCCCAAGAATTCTGTGATCCCAAAATGAAGAAACATTTTACCTTTAAAGGGTGAATTTAAGATTCGAAGCAACTGTTATTACTGTTTTATGTATTGCATTTTCCTGGTGGGGGAGTGCTGATATTGGAGAGGGGGGGAAGGGAGGAAATCAGTCCTAAAGCCAGATTGACACCAAAAGTGTAAAAGAGAACCCTCCTACAATGCTGGTGGGAATGTAAGCTGGTACAACCACTATTGAGGAAAGGATGGAGGTTCCTTAAAACACTAAATATAGAATTGCCAGATGTTCTAGCAATCCCACTCCCAGGCACCTATCCAGAGAAAACTATAACTCAGAAAGATACATGCACCCCAATGTTCACAACAACACTATTTACAATAGCCAAGACATGGAAGCCACCTAAATGTTCATCTACAGATGAATGGATTAAGAAGATGTGGTATATATATATATATATATATATATATATATATATATATATATACACATACATACACAGTGGAATATTACTCACTGATAAAAAAGAATGAAATAATGCCATTTGCAAGAGCATAGATGGACATAGAGATTATCATACTGAATGAAGTAACCTAAGATGAAGACAAATATATGGTATCATTTTTATGTGGAATATAAAAAAAATTATACTAATGAACTTGTTTACAAAACAGAAATAGATTCACAGATTGAGAAAACAAATTATTGCTAGCAAAGGGGAAGGGTGGGGGTAGGGGGAGTGATAATTTAGGAGGTTGAGATTAACATATACACACTACTCTATATAACACAGATGGCCAACAAGGACCTACCGTACAGCACAGGCAACTATACTCAATATACTGTAATAATCTCCAGGGAAAAGAATCTGAAAAAGAATGGATATGTGTATATCTATAACCGAATCACTCGGCTGTACACCTGAAACACATTGTAAATCAACTATACACCAATACAAATAAAATTTAAATTAAAAAAAAAAAGAGCGTCTTAGAGTTCCTGCTGCGGCACAGCAGGTTAAGTATCCAACATTGCCACAGCTGTGGCATAGGCTGCAGCTATGGCTTGGATTTGAGCCCTGGCCCAGGAACCTCCATATGCAGCAGATTCAGCCAAAAGAGAAAAAGTAAAAAATAGTGTCTCAGGTCCCAAATGTCACAGTTGGTGGGTATGGGCAAACCAGAGTCAGATCGGCTATGATTCTCTTACCTAGAGCATGGTCCATCACACTGGTGCCCAGCAGCCCAAACATTAGCGGCACTAAGAAGGAGTTTGTTAAAAATAGACTCTCAGGCCCCAAAGAGATTAGGCAGAAGCTTCATCTGTAAGACCCAAGGGGATTCTCACGAGTATCCTCCAAGCCTGATCTACAGTAAATGGCCAGCCTAACACTAACCACCAGCCCCTGTGAAGTGTGGGCTATTTCTTTCTAATCAATAGCACTCATGGAATAGAGTAGGAGGGTCTGGATCTGGGGAATGGGCTGAGGGGAATGGATAAATGGGTTTTGATCCATCCTCACTCAATTTGAGCATAAGAATCTCAGGCAATGCTCCTGAATGGATTTAAATTCCCAGACTCATGTTTATCCACCTCCCAATCCTTGATGATCAGTTTCCAACCCAAAGCTAGTATTCCTGAGTCTTCTCTGACTGAAACCTTATTTCAGATCTTATATAATTGGAGGGCACTCAGAAAAAGCTGGGCAGTTTAGACAGCCACAGATGGTATCAGGTGAAAGGATTTTTACCTAATGCTCTTGGTCAAGATGTGTTATGGTGGGGGGGGTGATGAAAATACTGTATAATACTCCCAATTTTTCTCCCACAACTATTACCAAAAGGGCATACAGATGCCACAAGACTAAACAATGTCAAGTTATCCAAGTCATTTAATCAAACCCTGACATCTCTACTCAGCCTCTCCCTCAGCCATGGATTCATTGAGCATTTATCAATCATTTACTTGACAAAAATCTTTCACCTTTGGATTGTTGCTTCTCTCCTCTGCTTTCTTTTCCTGCCACACTTGATAGTCATCAGTACTGCTTTTATCTCCTTAAACCTTTGCTCTGTTTCTCTGCCACCTGTCTTTATCCCCACTTCTCCACAGAAACTTGAAAATCCCCCTGTAATTCTTTGCCAAAGGCAAGACACTCTTGTTTTTTTTTTTGTCTTTTTCGGGCTACACCCACAGCATATGGAGGTTCCCAGGCTAGGGGTTGAGTGGGAGCTGTAGCCACTGGCCTATGCCACAGCCACAGCAATGCCAGATCCGAGCCATGTCTGTGACCTACACCATAGCTCACGGCAATGCCAGGTCCTTAACCCACTGAGTGAGGCCAGGGATTGAATCTGTGTCCTCATGGATACTTGTCAGATTTGTTTCCGCTGAGCCAAGACAGGAACTCCAATACAGAGACTCTTGAACATCCACTAGGAAGAAGGACCTGAGGAAAACACCTTTTTCTATGGCTTCCACATCAGTGCATTTTTTCACTCCCAAGTCTTTTCTCTCCCTTTGTTGCCCTCACTTCCTCTGTTTATCTTCTCCAAGTAAAAAGAACAATCAGAGGCTTTTCAGTTTCCCACCACAGACTGCTAAGAGCTACTATTTTTGAGAAGATACGATGTGGGGGTAGGCACTGAGTTGAACATTCAACATACATTCTCAGTTAAACTTGCTATGCAGCATCAAGACCCCATTCCCTTTTTTAAAGTTGAGAAACTCGGGAATCAAAGGAGTTAAGTAACTTACTGAGGTTTTGTAGCTGGTTGGTAGGACACCGGTTTCATCTAAATTATGGCCAGCAGGAGGAATATGTTGGCCTCTGGAAGAATCTGTAATAAATGGAGCTGAAAGACTGACCAGACTTTAGGAGAACAGGAATCTGGTATGGATGGAGCGCTGGGTGAAGAGGCCGGAAGGTGGCTGCACCATGGAGAGAGTCAGATAGGAGTCATCATGGGAACAATTAAGCTGATGGAATAAAACTGGGGAGGGGGGCAGCTGAGATAAGCAAGAGTCAGTAGCATCAACTGGGAAGAAACTTGGGTCCAGAGTCAAAGTCCTAACTGTTCTGTCTATAAGCCCCACCATTCCAAATTACCAGTTTTCAAGGAGGTGTTATCATTATGGTTCAGTCCGGTGGACAACACTATGAGCTTTTTCTACCCTCCACTCTATTTAGAGATAAAATGAATAGAATCACATTGATTTAAGTGCCCAGGCTTTGATGATTCAAGAGACCTGGCTATCAAGTGGGGCTCTCTCTACCCACCCTTGCTGTGTGGCTCTGTGCAAGTAACACATTGGAACCTCAATTTCCTTATCTGTAAATGGGGATAATAATGATGCCGAGAAAACTCAAATGGTGTGATATCTAAGGAGATCGTGAACTCGAAGCCCTTAGTACCAAAGAAAACCTCCTTAAAATGTTTGACAGGGGGTGGGGGAGGGAGTGAGTAGACCTGAATCCAGTAATTGATCCATTTAGCCATATTTTCCCTCATAGGATTCTCGTGGGGAAACATTTGTTGGGAAAACGTGTGAGGTGACAGATTCTATCTTTGTAGCACAGAACGGCGGAACGATAAAAACGGATGGAGATGGTGGGGAAGCAGATTCCAGCTCATTATAAGTAATAACTTTCTAACAATAAACATCGTCAAACAATTCCTGACAATGAAGGAGCGAGTTTCCCAACACTGGGACGAGACCAGCCAAGATGGGTGGCTGTAAAAAGGCCTTCAGAGGAAGGAGCGACTCAGCTGGTGTGGCTTTGCTCTTAACGCACCTGCCTGACCTTTCTGTCCGAGAGAGGCTCCTCTCAGGCTTCCCGCATCCTCCTCTGCCTCCTCCTCTTTCCTGTCATTCACTCCCACTGCCCACTCGGCCACTTCTCTCTTGGTGTGGGGCCTCCCCTCCAAGCTCCAGACAGGTGTCTCCTGTGGCCACCTGAACCTGGGTGGCTCCAAGTCCCCCAGTCCCAAGTGGCACCTCTGATCTACCCCCACCCTGGCTCCCTCTACCTGTGAGCGAGGACCCAAAGTTTCATAGGCCTGTCACTTTCAAAGGACCTCCGTGCAGGGCTGCCAGGAAAAAGGCAGAGGAGATTCTGTCAGCAGAGGGAGACGTCAGTTCAGAAAAGACTTGCAGAGACCCTGTCAATATGATTTTAAAACTTTTTTTTTTCTTAACACCAAAAAAAAAAAAAAAGATTTTAAAATTGGCTATTTTTTGAACTCTGGAAAAAAAAAAGACTCATTTTGTAACTTCTGACAAGATATTTTCTATAGTTGGGCGTGTTTTTTGTTAACATGTCTTAAGCAAGGGAAGCAGTCGTTGTCTTTGGGTTTTAACACACATAATACAATCACACAGACTTCATCTGCCTCCCCCATGCCCCCCCAGGGCAGACAGAGCCCACTCCACAAGGCCCAACTCAGTGGACCAAGTCCAAGCAAGACAGGAGAAGAGGAAGAAACAGGTCACAGGCCGGAGCTCCAGGTTTAGCGAGATGCTCATGTTGGTTGTGTGTGCGGCCACCCCTCACTGTCCCAGGCAGTCTGCCAGATGGGCACGGTGACCCAGCCCAGTAGGGGTGTGGCACCCCACTCCGGCCTCTATTTTGTCCCCATCCTTGTGTTTCTTTGTTATCCTACCCAATTATCATTGGTACTATATCACCATAGACAATTTATCCTTGGAAACCCACTTAAATCCTTTTGGAAAAAGGCAGGATGGATGGATAGATGAGTGGCTAGAAGGACAGAGAGACATATCGGCATACAGACAGATACTCTTTAATAGCCCGGGAAAAGGACTGTTCATAAACTGTTATATTTGGAATGGATGGACAATGGGATCCTACTGTACAGCACAGGGAACTGAGTGTGAGGGTCACTGCTGTACAGCAGAACTTGATGAAACACTGTAAATCAACTATATGTTAATAATAATAATAAAAAAAATTTTTTAAAAACATAAATCCTTCCTATTTCCATTGACTTCATTTACAATTTCCCTCTTTTTTCTGCCTCTAATTTTCTCTGCTCTCATTCTCCTCTCCTGCCTTCTGTGTCCCATCTCGGCCATTCTCCTCATCTCTAAGCTAGGACAGGGTTTGGGCCAAGTGCAGGCTTAGTGCTATTAGAACGTTTCAGAAAAAAAAGTCCCCTCAAGTGTGTTCCAAGGAGTTTCCTTGTGGCCCAGCAGTTAAGGATTTGGCATTGTCACTGCTGTGGCTCAGATTTGATCCCTGGCCTGAGAAATTCTGCATGCTTTGGGTGGGGCCAAAAAAGAAGTGTGTTCCAGAAATGCTGGGCTATTGTTAATCTTATTGGCCTCATTTCTGTTGTTCCATTCTTCTGTCCTTCCCTAGTCTTTTTTTTTTTTGTCTTTTTGCCTTATCTAGAGCCACTCCTGCGGCATATGGAGGTTCCCAGGCTAGGGGTCTAACAGGAGCTGTAGCTAACGGCCTTCGCCACAGCCACAGCAACGTGGGATCCGAGCTGTGTCTGTAACCTACACCACAGCTCATGGCAACGCCAGATCCTTAACCCACTGAGCAAGGCCAGGGATAAAACCAACAACCTCACGGGTCTTAGTCGGATTCGTTAACCACTGAGCCACGAAGGGAACTCCTTTCCCTAGTCTTTATTGTGGAGGGCACACAGCTGTCTTGTGCCCTGCCAATTTTTACTCGAAGCATTTGAGTACAACTGTAGAGATGGATGGGTTATGGAGGGAGGGGGTCTTGGGAAGAGAGCTTTAGGGAGAAGAGATGATTCAAGATGCTGGCTCCAGGGTAAAAGGGTCACATGCTGGGAACATCCAGAGCCCAGGAATGAGGTAGGGCTTCCTGGAGACACAGTCAGACACATCACTCTGTAGTGGTGCCCTTAACCTTCACACCTTCCTATGCGTTTACCTGCCAGGGGGACGCTCAGTCTTCTCAACGGTTCAGCTCGCACTTTCTCATCAGGACAATGGCCTAACACAATGGCTTCACACAGGAGCAGTTCATGGAAACAGATCCTACCAAATCCATTTAGCAGTGGTGCCTAGACTCCTCTAAGAAAGGGAACTTTCATTCAGTAAACATGTACTGGGTACCTACCGCATGCAATGGAAACTGATAGGCAAATAGAATGAGACTGGGGAGTAGAAACACAAAAATGTGTTCAATTCAGTCCATTCTGCAAGACCCTGGGAAAAGCACCTAAAGAAAATATTTATTTGGAGTTCCCTGATAGCCCAGTGGGTTAAGGATCTGATCTCACTGTAGCTGCCCGAGTTGCTGCTGTGGCATGAGTTTGAACACCGGCCTGGGAATTACACATGCTGCAGTTGTGGCCAGAAAAAAAGCAGTAAGAAATTTTTTTTTAAAGAAAATATTTATTCAAAATTGGGAAATCAAAATCACCAGGTATGGCAAATCATGATTTTCTCGGCATGCCTCAAGCCAAGTTCTTTCACGATTTATATGGATATAGTGTGCATCTCAGCTGCTGGGACAAATGGTAACTATGATGACCAGCTCTCCAGGAAATGCACTGTTCAAGTTCATTACTGGGTCATCATCAACAGTTAGGAAAACATTGATTCCCAACCTCTTGGAAGGGAGAGCATGTTCGTAACCACTTTACAGGCAAACAAGAAAAGAAGCAACTTGGGGGTATCAGTGGAAATGAGGTTCAGGGAACTGTCTCCAAGAATGTGGCCATTACAGAGCTAGACAGAAGCCTAAAATCTGCTACTATTTTCTGTTGGTTTATCTGAAAGTGTGATATGTTAATACAAAGCTATGTGTTACCTATGTGATAAATCAAAGGCAAACAACCTACTTTGGCCAAACAGTTGTCCAACAGCCCTCCGTCCTGAACCCTTTGTTGTTAGAGGAGCTCACTTTGGCTTGACCCGCCTCCCAAGATATACGTATCTTGAATTGGCCATGTTTTCATCTCAGTCTTTCTGGGCTTGGTGCTGGTAATACTTAGTTTCTTGTGCTTATCCCTGTGGTCTGCTTTTGATATTCCCTTTTGTAAGAACTTGTCTGTTTTCTTCCCTATTTGGAAGCTTAGGCAGTAAAATAGCTTTGGTTTTGTTCTCTCCATGGAGCCACCATCCCTCCCTAACACGTATTATGACAGTGTATATCAGAGTGCTTTATCAACAGTAAAGCAATGGACAAATGTTAATTGACGTGATTAAAAGTAGCTGTTCTAAATAGCTCAAGCTGCTTTCCTATCACAATTCCTGTTACCAGGTTAAATCTGAAAGAAAATTGCCCTCCTTGCTTCTGTGATGACTGAGCCATCCAGGCACAATGCTATTATGACAGCTGGGAATCATTTGAAAATGAGCTTCACTTCACTTGGCGTGTCAGATGGTAATTTGAAAAACTGGGTCCCATTTTTTTTTTTAAATATTAGAATTGATTCACATGCAAGAAGCACATGCCCCCTGCTCTGAGGAGAGGGGCTCAGCTATGCAGCTGGCGGTGGGACATCAAACCAGGAGCATGGGGACCTAGTTCCATGAGGGAACCCTGATGGAGGCACTGTGGGGATGGTCAGCCAAAAGGGAGGCATTTACAGTACAAGGCCAATTTTGACAGGGAACAGGTGGTGATCTTGGGAGCTGACTGACTTCAGATGGAGCCAGCCAAGGACACCCCGTGGGTGTGCTGGCAGGAGGGCAGAGCCTTCCCAGAAGTGCTGGAAGGGATGGGGTGAAGGCGAGCAGATACATCAGTGATGGCAAGGTTCCATGACAGTCCTGGGAAACTGAACCAGAATTGTTTTTTTTTTTGTTGGTTTGTTTTTTGTCTTTTTAGGGCTGTGTCCGCAGCATGTGGAGGTTCCCAGGCTAGGGATCTAATCAGAGCTGTTGTCGCCGCCTACTCCACAGCCACAGCAAAGCCAGATCCGAGCCAAGTCTGTGACCACCACAGCTCACGGCAACACCGGATCCTTAACCCACTGAGCAAGGCCAGGGTTCGAACCCACAACCTCATGGTTCCTAGTCGGATTTGTTTCCACTGCGCCACGACGGGAACTACTGGACCAGAATTCTTAGGCACAAATGTTACAGTTCCTACTTTTCTTCTCCCAGGCACTTTCCACCCCCTCATGGTTCAATCCAATCAACAGATGCTCCTAGACACATGCGATCTCAATTTAGACTTCATTTATCATGCCGACTTACCTAATAAAAAACTACTTTCCTAAAAAAAAATATTCATCACGAGTTTCATAGCTGTTAGGTGAAGCTGCAAAAACCCGCTTATCTCTTGCCAAATTACCAGCTTTGGAGATGCAGACTCATATGTAGGATATAACAGCACTTGTGCCAAAAGGTGGAGAGAGGGAAAATGCGTGTGTGTGTGTGTGTGTGTGTGTGTGTGTGTGTGTGTGTTTAAGAATGAACAGGAAACTGACAGGGCTGGTTGACTGACAGGACATGGACTGGAAGGCGGGGGACAGGGCTTAGATGGAGATTCCACCATACACCATTTTTCCTTTTTGAATTCTGAACAATGTGAATGTACTGGTAATTCAAAAATTAAATTTAAATACTTCCTAGCATTGTGACTCTCTGTCACATTGCTTGTAATAGCTGATGGGAGGGCTCTGACTTCTTTCCATCAAAACTCGTCTCTTTTTCTTGCTGCCGTTTTGTTTTGTTTTTGTCTTTTTTAGAATGTATAGTTGATTTACAACTTTGTGCCAATTTCTGCCTTATAGCCATACATGTATATATACATTCTTTTTTTCATATCAACCCCCTTTGTGTTCTATTCCAAGAGACTGGACACAGTTCCCTGTGCTGTACAGCAGGACCTCATTGCCCATCCATTCTAAATGCAATAGTTTGCATCTACTAACCCCAAACTCCCAGTCCTCATCATTTTGATGGTCATGCTTTCTGAAGACCCAGCATTGTCATTGACTGCCATCAAGTACTTAGAAATTTCTCATTTTATAAAGAAAATACTTAGAAAGAGAAAGGTGAATACCATATATCACTTATAAGTGGAATCTAAAATGACACAAATGAATTATCTACAAAACAGAAACAGACTCACAGACACAAAACAAACTTATGGTTACCAAAGGGGAAAGGGGGAGAGGGATAAATTAGGAGTTTGATATTAGCAGATACAAACTACTGTATAGAAAATAGATAAACAACAAGGTCCTACTGTGTAGCACAGGGAACTATGGTCAATATCTTATAATAAACCCTATTGGAAAAGAATGTGAAAAAGAATATATCTATATCTATATATCTATATCTATCTAGATACATATGGAACCATTTTGCTATATACCAGAAACTAACACAACACTGTAAATCAATTATATTTCAATTAAAAAAAGGCTGACTTTTATGCGAAGTGAAACCTGTCAATTAGATAGCAACACCCAATGCTACCGCTTACATGTGGAAACTAAAAAGACACAATGAACCTCTTTGCAGAACAGACAATGACTCACAGACTTTGGAAAACCTTGGTTTTTCAAATAAGACAATCTGGGGGGTGGGAGGATGCACTGTGGGTTTGGGATACAAAATCTGAAAAATTGACATGTGATGATTTATGTATACCTATAATTGAAATAAAATCCATTAAGAAAAAAAAAAAAGGCTGACGTTTTTCCCCCTCTTTTTGTCCCTGTCTCCCCTGGGTACATAATTTACTCTTACTCTAAACAGAGACCCTAGTGGGCAGAAACTTGTCCTCAGGGTAGTTGGACAGGTAGTTATAAATTCCCAGACATGGGACTAAGATTCAGGAAAAGGCTCCAGCCCACATAAAATCTGTAAGGACCAATCAGGGGCCCAAGACCACCACAGTTGGAGGCAATGAGCTTCTCTGCAGGTTGTCAAGGCAGAGATTCAGATACAAGGACCCAGCTCTCCATTTTTCTGCTATTCTTCAAATCCAGACTCCCGGGAAGAGTTCTCTAAACTTCCTCCACTTTGTCATGCTCCCCTTCATTCTTTATCCCTGAAACGGCACTTATCCTAATCACAGATAAGTGCCATTTCTTACTTATTCCAATGGCCAAGTCTGTTCCCATCATATTTGACCAAATAGCCACATTTGACAGTTTTTCATTTCTCTTTCTTTGCTCTGTCCCTCATTCCTCGTACCCTACATGGCAAACTGTTCAGACTCTGGCTGATCCTTTCTACACTCTCCAACTTTTATTTTTAAACTCTTTTTTTTGGCTTTTAGGGCCCTACCTGCAGCACATGGAGGTTCCCAGGATAAGGGTTGAGTCAGAGCTACAGCTGCCAGCCTATGCTACAGCCACAGCAATGCGGGATCCCAGCCACGTCTGCAAACTATACCACAGCTCATGGCAATGCAGGATCCTTAACCTACTGAATGAGGCCAGGGATCAAACCTAGGTCCTCACGGATACTAGCTGGATTTGTTACCGCTGAGCCATGATGGGAACTCCCCCTCTCCAATATTTAAATATGAGAGTTCTCTGCTCTTGGATCTCTTCTCTCTCTCTCTCTTTTTTTTTTTTTTTGGCCATGCCGATTCCCAGGCCAGGGATTGAACTTGTACCACAGTTGCGACCTGAGCCATGGTGGTGACAACATGGGATCCTTAACATGCTGTGCCACCAGAGGAACTCCTCTCTTCTCTACACTGTCTTCCAAGGTACCTCACCAGGCCTGTGATTTAACAACCACCTGTAACCACCTGTAACTACCATCTGTGATTCCCCAAACTCTACCTTTGGATTCAGCTCCCCCCACCCCCCGCTGAGTTTCACTGGCAGACCTAACTGTATGCTCTCAACTTCCTTTGATGCAAGTGGCCACCTCAACCCCAATATGCCCACAACAGAACTCTTGATGTCCCCTCCCCAGCTGGCTCCTCCCTTAGTCTCCTCCAACTTAGTAAATAGCCCTGAGTTGTTCCGACCAAAAACCTGGGGGTTGACCTTGACTCTTCTTTTCCTATCCTACTGACAGCTCATCTATTGGCAAGTTCTCTTACTGCTATCTCCAAAACAGATCCTGAGTTCAGTCACTTCTCACTATCCTCGCCACTAGCCCTAACACCTCACCACTTACATGTTCTAGCCTCCCAACTGATTTCCTTGTTTCCATTTTCACCCACAAATAGTCTGCATATCAAAAGCAACCAAAGTGAACCAGTATGTGGGATAAATCCCATCACATCACCGTTCTGCTTCAAACCTTCCAGTTGCCATTATCTCCACCTGAGCTCTTTGCAAGACTTTATGTGGCCCCTTCCTCACCAGCCCGACACTTAGCACTTCAGCGAGGTTGCTCTGAGCACCACTGCCCAAGTGGCAACTCCTAAGGCACTGCGTATCCCATTGCCCAGCTTCGCATCCTTCCCAGCACTCTGCATATCCTAACATTTTATGTACTAATTTGCTTATACACTTACTGCATGTGCTCCTCCCTCTGAAGCATAAAAGAGAGGACCCTAACTTGTCTTTTATGCATCCTCAGTGCCTGGAGTGATGCGGTAATGCTGAGGATAGGCTTAAGGACTCTACAATGAGATACTCCCAAAGCTCAGTGGTCTAAAACAACAAACAAACATTTGTTTTTTGCTCAAACTACGTTTGACAGGGCATTTCTGAGATATCCAGAGACTCAGTTGAAGGGGACTTCACCCTATGATGACGCTGTCCTCTCAACGGGACTTCTGCATTACTGAGAGAGAAGGAGCTGGAATTTAGAGTCCCATGGCCTCTCTTAAGTGCTTCCATATGGAAGAGACATGCATCACTGTCGCTCACATTGTACAGGCCAAACCAAGTCATAAAGCCATGCCTACTTTGGGGGACCTAAGAAAGGCAGTCGTCTTCTGTGCCCAGAAGAAGAAGCTGGAACTTACATCTAAGTGCCTCGGGGCTTGACCTTGAGTCTTCTTTTCTTCTCCTACTGACAGCTCACCTATTGGCAAGTTCTCTTACTACCTTCTCCAAAATAAGGCGGCGCTTAACATCTAAGTGCCTCGGTCGCAGAAGGACTTTGTGGATATTTGCTAACAGTGGAATGAGAAAGAGACCCACTCACCAGTTCCATGCACAACACAGATATTTAAAAATACCGGAGCACCAGGTGAGAACAGGACTAGCAGCAAAGCTTACCTGATTCAGAGCCACCGTGTCCATGGCAGTATACTCCCTCAGGACTCAAAGTGTAGTCCGTGGACAACAGCATTGGCATTGCGAGGAAATGTGGACTCTCAAGTCACACCTCCATCTTGAATCAGATTCTGCCTTTTAAAAAAAAATCTCCAGGTGATTCACATGCACATTAAAATTTGAGGAGGAGCCTCCAGAGACTACCCGCACCTCCACCGCCTGCCCTGTCCCTGATGGTCAGTTAGGGAAGGAGGCCACCCTACCTGCTCCTCATCTGTAGCCTTACTCATCGGACCTGGCAAGGCAATTCCCATTGCCCAGAACAGCCCTGGGCAAATCGCAAGACCTAAATGTGCCCATCTCCACGCAAACCTAGCCTGCCTGATTCCAAAGCTCGTTTTAAGGTATTGAACCTCTCCATTTTTGACAGAGTTTTTGTTTTGATGAACACATTTTTTCACTCTAGTTTCTAGGTCTTTCCTAATACCTGAGAAGCAGTGTCAACACCCTCTGGTGCTCCCGAGGTATAACTGCTTTTGTTGTGTTCTCCAAGTGATCTCTGTCCTGGTAAGTTACAGATAAGTGGGATTTCCACATCACTTATGTTCTTAATGGAGATAATATACTGCAAATATTAATTTTTTTTTCTTCCTTACGTCGTCATCCTTTAGTTCATCCTTTACAAAGACTTTATGATATCAGGGCAAGAGAGGGTAAATACGGAGTTCCCTGGTGGGCTAGTGGTTAAGGATTTTGTGCTGTCACTGCTGTGGCTTGTGTTCGATCCCTGGCCCAGGAAATTCGGTATGCTGTGGTGTGGTGTGGCCAAAAAAAAAGAGGGAAAATGCATGAAGGCATGAATAAATGAATGGTTTCTTCAGAGACAATACGTTTAATTATTACATGGATTATTTCTAAATTCCTTTCATGTATAAGGGACCCAGACAAGGGCTCCTTCAGTAAAGTAGATCAGATGCTGCTTCATACTGGACGGGGCTTGAGACCACTGCTCTCAGGTAGAGGAGTATGAGTATGAAACAGAGGAAGGAATTATGGGCTCCAGAGGGGGGAGACTGGTGGACGGGGGTGGTCACTATGTACCCCTGTGTCCCTCCCCCTCACGACCCGAAGCACAGCAATTTTAGAAAGGGTCTTAATGTGGAGAAACCAATAGGAATCCATTTCCTGTGGTAATGATATGATAATTTATTGAACGACTCAGGCCCCGTGGTAAGTGCTTTATGTAGATATCACTACATTCAACTGCCATAAGAACTCCATTGTTATTACTTCTTTAGCAGATGAGGACATGGAATTCCAGAGAAGGCAGGTGACTGGCCCAAGTTTCTATGTCTAGTAAGTGAGAGAACCAGGGTTTGAACCCTGGGATACTCTAAGGAGTCCGCCCCTTTAAGCTTGACAGTGACTGTGCTATCATGTCACTTTCAGTAATAGCTGATAAGGTGCTCAGGTGACTTCCTTCCTTAGAGTTCTGCTTCCTTGAATTCCTCCTCCAAATGGACCACACAGAGATCCCTGCAGGAGACAAATCTGACTGTGCTGCTTCTCCACTTAAAAAACGTGGAAAGCCTCCTGGTTTCCTACCTACAGTATAAAGTCAAAGTGACTCTGCATACATTTGGGGTGTAGCCAGTGAAGGGAGCCGGGGATGAACACTTGTACAGAGAAGAATTGCCCCCTGCGTTGTCTAATTTCTTCTCATCCCCTTAGGTGAGCTCATGCATTCAATCAACTATTGCATAGAAGCACGACTTAAAATGACATCTCTCTTCTCCACAGAAGGAAATTTTCATTTGAGCAAGGCACGACACCTCACGTCTGCGGCCAGGGTCCTATGCTCAGAGGGTTTGGGGTTCAGTGCTCTGTAGTCACTGTCTTGAGATCCTTAACATGTTTATTTTTGAATCTGTGTTTTTTAAATGGAGTATGCTGGAACTACAGAGCATGCCCAGGGTGGGGCTATAAACCTTGGCTCCTAGGGGGTGTCCTGCCCTCCCACTGCCTCACTGGGAGGAGTTCTCACCCACCAGCTAAGCCCCAGGTTCTGTCTGGCCTCGCCCTCTGCGCCCCTGCCCCTTTGACTACAGCAGCAACCCAGTGGGGGTGGCCTGAGTTCCACTGTTCCACGCGCCCTCAGGGGGATGCTTGGTAAGGCACAGGTAGAGTTGGAATCAAGTGTGCCCCGATGTTTCTTGGGGTGGAAAGAGTAATGCTAGTTCCTGCTCAGGGACTGAGTTCAGTGGGCCAATCCCTGGGGCCCTGTCACCTACTCTCAATGTCGGTACTGGAAGTTGCAGTCTCTTGGGGGTGTCCCCTGCCCACCACAAGTTGGAACAATAGGGTCACGAAAAGGGAGATTGACTTATCTACCCAGGCCGGGTCCATGCATCTACTTTCTGCACTAGGTAGTGCAAATTACGTAGTGTGCTCTGTCTATGGCTCTCTGATGTGTTTCTTTAAATATGGCAGAAATGTCAAGTCATAATAAAAATGTGACATTTAATGTTACTTCCAAGGGTGCTGAGTGCAAGACACTAACAATTTAATAAGTCTGGGCTTTTGCATTGACCTATGCTAATGTGTGATTTCATGCCGTTTTTGCATGGCAAGGGAAGATTCTCAGGATTTATTTGATTGCTAGATCAATGTGAAAATGCATTATCTGCCTGCCTTGAGCATGGCCAACTGTTGACCTCCCCAATTAAGTACACTTAAGAATGAAAATTCAATTACCATGAACAAACGTTTCTTGAACACTTTCTATGAGCCAGGACCTATGCCAGGCCCTATGGGGAATATGTAGATTGGTGAGATTTGCTCCTATCTTCCTGCAAGTAAGTGGGAAGAGCGGAGAGACATACATGTGGATAACAATAGTGTAATATGCCATCTTACCTTATAAGCACAGGGGAAATGCAATCAATAGTGCAGCCGGGCTGTTTGTAGGCAGCCCCTCATAGGGAGGTGAGACTGGCTTCTTGCCTTATGTCCACTCCTCTTCTTTGGGAAAACCTTACTTCTTTTTTGAGTCTTTGCATTGGGAAAGATGAGTCTATCTCTAGCGCAGGGATAATTCTTGATAAAATTAGCTCTTCTGTAGTAATTTCACATCTTCCATCAGTGATTGGTTTAGACGTGGGCATGTAACTCAAGACTGGCCACTGAGGCATGAAGGCCCGAGCTTGCTTTTGGAAAGGCTTTCTTGCAGGAGAGAGAGATTTGCAGTTAGGGGCACAGACTTTGAAGTGGACTGCCTGGTTTAGACTCCTGGCACCAACACTTACTAGCTGTGTGTCATCAGGAAACTTATTAAACTTTTCTGCCTCCATTTCTTCATCTGTTAAATGGGGTTATAAGAATACATACCTGACAGGATTATTTTAAGGATCAAAATTTGGTCATGTTTTAAAAGTGCTTAGTGCAGTGCCTGGCCCATGAAGTTACATAAGTGTCAACAATCACGATCTTTATTTTAAGATGAGACAGCAGAAGTGACACCTCTTTTTATGACTCTGGACATTGGTGTGTGTAGATGTGACTCTTGTAACTTCCACAGGCCACTGGTGCCTCTAAAGAGGGCTGCCCTATGACGAAGGATGACAGAGCAAAAGGAGGGAAGAGCCTCTGTCCTGGATGAAATCACGGAGCCACTGAGTCTCCAATCCTGGAGTCCACTCTACCTCAGACGTATAGTTCTGTGACATGGTACAGTTACTGCTTATTTCCAGTCAGGGTCTTGTGTTACTTCAGTCACAGGCACAATTTAACCTCGACAGTCACTGATTGGTGGGTGTCCTGGAGGGCCTTAGCCTGTGCCACTTCCCAGTCCCACAGCTGTCCTGGTTGCAGCTCCCATGATGCTGGTTATGTCAGGGCAGCTCCTAACACCAGCTGCTGACCAGCTTGTTACAACTCCCCAGGGTTCTGGCCTTGTCGTAAGCTAGACGGCCTCCTGAAAGACTGTTTCCAAGGTTCTCCTAAATTCAAAATCTACTCTTGATATTCCCAAGGGAGAAGATTTGAGGTCACTTTCAAATATGCAGCTATTATAGTAATTGCCCCACGCAACGCAGCAGAGTAACACTGAAGTCATCTCTGGTTCTTAAGAATTCTATAAATATAGAACTGGAATAAGTACTAAAGTTACCACATTCTTCCATTAAAATAAACTCTACATCATTTGTTTAGTAACACTTACTAAGAACTTACATTTCTAAAAATAAGGTGAAGATGATGACAAACAATTTTTAAGGAATACCTCAGCATAATTATTGATTTCATGGAGATTTATCCTCTGAGTTATTGACAAAAAGACACCCTCTCACAGCCACCTTGTAGCATGGACCTGTATCAGATTTGTGCATCAGGGAATTCCCCGGTGGCTTAGCAGTTAAGGATTCAGTGTAGTCACTGCTGTGGTAGAGGTTCAATCCCTGGGCCAGGAATTTTTGTATGCCTAGGCACAGCCAAAAAAATTGTGCTTCAGCCAAATTTCAAATTTATAAATATTACAGATCTTCAGGACTGCTCAAAGACTAGGAAATAATATCAATTTCTTGAATTATTAAATGTCATGTGTTTCATCTCTTGTGTGTACCTGCAGAGTTCCTATCATGGCTCAGCAGAAACAAATCTGACTAGCATCCATGAGGACCCAGGTTCAATCCCTGGCCTCACTCAGTGGGTTAAGGATCTGGTGTTGCTATGAGCTGTGGTGTAGGTCACAGACATGGCTCAGATCTGGCATTGCTGTGGCTGTGGTGTAGTCTGGCAGTTATGGCTTTGATTCGACCCCTAGCCTGGGAATCTCCATATGCCATGGTGTGCCCCTAAAAAATACCCCCCCCCCAAAAAAAAAGTAGAGCCACCTGTATAGACTGATAAGGGCTTCCTGGAGCAACAGGCTGAGAAGGACTGTGTGAGGCCACTTCAGGGTTCAACAGCAAAGAGTGTAGGGATTGATTATGAATGTCTGCCCTGGCTGTGGGTGGAGGCAGTGGCGGCAGCCATACTGTGTTTCTCTAATGCAGGATTTACCTTTTTTTTTTTGGTCTTTTTTGGGCTGTACCCATGGCATATGGAGGTTCCCATGCTAGGGGTTAAATGGGAGCTATAGCTGCTGGCCTACACCAAAGTTACAGCAATGCAGGATCCTAGCCATGTGTGCAAACTACACCACAGCTCACAGCAATGCCAGATCCTTAACCCACTGAGCAGGGCCAGGGATTGAATCTGCATCCTCATAGATTCTAGTCAGATTGGTTTCCACTGAGCCACAATGGGAACTCCAATGTACCACATGTTTTTATCCATTCATTTGTCAATGGACATTTAGGTTGCTTCCTTCCATGTCTTGGCTATTGTAAACAGTGCTTCAAAGAACACTGGATGCACATATCCTTTTGAATTATGGTTTTCTCTGGATATGTGCCCAGGAGTGGGATTGCTGGATGAGATGGTAGTTCTATTTTTAGTTTTTTGAGGAACCTCCATACTGTTTTCCATAGTGGTTGTATCAATTTACATTCTCACCAGTGAGTGTAGGAGGGTTCCCTTTTCTCCACACCCTTTCAGCATTTATTGTTTCTTGACTTTTTGATGAACCCTATTCTGACCGGTGTGAGGGATACCTCACTTTAGTTTTGATTTGCATTTCTCTGATAATTAGTGACATGGAGCATCTTTTTGTGTGTTTTTGGCCATCTGTCTGTCTTCTTTGGAGAAATGTCTGTTTAGATCTTCTGCCCATTTTTTCGATTGAGCTTTTTTTTTGATATAAAGCTACATGAGATGTTTGTACATATTGGAGATTAATCCCTTGACTGCTTTGTTTGCAAAGATTTTCTCCCATTTTGTGGGTTGTCTTTTCATTTTGTTTATGGTTTCCTTTGCTGTGCGAAAGTTTTACATTTAATTAGGTCCCATTTGTTTATTTTTGTTTTTATTTTCATTATTCTAGGAGATGGACCACACAAGATATTGCTGTGATTTATGTCAGAGAGTGTTCTGCTTATGTTTTCCTCTAGGAGTTTTTATAGTATCCAGCCTTACATTTAGGTCCTTAATTCATTCTGAGTTTATTTTTGTGTATGGTATTAGAGAATGTTCTAATTTCATTCTTTCACATGTAACTGTCCAATTTTCCCAGCACTACTTTTGAAGAGACTGTCTTCCCTCCATTGTATGTTCTTGCCTCCTTTGTCATAGATTAGTTGCCTATAGGTGCTTGGGTTTATTTCTGGGCTATCTATGCTATTCCACTGATCTATATTTCTGTCTAATCACTGTTAACTTCAGGATAAATTTATTTTCTCCATGTACATTTACTGAGCACCTTCCATGAATTAAGTGTACTGTTAGGCATTGTGGAAAATTAAAAAGTGAATTGGGGAGTTGCCATTGTGGCTCAGCAGGTTAACAACCTGACTAGTATCTATGAGGATGTCAGTTCGATCCCTGGCCTTAATCAGTGGGTTAAGGATCTGGCATTGCTGCAAGATGCAGCATAGATCATAGATGTGGCTCAGATCTGGCATTGCTGTGGCTGTGGCAAAGGCCGGCAGCTGCAGCTCTGATTCGAGCCTTAGCCTAGGAACTTCCATATGCTGCAGGTTAAAAAAAGGAAAGAAAGAAAAAAAAGTGAATTGTTCTAAGATCCCATCCACAAAGAACTAATTAATAGAAAAGAAAGATGTGTGTCTGTTCAGGGTGTAAGTGATACAACACTACCAGAAAGGGATTGGCAAGGAGGACAGGAGACAGAGAAAAGGTAGGAAAGGATCCTTTTAGAGAGGCCCTCTGGGAGGCTGTGTTGTGAAGAGGGCTCGTAGTGCTGTAAGATTGCTGGAATGGATAGAAGGGAAGGCTATTTCAAACTGAGTGGCCAGAAGGAGTGAAAGCACCAGTGTGCAAAGCTGCCGGCTATGGGTGACTGACTGACTGATGGGACTATGTCCAGTTTCCCCCACAGAGCAAGCAGCTTGCCTGTTGAGCTTCATTAGATTGTGGCACTGATGTGAAATCCATTTTTACAATGGTTGTTTGGGCCAGGGGAAAACCCGCTCTTTGGAAAGATCATCTTTCATCACCATTTAAATTGTGACATATAACAAATGTCTTGAAGTAAAGGAAAGGATTCACTGGTGTCTCCCACTGTACATTTTTATTATAAACCTATGAGGAACTGACAAAGTTCTGTCTTTCTTAACTACACATGGAATCATCAAATATTGCCAATGAAGAACGCGCCTGACTTCGTATTATTCCATGACATAAATAAGGCAAAAATTCTTTAACACATAGCTGAGCTGGGCCCTAGTTGTGGATTTCTTGAAAATATTTGCAAAACCGGATTAAAATTGCAAACAGAAAATAACTCATGCTTTTATGTCATGTTATACATACGCATAATTCTCAACATGAGGTAGGATTGTGTTAAATTTCTTTTGTAAATACTTCAAAAATTAAAGCAATGCTGTTGGCTTGACTAACATAACAACAACAACAACAAAGAAAATTATTCTTTTGCTACATGCAGAAATCTGTAAAAGGCCAGTCCAGGTAAAGAAGCACTAGGAAATAGATTTGTCAAAATTAAGATGCACATTTAAAGTTAGGAGGAAAAAAAAGGAATTTAAATAAACCTAAACATCTTTGTAAAATTTAGAAAGCATATTTGGAACATGAAGGAGAAGGTGGATATCAAGGGACTTCTTAGGCCTTCATTTCCAATGGCTTGGCTTGTCACTGTCTTCTAAGGAAACCTAAAACAGAGAAGGTGACTCTGTGACACTGAGTAAGTAAGTTCCACCAGATGCAAAGCTACAGGCAAGAAGCTGTGCCTTCACCCCCTCCTCCCGCCCCCTCCCCCTCCCCCTCCCCTCTTCCTGGGCCCATGCCCTTCCCTGAAGCTTTATGGGCAGCCTTAGATCTATATTTACCCACTATATTTAGTAAGTTTGATTATGCATAGCCTAAATTCAGATCTGAAATGATGATCCAGATTTTTGTTCACTGAAAGAACTTTTTCTTTTTTTCTAGGTTTATAGCAAAGACTAAGCACTGACTTATTCCTCTTTCTTCTTGCTATTCAGTAGGCTCCTTTTGCCTTTGGTCTTTGACCTTTCCCTTCTCTTGCAGAAGACTCTGCACACACAGCTTCCCAGGCTGGTTCTCTCCTGACCTTGGCATCTCCACTCAGCAGCTACCTCTTCCAAGAGGCCTCAGAGATCACCTCAAGTAAATAGCACTTCCTGCCCCAACCCCTGGCCTTGCCACTGCCTAGCTCATCACTCTGTTCATTTGTTTTCTGCTATCCCTTTTTCATTCTTGTAAGTTTTCATATGATTAAAATATTTTTATAGATACAGTAAAGTTTTACCCCCTTTTTTTTTTGGACAGTTCTGCACGTTTTGACAAATGCATACAGATATACTTGCGTGACTATAATCGAGACAGAAAAGTTCCCTCACGTAGCTCAATGTTCCCCCCATACTCCCTTTAGAGCCAGCCCTCTCCTAGTCCCAGCTCGGATCTGTTTCCTTTGCCAGAATGCCATAGAGATGGAATCATATAGTTCGGAGTCTTTTGAGTCTGGTTTTTTTCACTTATCATAATGTATTTCAGACTCAACTGTATTATTACATGTATCAGGACTTCATTTCTTTTCATTGCTGAAAATTACTCCCTTGCAATGGATGGACCAGTTTGGTTATTCATTCTGCATTGGAAAGATACGTCAGTTATTGCCAGTTTCTGATGATTATAAATAAAGCTACAATAAAGATTCAAATATAGTTCTCAATTCACTTGTATGAATATTCAAGAGTGGGATTGCTGGTGATAATGGAAGGGAATGTCTAACTATAGAAGAAACTGTCCAACTGTTTCCCAAAGTGGTTGTACCATTCTGTACACCTACCAGCAATGAATGAGAGTTCTAGTACCTCCACATCTTCCTCAGCACTTGGTATTTTCAGAATTTTTATTTTAGCCACTCTAATATGTATGTAGTGGTATGTTATTATGATTATAATTTGCATTTTCCCTAATGACTAGTGATAAACTTTTTTTTTTGATGTTTTTAGGGCCACACTCTTGAGATATGGAAGTTCCCAGACTAGGGGTTGAATCACAGCTACAGCTGCCAGCTTATGCCACAGCCAAAGCAACGCCGGATGCTTAACTCACTGAGCGAGGCCAGGGACTGAACCCATGTCCTCATGGATACTAGTCAGGTTCATTACTGATGAGCCACAACTGGGACCTCCAAATGATAAACATTTCTTCATGTGCTTGTTTTCTATTATAATCTTCTTTGATGACATATCTTTTCAAATCTTTTGTTCTTTAAAAAATCATTATTTTCTTAATATTTTCATATCACACTTCCTTTTTATATTTCAGATGGTAGATTTTTCCCCCCAGACACAAAATTTCCAAATATTTTCATCCCCATTTGGAAATATCTTTTCATTTGTGCTTAATTTTGACAAAGTATAATTGACCGTTTTTCTCTTTTTATTAATTGTGTTTCTGGCTTTCATATCTAAGAAGCTGTTTAATTCAGAGTCACAAAGATTTTCTTCTATCCTTTACATTTTAATCAAGGATCCTTTTTGAGTTAATTTTTAGAGATGGTGTGAAATACAAAGGGAAGTTTTTTTTTCTCACTGCATATTGACATGCAATCATCCTAGCACCACTTTGAGAGACTATCACTTTTCAATTGAGTTGCCTTTGTGACTTTTTCGTTTGACCTCTATTCCATTCCACTCACATATATTACATCCTTTCATTAGTGCCTCACTGCCTTGACTACCATAGCTTCATAGTAATTCTTTTCTTTTCTTTCTTTCTTTTTTTTTTTTTTTGGTCTAATTAGGGCAGCACTCGCAGCATAAGGAGGTTCCCAGGCTAGGTGTCAAATCGGAGCTATAGCCACAGGCCTACCCCACAGCAACAGCAACACCAGGTCCCAGCTGCGTTTGCAACCTACACCTCAGCTCACGGCAACACTGGATCCTTAACCCACTGAGGGAGGCCAGGGATTGAACCTGTGTCCTCATGGATACTAGTCAGATTCATTTCCGCTGAGCCACAATGGGAACTCCCACAGTAATTCTTGAAATCAGGTATACAAAACTCCGTTTATCTTTTTTTCAGAAAAGTTACCATGATCTGAAATTATTTGTTTTCTTTCCTGGTGTCTGTTGGGAGACATCCAACCAGGAGACCAGGAGCTTTGCCTCATTCTCTCTTATACTCTAGCACTGAGAAGAGTGCCTGGCACACAGTAATTACTTAATAAATTGAATGGGAAAAAGAGTACAAAAGAGAGCAGTATTTAACTTGAGAAAATCAAGGGAACTTCGTTATTGTGGGGGAAGAAAGATCAAATTGTTTTGTGAGAAGTTGGTAAGAGAGACTTGGCTTGAGGAATCAGTGTGAAAGATTAAGTGTTCTTTGGTCCATGGCATCTTGGTCACAGTCCTTTTAGGACCCATCAGGGGTGCCATGGGGCCATGTCCAATCACTCATTCATGCAACATTTTTCTAGCACTTATTGTGTCACGCAGCATTACAAATGACAGTCAGCAAGATCTTGTGCTCAAGGTATGGGGGGGGTTGCAGAAAAATAAAATAATAATTGAGATAGAGCAATCCAGATGCCCTAAAAATGGTGTCTGCATAGTGCTCTTTGAGTGATGTGGGAGGGGCATATAACAGCCTGGGGCTCAGAAATCTTCTGGGAAGTGGGTGTGCTTGATTAAGGTCTCAAGTTTCAGTAGGAGAGTTTGGGTCCTGGCTTCCCTTAGTGGGACTTGGTAACAGGATACCACAGAGCTCTCTCTCCAGGTTCAATAGTACTGTGAATAGTCAGTCTATTCCCAGGGAGGCCACAACCTGTGTCCTTTGGTTTACAAGGCAGGACAATGCAGAGGTATGCGAGTGAGAATTTCTCCCTTCCCTCGGAATTAGAAACAGATCTATATCCCTAACTGACAATAGGTTTCAAAGACTCATACCATGTGTGACAGCCTGCATACAACACACACAATTGCAGCCTTGCCTTTTTTTTCCCATCCCTGCGTCAAGGTCAAAATTTAATTTTCCCATCTCTGCCAAAGAATTCTTGTTTTCGGTTTCCTGAGTTTTGTCTTCTCTTCAAGCTTTTCAGTACTATCCAGACACAATGCTTTGAGTTAAAGCCTTGGGGAGACATTATGAGGGAAAAGTCACTTTTTAATAAGCAAGTCAAAAGTGACAGTGTCCAGTAGTTTTATTCGTGTAGTTGGTTTCAGGTATGGATTTTTAATTGGCTCATACTGAATATGTATAAAGATGGGGAGTTTTTTCAGAAAGAGTTGTTGCCTCCAACTCACTGTGGCAAGTTCTTTGTATCAGACAAAATCTGCATAGCTTCCAAAGAGAGTTATGTCTTGACTTACCTGCTCTCAAAAAATGTACTTTAAAGGGACTCATGTTTTAGGTGTATTGGAATAACTGCCACATAAAATCATCCTACAGTGAGTGAAGGTCAAAGGAGATCCTGTTTAAACTCCACACTGTGCAGATGAGAAAACCAAACGCCAGAAGGAAAGTGACTTTGCCTGAGGTCACGCAGCTCATTACAGCTCAGCTGGAAGGAGAATTCACTTTGTAGGACTCTCTGGTGCTTTCTGTTTCAGGATCAGGTTGTTATATATTGAATTCTGTCTAATGGAACATAAAACACTAAACTCCATATTGGGATCCAAGTCTCCTTAGAGAGGAAGAACGGATGCTTTTTCTCCTTTTAGGAAAGATGGAATTATTCTAAACCTTTTTATCTAGTCATATGGTCAACCGAGATTTTATATACATAGGTTTGAAATGGACGAGGGCATGTCTTACCTAAAGAAGGGATTCTTTAAATCCAGGGTGTTCCCAGACCTGAAGCCCGTCTGGTTTACCAGCGCCACAATCTGAATGTCATAGCTCTGTCTGTAAGGCAGAAAAAAAAAAAAAAAAGCCCAACACATCATCTCACAATGCTGGTGTTAGCTATTCACATACCTTTGTGGCATCTTCTATACATACCTACTTCCTAAGGGTTTTAAGAGTATGTGTTTGGCATCTTACAAATGTCTATTGTGTTTATTTGATCCTAGTAATATTAGTAGAGGCAACTGAAAGCTTGTTTGTTCGCAAACTGTTATAAGAACTTTCTAGTTATAATTTCTTGGACTATGTAATACAAAGGTAATGTTTATTTCTGGTTGGTTAAAGCGATTTAAAAAAATTTGCCAATATCAATGACAGAGATGGCTTTAAGTAACAGAGACGCTTTACTGGTCACCATTGAGGTACCAAAACAATCTTAATCATGAGAGAATTGGCTAAGTTAAAAATCTCAGACTGACATAAAACAGCTAACAAATATGATTGATTTTAAGAGACCGCAGAAGGAAACTTATGCAATTACAGTGAAAAGAAGTGGCTAATAATAACAAGTAATATGATATATGATTTCTAACCTGAAGGGACTATGTGTCTGGGATTTTTATTAGTCATTCTTAACAGTATATGCATTTCTTTTGGTTAATAAAGTGTGACATATTTACCAAAGAAGTAAAAATAGATATAAAGTAAATAATCCATAATATCACTAGACAAAGATTCTTTCAACTAACGTTGTAGACTATTTCCCCTTCTATGTATTTTCCTTCTATATTCTTATAAATGTAAAATCTTAGCAAAATGATGATTAAATGTGCCTTCATGTCTCCTTATTTTAACACTAGCATTTATCCTATAATTCTTGATAATATATTTTCCAATAAACATTATGTAGGTATAATGTGCACAATTTATTTACTAGGTCCCCATTTTAAAATATTTATATTTTTATAGTAAAATATTATTACTTATGGTAACAAAAATCTGGTTTTATGACAGAAATTCTGCTGCCAAAGCATTCTTGTAATACATCTTTATGTACTATCCAGGATTATTTATTTTGGAATGAATTCTTAGATTCTCCAGGCTAAACCATATAAGACATATTTAAATGTCTTCCAGAAAGTGCAACAAATCACTTCCTCACCTACAAAGCAGAAAAGTGTTAATTTCATTATACCTTTTTAAATCCATAATATTTAAATGTTTGAGCTTAAAATCTTAATGTTATAATTTAAATTTCCTTGATAATTAGGCTTATTTTTTAAATTCCATAAATCAGTAAGTGATAGAAATCCCTCCCTATCATTACCAATAGCGGCTGGGGTAGGTTTAAATATCATGTCAGATTTTGTGAAACCAGTAATCAAGAAGATTACTGGTTTATGTTTGGGTGGACAAACAAAAGAAGAGGAAGACAGCCATACATTAAAAATAAATCACATTGCTGCAACTGGCATTATTTTGTTCTTTTTTAGGGCTGAGTAGTATTCCACTGTGTATATACACCACATCTCCCTAATCCAATGATCTGTTGATGGACTATTGCCTTTGGAATGGATAAGCAATGAGATCCTGCTGTATAGCACTAGGAACTATGTCTAGTCACTTATGATGGAGCATGAAAATGTGAGAAAAAAGAATCTATACATGTGTGTATAACTGGGTCACCATGCTGTACAGTAGCAAATTGACAGAACACTGTAAACCAGCTATACCGAAAAAAATAAAAATCATTATATTAAAAAAAAATCACAGAGGATTGGATTAAGATGGCAGAATAGAAGGACTGGAGCTCAACTTCTCTCCTGAAAAACAGCAAAAATACAGCCAAATGCCGAGCAACCTTCAACCAAATGGACTGTAAACCTCCATAAAAGATACTCTGCTCCAGAAGACACAGCGGAGACCACATCAAGAGGTAGGAGGGGCGATTACGCGATAGAAGCAACCCCCTGCCTCCCAGGTGGGAAGCCCCACAGACTGGAAAGTAACTGCATCACAGAGACTCAGCTACAGGACTGAGAGTTCTGAGCCTCACGTCAAAACCCCACGCCTGGGGATCGGGCACAGGGAGAAAGAGCCCCCAGAACATCTGGCATTGAAGGCCGGAGGGGCTTGTGTGCAGGAGCTCCACAGGACTGGGGGAAACAGAGACCCCACTCTTGAAAGGCACACACAGACTTTCACGTGCACCGGGTCCCAGGGCAAAGCAGTCTCCAGAGGAATCTGGGTGGAACCTGACTGCAATTCCTGGAGGATCTCCTGAGAAAACAGGGGTGACTGTGCCT
>PVHT020000022.1:6892575-6951310 GCA_004024745.2 Catagonus wagneri
AAAGACACAATGAACCTTCTTACAGAGCAGACAATGACTCACAGACTTTGGAAAACCTTGGTTTTTCAAATAAGACAATCTGGGGGGGTGGGGGGATGCACTGGGGGTTTGGGATACAAAATCTGTAAAATTGACTTGTGATGATTTATGCACACCTATAATTGAAATAAAATCCATTAAGAGAAAAAAAAAAAAAAAGAAGAGAGGACAAAGAGAGACACAGGGAGGCCAAGTGAAGACAGAGGCAGAGACTGGAGGGATGCAGCCACAGGGGAGACCTAGGACTGCCAGACACCACGACAAGCTGAAGGACACGAGGGCATCTTCCTTAGAGCCTTCTAAGGAAATGCAGCCCTGTTGACATCCTGATCTCAGAATTCTAGTCTTCAGAATTGCTGGAGAATAAATTTTTGGTGTTTTAAGCCACATGGGTTCTGGTAATTTGTTATAGCAGCTCTAGGAGACTAATACAGTCATATACCAAATATATATTTAACACTCATGAACTCAATAGATAAATGCTGGGTTCTAATCACCAACTTAGAGTTAGGGTATCTATTCCTGAATTCCCCAGGTTTGGCTGAAGTGGGATGGTTTAGTAAGATTCTGATTACATCTTAATGAATATGGTACAAGGTAACTGAGAGTAACAACCATGAGGTAGACACATGGGTCAGAGCCAGAAGAATCTGAGTAATGCTGTAGAACAAAGAACTGTGGTTTAAAGCTGCCCCAGCAATATCATTACTTTACTGTACCCAATTGGGCACAATAGCTCCCCTCTGTAATGCCTTCTGATGCAGCTGCCCAAATACAAAGCTAGTGAAAGATTTCATCTAGGCTCAAGTCCAAGGTAAAGTGGTTTAATGATGAGTGTTAGGAGCAGCACTTGAAGCCTTCAGAGCTTTAATTCCTTGGTCAGCATGTCTTCTAGTTTGATTAAACCACAAAACTCCTCAAACTCTCTGCAAATCAACCTCTTTGGCAGCACACCTGGGTAAAGCAGACCTTCCTAGAGATGCAAAATTTTAAAATTTTAAAATTATGTCTCAAAACACATTGGCACAGGATAAGCAGCTGAGCTAGATCCAACAATCAGCCATATTACTTTTCAATTCATTCTTTTTCTATTTTTGTGTGCCTTACAGAGTGCACACATATGAATTTCTATATGTGTGTGTATATATATATATACACACACACACACAGACACATGTATGCATGTGTAAGTATACATCCATAAATGTCTGGCTCTCTATGAATCTATCTATTGAGAACACTTAGTTCTGTAATTTTCTTATTATTACTGTAGTACATTCATCTGATTAAAAGCGTGTACTCATAGGTGCACATAATAAAACAAGTTTGGAGATGATTTTGGTGAATTTTAGGGATATAAATTTCATAAAGTTCATAAAAAAGACATTCTCTTTTACTGTCCAGATCAGCAAAACAAATGACAGCTCAAGGATGATGGGAGGCTGTCAGAAATAAAATGCTAACAATACAATCATAAATGTTTCTTGTGGGGAAGAAAAGGGCAGTCATTGGCACACCAGTGTGATTGCACAGGGAGTCCTCCCAGGAGGTCAGAGTTTAAAAGAATATTTGAGGAGAAGGGAGGGGGAGAACCTATCTAAGGCAGAGCAAGGACGTAGCACCTTATTGAAAAAATGGTATGAAAACCCTAACATTAAGGAAGTGCTGAGGTTTGTAAAAAATACCAAGGGAAACAGTTTTAAGATTAAAAAAAATCTGATGAGATAGAATAAGAATAAGAAAGAAAACAAATGAAGAGGAAATGGAACTAAGATTTACTGAGGACCTACTATGTGTTGATTACTACTCTATGTTTTCTCACGTAATGTCTGCAAAATCCTAGTGAAACAATTATAAATTCTATTTATAGATGATGAATGAGGAAACTGGGTGCTGGAGAGATTTATTAACTTGCAACAAATCATTCAGGTACCAACTGGTAGAAGAGACTGGATAGAACCAGGATACATCCAGACTCCAAAACCTAGTCTCTTTCACTCCACAGGGGTGTTGGTCTAATAAGATGAATTTCCTCCCTTTCTTTATCCTGCAAAGCACTACGTTTCCAAGATATCTCAGCATCTTCTTTCAACTGTGCCAGACTAAGGTTTTAATTAGAGAGGGACTATCAGCTTATAACTCCGTCATTCAGGTAGTCACTCCTACATCACTGCTGAATCTCTAGAATTTATTAAATGAGGAGGGACACCATGGAATAAGATTCAGGGCCTCTTTTTGGGGAGCTCACATCTAGGCAAATAACAGCAATGGTGCCATAATAAAGGTGTGGATGCTTGCAGGAATTGTAAGAGTCGTAAGGCAGGTGTGGGGAGATGGTTTTATTCCTTCTTGCCTACTACGGGAACAAAAGAAGTGAAGGCAGAGAAACATGGCAGATAAAGATGAAATCCAAGATGTGTTAGAAAAAAAGGAATGGGAGAATAAAATGATTTAAATTTACTCACATAATTATACCCTAAGATACCTTAAATATAAGTATTTGAAAGCAAATGAATGTTAGTTTGCACAAAGCAGAAAAGACAAAGTCCAAAACTTCAGGCAGACACGGGCTACTCCTCCTGAGCACTTTTTTAAAGAACTAGTTATTAAATAGGCAGCGTATGAGGATTCAGGAAGAAAGTGGGAACTTCTGGAAAGAAAATGGTATAAATCGTTACCTCTCAGCTTTCCTCCTAGAAGCCATCTCAAAACAAGGAGAGGAGTTCCCTTCGTGGCTCAGTGGTTAACGAATCCAACTAAGAACCATGAGGTTGCGGGTTCGATCCCTGGCCTTGCTCAATGGGTTAAAGATCCGGCATTGCCGTGAGCTGTGGTGTAGGTTGCAGAAGCGGCTCGGATCCCACGTGGCTGTGGCTGTGGCGTAGGCTGGCGGCTACAGCTCCTGTTAGACCCCTGGCCTGGGAACCTCCACATGCCCGGGTGCGGCTCTAGATAAAAAGGCAAAAAGGCAAAAAAAAAAAAAAATCAAAACAAAACAAGGAGAAAAGAAAGCTACTGCAGACCACAGACCACATTTTCTATAAAACTGGGAGAATGATACATCTGCCATCTCCAACTTCATTGTAACAGCCGCAAAAGCACTTGAGATTGTTATAAGCCACATAGGGAAAAGGAGAGAACTGCAGAGAGGTGCAAGAGAGCCTAGGGGAAGCACATTTCAGAAAGTGTCCACACACATACACTACCTAAAGATGAGGGGCGTTTTCCAAAATGAAGAAGTTTCATTCCTTGTAACGTGATGTGCAGGAATTGGGGTGAGCAAGGCTACTGGGAAGAAACGCCCCTGGAACTGGAACATATGGAATTAGGTAAAGAAACACAAGAAGAGCCATAATTGTAGGAAGCACTATGACTCTGGTAGCACAGAAGGAGAGACTGTGAGCTGAGAACAGCATGGAGACTGTTACATCTCTCAGCAAACTGCTGTCCAGAAAAGTCTCAATAACTGGATTATGAACAACCATAACATTAATACAAAGAAATTATTAGAAAAGATTAGCAACATTTACTAACAGATGAAAATCACAATCAGATAAATAACAATATAAAGTGAAAAATGTGAGCAAATATTTTGTTACAAATTTTTAAAACTGCACGAAAGCCCTTACCTCTATGAAGGAAGCAATAATGTTTATGAAAGAAGCTCAAGATGCAAGAACACAATAACCCAAGTAAGAAAAGGAGAAAGCTCTTAATGTATTGATATGGAAATGCATTTGAGAATGCATTGTTAAGTGAGAAAATTAAGATGTAGAAAACAGGTATAAAATGTTACCATTTAGGTATAAAAGCAGAGGAAAAATATGTGTTTTCTAACTGTATATCCAAAATGAAACTCTAAGAGGATATGCAGGGAATAGTTAGCAGCTGCATGATGGAGGAGGAAGGAAATGAATGGGGTCTGGCGCTAGATAGACTCCACTGTAAGCCTTTTTGTATATTTCTATTTGTATGGTATAACTGTATTATCTTTTAATAAATTAAACCACCCTTTAAGGAGATGGAAAGTTATGACAACTAGAGATAGAGCAGTTTCACTAAAGATCACTAATAACCATGTCCAGTTTTTCCCTTTTTGGTAGGGTAATTCGACTGCGCTATGGGGGTGAAACCAGAGGTTAACCTTGTCTGGAATCACATTTGATAAAGGTTGGTTCATATTTCCTCTGGCCTGGATGGAGGAACATAGGCTAGATATGAGCATAGGTGAAGGGACTCTGAGCTCCTTCCATGACCAAATCCAAGTGGTATAGATTAGGCTATGCAAACTCTGAAGGAAGATTTATATCCTGGGCCTCTTTTTGCTTAGCAATTTTTAAATAAAATTTGCCCATTAATTTGCAAATGATACAAAATGGTAGGAATCACCAACATGCTACACAGGGGAGTTAACATATGATTCAGCAATCCCACTCCTGGGCATATATCTGGAGAGAACTATAATGTCAAAAGATACACGCACCCCAACATCCACTACTGCACTATGTACAAGAGCCAAGACATGAAAGCAACCTAAGTGACAACCAACGGAGGACTGGATAAAGAAGATGTGGTACATATATACAAGGGAATATTACTTAGCCATAAAAAAGAACAAAATAATGCCATCCGCAGCAACATGTATGAACCTGGAGATGATCATACTAAGTAAAGTAAGCCGGCCAAGTAAAGACAAATATCATATGCTATGACTCATATGTAGAATCTAAAACAAAAAGATGCAAATTCAAATATTTATAAAACAGAAAGAGACCCACAGACATAGAAAAAATCTTACGGTTACCAAAGAGGAAATGGGGGAAGAGGGTTAAGTTAGGATGTTGGTATTAACATATACACACTACTATATATAAAACAGATAAGCAACTAAATAGCACAGGGAACTATACTCAATATTTTGTAATAACCTATAAGGGAAAAGAATCTGAGAAAGGATATATGTGTGTGCGTGTGTGTGTATGTGTGTTTTTATATATATATATATAAAAAAGTATAATTGATTGAGGTGTAATTATATATTAATTTATATAATTGATATAATATTACATATTATATACTGATATATATCAATTACAACTCAATCAAAAAATTATTTTTATTTTTGTTGTGGCATGCATCAGCTTGATGGGAATTTCAGTTCCCAGACCAGGATTGAACCCAGGCTGCAGCAGTGAAAGCACCAAATCCTAAAGACTAGACCACCAGTGAACTCTCCTAAATTAAAATGAATAAATGAATGAATGAAGAAATAAATAAATAAATAAATAAATAAATAAATAAATAAATCAAACAATCCTTTGGTTCTTGTAAGGCTCTAAAAACAGCATTACGAATGCATGAGTAGAATAAATACAAAAACTTGAACCAAAGCTGACAAAATCAGTTGCATACTAGGAGAAGGGAGAAACAGCTTAAAAGCAGATCACATAAAAATACATCTTTTGCTTTTAATTACCTAGATACTCAAGTAAAATGGCTCCCAACTTAATTTCAACTATAATTACATTATTGTAAGTATGGTACTGAAAACGGCCATGGTCATTGTCCTATGTACCTAGCCCATATCAGAACACATATGCTGTCCTGTATTTAATTTCGGAGAACTATTTTAAAGGGAACATTGAGAACCTGGACATTTCCAAAGGAGAAGACTTAGAACTTTAAACTATCTCAAATCGAGATATTTGAGATACAGAATCGAGAATTTGAGGATGTCAGCCCAAGGACAGGGATACCAGGAGGATATTTTGTAAGACTCTTCTAATACTTGAACAACTGCTATTTAGAGGTTTGAACAGACATATTTCTTCCGAATTCAGAAACTAAACAATGAGAATCAGTAGGAAGATATAGAATCAACAGCAATAACAATTTTTTTTTTAATAATTAGAGGTGTCTAAAGTAAAATAAAGTAGTCAGCAGCCAATGACCATATAAAAACTGGCTTAACCTTATCAGTAATTAAATAAATGGAAACTGAAACAACCAGATGCAACTTTAAACACTTATTTTGGAGTCTATTAGATTGGCAAAAAACTATAGGGACTGGTAACATCCAGTTTCAGGAAAGATGTGGAGAAATAAGTCTGCTTATTCATTGCTGGTGTGAGTAGAAATTGGAGCAGTTACTGAGAAAGCTAGGCTCTATCAGATTGTAACATGTACATATCCTTTGATCTAGCATTTCCATATATAGGCATCTTTAGAAATTTAGAAATTCATGTCATTGTGCAAGCTCTGTGTTCAAGGATATTTAGTACAGAATTTTTTGCAATGGCAAAAAAAAACTGGAGGCAACCTAAATATTAGTCAATTGAAGTTTTTTTAAAAAGAAACTATGGTATATCCATGTGCTTGACTATTGTACATCTATGAAAAGAACAAAGTAGACCTATCTGTACAGATTGAGTATTTGTTACTAGGCAAAAACACAAGTTGCAGACAGCTATTGTAACCTTCTTAAAGAACCACAACTACTCCCTAAAAATGTTATTTGTTGGTACACTTACTGAAAAGCACCATCAAGGGCTCATATCTGTGGAATAGGGTGTGGGGTGGGAATATTGCTGATTCTAAACACTTTTGTGGTTTTCTTTTTTTTCTCCTTGTTTTTGTGGTCACACATGCGGCACATGGAAGTTCCCAGGCTAGGAGTAGAATGAGAGCTGCAGCTGCTGGCCTGCACCACAGCAACAGTAAACACTGGATCTGAGCTGCATCTGTGATCTACGCTGCAGCTTGGGGCAACACCAGACCCTTAACCCTCTGAGTCACAATAGGAACTACCTTAAGTTTTCAATTTATACGTGAGCAGGCATGGCTTTGGTAATGAAGGAAATACTTTAAAAGTAGAGGGTTGATTGGTAAGGTGGTGAGCTTGTTGTCACTGGAGCGTTTAAGCACAGGCCCAAGGAAGAGGGGTGGGGGCAGTAGGGAAGGAAGAGAAAGAGATGACCTCTGAGGACCCTTAATATCCTGAGAGTCCTTGATCCACTCCTCTGCTAATTCACTCAGGACAAGCTACAACAAGGTGAAAGAAAATAAAGCATTCTAAAAATGAGGTAAGTCAAAAATTTGCTACAGAGACCTCGTGAAGTCCATTACCAGAGGGAAACAGCCAGTCCTGCTTGACACAGCCTGTACCGCCCCAGCAGTGCTTAATCCCTTGCAATACAGATTGATATCCCTGTGCTAAATTTGGAGATGTGTGGCTAGACAGATGTAAGTAAGGCCAGGAAACTGATGTGGGATTTAGAGCACTTGACAATTCAAGTCTTTGGCAAGTGTACATGTGAGCGGATGGATGTCATTCCTTCCTCCTTGGTCAGGTGGGGAATGTTGCCCTTGACTTATTCAAAGCCCCCCTTCCCTGCCAAGCTCAGTGCAAGTTGATGTGTGCCTGGCAGGCTCTCAAGCTGGGGGCAGCTGTGCAACCTCAGTCAGGCCTTTGTAGAGCTTGCTGCCCATTTCTGGTACTGGCGTCTCAGGGGCCTGCTGGCTTCCTCCTGCTCCCACCCATTAGCACCCAGTAAGCCAGTACTCTCCGACTTACCTCTTATTGGCTACAAACAGCACTTTCCCTGAGAGGGTCTCTCCTTCCCTGGCGAAGAGAGGAGTCTGAAGAAGGCACCGCACCTGATACCAGTGAGTCAGAGGCTCAGTGGGGGCTGTTGACAGCCAAACTGTTACCCTGTGGGGCAAGGAAAGAGTTAAAAGCCAAGTAGGCTCCAGGCCCGTATTAATGGATTGAACTGGGGAGGAGGCTGATAAGTGGTTTTCATTATTATTGACTCAGGTAACACATTTAAAAAAATTTTTTTTTATTGGAGTATACTTGACTTGCAATGTTGTGTTACTTTGAGGTGTACAGCAAAGTGAATCAGCTATACATACAGATATCCATTACTGAGCAGCTACTATGTGCTGGGTGCTGTCCCAAGAGCAGTGTGTAGAGTAGCCCATTAAGTCTAGACAACAACACTTCAAACCCAGGGACTTGGTCACTCTATCAATCTGTGTGTTTATATAAAAGTTCACTAGAAGCCCCACAATAACAGAGTTAAGTTGGGAACCGATTTGTTGGAAAAGCCTGGCAGAGTGAAAAGTCTGGAGTGTGGGCTTTTACTATCTCATGCTAACCTGTTCAGAGGTCCTGTTGGGGCTTCTGGAAGCAAGAGAAACTACTAGGGCAGATGGCTTCCACTATATTTGCAGCCCAGACATCGTGTGTGTGTGTGCAGGTAGGTGTGTGTGTGTGTGTGTGCGTGCGCATAAGTTAAATTTCTTCACTTCATATGAAGAAGTGAGAACACCTTGTTGGTGCTTTGCATGCCAAGGTCACCTGTCCTGGGGTTAGAGAGTGGTCCTTGGCTGGGAAGAAGTAAGGGCACATTGAGCACGGGGTTAATTCCTAGAGGGTACATTCTGACTTGAAGATTTTGGGGGGATACTTTATATAATTTAAGTAATACAAACCACTTTCACATCAAAACATACATTCAGCTATAATATGGAGTAAAATTCAAATGTTCTAGAGCTTTTTAAGATACAGCATTTCACTTCAAAGAAACTTCCCCCTTGAAGCAGGCCACTTCAAGCTTATCTCCCTTGTCCTTGCAGAAACACACTGACTTACTTGGAATGCTGGTGGGGAAAAGTCTGATAAATAGATGCATGGATTCCTTGAACATACTTGCTGTGGAACAGGAATGACTTGCACATCATTTTCTTTCTGTCAGCCCAGACAAGGCTTCCAGGGATCCTCCCTGCCCTCCCCGCCCCTTACCTCCTCCCACCCCATAGCCCCGAGCTTTAATCACAGACCCATGGACACTTCTTTCCCAGTAGGTGCCCTGGAAAGCCCAGATGTTTTTATAAGAAATGGAGATGCTTTTATAAGAGTGTACTGTAGCAGTTTTCCTTCTGCCTGGTCATGTGACTCACATCAACCCTGATCGCGAGTTGGGGCACATGGAGAAGCCTGGGAAGGGACCAGGGATGTCAGGAGGACAGCAGAGACTCTGGGGGCGTAGGAGTAGCCCAGCCTTGAAAGGAACACCAAACACTGACAGCCAACTTGTAGGTGGTCTTTCTCCTCTTTGCCCTCACAACTTTCACACCTTTCCAGTATCAGGGAAAGAAGTGCACAGATAGGGAATTGACCTAATGTTAAAATTAGCGTTAGTGGCACCTGCCTGACTGATCATTGAAAAAAGGATTCTATTGGGTTGTTATTTTTTTTTAATTTTTTTTGCTGTTGAATTGTATAAATTGTTCATATATTTTGGAGATTAAGCCCTTGTTGGTTGCAACATTTGAAACTATTTTCTCCCATTCCATAGGCTGTCTTTTTTTTTTTTCCCCTATGGTTTCCTTTGCCATGCAAAAGCCTGTAAGTTTGATTATGTCCCATTGGTTTATTGACAAAGGATTCTAGATTGTGAAACTGAAAACTGCGAACCAGCGCGGGGGAAAGTATGGTCTTTGGTGTTGCTCAGACCCAGGAGGCTCCACACCAGGTGTGATGGGAGGAAAGCCAGGGACTTTTCCGCCCTGCACCCCAGTCTGTTCTGGACAAGAACAAGCTGCCTGATAAAGAACAGACCCACTTTCACTCCTCCCAATCCCAGTCTAGTCAGCTTAAGAGATTTGACAGTATTTTATCCAGAGTTGATATAACAACTACAAAAAACTGTCTTATTCTTGTGTCACTATAAAATCTAAAAGGATCATTAACATCAGTGTTTATTTTCTAGAAACCTGGAGAAGCAAATATAACTGTTGTTGAACTTAGTTTTTTGGGTTTTTTTTTTTGTCTCTTTTTAGGGTCATGCCCACAGCATAGGGAATTTCCCAGCCTGGTAGTAGAATTGTAGTTACAGCTGCCAGCCTACGTCGCAGCCACAGCAATGCAGGATCTGTGCCATGTCTGCGACCTACAGCACAGGTCACGGCAACGTCAGATCCTTAACCCTCTGAGTGAGGCCAGGGATCAAACCCGCATTCTCATGCATACTAGTAGGATTCATTGTTACTGAGCAACAGTGGGAACTCCTTTTTTTTTTTTTTTTAAACATAAAAGTTACAGTGGCAAATAGCTGAAGATGGTAAGGGATAGAGTAGGCAAAGAAGGGGTATGATACATACAGAGATCCAACAAAGGCCACGTCAAACCAGAAGGCCAGCCCGTGGACGAGGCCGGACTGCGCCATGTGAAATACAAAGGGAATTTCTACTCTGCAAAGAAATAAAAGAAGAAGAAAGAAGAAAGACTTGGAATTATTTTATTGTTGTTGATAGACATACTGGAAACATTTGTGAGATCAGTGGGAACATTCACAGAACATTTTCTTTTCCTCTTAGGCCCTCCTGCTTTTGGTAGCAAGATTCTCTCAGAGGGGGATTAATGCTTGGCTGACACTGCACATTTGAGAATGTTGCTTCTTGATGTAAGGACCAGCCCACTGAGCTGCAATGACCCAGAACTCTCCCGGGTGAGTGCAGCATCTGGAGCTGCACTTCCACATCTGGAGCAGCTGAAGAGGAGGATGACTCAGGACACAGGGGACAGCCGTCCTTCCAGAAGTCAAAACACGGGCAGTGGCAGCTCTCCTATGTAGCTGTTCAGAAAGGAGAGGCTATTCTAGCCTCTAAAAAATGGAGTGGACCACAAGGGGGAACATCAAGCTCAGAAAGTCACGGTCAGAGTTCATTTATTTTTCTGGGAAGCCATTTAACTTCCCACTGGGCTACAACCAGAATCATGCAGCAGTGGCCACGGTTGATGCCAAAGGCAGAGTAAGTGGGGACAGAAGGAATATTGGAAAAGATAGAACAAAAGCAAGATGCTGGACCTGTTTTAGCCGTGGAACTTCAGAAAACCACTTAAATTCTCTGCTGAGCTTCAGTTTCCTCTCTTGTTGAAAAGGGGCAAATTCTCTTTCCTACTACTGCCCTCTCAAGGTTCTCATACAAGTGGGGAAAAATGTATAGATTGCTTTGTACTTTAAGTATTTGACAATAAAAAGGTGATATTACTGTTCCATGCTGGGGCCGTATTACTCCAAGGACACACATTTTAGTGACTGCTCTAGAGATTTTCAAAGGAAGTTGTATGTTATTTGCATTTATGGTAGCTCTGAAGGCCTAACTTCTTCCACCCTGCTCTAGTCAGAACATTTCTAGAGAGTTCCATTGCATCTGTCATATTGAATTTTTTGGTATTGCATTACAATTATTTCCTCCCACTTTTTGAATTCCCCTAAATAGACCATATGCTGCTCAAAGAGAGACTTAAAAAATTACTTTTTGTTCCTACACAAGCACCAGTGCAGTACCTGGAATGAAACAGAATCTCAAGAAACATTTGCTGAATCAATGTTCAAATGAATGAATGACATCTCTGAAAAGCCAACATGGACATAATTTTTAAAAGATTCCCTGACTCAGGAGGTAGCCCAGAATAGCAAATAAAGCCAATTGAAGTCAATTTTGTCTGCGCCTGCTATAGTTATTGAAGTTGCTCCCAAATGCCAAGTCTCCTGCTCTGAACTCATTCATCTACCCTCTCGAGCTCAGGTACTGCCACGAGATTTGCTCTGACCAATTAAATGTGAACAGAAGCGAGCTGTGTCATTTCTGGGCAGAAGCTTTTATTGCTAGTACATTTCGTCACTTTTTTTTCTTTTTCCTCAATAATAAGCATTGTTCCAGATAGAGGCTGCTGCACCAGCCTGATTGCTGGGATGAGGGATTCTGCATGGAGCTAAAGCTGGTGCACAATGAATAGACAGAGCAGGGGAGAAAGACTCCTCTGTTATCATAAGCCATTGAAGTCTGGTTGTGTTACTGCACTATGCTCTGTCCTATCCTGACTAATACAGCATTCTCTGTCTATCACGACCTCAGGACAGATGAAGGAGTTAGCCAGCTGTACCTTCTAAAGCCTGACTCTTGCTTCCACAGCGGTCCAGGTAAATTATAACCTGGCTGGGTCTTAATTAAATCTCTTACTCAGAAAAAAATACTAACATTGATATTCTCAGGGACAAAAGGGCAAAATACTAATGAAAGGTCATCTAAAGGTAATTCATATCACCTCCTGAGAAACTAGGCTTTGTTTCACAGTATTTTCAAGTGCAGAAAAGATGGCAAAACTAACATTTATTGAATGTACCCTTTGAACAAATGAGCCAGGGCCTGTAATATTCTCAGCACGGTACCTAGTACATAATAGGCATGCAGCAAGTTGTAGCTCCTCTTCCTGTCGTTATTATGGATACTGGCCTGAGTGAGTAGTTAAAAAGCCTAGACTTTGGCCTTCTTTTTTTTTTTTTGTCTTTTTGCCTTATCTAGGGCCACACCCGCAGCACATGGAGATTCCCAGGCTAGGGGTCTAACAGGAGCTGTAAATGTTGGCCTTCGCCACAGCCACAGCAACGCGGGATCCGAGCCACGTCTGCAACCTACACCACAGCTCATGGCAACGCCGGATCCTTAACCCACTGAGCAAGGCCAGGGATCGAACCCACAACCTTATGGTTCCTAGTCGGATTCATTAACCACTGAGCCACGACGGGAACTCCAACTTTGGCCTTCTGAAAGGTGCAGTCCTAGCTCTAACAATCTTATTAATTCTGTGCAATTTACCTAATTCTGTATATGCAGCTTACTGTTCCACTATGCCTTACATTTTTCATTGTTAAAATGGGGATAAAAATAGCACCAAGTGCTTAGGGCTGCTGTAAGGATTAAATGAGTCACTATATGTAAACCCCTCAGAACAGTGTCTGGCTAAATTAAGTTTAAGTTCCTAATGTTTTTCTCATTCAATTCCTAAAGCAATCCTATGAAGAAGGCATCATTACCCTCATTTTGCAATAAATGAAACTAGTAATTGATGGACCATTCCTGTGTATGTCTCACACCTGAAATCTATCCCCCATGTGAGCGGCAAAACCTTGCTCTGCAGTTTTAAAAATGGGAGAGGTATAGATTTAAAAGTCAAGAGCAATATTGATTTGTACAAACCTGTGGAGATCTGCCTCTTCTGCATCCATAAAGTTTACTGTGTACTTGACCGTCTGAGCCATCAAAATCCTAATGTCAAATGTGTCCTTCGGGAAAAAAAAAAACAAAGATGATATCTTTCTATCAGGATAAATGGAACCCAAGCAAGAATTTAGTCTAGTTTTCCTCCTGAAAATTTAAGTCAGTAAGAAGCAGGATTTAGAGGGCATAAGCTTAATAAGAAAAATATTAATAATAAAAGCTAACATTTATTTAGTGCTTACTATATACCAACCATCAAGTGCTTTATGGTTTACTAGGTTCTATCATTTAATACTTACCAATATTTTTGCAGCAGGCATTTGGTGTTTTTTTTGGACCACGGAGAATTTACCTCTCTCAACACTCCAAGAAGTTTCACAGGAACTTAATCTACCCTCAGCTCAAGATGTGGCATATGACCTTGGGTTAGCCAATCAGAGCATTACTTTCCCCTTGAAAACAGTAACTGGTTCACAGATGGACACACAATCTAAGGTAGGAAAGTCAGGCTCTGTCTAAACTAATTCTGGGGCTTTCGCCCAAGCGATTGCGAAAAGGCAGGCCCTCCTGTGACTGAGAGTTGTAAGAATCTGAAGCTGGAGCCTCTGCTGCCATCTTGCTACCATAAGGAGAGAACCTGTCCTAGGAACAGAGTAAAAGGAGATAAGAATAGAAAAACCAGATCCTTGTGACCTTGTCTGAACCCCTGCCACAGGTCTCCAAAGCCAGCTCTATCTCCAGGCTTTGCAGTATTTGAGGGCCAATAATTTTATTTTGGGTTTAAGCCAGCCTGAGTTGGCTTTCCTTCCACTTAAAACCAAAAGAGTTTTAGACAATGAAAACTTAAAGTTGTCCAAAGTTATGCAGCTAGATGGGACCACAATTGAAACTCAAATCTGTTTGACAGCAAAATTCCTGTTCTAAGCTATTTATTACCCAAAGTTTCCCTTTCTATTATGCCCTGGGCTACCAGAATTGATGGGAGGATGTGAATTATTCAGCAAATATAAGGGCTGGGGTATGTGCATGGGGTGAGTTAGGGCAGTTGGAGAATTAGAAGTTACTGATTGAAAGGTAGTCAGAAAATCTCCTTGCTTTCAAGAGTATCATCTTCTGATAATTTTCCTGATTGGGATATCAGAGCTGGAAGACTTGAAAACACAGTGCTCCAAGGAGCTCTTTCTTTCCTTCTGTGATGGCTTAGCATAGAGCCTGGCAGCACTTCATTTCCCAGGTGCACAAGTGAGTAAGCGAATGAATCAAGGGATAAACCCATGGGAAGAAAGAACACACTTACTACTATTGGCTGTCTGAAGTATTCGTCCACTGCAGCACCCCGGAGACTGGACAGATTGACCCCGTAGAAACACTGCTGGTACCTAAAAAGGGTGGCATGGAGAATCACTCTGCATCTTGTCCTGTGTCCTCAAGTCCTGCAGACCTGTGATGTTCTGTGAGGCTGCCTCATGGGTCCTCTAAGCTGGCCCTGAGCAAGTGTGAGAGCATGTGAAGGGCAAGGGATTGAAAGGGACAGAAAAGGAAACTAGAGAATCTGCCCCTGAATTGGGGTGAAAAAAAGGGAGGAGGCAGTTGAAGAAATTACTTGTGGGGAGAGTACAAGTTATTTGGGGGCAGGAAGGTCTTTGGGCTCCATGCTTGACCTCACGCCACATGGTGGCTGCCTACACAGTAACATGCCTTCCAGGTCCTGAAAGACAATTCCTTGGCCCTCTCGTTATCTCAACCCAGAGTACAGCTTGGAAGCCCAAAGCTTCTTGACACTCTTGTGGTTTTAGGATACAGACTGCCCTTTTCCATTCATCCATAGCCACTGGCCCGAACCTTGACAGCATCTGCCTTGGTGGTTGACACCAGATGGAGTCACAAGTGAGTGAGGGCTGTGTCTGGGGTGAACTGGAGCAGACTCAGCACAGTCCACTGTGCATCTTTCTTCCCAGTTCTGCGGTCAGTGACATCTGGACCACAGACATAGGCAAATGCTACAAAAGGTCCCTCCCCTCAGTGAGCCAGATAAGAACCATTTACTAGCTCATGCCTGGTACCTAGAGCACAAGGTCTCCCTGCCAGCTTGGCTAATGGTCTTGGCTACTGAGAGAGGAGATCTAGTGTGTGGATTAAGAGTGGCTTTATTCAAACTCTGCCTGTGTGCCTTGGACAAGTCACTTGAACTCTGTGCCTCAGCTTTTTTATCTTTAAAATAGGAATAGTTATAAGTTCACTTTGTAGGGCTATAGTAAAAGTTCGATGAACTAATATAAGTAAAGCACTTTAAGCAGTGCTTGGGATCTATGTATAAGTGTTATATACAACTATACATAAGTTATATATATATGTACTATATATAAGTACTCTTATATGTGTTGGCTATTATTTTCTGAACTTCACCTTCTTAGACCAGCACTGGGGACTAGGGCAGTGGTTCCCAATGTGACTGTGCCATGGGATTACTTGGAGAGCTTGTCAAAAACTCAAATTCCCAGAGTTCCTGCTGTGGTGCAACAGGATGGGCAGTGTCTCTGCAGCGCCAGGACGCAGGTTTGATCCCTGGCGTAGCACAGTGCGTTAAAGGATCCCACATTGCCCCAGCTGTGGTGGTTACAACAATGGCTCCTATCTGATCTCTGGCCTGGGAAATCCACACGCTCTCAGAGCAGCCAAAAAGGGAAAATAAATAAATAAATAAATATATAAACACAAAAATGACATATTTAAAAAAAAATTAAGGCCCACCTCCAGAAAGGCTTGGGGATTTTTATCACTAAAGATTAAAGGCTTTTATCCTGAAACTGAAAAGAGGCCACCCTGTGAAGGGTGTGTGCATATGCTATACAGCCCTTGAATCAGATGGGAATTCAGTTCATCAGTTTCTCTCCTCCCCCAACCTCACGCCCACCAACCCTTGGTGAAGAAAGAGAGAGAGAGAGAGAAAACAAAAACAAAAACAAAAACAAAACAAAACACAGAATAAACATGAAACTGTGGAGTGTGGTTAGATTTTCAGTCAAAAAAAAAAAAAGGCTCTGAATTAAGAGGCAACACCTCTGATGCCCTCCCAGGGGGTGGAGAGGCAGGAAAACCTAATAATGTTAAGACAACAGCCAGACATCACCCTGAAAGTGAAGTCCCAGCCCCCCTGAGCCTCTGGACAGACTCTGCAGGGCTCCTGTCATTTCTCACCTCTGAGCCCTTGCTTGCTTCCCCTCCTACCTGCAATGCTCCTTTCCCTCTTGTGCTCCATTCATTCCTACTCAATCTTTATGACTCAGCTCAAATATTTCCATTTGAAAATGTAAAACCTGGTATTACAATTAAATATTCAAGTTTTACCCACTTAACAGCAGAAGGTATTCTTGCCATCAGTCTATATTTAGCATTTAGTAGGGGGCATGACTGCTGTTAGTACTAAAAATGTCTATGTGTCTATCAATGTATTTCATGTATGAATGGAGGACTTGGTGGCCTAAAAGGTGCCAAGAAGGACAACAGAGAAATGGAAAAGCATTCACCCAAGTTTCTTTAGCTTCGTCACTTGTTTCCTAAGCATCTCCTTACACCAAGGGCCAGAGCCAGGAAAGTCAAACTGCTGTGTATCACTTTATAAATACATATATCGAAGGGGGAAGGGCAATGTAGGGATAGTGGCTTAAGAGGTACAAACTATTATGTATAAAGCGAGCTACCAGGATATACTATACAACACAGGGAATATAGCCAATATTTTATAATAACTATAAGTGGAGTATAACCTTTAAAAATTGTGGATCACATTGTACATCTGTAACTTATACAATATGTACATCAACTATACTTTAAAAAATGCACGAAAACATGATTATACAGCAAAAAAAAAAAGTTAAAGAGAGACAAGTAGCTGTAATACCTGATCCTAGACTGTACCTTGTACTGAGGGGAAAAAATGCTATGGAGAGTAATATTAGGTCAACTGATAAAATTGGAATATAGATAGATAGTAGAGAAAAGCATTGTACCAATATTTTATTTACCGAAATTGATAACTATACTGAGATCACGTAAGGGAACATTCTTAACCTTAAGAAATATAAACTGAATTATTTAAAGCAAAATAAAAGGAAATGCACATATTGGAAACAAGGCTACTATAATCCTAGAAAATGTTTGGGAACAGAACACTGTACGTTTACAATCTTCTCAGTATTTAAGAAAGAGAGTGGAAGTGTTCTTGGGGAGATCTATCATTGCCACAAAAGTTTTATTGGAGGGAAGATGGGGAGAGAGAGAGAGGGGGGAGAGGCGGGGAGGGTCAGACAGAAGCAGAGAATTTCCCAGAAAGTCCGGAAGAACTCAACCTTGCCTATCCTTGAGAATCTCCTGGGAAGCTTTTAAAAAGTGCTCATGCCTGAGAGTTCCCACTGTGGTGCAGCAGGTTAAGGATCGGCATTGTCTTTGTGGCAATGTGGGTTTGATTCCTGGCCTGGTGTGGTGGGTTGAGGTTGAGGACCAGGCATTGCCATAGCTGTGGTGTAGGTTGCAGCTGCAGCTTGGATTCAAGCCCTGGCCCCGAGAACTGCCATATGCAGTGGGTGTGGCCAAAAAAAAGCTGATATTTGGACTGCATCCCTCAGTAGTGATTTATGTGAGCTGGAAGTGGAGCCCTAGTGCTTGTTTGTTTTCAAAAAAGCTCAACAGGCGATTCTAATGCATGACCAAGGTTGAATACTGCTAAGTTAGCTATTTTAGAATCCTGGCCAAGTAGGTGAAAGAGAAAAACCTCAAAGACAAAGACAGTTATCCACCTGGCAGTGGCTGAGGCTGGGAACTGCTATGTTCCACATACAACCTCAGCTCTGACAGAGGCCCAGGCTGTGCCATTCACTTTGCGTGTTCAGTGCCAATTAAAACCCAGCACACACACCATCAGTGTGGTGCTAATGGGCACCATTTCTGGGGCAGACGGAGAGCTGTGGGCAAAGAGCCCACTGCCTGGGTTTAAAAAACTTTCTGGCTGGACCACATTTCCAATTCTTAGAAATCTCAAATCTCCTTCTGAAATGCATCATAAAATAATTAAAGCAGATGGGAGCTGGCATCTCTCTGGGTCTCCTAAGATACATTGTCAGGGGATGGATCAGGAAACGAATCTGTTGACTTGGAAGCTGGAGATAATTTTCATTGTTTTCATCATACGGGGGCTTTATTTTCCAAATGAGCTTATGGCCTCTTTATGAGCACGTAAGGTGAGTCTACATATATTTTTTTCCTTCTGACTTCAAATTTCAAGTGCACCCCCCCCACTGTGATATATGCAACATCTGAAAAGTCCTGCAAATACATTTCAGAAGGAAAACAATCCTAATAAGCCACACCTAAACGCACCCAGAATACAGAGAAACAAGCCACCCGTGTACCATCACATCTGCTCTCCTCCACAGGCTTCATGCAAAGCCGAGCTTTGGAGAAACATCCAGGAGAATCTTTCCTCTTGGGTTTCTTTTGTTCTTGTCTCTCCTCTAGTTCACCTTGGTACTTTGTCCTTCCTCCCTTCACACATCTCTTCCCCGAACCAGTGTCCTGGGTCTGGCTTAGAAGGATGCTGGTACAAAGGGGTGTTTCTCTATAACATGCACTCCTTTGTCTTACTAATAGCCACATGCTCTCTGAAAGCGTAACTCAAATGTTTGTCTTTAATAAAAATCTTGGCTTCTTCATTCTATTTTAACAAAAACAAATTTATTCATTCCCTGTTAACATTTTTCCTCCTTTAAAAGACCAAAAAAGAAAGAAAAGGAAGGAAAATAAGGGAGGAAGAAAAACCCTATTCTGTTGTTTGACAATTAAGCAAATTTGGGGTTATCTCAAATGGAATACTTTCTACCAGAGTTAACAACTGGTGATGTGCCAGCCTAAGGAGAGACATATATAACCTGAAGACCTAGGAAACACAAGGAGGATCCAAGAATGTCCCTTAAGCCACACAGGATGCTGAGGATGCAACACAAGAGGGTGGATAGAACAGCCTGTTGGGAGTGCCTGGTAGGAGAAGGATGCACGTCTAGGAAAAACTGCATCTTTATTTCATTTCTCTTACAACCTGTTTGTATAGCAGGACTTTAAGCTTGGCTGTTTTGGACAATTTTCTGCATCAGAGTGTGTAGACGTACCGCTGTATAAAGTGGTGTCTGTAGAGATGCTCAGCTCATTATGTCTCTGGTTTTGCTGGCTTAAAACACCAGCAAAGTAATGTGGCTTATATTTTACATATACTATATTTATATACATTTTGTATTTGTAAAAATGGGGTGGTTTTTTTTTTAAAAGGAGAAAAAAAAATGGGTGCACAGGCCTTAAAAGAAATCAAGCTTCTGACTGTGCTTCTTTTGTAACAACAAAGGGAAAGTCTAGGATTCTGTAAAGAAGCCCATAGAACACCCATACGTATACCAACATAAATCTAGACATTATTGGTTTCCATAAGAACCAGACCTATGGAAACGTATCAGGAGAAAAAGTAGATCAGTCAAGACGACTATGGTGGATCTCTTGTTCATTGCACCCAGCAAATAGTTGTTCTTCTTCTGATAATGGCACCGTATTTTCTTCTGACAGGCATGTCTTTCTTACTCCCAGTTTTTGTGGATTGGATAGTCTTTACTCTGCCCTCAGCAATATAGTCTGGCATGTGGCTCGGCCACAGCCAGTCAGAGTATCTTCTCTCTCTGGCCTTGGTGATGGACCAGGGGTTAAGCATGTGACCTAAGACGAGCCAAGTCTAAGACTTTTGTTCAAACTGTTGCAAAGGTCAAGTGGACATGGAACTATGAATCTATAAATCTGGATTTTCTGGAAACCCTATTGCTGCCATTAGGGAAGACCCCTGTCCAAGAATTGAGCTGAGCTGAGGAACAGAGGGAGACCGGGATCCAATGAGCATCTGTACCCTGGAATCCATTTGTGCCTTAAAAGCTGAAAGAACTCTTGGGCTTTTTCAGATACATTAGTCAAAAATATTCTTTTTCTTAAGTCGTTTTTTCATTTCCCTCCTTCCTTCCTTCCTTCCTTTCCTTTCTCTTTCTCTTCCTTCCTTCCTTCCTTCCTTCCTTCCTTCCTTCCTTCCTTCCTTCCTTCCTTCCTTCCTTCCTTCCTTCCTTCCTTCCTTCCTTTCTCTCTCTCCCTCTCTCTCTCTCTCTCTCTCTCTCTTTCTTTCTCCAATAAAACCATAAATGGGAATTCATATTGTGGCTTAGTTACTTAAGAGCCTGGCATAGGGTCTGTGAGGATGTGGGTTCAATCCCTGGTCTTGCGCAGCGTGTTAAGGCTATAGTGTTGCTACAAGCTGCAGCGTAGGTAATAGATACAGCTCAGATCTGGCGTGGCTGAGGCTGTGGCTGTGGCATAGGCCTGCAGCTGCAGCTCCAATCTGACCCCCTAGCCCAGGAACTTCCATATGCTGCAGGTACGGCCATAAAAAGAAAAAGTAAAATAAATGTCTTAACTAAAAAGAAAACAGTTAATAAGAGTCTGCCTGTGTATGTGCTACAGAAATAATTCTGATGGACAGTTTTGCCTAATTCAGTGGCATCTTAATTCTGTGAGTATGAAACTGAATTCCTTTGGCCTAGAGTGTAGAGAACCAGGCCAGGGGATGAAGTGATGTCTGCTGAACCTGGTAACTCTGTCTGGAGGTAGACAGCTCTCAGGCCAGAGGATCCAGAAACTGAAATACAGCATCCCTGTCTACACATATCTGGATGTGCATGTGCCCAGCAGCAGAATATCGTGGAAGAGTTGTGATCATGATATAGGTTACAAAAAAGATGAATACAAAAATTGAGGCTTATTTCACGAGCAAAGGCCACATAAGTTCAAGAGCTGCAGACATAAAAAAGAAGCAGAGGAAATATCAAAAGGAAGCACAATGGAGCCAAAAGAAGTTCACAGTCCCAGGAATCACTGCAATATGAATGAAACAAGGAAAAATGGCATGTGAAAGTACAAACACGATTGTGTTGGTCATGGTAGGATTCTTGCAAAAGTTCTCTGTCATACTTTATGCATAGGCTTGGCCTATGACAAAAATTTGGTTGTCTCTCACGGTAACTGAAATGTTCTTATTTGGTCCACTTGGTATTTGTATGAATTAGTGACTACCAGGGCCAAATATATTTTTGGGAAAGACCAGAAGGCCTAACACTAGCTAAGCCAAAAAAAATCTTGTCGAAATTTCTGTTTGGGGCAGAATTAGCCTAGGGACAAACCATCCAGTGGAATCTAGCAGCTTGTCCAATCCACTGAATACAATTCCTTCAAAATAACGTTTCTCAGCAACACCATGGTCAAGAAGGCTTTGAGTAGTAAGAGCAAAAGCTGTAAGGAGGGAGTGCTCACTGCTTGTGGCAGAATTCTGCTTATAACCATCTTCCCCTGTTCTTTGCAAACACAGACTTGTGATTTCTGGAGAAAACAAGTGACTACACACCACCCACCCCTGGCATCTATGCTATCAATTAATGGGCTCAGCCATTGTTTGGCATGATTAGGGCATACCCTCTACACACAATAGTCTGAAAAGGAAGCTGGGAGATGTCTTTTGGTTCCTAAAGTGGTGTATCGCCTTTTAAGGGTCACTCAGATCCTCCACCTAGCCTGTTTCTGGAATCCGCAGCTACATGTTCTGTCCCCCTCCCCGCCCTCACTAATATCAAGCTGGGGGCTCATCTGACCCCAGGTGTTCACAACCCAGCAACGTCTCCCCTCAGACCTGCACTGTGTGCTCTTCCCTCCTGCCCTGAGCATACTTGCAAACAGTGGAGCATAAGGGGCCATGACCTCCACTTTGCGCACATGCGTGAACAACCCAGAAGTGAAGACTGCTTGAAGTCAAAGAGTAAACAGTTGACCAGTGAGGAGATAAGAGCCGAGGGGTAAATTTACTTCTCTCCCATCCTTTGTATAAACTGTCCTGAGAGTTAGTTCCTTGACCTCTGAAGATGGTCCTGAGAGATCAAGCAGTCTCTTGGTGTTTGAGACCACGTGGCACTCAGCTCAGTAATGCACTTCTGCATGAGCTTTCCCTTCTTCCCTGACTCCTGGTTTCTCCTCATTCCTGTCTCCCTGGGGTTGCATTTCTTTCTTTCTCCCTTCCCTCCTCCCCCTTTCTTTCTCTCCTTCTCTCTTCTTTTCTTCCTTCCTTCTTTCCTTTTGTCTTTTATTTCCTTTTTTTCTTTCTTTCCTTTTCTTCTTCTTTCTCTTCCTTCTTTCCTTCCTTCCTCCCTCCTTTCTTTCTTTTTCTTTCTTTCTTCCTTTCTCTCTCTCTTTCTTTCTTTCCTTCCTTCCTTCCGCCCGCTATGCCCGAAGCATATGGAAGTTCCCAGGCTAGGAGTCACATCACAGCTACAACTGCTGGCCTGCACCACAGCCACAGCAACACAGGATCGAAGTTTCATCTGCAACCTACACTGCAGCTCATGGCCACGCCAGATCCTTAACCTACTGAGCGAGGCCAGGGATCAAACCCGAGTCCTCATGGATACTAGTTGGGTTTGCTGCTGCTGAGCAATGACAGGAACTCTGGCTGGACTTTTTAATAGCACAGCTTATGAGCTTTGCCTAAGACCCTGATTCCTGAGGAACCCAAGCTAAGATAATCAATGTGGGTATGGCCCTTATGTAGACCCTTAAGATGTAATTACTCACCAGTTTCATCACAAGAGAATCCTCACTGCTACTGGTAAGTGGTGAGTGGAAACCCTTGGCATGTAGTTTCATCACAATTACTAACAGCCTCACTGGTAGTTAATTAGGATACAGTAAAGGTAGAAGGTGAAACATTGGGCTATACGGGGACTGTGTGGCCTGAAGTTTTGGGGTGATGATAAATATATGTATTGAGGAGCTGCCCAGCCTCTGTTCACAACATTGGAAGCTTTGCAAAAAGTAAACTATGATCCCAGAGCCACCAACGACAACCTAAGACACACTGTGGGAGTTCCCATGGTGGCTCAACGTTAACAAACCCGGCTAGTATCCATGAGGGTGCAGGCTCAACCCCTGGCCTTTTTCAGTGGGTTAAGGATCTGGTGTTGCCATGAGCTGTGGTGTAGATCACAGACACCATTTGCATCTTGCATTGCTATGGTTGTGGCATAGGCTGGCAGCTACAGCTCTATGTGACCCCTAGACTTGGAACTTCTAGATGCCACAGGTGCAGCCCTAAAAGGCAAAACAAATAAAACACACACACACACACACACAAAACCCAAACCCAAAAAACCACTGTGAAATCCAGAGTGCTTCCTTAGAAGAACTGAAGGGAATTCCTACCTCCTTTGTGCCCCAAGGCCTTCGGTGCTGAAAATCAGGTATAGAATTTGATAGTCAAAAGCCACTTTGGAAACTGGAACTGCCCCATCTTCCCACTCCAAACAAAACAGTAAAGCAGTAATAGTAGCAGAACTTCAGAGGCTATTGGGCATGGAACCTTGACAGGTCTCGTGTCTCGCAGCTGGGGCCCTGACAGGGAGACAGTAGTGACCTGAGACCTGGGACTGAGACAGCAGAGTGGACAGGGCAGAGAAGCCTGAAAATACCTTCCAAGCTGCCCTGAATCCTTAAGGCCAGGAGAAGCAGAATTTTCATCTTTGTCAGAGAAGAAGAGCTCCCCTTTGCCTGAAGACTGCACAACAACTTCTTTTGAAGTCTGGACTTTGCAAGATAATTTTTTCTGGTTATTTTTTAGGGCCACATCCGAGGCATATGGAAGTTCCCAGGCTAGGGATGGAATCGGAGCTGTAGCTGCTGGCCTACGCCACAGCCACAGCAAATGCCAGATCCGAGCTGTGTCTGCGACCTATACCACAGCTCATGGCAATGTCATGTCCTTAACCCGGTGAGTGAGGCCCGGATCCGAACATGCATGCTCACGGATACTTGTCAGATTGGTTTCCTTTGAGCCACAATGGGAACTCCACTGCGAGATAATTTTACTCCCTTCAGGATCTGCCTCACTGTTGCCCACTGCCTCCAGGCCAATGGACTCTCATCGCTGTCAGGCTGCTCACCCCAGCCCAGCCTGAGCAGTTAGTACAATTCCTATTACAGCAGGAGACAAGCTATAGAACTAAAACCCTGCAGGAGCTGGTTAATATCTTCTGCTAAGAACCAAGGAAATGGGTATGGGAGAGGATTTTAAGGTCTTTGGACTAGAAGGTACAGAAGATGTCAGGATAAGGTACAATTTATTGACAGGCACACTCTTGGGCTCCAAGGTTCTAGCTAGATACCACTCCTAAGAGTCTGTTTGGATGTCACTCTGAAGCTTGGTCATCAGGGAGGCCTGCAGTTAATGAGATGGAGATTCCAGAAATTCTGCAGTATAGTATTGAGGTTCAAAGACCCAGAGAGGTGGAAGTGCTAGATGGACTTACTATGGAAAAACTAAGAATGTCCAATCTGACTGTTCTCAGGTAAAGCCCAGGAAACTCTCCTTTCATAAAGGTACCTGGGAACAAACCAGCAAAAGAGTAGAGGCATTTTTGAGATGCTTAGGTCTTTGGTACATCAAAGACAGGGATAAGTGAGGCTGCCATTAAACTGTGCTCCAAATGGGCACAATAGGGATGGAGTTTCGGAATGTCAGAGGAAAGAAAGCAGTAATTGACCACCATAGGCAAGAATCACACAATTACTGTGTTGGATGGCAAGACCTGAGTGACATTCAGGGTACTCTGACCCAGAGGGACCAGTAGTTCTTGCTCACAGATCTGAGTGTTAACAGAGTGAAATGGCTGCACAGTCACTAGAACAGTGCTCAGTTTCCAGAACAAGACAAAAAAAACTTGCTAGCTGGCGAACAGGCTGTCTGCTGTCACATGGAAGGATTAGGTCCCTCCCCCAATTTCCAGATCTGGTCTCGGGATCCAGAGACCACTGGCCCATGCTTGAAGTGGAAACCCAGTCCCTGGAGGGAGGACACTGAAAGGCGACATATGGGAACATATGGTAAACATTCCCCAATTCTTCTCCAGAGGGACCTGGGTTTCTGTAGCAAAGCAACTATGTTGGAGAAAGGAGAATATCTAGATTGTCTGAGGAATGTTAGGTAAGAACTGATAGTGATAGGAGTTCCCGTTGTAGCTCAGCAGTAACGAACCTAACTAGGATCCACGAGGACTGGGTTTGATACCTGGTGTCACTCAGTGGGTTAAGGATCTGGCATTGCCATGAGCTGTGGTGTAGGTTGCAGATGCAGCTTGGATCCCAAGTTGCTGTGGCGTAGGGTGGAAGGTGAGGTTCAATTTGACTCCTAGCCTGGGAACTTCCATATGCCATGGGTGCAGCCCTAAAAAGACAAAAAAAAAAAAAAGAAAGAAAAAAAAAGAAAAGGAGATCTGATATTGATATGAGAAATTTTATACTGTAGTTAATACAAGCTTATGGAGGTAGCAAAGGAAGGTCTGACCTCATGTATGGTGCAGGGTATCCAGTGAGTTCAAACTCACCCTGTGTTTACTGCCCTGGTCCCTGAATGTACACGTAGGGTAGATATATTCAGCCTCAGGTATAAGCTGCACTGGCCTGTGAAGAAAGGGCTGTTATGGTAGTAAAGTACCAGGAGAGGTCCTGTCTCTGGAACTGAAACTCCCCCACCCCCAGGTAGGCAATACTGTTCTTTTTTCTTTTTTTTTAATCTTTTTAGGGCCACACCACCAGCATATGGAGGTTTCCAGGCTAGGAACTGAATGAGAGCTGTAGCTGCTGGCCTACACCACAGACACAGCAACGCAGGATCCAAGTTGCATCTGCAACCTGCACCACAGCTCACAGCAACACCATATCCTTAACCCACTGAGTGAGGCTAGGGATCGAACCTGCATCCTCATGGATGCTAGTCAGATTCATTTCCACTGAGCCACAACAGGAACTCCCAAAACCGTTATCTTTGATTTATAAATAAGAAACTTGTGTCTGAGAAAGATTTACTTGGAATAGGTTTTATAGTTAGTAATTGACAGAACCAAGAATTAAACACAGTTGAATCTGGCTCCAGAGTCTGATTCATCTAACTTTTTAATTATTATCTATTTACCTATGCTCGTATGTCCTGTAACTGCAATTAATGCAATCAGGTAAATAATTTCAACTCAAACTTCTTGAGATTGTTTGGTGACTTCTCTTAATTGATCCTATGTCTATATTTTTCTCGATATGAGAATCCATTAAACACTGTATTTAAAGGCCTTGGTTTGAACCCCTGAACCAATTATTTGCGGTAATGTCAATAGTCCCCTTCGTATAAAGAAGTTTTACAGCTAAGACTGATGATTCTTCAAGACTAAGCTTTACTCTCAGCAGATACTTTTCAGAATCTTAATTAATAAGGGACCAGAAATCTTAAATGAAGTGAGCAAGAAAAGAGAATGAATCACTTTGTAGGTGATGACTACTATCGTTAAGATGTAGTCCTGTCTATTAAGGAAGAAGCTCATGAGTGGCTAATGAGTGGCTATTTAGGAAGAATAAAAATATAACTTTATGCTTATGACATATGTAAACTAAAATGAATTTTTTTTTTCTTTTTAGGGCTGAACCTGCCTCATATGGAAGTTCTCAGTCTAGGTGTCAAATCAGAGCTATAACTCCTGGTGCATGCCACAGCAAGAGCAAAGCAGGATCTGAGCAGCATTTGCGACCTACACCACAGCTCACAGCAACACCAGATCTTAACCCACTGGGCAAGGCCAGGGATCAAACCCACATCCTCATGGATACTAGGCAGGTTCATTCCCACTGAGCAATAATGGGAACTTCCTAAAATGAATTATAGAGTTAAACATACAGCTGGAAAAATGTTAAATGGAAAAAGTAAAATACCAAAGAAGTAGAAGGAAGTTAATACCAGACTCAAGGTGGGGAAGCTTTTTCCAAATAAAGGAAAAGAAAGAAACTGTAAAAGAAAATATTTTTACATACATAAAAAATTTCTAGGAGTTCCCATCATGGCTCAGCAGAATGAATCTGACTAGTATCCATGAGGACACCAGTTCAATCCCTGGCCCACCTCAGTGGGCTAAGGATCTGGTGTTGCTGTGAGCTGTGGTGTAAGCTGCAGACACATCTTGGATCTGGCATTGCTGTGGCTGTGATGTAGGCCAGCAGCTACAGCTCTGATTCAACTCCTAGCCTGGGAACCTCCACATGTTGTGGGTGTGGCCCTAAAAAGACCAAAAAAATTAATTTTGTGGTAAAAATTATGACAAAGAATATTACAAGGTAATGTGAAAATTCTAAAGAAAATACAGCAAAGTCTCAATATCTCTAATACAGAAATAAGTCTTATAAATCAATGCATTTGTTTTCTACTTAACAAAAATGTATTGAGCAATTACTACTAGCTAAGTTAAATGCTGGGGACACAGTAGTAAACAGAACAGCCACTCTTCTGGAACTTGTGGTCTCATGGGTGGAGATGGCCAATCAATAAAATAAGTAAAAGCATGCAATACGGCAGATGATGGTAAGTACTATAGAAAGAAATGAAGTGAGAAGTGGGTATGAGCTTCCAGGAGGGAAGCAGTTATGTTTTAACTGATAGATGTTCTCCCTCTGAGATGATGTGTAAGCTAAGACCAAGTCACAGGGACATGTGCGTTTCAGGCAGAGGGGATGGCAGTGAGTGGGGAGCAAGCCTGGTATGTTCAAGAGGAAGCAAGGAGCCCAGCCAGTGAGGTTGAAGTAGAGAGAATGGGGAGCGAGGGTCTTTATGATGTCAGAGGGGCGAGAGGAGGCAGGGTGGAGCTTGATCGCGTAGAATCCTACAACCTACTGTGATAAACCACTGGAGGTTTCTGGGTGGAAGAAGAATATAATCTAATTGTGTGCTATCAAGATCATTTTGGTTATTGTTTAAAAAAGAGGAAATGAGTTAGGAGGCTATTTCAAGACTGGAGTAGAAGCAGGTTTTTTTTTTTTTTTCTTGTTTTGCTTTTCTTTGTTTTTATTGTGCAGGGGTAGGCAGTGGGAGGTGGTGGTGGAGAGATCAGCAGCTTGCCTTTGTGTTCGATGTAAAATGCTCAATATATGTCCAAGGTAAGCTGTCCCCAGGCAGGTGGACCTCCAAAGTTGTAGTTCCTGGTGGAGGTCTGAGCTGGAGCTCAACTCTAGGAGTTGCCAACATAAAAGCAGTGTTTACCGCCAGGAGAATAAATGAGATCAGTAAGCAAGGGAGTGTAGATTGAAAAAGGAAGACATCTAAGAACTAACCTGGAGTAACTGCAACACTGAAGATCTGAGTCATGAGAAAGAAATCAGCAAAGGAGACTTGGGACCAGTAACAAAGGGGAAAAACCAGGCTTAGACTCCTGAAGTGAAGGGTCAAAGGTCTCGAGCACCGTTGACGAGAAAGTCAGGTGAGGCCTGCTAATGGCTTGTAGCTGGTCATCTTCATTTAGCCTGTTAGTTGTTCCTCAGTCTCTCAGTACACTCCCCCGAAATACACCCAAACTCATTTTTGCACCCCCTCCCTCCTCTCAGCCAGCATTCCCACTTCTCTGCCTCTTCTAACGGAAATCCTGCAAGCTTTCACCACCTGTTCCCTGGATCAATATAACAAAAGGCCCAGGTGCAAGCAGTCTGATGCAGAAACGTCCCCATAAAGGGAAAGGGAGTAGAAGGAGAATGAAGGCTGTGAATTTTGGTAACTCTATATTAAAGTTTTTTGTGTGTTTGTTGACTAAAAATAAAATCATTCAAATGCACCATCTATCAAAGAAATACAGATTAAAAATAAACTAGCCACCATTTTTTTTTTTTTTGCAAATCAAATTGGCATTTAACAAAACATATCCCGTATGGGCAAGACTCAGCAGACATTCTCATATACCACTGGTGGAAGTGTTAATTGGTAAAACTTTTCTACAGGGCAATTTGGCAACATATAAGAATAATTTTTTTAAAGTTCCTTCTTCACACCTTTTGGTCCAGTGATTCTGCTTCTAGCAATTTATTGTAAGGAAACAATCAGAATGTGCAACAAGATTTCTATAATAGGATGTTCACTTTAGTTCTATTTCCTATAGAATTTAGGGTATAGAAGTCTATAAATTTCTTTATTTTTGTGCAATATAGGAACAATACCTTAGTGGTGTTTCTTATAGAATTTATAGATTAAAATAATAATTAGAATAGTTTAATACCCAGCATTGGAGCTTGAATTAATAAATTATGAGATAGCTGCAAAAGAAACATTCTGTAGCAAAAGAATATCTAAAAGATATGAGGACATATCAATGAGGTATCAAAGTTTTAAAAAAGGCTATATAATGGTATTTACAGCATGATTCTAATTTTATAATGAAAAAGAAAAATGGGAATGATATCAACTAAAGTCTTCATGGTAATTATTACCATATATGCTTGAGATTACAGAAGTTTTTACTTATTCGGAAATATTTATTGAGGGTCTACCATGTGGCAGGATATGTAGTGAAAAGTAACAGAATTCTAGCTCTTGCTGTGAGGAGGAATACAGACAATAAACAATAATAAATAAAGGAATTACATATCTTTTAGGAGGTGATAAGTGTTGGAGGAAAAACATAAAGCAGAGGAAATGGGACTGGGAATGCTATGGCTGCCATTTTAAATAGGGTGATAGGGGAGGGTCCTAGTGAGAAGGTGACATTTATCAAAGCGCTTACGGAGGTGAAGGAATTAGCCATGTGAATGTGGAGGGAAAAGCATTTCAGAGGAGGTTTAGCCAGTGCCAGGCCCAAAGGTGGGAGCATGTCCACCATGTCTGAGGCTGGGCAAGGATGCCTGAGTGGCTGGAGCAGAGTGAACAGCAGTAGGAGATGAGGAGCTACGCTGGGTAGAGCCTACTGGAGGCCTCAGAGGATGTTGGAAATAGACAGCTCCTGCAGTAACCGGGATGAGAGATGATAGTGTTGAGACCAAGAGGAAATAGTAAATACAAGGAGAACGGTCACATTCTGGATATACAGCTGATCCTTGAGCAAAAGAGGGGAGGTGGCTGGTGCACCCATTCTTCATGTAATTGAAAATCCTCGTTAACTTTACAGTCAGCCCTCTGTATCCATGGTTCCACATTCACAGGCTCATATGTAGAACCATAGGATGCATTTATTGAAAAAAAAAAAAAAACACACACACATGTAAGTAGACCAATGGAGTTCAAATCTGTGTTGTTCAAGGGTCAAATGTATTTTGAAAGTACAACCAATATAATTTCTTGATGGTTTGGATATGGCAGACTAAGAAAAAATGCCTTTAAGATTTAGAGCCTGAATGATTAGGAGGATAAAACTGTCAGCAGTTGAGGGGGAAGACCGCGAGTAGTGCAGGTGTGGGGTGGGAGTAGGGGAGATCAGGAGTTGAGTTTTGGACACAGTGAGTCTCTCCAAGAGGAGACTCCAGGAGGCAGCGGTCTATGGAAAAGGATGGCGTCTATAGGTCACGTCTGAGCTGGAGACATACACTAGGAAACCATCAGCCCACAGACAGCATTTGAGCTGTGGGAAAGGGTGCACTCATTACGAGAGTTCTGCGGACAGAGAAGAGGTCCACAGATTGCATCTTGGGGCACTCCAACATTAAGAGGTTAAGGAGACAAGTAACAACTGGAGGAGGACTGGTTGAGTCAGTGATGAGTGAAGCAGGAGAAAAATCAAAACAATGTGGGGCAAATAAGTATTTTAAACATCGCTCAATTGCTGATGGTTAAATAAGTTGGGAAGTGAGAAAGTTGATCATCGAACTTAGCAATGTGGAGGTCAGGGCACTGGTGATAAGAGTGGTTTTGGTAGAATGTCTTGAGAGAAATCAAAGTGGAGGAGTTGGAAACTGCAGAATACAGACAACATTTTGGAGAAATTTCACTGCAAAGGTTCTTAGAGAGATGGGTAGTGGCTGACTAGGGAAGAAAGGTATAGAAAAGGTTATTATTTTTTTTCCCCAATGGAATGAACAGCAGCATGTTTTTATGTTCACTTGGGAACCTAACCAGTCCACAATGATCATTATTATTCTCCAGGTGGTAAGATGGCAGCAGATGGTACAGCTGGGAGGTCAGACCAACCTGGACAACCAACCTCCTCCACAAATCTGGCATAACCTGTCACCTGGAATTCCCAACTCTCTAACCTCTCCATTCAAAATAGAAACATTTAGGGTCAGCATGGCCTTACATGACCTCATTGTTCACCGCCCACCTCCACTCCCTACCATACTCATACATACACACTCAGAGGCCATTCACCCCCCAATGGCAATCTGTGGCTTGGAGTTTCTACATTACAGGTTGAGCAGAAGCCACGAAATGCTATGAATTTGTGGTGGGAAAACCTATTTTGCAAGACAAAACTGGGGAGAGAGGAAAATCATAACCCTTTAACCCCGCTCCTCATAGAGCTTTGTAACCTAAAAGCATCTCCTATTTGCTGACCCCTCACCAAAAGATGGCATTCCAAGAGAAAACCCCGTAAATCAACTTTGGATATCTCTGTTGGACATTTCAGCCAGAACTCAAAGTGTAAATTCTAGCATACATTCTCACGTATCTGCCAGCACAGGCCCTTGCTTCCTCCTACACACCTAACATTCCCACTCGGACAATCTCTCTTCTATTTCTCTTACCCATGGGTTCAATACCATCATTCTCCTCCCATCTTTCTCCTTTCTGAGACTGGTAAAAACCAGTCTCAGAAAAAAAAGGCAGAAGGAATTGTGGTTTCACACTGGCAAGGGTTTTGTTTTAGCTCTCAATTTACAAATGAAGAAGCCAAGTTTCAGAGGGTGACGTAAGCTGCCCAAAAGCCAACAGTTAATTCATAGGAAAACTCTAAAAAATTTCTGATCACCTCATTTACATCAAGGTATACTGATTGATCTATTATCTGACAAAGGCAGGTTTTGGCAGAAGCCATATCCTTGGGCCAAAGGAGTGAATGGAGCAAGTGAAAAGGGATGGACAGCCAGCAGGGGGAAGGTGTTATTATTTTAGCATTAGGGCAATCCTTTGGATGTTTGATATTGCCTAACCAGCTCGCTTGTCTATTTCTGTTTTTTGTTAGGGCCGTACTCGTGGCATATGGAGGTTCCCAGGCTAGAGCTCTAATCGGAGCTTCAGCTGCTGGCCTATGCCACAGCCACAGCAACTTAGAATCCGAGCTGAGTCTGTGACCTACACCACAGCTCACAGCAATGCCGGATACTTAACCCATTAAGCAAGGCTAGGGACTGAACCTGCAACCTCATGGTTCCTAGTTGGGATTCATTTCTGCTGTGCCACGACAGGAATTCCTCTCTTGTCTATTTCAGTAGTTCTCAACAAGGGGTGATTTCCCCCTCCAAGGGGATATCTGGCAATATCTGGAGACAGTTTTGGTTGCCACAAACAACTAGGGGGAAGGTTCTATTGGCATCTAGTAAGTACATGCCAGGAATGCTGCTAAACATCACATGGTGCACAGGCAACCCTTGCCCCCAGTATATATCCCACAACATCATGTTTAGGAACTCGTTTACTCCAAAAAGGAGGTCAAGAGAGAAGAGAACATTACCAAAAGTTGGCTCTGGAGTGGTGTTCCGTGTACAGCTGTTCATCAGAAAAGGGGGCCAAGTGGATGTCACTGAATGTCGGGAACATCCTTCCTATTGAGCAAAAGACAACAGACTCAAAGTCGACTCCCAATGCCTTCTGATTGCAGGGGACACTCACCTGCCACTTGGCCAGCTCCAATCCTTCATTCCATCTTAGTTATTACACAACAGGCTAAAATGTTTTTTATCATTGCCTTAAAGTAAAGACATGAAAATTATGCAGAAGATTGGAGGAGATATAAAAAAGAATATTAAGACAAGTCACAAAGCACCATTACAATAACTGCTTAGAGTCTTAGGTGAGGCATTTAACCTGGCATATTGGCCTTCTCAGCTACTGGCTTTTTTCCTTTCCATATGTCCTATGCTTAGAATTCTGGGCCCTCCCTTTATTTGGTTTGTCTTCTATTTATTGTAAAAACAACGAAGCTTTGGAAATAATCAAGATTCCACCATCTTACCACATTATTATTTTTATTCTTAGACTTTGTTCAAGTAAAGTCATATTTACTATCTTTTGAAGTATTGTTAGAATCCCTCAGAGTTCCCATCATGGCTCAGCGGTAAAGAATCTGACTAGTATCCATGAGGATGTAGGTTCGATCCCTGGCCTTGTTCAGCGGATCTGGCATTGCCATGGGCAGTGGTGAAGGCCATGGATGCAGCTCAGATCCCACATTGCTGTGGCTGTGGTTTAGGCCGGCAGCTGCAGCTCCAATTTGACACCTAGCCTGGGAACTTCCATATGCCACAGCTATAGCCCTGAAAAAAAAAAAAAAAAAAGAAATCCCTGCTTACATGCAGGCTCACCCTCCTACACACTGAGAAGCCCACACTTGTGTTCTGTTCCTGACATCTACAATTACCAGGGTATGGACTAGAAGTTTAGGGTTAGTAAATGCAAACTATTATATTCAGAATGGATAAACAACAAAGTCCTACTGTATAGGACTTTGAATTAGATACAGGGAACTGTATCTAATTCTCCAGAGACAGACCATGATGGAAAAGGACATAAAAAAAGAATTTAGGGAAATGGAGTCTCAAACAGAAAAACGAGAAGCACCAGAAAGCCAGCCTCCAACTAACACCTCAGTCAGATTTATGCACGTACAAAACTTATACTTGCAAATATCTATTTGAGTATTAAAGGAAAACTGTTGCCCTAAAAAATAAAAATAAATAGATTATAAAATAATGTAGGTGTTCCGTTCATGGCTCAGCAGTTATTGAACCCAACTAGGAACCATGAGCATGTGGGTCTGATCCCTTGCCATGCTCAGCGGGTTAAGGATCTGGTGTTGCCATGAGCTGTGGTGTAGATCGCAGACGTGGCTTGGTTCCCACTTTGCTGTGACTATGGCATAGGCTAGCAGCTGTAGCTCTGATTCAACCCTTAGCCTGGGAACTTTCCTATGCCGCAGGTGTGGCCCTAAAAAGCAAAATAAATAAATAAATAAATAATAAATAAAAAAATATAAAACTGAGTCACTTTGCTGTATAGCAGAAACTGGCACAACACTGTAAAACAACTATACTTAAAACTTTTTAAAATAAAAATAAATAAGATACATAGAATATAAAAAATAAATTAAGCTACAAGGATCTATTGTACAACACAGGGAATATAGCCAATATTTTATAATAATTATAAATGGAGTGTAACTAAAAAATTGTGAATCACTAAGCTGTGCATCTGTAACTTATGTAATATAGTACATCAACTACAATAAATTAAAAAGAAAAATATTTTAAAAATATAGTCATTGGGGGAAAAGGCAGACACTTCAGTTGCAAACAAACACCTAGACTGGCAGGCCTGAAGCTGGGCCTTTCTGGGCAGGCAGACATGGTGATCAGCATTATTATACTGGTCAACGTGGGAGGCTCCTCTTCATAGTCATTTATTAAACTGTACATGATAGAAAGATGAACCATTAACCCTATTTCAGAAATAAGGGACACCTAAAAAACTACAGATCTTGACATTGTCATCGTCGTTGTCATCAACATCGTCATCCATCATCAGTTATACCTAAGATTTCTTGATTATGTTAACTCTGCCTTGAACTTTTCTGTGGGCCTTCCATGTATTAATTCATTTAATCCTCATAGTAATACAAAATAGGTTCTACTATTATTCCTATTTTATAAATGAGAAAACTAAGGAACAGGGAAATTTAAACGACTCAGCCATATTGCAGAGCTAGTAAGTGGAAGGGAAAAACCCAGGGGTGAAATCTCACGGAACAGCCAATGGCCTCATACATTAATATGCTCCTGTTAAAGCAGATCATGATGTTTATGGTATTTTCAGAGGTGGTCAGAGAATAACCATGGCTGTAACATCATATTTTAAAAACATATTCCTCCATCTAATCTCAAGCGCTGTTGTTAAAATAATAATGATTGCTTGGTGGTTTTTCAGTTTCAAGATTGAAGGATATTACTCAACTTTGGAAAAATCCTATGTATCATTTTTTGTGTAAATTTGGGAAGCTTCAGAGAAGGATGCTTCTCTGAACCTTAAGAGGAATTCCAAAGAAATCAGATAAAGTGAAGGAGAGGAAATCAGCAAATGTAAAATATAAGAAAGATTCGAAGAGTAGAATAAAATGTCATCTGATTTAACATACTCACTAGATACCCAGCACAAGAATTTTAAAAGTTTCACATTAAGACAACTAGAAATAAGGAAAATCACTAAAAGCACTCAGAAGGGAAAACAGTGTCACTCCAAAGGTTCAGGACTCAGAATGGCATTGGACTTCTCAATAGCAATACTGGAAACCAGAAACCAAAAAAGGATGACTCTACAGTTTTCAGAACACTGAGTAAAAACTGTTTTCAAGTTAAAATTTTCTACTCAACAAAATGATATTATAAGGACTCAGTAAGCAGCAACTTCTCAAGCCCCTTTCTCCAGAAGCTGTTAGAGAATATTATTTGCTGAAATGAATGGTGTAAACTGAAAGGGGAAGACAAAAGCGTGGTGACAGAAATCAAAGGATGGTAGCCATGCAGTTTGTTTGGAGAGCTACTAGCTCATGTGCTGTCGAGGAGGACAGAGAATTACAGGTAGAAAGCTTCCACAGAATAAATGTTGATAGCCATCTGTCAGACCTGTTAAAGCATGGAAAAAATTAGTCATGACGATAGAGAAAACTAAACTAACCAAAAATCAAAGCAGTTAACTCCAGGAAAAACAAAAGTTTTCATGAAAAAACAAATACATCTTCATATGTTTACTATACCACCTGACTCAGTGCTGAACAATATTTACACTGTCATAATGATGTAAATATTGACTTTAATAATCTAGGTCTGTATTTCCTTATACTAAAACAATTCTGAAATCCAAGAGGCTCTGCAAAGCAACAGATTTTTTGTTAAGTTTGCAACATCATTTGATGTCAGAACCTGACCTGAACTGAAAGGAGTTTAAAGTCTTATTTAGATCACGTGGTATCCATATTCATGTTTTGTTGCAGAAATAGAATGTGTTTAATTATGGACAGCTGCCTGGGCTCCCACTGGAGGTGTTAGGGAATACATGGTAAATGATTCTATGACCTTTCCAAAATCCTCCAGATTCTGGATTCTGAAATGTATCTGGCCCCAAGGGTTTGGATAAGGGATTGAGAACCTATATACATATATTGAGAGGATGGGGGCTGGGGGTTAGTGCCTCAAGACGGGAAGAAGCAGCTATGTAGAAGAGCTAACTTCTCACTCAGAGAGTGACAAGAATAGCAATGTGATAATTTTACTTAGAAACATGTAGGTAAATAACAGAAGTAACAGAGAAGAGAGTTGAAAGGAATAGCCTTGAGGGAACAGTCTCAGGATAGGAAGAGGGATGGTGGAGGGTGACTATTTCTCCTTGTAGCTTTTATTATTATGTGATATTGTAAACTATGTCTTGTTTGTATGGAAAATAAAAATAATTAGGGAAAAAAATCAATCATCCTTCCCCCAGGAACACACAGGGTAGAAAGCCTATAAAATCAGTATTCATTTCTACTTGTCTAGTTACAGATACAGAGCCCAATATAAAATTTCATATCCCTTTCAAATACCTGGGGGGGGGGAGATGCCCAGATATTAAGTCTCAACATTCGACTTAGAAGGGAGCTCCACGGTTAATTAACTACGTTTAAAATCTCATCATACGAAAGCAGCTAACCATTTGAGAAGAATCCAGGAAAAAAATTTAAAAATTCTTTCTGGCAGGCATTGAGAAGGAAATCCAAGCAGCTTTGTTCCTTCGCTTTCATCTCCCATAGTTCAGTTTTATCACATGAACACAAGGCTTCCAAGATCATTCTGGGCTGTTTTATAATGGGAATGCTAATGAAGTTCCTGACATAAGGTATACTTTGCCTAAGTTTATTTATTTTTGCATGAGTTTTTTTTTTAAAGTCTATTTATAAATCCCTAAAATTTGAAACATGCAGGAAATTATAGATGCATCTCAAGCTTTACTTATATGCATATACTGGGTAACCTGGTAAGTACAAGATGTACTTTCATCTGCTATTTTGTCTTCATTGGTATCAATAGGGAACCACAACCGTGGCAGAGTAAGTAAAAGAGTAAGGAGCTGCAATTCTCCTGAAAGATGCAACTGTTAAAACTGGCCAGTTATGGAGTTCCCGTCCTGGCTCAGTGGTTAATGAATCCGACTAGAAACCATGAGGTTGTGGATTCGATCCCTGTCCTTGCTCAGTGGGTTGAGGATCCGGCGTTGCCGTGAGCTGTGGTGCAGGTTGCAGACGCGGCTCGGATCCCGCGTTGCTGTGGCTGTGGTGAAGGCCAGCGGCTACAGTTCCTGTTAGACCCCTAGCCTGGGAACCTCCACATGCCATGGGTGTGGCCCAAATAAGGCAAAAAGACAAAAAACAAAAACAAAACAAACAAACAAACAAAAGCTGGCCAGTTATCTTCTAACCCTTCATTGAAAAAAAAAAAATGTGCTGTTGGAATACACTCACTCTCCCTGGCGAGGACTGGTGCCAGGAAAGTTAGGGTGGGTGCAGGAGTTGGCAGTGTGGGTTTCAGGGCCAGACAGACCCTGGGGACACATTCTTGCTCAGTCGCTTATTAGAGGTGTGTCCTTACCAAGTCGCTTTCCCTCACTGTTCTTCAGTTTCCTCTTTAGTGCCTCCCACTAGGCCAGGTCTCAGTCTTGGCACTGCTGAGGTTGTGGGGTGGATAACCTCTGGATGTGTGTGGAGGCTGTCTTGCACATGGAAAGATGTTTAGAAAATCCCTGGCCTCTTCCACTAGGTGCCAGCAGCACTTCCTCTGCCAGCTGTGACAACTCAAAATGTCTTCAGACATCATCAAATGTCCTCTGGGAAAGGAGTAGAAAATCACGAAGAACCTCTGCACTAACGCTTCAAATAAACAGAAATCTTCCTCATTCACACTTTATGAGGTTTTCATAAAACAATTTATGTAAATTGCGTAGCACATACAGACAGTAAGCACAAAAAGAATATTGGACTTTATATGATTATCTTGATTGTATGCAGTGGACATAGGCAAAGAGACATACAGTAAAAAAAGAATATGTTAGAACAAAAGGACACCAGAGAGTTCCTCACATAATAGAAGATCAACACTTAAAAGGGCTCTAGAGATTACTTCTAATAATACAGATGAAGAAGTCAAAGTCAAAAGATCAAGTGTTAGGTTTAGGCAAAGTTAGCTAAGGAAAAAAGTGGTTGAACCAGGACAAAAATACATAATTCGGAATCAGTCCTCTATACCATGCTGAATGCCACAGAGCACATTGCCATCAAGGCCTTTTGGAGACTAGCTCATTTATTATGGGAAATAAGATGAAGAAACCAAATAACTGATGTAATAGAAATGTTCTCTCTTGGGAGTTCCCTGTTGGCTCATTGGGTTATGGATCTGGCATTGTCAGTGCTGTGGCTATGGTTACTGCTGTGGTGCAGGTTTGATCCCTGGCCCAGGAACTTGCCTAGACTATGGGTGTGACCAATTTTTTTTTTTTTTAATAAAAAAATCGCTCTCTCCTTTCTGTCAAGGACTGAACATGGGGGAAAGAAGACAGAAAATTTTATGGAAACGTTAGCCTAGTTTTTAAACCAAGAATTGGCCGACTCACCATTTGCTTTTAGCCATTTTTTGGAATGAAGGTAACTCTCCAGCATCCTTTCATTGAACAGCATGTATCCCATTGGTTCTGAAATGATCACATCTACAGCCTCAGGAAGTGAGATTTCTTCAATTTTTCCAGGCAAAACAATGATCTTGTCTGAAAGGTGGTTACTTTTCACTAGCATCTGAAAAAGATAAAGTAGGGGACCAGTACTGCTGTTATATAGAATCTCATGAAAAGCAAGTTTTATAGGTTAGGGATTGACAGGGTCTTAGTGATGAGAGGGAAGTGGCCTATTTGCTTTCATACATATTGTAAAAGTATTTCTCTTGTTGCACAAACATTTCGTATTTACTATAGACACATTAGAAGGTACAGATATGGAGCAAATAAAAACACCTATAATCAATACTACGTAGAAATAATAACTTAATGGTTTTATATATACTTTTCCATACTTTTTATACAAACATACTCTTATAACGCATATGTTGGTATGTGTGGTCTGGGTATGTGTGTGTATTTATGACCATGTACTTTTGGGGGGATTATTAATAGTTTCAGCTTATTTCCTATTATTCTACTGGCAATAAAAATGCCCCAAAGCTCTGTACAACAATTCTGCATAACTTAATAATCCTGATCATTATTAAATTATCCCTTGATCTTTTGATTCCAAAATTAAATAATATACCTTTTTAAGATGTACATTTTACAATAACATACTCATTTTTCTTTGATGTCCTCTGTATTCTATTTAATAACTTCAAGTACTCTTAAAAGAGGGACCTTGAAGATAAATAGTTATTATATTTCTAATATATTTCTTAATGCAAAATATGACAAGATGATTACATTATTACATTTAAGTCTTTTCTATTGCCTGAAAAAATATTTCCTAATAAACATCTTCTATGCACCAGCATAAATATATACAGAGAATTCCCTTTCAAGTAGTGATTTCTTGAGTCTCTTAGATCTTTGCTCATTGTATTTATAGGTAGGCAGAGACCCTCCGTTTCATATTTTTGTAATTTGACCCCTTTCTTAATCCTAAATGCAGTGTACCATGTATTTGTCATGATTCAGTTGCACCTTCTCAATTTCTGATCACTTCTGCCCAAGGCTAGGGTATCTTTCACCTTGAATCCCATCCTCTTGGTTGAGGTAAGCTTGTCAGAATATCTTTTCTACTTACACTCTCTTTAAAAGAAATCTAATGAGATCCTGCTCTATAGCACAGGGAACTATACCTAGTCACTTGTGATGGAACATGATGGAGAATAATGTGAGAAAAAGAATGCATATATGTATGACAGGGTCACTTTACTGTACAGTAGAAATTGACAGAACACAGTAAATAACTCTAGTGAAAAAAATAAAAATCATTAAAAAAGAAATCTAGTCATCTGTGGTCTAAGGAAAAACAATGAAGAAAACTACTGGAACATGCCATCCATTGTTTGCCTTTACCCATGCACAAGGACTCGTGGAATTCCATTCTATCATCATTCCACACGTGGAAGTCAAGTTCAGGGATCCATGGAAACAAGGCCTAAAGCTAAAGCTTTCAGTGTCCTGCTTGTCCCAGGACATTCTCTCCTCAAAAGAGCCCTTCACCTGTGCTGCTGGAAGCCTGGCTCCACTGTGGATGGTTGTCCAAACTACAGCTTTAGGTTTCCCACCCTCACCCGAGCTCTGGCCATTAACCAGACACTTCCACCAACATGCTTTATCTTTCAACCTCAACAAGTAAAGAGCTAACCTAAGCTTCTTCTTGAAAACTAACCACTTCTCTAAGTTTCTTTAAAAGCTTTCTATAAACCTGTATTTCCTTGATTCCATTTTAGTTACTAATGCCATAATCCTCAGTGTCCTAGAGGTATACATAATTGCTTCCCACAAACAATTAGTTACTCTCTCTTATTTCTACTTTTCAGATACATCTCATTTCCACCTTTTCTTTCTGCCTGTATCAACTTGTCCAGTTCCTAATAGCTTCAAATCTGGAATTTAAAAATAGCATTTATACAGTGAAAATAACAATAGCAGGGCCTACTTCATAGGCCCACTTGAGGCTAAAACAAGCTAAAGCATATTACGGATATGTGAGTACTGAATTATTATTATCACATTATTTTTATTAAAGAAAAGTCTTCACTGAAAAAGAGAATTATAGATGAAAAAGCAGGAAAATAAAAGCCATTGTATTCCCATTTTCCAGGTAGAGACAGAGTATATTCCCTAGCAGATATTTGAGTGTATCTCTGTTTATAAAAATAGGTACTTTTTATAGTAATACTTCATAATCTTTTTCCATGTAATGTTTTAAACCAGTTTTCTGAATTTTTTTTGCATCATGGCATACATAAAAAAATAACAACTGGAGTTCCTATTGTGGCTCAGTGGTAATGAACCTGCCTAGTGTCGATGAGGATGAAGGTTCAATTCCCCGGCCTCACTCAGTGGGATAAGGATCCAGCGTTGCCTTGAACTGTGGTGTTGGCCACAGATAACGGCTCAGATCCCACCTTGCTGTGGCTGTGGCACAGACTGCTAGCTGCAGCTTTGATTCAACCCCTAACCTGGGATCTTCCATATGCCATGGAGGCGATCCTAAAAAGCAACAAACTAATAAACAAACAAAAAACAATCATTTTGATGACACACTAGAGTGAATAGGAAAGACTGATGGCAGTTTGAGACAATCGAACTGGAGGTTCAGGCCGCACAAGATCCTGGCCATCTCCCATAAAGGCAAAGGCTGTCAAAATTTACTACCTGGCACATTTTTGGGGATACTCTGTGTTAGACATCTCTCCATGAATTGTTATAGAACATAATTTTTTACTGGCTGTATAGTATTTTGTAATGTATCTTCATTCATTTAACCAGCCCCATGTCACTGGAAATTCAGATTATATCAAATATATTGTAATATTTCATTATTACAATGGTGTATCAACAAACAATAACACAATTTCAATATAGAGACATATTTCTTACAACCTTTTTCAAAGTTAAAGGGTACGGAACTTTTAAGGGTTTCTGATTCACACTGTTCTAAAGCCTAATGGAAAAGTGATCCCATTTCTAAACTGCAAGACCATTCTAAATTCTGTCTATGGTGTTTGAGGCTATCCACACAAACTCAAGGTATAAAACTGCCTCATCGACTTGTGTCAAAATGCTGGAAGTGAATTTTTCCAGCTAAGTTTTGCTAGAGGGACCAATAAGATAGAATGGTCAAGTAAGTGTCCTACATACTCTACACAGAGACTTTATAGAGAATAACTCTAGACTCTCGATCAGGAAGATGAGAGATCTAATAGGGTTTTGGGGAAGATGTTGTAAGCTGCCAGGAGGGCAATCTGGGGTTCACAGGAAAGGAATTTGGGTGTCATTATTCTCACTGGTAAAGAAGGACATACTGCATTTGTGGAAGTGAGTAAACAGGTCTGCCTACAGGCCTCTGCATCCTGTGACTTGATTTATTTTTGACCAGATTCAAAGAACACTAGTGCAAGAATCTACAGGTACAGATCTAATCCCACTTTACCACTGAAGAGCCAGGTCACCTTGGGAAAGTCGCTGAAGTCACTTAAATACTCTACATTTCAGTTCCCCTCCTTGGAAAATTAGGGTTTTTTTTCTTTTTTCTTTTCCTTTTTTTTTTTGTCATTTTAGGGCAGCATCCATGATATATGGAGGTTCCCAGGCTAGGGGTCCAATTGGAGCTATAGCTGCCGGCCTACACCACAGTCAAAACAACATCAGATCCAAGCTGCGTCTGCGACCTACACCATAGCTCATGGCAATGCCAGATCCTTAACCCACTGAGCGAGGCCAGGGATTGAACCCGCAACCTCATGGTTCCTACTTGGATTCGTTTCCACTGCACCACGATGGGAACTCCCCAAAACCAGAGTTAAAACTGAGTTGTTTTAAGGCTCCTTCTATTTCTAATATTTTATGATTAGATGATTGTAAAATTTCCCCAAACTACAATCCATGAGTCCGTGAATATAGGGAGTTTCATGATCAAATAGTACTGGAACTTCTTTATTTTCTTTTTGTCTTTTTGTCTCTTCAGGGCCACACCTGTGGCATATGGAGGTTCCCAGGCTAGGGGTTGAATCGGAGCTGTAGCCGCAGGCCTACGCCACAGTCACAGGAATGCGGGATCCGATTAGCGTCTGCAACCTACACCATAGCTCACAGCAATGCTGCCCCCTTAACCCACTGAGCGAGGCCAGGGATCCAACCCGCATCCTCATGGATGCTAGTCGGGTTCATTAATTGCTGAGCCACAACGGGAACTACGGAACTTCTTTATAATATATATTCTTCTTACAAATTCCAAGTTCATCAATGTGTTAATATATTTGAAAAATTCTGCAGAGGAGTTCCCATTGTGGCTCAGCGGTAACAAAACTGACTAGTATCCATGATGACATGGGTTCGATCCCTGGTCTGGTTCAGTGGGTTAAGTATACAGCATTGCCTTGAGCTGTGGTAGTTGAGGCTTGGAACCTGTTCCTCTGGCACAGGCCAGCAGCTGCAGCTCTGATTTGACCCCTAGCCTGGGAACTTCCATATGCTGCAGGTGCGGCCCTAAAAAGAAAAAAAAAAAGAAAAATTCTGCAGAAAACTGTTTGGTTTGGTTTGGCTAAAACAAAGACATTCAAACTTATTTGAATACTCTGAAGTTATTTTTTTTTTCACTGAAAGTTTATCTCCCACAGATCAATCATTAAGAAACTATAAAAATTGTTATTTGATAATCCTGGGTTTGAATACAATTCCTTGACAGAGATATTTGAAAAGGGGACATAAACTCAACCAGTTATAGCTCTGAGAGACAAGAGCAGCTAATTCCAGATGTGAGACACACTCTATTCTCCTTCCTTCCTTTTGGTTTACAGCAGTCTCAAGACAGTAGTTTTACATTAGCCTGTCACTTCTGATCCCATTCTTCCAGAACTGAAACTCTGTAGTACGCTTTCTAGAGTAATACACAACCAAGACCCAGGAAGAGAATATATTACATTCCAATCATATATAACCATTTTGGAAAACCATTTAACATTATTCAAAAAAGTTGAAGATTTCCATCGGTCAGAAATATCACCCCCTATAAATACACATTCTGGAGATATTTTTAAACGTATGTACCAGATAACCCACACTACTATTTTATAACACTGATAATTACAAAATAAAAATTTTAAATAAGCTGGAAGTGACTATTGAGAGGGAAAAGAATGAAAAAATGGTGTTATATCTGTACTATGAATACTACTAAATAGTGAGAAGGAAAGAATTAGAGCTATACCTCTTAACATCAATTAATTTCATAAGCAGAATTTTAGGAAGAAAAAGAAACAGGTTGTTGACGAATATACAGCATGATTGCTTTTATTTAAAAAGTCAAATGGATTCAAAAGTAAACTGTATTGATTAAGATAGACTAACTTATTTTCTTTTGGTATGGAAAAGCAAGGAGATCCTGCTGTATAGCCCCAGGAACTATGTCTAATCACTTCTGATCAATCCATATATGTATGCTTAACCGGGTCACCATGCTGTATAGTCGAAAAACTGACAGAAAACTGTAAACCAGCTATAGTGGAAAAATAAAAATCATTATACCAAATAAAATAAAATAAAACTTTTATGTTGAGATATTGGTAACTTTTGGAAGTGAAGAGAGCGCATAAAATTTGGGAGAAGCATTTAGGAATATTTTGTTACACTAGATTGTAGGCATATACGCATTTTTGGGGTTATATGCTTTATACCTTATATTTACAGTCACCTTTATTTTTGTATGCAAAAAGCATTTTTTTGCCTTTTTGTCTTATCTAGGGCCACACCCGCGGCATATGGAGGTTCCTAGGCCAGGGGTCTAACAGGAGCTGTAGCCGCTGGCCTACGCCACAGCCACAGCAACACGGGATCCAAGCCGTGACTGCAACCTACATCACAGCTCACGGCAACGTCGGATCCTTAACCCACTGAGCAAGGCCAGGGATCGAACCCGCAACCTCATGGCTCCTAGTCGGATTCGTTAACCACTGAGCCACAATGAGAATGCCGCAAAAGGCATTTTATAATAGGAAATTTAAAATTATATTTTTAATAGAAAAGTTTGAGATAACCATAATAAATGCAGATTAAAAAAGATAAACTGATTTCTGCAATCAGATAGAAGCTAATAGACATGGAAGACAAATTAAAACAAAGCACTATAAAGGTAATTAACATCTGAGAAGAATAGAAAAATCACTCAAAGTTATATTAAAATAAAATTCCCCTGAAATAAAAAACTGAATTTATTAACAGAAAAAATACATAGTGATAAGAAAATGTCATACAGTAACAGCAATATGGAAATACATTTTATTCAAGATTTTAGACCCAAAGAAAAAGAATTAATTCCTTGGCCACCCATGCAGAAAAATAAATCACATAAAAAACGAAAGAAAATCAGGTTGGCATTAGACTGCCCCATAGTCATATTTACCTTAAGGAGAAAAAAGGACAATGTTTACACAATTTAGAATTTAAAAAATCATGACCAGGAGTTCCCGTCGTGACTCAGTGGAAATGAATCTGATTAGTATCCATAAGGATGCAGGTTCAGTCCCTGGTCTTGATCCGGTATTGCTGCGAGCTGTGATACAGGTCACAGACACAACTTGGATCTGGCATGGCTGTGGTTGCGGCATAGGGCAGAAGCTACAGCTCTGATTCGAACCCTAGCCTGGGAACCTCCATATGCCACGGGCACAGCACTAAATAGACAAGACAAAAAAAAAAATTGTGAGCAAACAAAGAGTACATGCAGATTAGGTATTATTCACATTTTCAACACGAGAGAACCCAAGACAGTGCACACAAGCCCTTCTTCAAAAATTGCTTTGCCAAAAATAAAAATAAGCCCCTATAATTAAGATAAAGAATTAAAGAATTTGCTAATAAGCTATATTTAAAAATCTAATGGTTAGAAATGAAGCCATGTAGTTTTACAACAAATACAAAAAAAAAGCTACATGAACTTTGGTTATATTTCAGTGAGAATTACACTACACCTTGACAATATAAAAATAATATATAACTAACAAAAGGTACAGGAGGAAGGAGGAGATAACAGAGTGCTGATGACTTAATTTTCTTCACAGAGAGGAGTGAATTTTTATTATAAGGTTAAAAAAATTCCAGTTTCTCAATGTTTTCCATAACTATGAGGAATCTGGTAGGAAGCAATTTCTCTTCATGTGAAGAAGCACCTATTCAAAGTTAAACAATTTCTCTTCTTTTATTCTCAGTTTCTTTTCCTCCTGTTAAATTTAACAAAATTTGATTTAATATTTTTATTTTAAATACTACAGATCATATAATCTCATTTTCCTAAAAGTACTTCTCTTTAGCCATTCTTTTCTTTGCATATTTTCACAGAAAAATGTCTGAAATTCTGTTCACCCAAGATTAACGATAATTACTATGAGTGGTTTAAATTTTTTCTTCTTTGTTAAATTTTCAGTTGCTTAATATCTTTATTATAAGCTGCTATTTTTATAAGTATAGCAAAGTGATTTTTATTTAAAGAAAAATATTAGTAAAATCAGGGATCTAAGCAAATGTATCTGCCTCCTCTCTTTTCTGAGATTCCAGAGAAATGCAGGAAATGATATAAATCAGAAAGAAAACTTAATATACATGTACATTTAAAAAAGCTAGCGGAGTTCCTGCCATGGCTCAGTGGGTTAAGAACCTGACTTAGTGTCCATGAGGATGTGGGTGGGTTCGATCCCTGGCCTTATTCTATGGGTTAAGGATCTGGTGTTACTGCAAACTGCAGTGCATGTTGCAGATGTGGCTCTGGCTGCAGCTCTGATTTGACCCTTAGCCTAAGAATTTCCAAATGCTGCAGGTGTGCCCATAAAAAGAAAAAAAGCTAGCAATGGAGGTGAGAGTCTGAGGAAATTCTAGAAGATAGAAAACAGATTGGATTGGAATGTTGGAGAAAACAGAGTGTATATTCTAAACCCCTAAGTATCAGAGCTAAAGGAGTTTGGGACAAAAAATCTAAATTTCAAGTGAACAAATGTCAAGAGAGGAAGAGCCATGGGACTATCATCTAGGCTAGTATGTCCACCCTCCCACCTACTTTAGGTACATGGACTGTATGAGAGTCACCTCTCTGGGTTCTGTCCCTGCCTAGAGTTCTTCGCACTGCTTTATGTGGTATGTCTTGGCTGGAATCCTAGTGTGGATATTAAAGCCAGAAAGAGAAACACAGAAGTGCTTAGGATAGCTTAGGATTCCAATTTCAGAATCTAAGCTGGATTCCAATTTCAGAATCTAAGGTGAGAAAAGTATGTGGCAGTGCAACCCCAAGTTCCATTCCTGAGGATAAAACACGTTTTGGCAGTAGTGCAGGTCCCTAGGCTACCAAGGAGCTACACACACATCCATGTACTCACGCAGGGAGGCTTACCTGTCAGCACATCTTCCCCACCTAGCATACACTTTGATTTGTGCTCTCTCTTTAGGGAGATAGTGTGTGGAGACCCACACTATCTGTACTAAGCAAGCTAGTTTTCCATTCATCAGCTGAGAGTGAGTAAACAAGGATCTCCAGACATTGGAGGAAAATGAATAGCATGAAAGAGAGTTGGAGGTTAACAAACAGAACAAATGACTCCAGAAGAAACAGAAGATAACTTTTTAAAAAAATAACTAACTTTAGAGAGGAGAGAGTCTATAGCCATAAAATAAAAATAGGCTGCTATAAAATTAAGAATATGATTACTAGAAAATAAATTCAATTGGAGAATTGCCAAAGCTAAAGATCAAAATAGTGAACTGTAAGATAACTTTGAGGAAGTCTGAGAACGTTGAGCAAAGTCAATGAGATAGAAACCATAAAAGAATAGTCAAGTTGAAATGGATATAATAGTTAAATAAGCAACAGGAAAAAAAAAATCTCAGAACTCAAGACAGATCTTAGTCTTCAGATTGAAAGAGCCTACTGAATATGAAGTGGAAGAGAGTTTAAAAATTAGTCCCCATCATGGCAAAAGTTGACAACCCTAGGAATAATGTGGAAGATCCTGAAAGCTTTCAAAGTTAAAAAAAAAAAAAAAGAGTCACAGCCTCAAATGAACATGAATTATACTGATACCAGAATTCTCATCAGCAACATAGGATATTAGAAGGTAATGAAGCAAGTTTTGAGGGAAAATGTCTTTTGAGTCTAGAATTTTACACCCAGTCCAAAATCCAAAATGTGTGACAGAAAAGCAAACCTTTTCAGACATAAAAAGCTTCAAAGGGTTTTGGGGTGTCATAGTAGAAAAAAAAAAAGCAAGGAACCAGTTGAGAAGAAAAATAAATATATGAAAGAGGATAACACAGAAGAAACAGTGACAACCTGAGTATAAAACAGAAGTGAAGAAATCTGAAAAGAAATGACAATTTTATCCATTTTTGATAGAACATCCTTCTTACGTAGCAAGAGTTCAGTGACACAGAATTTCATTTCTTTTTCTATGGGTCCATGAAAACACTTGGTTCCATAGTGAAATACATTTATATGATCATTACATTTAAGATGGTTTTTTTGGGAGGGGGTAAATTTTCTGAAGCCACCTATAGAAAAATCATTAAAGATTTAGTAATGTAAATCTAAATCCTGACAATCTAGAAATAACATAACCAAACAAACAAAAGTGGGAGTTATACCAGGAGAGGAAAAGTTATTCCTCTACTATATTGGGAATCAGCAGGACAGTCAAAATGGGGGGGGGGTGAGGAAACAGAATATTATGACATATGAAGAAATGTGAATCGGCTGAAGAAATTAATATCAGAAGTTCAGAGTAGTGCACACTGAGAAATGTGATTAGGCATGAATGGAGTGGGTGGGAAATAATTATATTTGATTTTACAGTTTCCTATACAGTTTGACCCTCCTTCCCTCATATACAAGCATTACTTTAATTTAAAAGGAAATATGTGGAGTTCCCATTGTGACTCAGCAGGATAAGAAGCTGATATAGTATCTGTGAGGATGTGAGCTTGATCTCTGGCCTCACTCAATGAGTTAAGGATCCGGCATTGCGTGAGCTGTGGTATAGATCGCAGACTTGGCTCAGATGGGGCATTGCTATAGCTGTGGTTCAGGCCAGCAACTGTAGCTCTGACTTGACCTCTAGCCTGGGAACCTCCATACGCTGCTGGTGTGGCCCTAAAAAAAAACCAAATAAATAAAAAATAAATAAAAGGCAAGGTATCAGTGAGCAGTCCCCCAAATAAGAGAATACCTAAACAATTCTTCAATTCTCTCCTTTCAATGCTGTCCCTTAGCGAGCAATTCTGAACATCTGCTTAAACATTTTAAAAGGTCATATTAACCTTACCGTTAAAAAATTCAGTGCCTTTAACTTACTTAAACAGATTATTTAAGCTCAAGTTTTTACTAACTCACTATTCTGACTCTACCATTTTGTAACTCACGAAACTGAATCCAGTGGCGGTCAGAGTCAAGTCCAAGATGCGCTACAAGGCAGGGGTAATTCTGGGGAGAAGTGATGATTTCTGTCTACGTGCTTTAGCAAGATTAGTTCATAACCACTGTCAGAGGCAGTAGCATTATGGGTTGGCTCCTTTCGGAGAGGGATCTGAAGAGGAAGCACTTGTGGTCACTGTCCCTCCCCCTTTTCCTCTCTCTCCCTCAGCACACAGCTGCCTCCCGCCTGTCATCTAGGTGGACAGTGAGGTCTGCAGAGACCCTCTTGGGCCACTACTGCGTCATGACCAGTGTGCAGAAACCAGGGCCTTTTGGAATCTGTGGCCACGAAAGAATAAATGGGCCCCTGAAGGAACCAGTCAGAGACGTGAGGGCAAAAACCCTGTGCAAACAAGCACTAGTTGACAGGGCATGAGGGAGAATGACAGAGTGACAGATGCAGAAGGACGGCCAGGAGAGGCAAAAAGAGGGGCATTTTCTCCCTTGTTTCTCTTTGAGGTAACTTAAGGGTCAAGTTTAAAGAGTCCAGAAGCTTCTTTGTACTGATTATATGCCCTTTTATTACTGCAGAATCTCCAGAGGTTACAGAAGGAAGTCACTTGAAGCTTTTATGAGGGAAGCACTGCCAATCCTAGAGTTTACTACCACGAGGACAAAAATATACTAGCAGCTTTAATACACATAGTTGTTTTCCTCTGACAATGTTCCAGAATGCTCAACAACTGGGAAAGAACATCAAAGAGGTCTTCAAGCTGTCTAGGTTTGAAAAGAATGCTTTGACAAAGTTATAAAATAAGCACTAGGAAATATGCAGTATCTATAAGAAACAATGCACAGAGTTGTGTGTATGTGTGTCTGTAGGGGGGCAGAGGGGTTTTGCACTTCTTAAATCCTATTAGCCAGCTTATTTGCCCTCCATTGGGAGGTAAGTTGTCCCCTGTAGACTGTGAGTATCTGACAGCAGGGGCCATGTCTACTTCGCTCATCCAGCAGAGTACCTGGCACATGGAAGGCATCTAGTAAGTGTGTGTTAATTACCTCTCTAAAGGGGATATGGCAGCCCTTGGAATTCACTTTCCATCTGAGTTTGAAAAGATGATTCTGCACCCTTTCCTGGCTCTTTGCTGCTCCTCTGGTAGCCCGCAGATGTAGGTAAAAGGAATTTGGAGGATATTCGTTATGTCTAAGTGCTGGCATATCTGGCAACAGGGAGAGGGTACTTTAGGTATGTCAGGAAAAGTTTTTAAATTATGACATTTTTCAAATGGACAAAAAAGGGGTTACTGAATGTCCTATTTAGTACACCCTTCAGGGTATTTTTGCCTTTCAGAGTCTTAGAGCTATTTTACAACTCTCAGTAAGAAAACCTGATGATAATACAAGTAATTCCCGTCCTTAGAAATGGAAAGGAATTGGATCTGGTGGAATGTGAATGGTCATTGCCCTATAGACAGACCAGTCTTGCATCTGGTTGTAAATTCTTTCCAGCATTCCTCATTGCCTATACATGTGGTTCTTTGACTTCTCCTTTGAACAACTTTAACGTCTTACTTGTTTGCCTATTAAGTTAAATAAAATATCTGTCACATGTTCATTTATTTATTTATTTATTTATTTATTTATTTATTTAGCCTTTTGTCATTTTTAGGGCCGCACCCATGGCATGTGGAGGTTCCCAGGCTAGGGGTCTAATCGGAGCCATAGCTGCTGGCCTACACCACAGCTCACGGCAACGCCAGATCCTTAACCCACTGAGCAAGGCCAGGGATCAAACCTGCAACCTCATGGTTCCTAGTGGATTCGTTAACCACTGCACCACAATGGGAACTCCTTGTTCATTTAATATTTGTATGATAGTCACGACTTTGCTTTTTTTTAAATTACCTTTTAACATTTTAATATACCACTTTTCATTTTAGGTCAAAAACTTAATTTATTCTGTTGTTCCCTCATGACTTTTTTCCTCTTCCCCTTTCCTTCTCTTGGAGGTGTGATATACAGCATATTAGCTAAGAGTATTTGCTTCTGAGACAATGGACCGGAGCTCAAGTCTCTGCTTCTCTATATCCTAGTAATCTTAGTCAAATTAACTAATTTGAACCCTCCGTTTCCATATATGCAGAACAGGAATCAGAGTAGCCCCCTACTTTATGGGTTGCTCTGAGAAAATGAGATAATGCATGAAAAGTGATTATACATGGGTTGACAAATAGCAAGTTCACAGTAGGTACTAGCCATTATTCCTTTTTTTCCCTTTTTCCCCTGTGGTGGCTGAACCAGGCTTTCAGTGATCATTTTCCAGTAGGAGTGGGAATATGGTCAAGTCACCAGGCAGCAATTCTCCTTGACCACATGTTTCCTTTCTACACTCTGCCCCAAAAGCTGCAAATAATTTATAGGCAATTGCTAGTGCCTATCCAAATCTATTCTTGCCTGTTACCTTCCTAATAAAATGCCTATATTATTGTGGGCAGCAATGTTACCAACAGAAATACTGTTGTTTCCTGGCCTCTTTTGCAGCAAAGTGTAGCTAATAGGTAAGTTCCAGCCTATGAGCGGAGAGCATGAATTTGTTAGGAGGACTTCCAAGCAAGTTCTTTAGAAGGGGAGGGAAAGCTAGGGAAAGACATTTTTGCATCTTTCCTTTATTGATCCTATTGCCTGGAATATGGATTTGTTGGCTGAGGCTCCTGCAGCCATCCTGGACATTGAGATGACGTTCAGGGGACAAGCCTTTCACCAGGACAGTGCACTAGGAAGACACTAGGAGCCTGAGGTTCTACAAATTTTGAGGAGCTGCCACATCGCCTTAGTTTCCCTCAATTAGACTTCTTTTACATGAGATAAAAAAGCTCTTGGGTGTTTAAGTCAGTGTTCATTTGCATTTTGTGCTACATGAAGATAAACTAACCAATAAATGCTGGGTATCCTCTTCAGCCCAAGGGGCCTCTTAACCACGTGAATCATAACAGAACCGTGCAGTTGGAGAACTCAGATGAATCTCTGCCCTTTTGCTTTTTGCTGGGTTACTTGTGGGATCAAGGGGAGCATACAGGGGTAGAGGACATATGTGGACAGGTGAGTAGTCTCCTCTTCTGGCTATGCCACCCCTTGTAAAAAGGAGTCCATTTCCCAGGCATGGACTCTCTTCCAACCATGAGCAATCTTTAGGCTGTGAGTCTCTGGTGCAATTACGGTCATTAGAGAATTGCTAAGTATTAGCATATGATTTAAAAATTAAATTCTGAGTTGCCTATGGGCAGATATATCAACGGTATTTAGTTATATGATTTTATAACTATGGTTAGAGTTAGGTCATATAATTACAGATTTATATGGTTTATATTTTGGTGGCTTTCGTTTAATATTAGACCTCAACCTCTCAAAAAGTGTGTCCCTTTTATTCCCTTATATCTATTCCACAACCTTGTGAGCCGTTATTATTATTATTATTTGACTGCACCCACAGCATATGGAAATTCCTGGGCCAGAGATTGAACCAGACCCACAGCTGTGACCTATGCCACAGTTGTAGCAATGCCAGATCCTTAACCCACTGTGCCAGGTTGGGATCAAACACATACCTCTGCAGAGACCTGAGCCACTGCAGTCACATCCTTAACCCATTATGCCATAGCGGGATTTCTAGTGAGGCATTATTCTTATTTCTGCTTTACAGATATAAAAACTGAAGTTCAGTATGATTAAATAATTCTTTCGAAGCTACTCCTATTTCTTTGCAGCAGTCACTAAAGAAACTCTAGACTGAAATGAGGTTTTTTTAATACCAAGAGTCATTTTAAAATTTACAACAAAGAATTATTTGAAGTTAGAGCTTTCAATATATAAAAATGACTAACAAATTATATTCTTGATTTTGCTGATTTGTAAGTTACTAGAAACAATAGCAGTAAACTTGTTATTCATCAAAACAATGTAAGGAGCCTTGTTGAAGAAAAATTTATGCATCCATAAACTAATTTTGTATTCCTCCCTCCCCTCAATGGTTTTCCCTATGGTAACTGTAAGATTAGTTTTGAAATCTGTGAGTTTGTTTCTATTTTACAAATAAGTTCTTTTACATCATTTAGGAATTGGGAGGAGGGAATAAGATACACATTACTATATAAAACAGATGATTGGGAGATTGGATTAAGATGGTGGAATAGAAGGACTGGAGCTCAACTTCTCTCCCGAAAAACAGCAAAACTACAACCAAATGCCGAGCAACCTTCAACCAAATGGACTGTAAACTTCCAAAAAAGATATTCTGCTCCAGAAGAAAAAGAGGAGACCACGTCAAGAGGTAGGAGGGGCAATTACACGATAGAAGCAACCCCATACCTCCTGGGTGGGAAGCCACACAGACTAGAAAGTAACTGTATCACAGAGAATCAGCTACAGGACTGAGAGTTCTGAGCCCAACATCAAAACCCCAGGCCTGGGGATCTGGCACAGGGAGAAAGAGCCCCCAGAGCATCTGGCATTGAAGGCCAGTGGGGCTTGTGTGCAGGAGCTCCACAGGACTGGGGGAAACAGAGACCCCATTCTTGAAAGGCACACAGAGACTTTCACTTGCACTGGGTCTCAGGGCAAAGCAGTCTCCATAGGAATCCAGGTGGAACCTGACTGCAATTCTTGGAGGATCTCCTGGGTAAACAGAGGTGACTGTGGCTTGTTGTGGGGGAAGGGCATTGGAGGCGAAGCTCTTGGGGACATTCATTAGCCTGCATTTCCCTGGAGGGGGCCATTTCTGGGAAAATCTGGTCCCTCCCATCAGGGCTGAGAAGCCCCAGGCCAAACAATAATCCAGGTGGGATCTCAGCCCCACCCATCACTAAACAGGCTGCCTAAAGACGCCTCAGGCACACAGCCAGCCTCCAATCTCATCCACAGACAAAACCCCATCCATCAGAGGGAGAGAAATCGACCCCACCTACCAGTGAGCAGGCATCACTCCCTCCCATCAGGAAGCCTACAGCAAGCCCCCTCCATACCAACTTTAGCCACAGGGGAGACAAACGCCAGAACTAAGAGAGGCTACAACTCTATTGTCAGCACAAAGGTCACACCAAAAACCTATAAAAATGAAAAGACAGAAAACTCTAACCCAGATAAGGGAGAAGGAGAAAAGCCCAGAAAAACAGCTCAGTGATGAGGAGATTATCAGCTTCCCAGAAAGAGACTTTAGACTGTTGGTGCTGAAGGTGATGCAAGGCATTGGAAATAGACTGGAGGCAAAGATTGATCATTTACAGGAAACACTGAGCAAAGAAATACAAGCTGTAAAAAATAAACAAGAAGAAATGCAAAACACCATAACTGAAACAAAAAATTCATTAGAAGCAGCCAACAATAGAATGCAGGGGGCTGAAGAACGAATCAATGAGGTGGAGGACAGATTAGTGGAAATCACTAATGCAGAAGAGAAAAGAAATAAAAGATTGAAAGGAAATGAGCTGAGTCTCAGAGAACTCTGGGATAATGTTAAACACACTAATATCCGTATTATAGGGGTGCCAGAGGGAGAAGAGAGAGAGAAGGGGACAGAAAAAATATTCGAGGAGATTATAGCCGAAAACTTCCCTAATATGGGAAAGGAACCACTCATTCAAATCCAGGAAGCACAACGAATACCATATAAAGTAAACCCACGGAGGAACACCCCAAGACACATATTAACCAAAATGAGCAAAATTAAAGACAAAGAGAAAATATTGAAAGCAGCTAGGGAAAGGAAACAAATGACATACAAGGGAACCCCGATAAGGTTATCAGCAGATTTTTCAGCTGAAACCCTACAGGCCAGAAGGGAATGGCATGATAGACTAAATGTGATGAAAAGGAAAAATTTCCAAACAAGATTACTTTATCCAGCAAGGCTCTCATTCAGATTTGAAGGAGAGATCAAAACCTTTACAGATAAGCAAAAGCTAAGAGAGTTCTGCAACACTAAACCGGCTTTACAACAAATCTTAAAGGAACTTCTCTAGGCAGAAAAGAAAAGGCCACAACCAGAAACAAAAACACCACAAATGACAAGACCCACCAATAAAGGCATATATACAGTAAAGATACTAAATCATACATGCACAATTACGCTACCAAAATCAGAAATCATGAGAAGAGAGCACAAATGCAGGTCACTGGAGAAGCATGTGCAGTCAAGAAACCAACAACTTAATACAATCTCAGTTATATATAGACTCCTATATCAAAACTTCAGGGTAACCGCAAACCAAAAATCTACAATTGATACACAAACAAAGAAGAAAAATCAACTCAAATACAACATTAAAGATAGCCATCTTGTGAGAGGAGACAACAAGAGAATAAGGGAAGAAAAAAAGAGCAACAAAAACCCCATACAGTTAATACAATGGCAATAAGAACATATATATCAATAATTACCTTGAATGTTAATGGGCTGACTACCCCAACCAAAAGACAGAGACTAGCTGAATGGATACAAAAACAAGACCCATATAAATGCTGTCTTCAGAGACCCACTTCACTTCTAGGGACACATACAAATTGAAAGTGAGAGGATGGAAGAAAATACTCCTTGCAAACGGGCATCAAAAGAAAGCCTGAGTAGCAATACTCCTCTCAGACAAAATAGACTTTAAAATGAAGAACATTTTAAGAGACAAGGAAGGGCACTACATAGTGATCAAAGGATCAATCCAAGAAGAATATATAGCAATTTTAAATATCTATGCACACAACATAGGATGACCACAATATATAAGGCAACTGCTAACAACCTTAAAAGGAGAAATCAACAAGAACACCATCATAGTGGGGGACTTTAACACACCACTTACAGCTATGGACAGGTCATTGAGGCAGAAAATCAATAAGGAAACACAGGCCCTGAATAAAGCATTAGATCAGATGGACTTAATAGATATTTATAGGACATTCCATCCAAAAGCAACAGAGTATACATTCTTCTCAAGTGCACACACAGCATTCTCTAAGATTGATCACATCCTGGGCTACAAATCGAGCCTCAGTAACTTTAAGAAAATTGAAATCATTTCAAGCATCTTCTCTGACCACAATGCTAAACAACTGGAAATCAACAACAAGAAAAAAATGGCCAAAAATACAAATACGTGTAGACTAAACAACATGCTACTAAATAACCAATGGATCACAGAAGAAATCAAAGAGGAAATTAAAAAATACCTAGAAGCAAATGACAACAAAGATACAGTGCTCCAAAACCTCTGGGATGCAGCAAAAGCAGTTCTAAGAGGAAAATTTATAGCAATACAAGCCTACCTCAGGAAACAAGAACAAGCTCAAATAAACAACCTAACTTTACATCTAAAGCAGCTAGAGAGGGAAGAACTGACAAGACCTAAAGTTTGTAGAAGAAAAGAAATCATAAAGATCAGAGCAGAAATCAATGAAATAGAAACGAAGAAAACCATAGAAAAGATCAATGAAACTAAAAGCTGGCTCTTTGAAAAGATCAACAAAATTGATAAACCCTTAGCCAGACTTATCAAGAAAAAAAGAGAGAGGACACAACTCAGTAAAATTAGAAATGAAAACGGAGAAGTCACAACAGACAACACAGAAATACAAAGGATCATAAGAGACTACTATATGCAACTATATGGCAATATTTGGACAAATTCTTAGAAAAGTACAATCTCCCAACACTAAACCAAGGTGAAATAGAAAAGATGAATAGACCAATCACAAGTTCTGAAATTGAAACTGTGATTAAAAAACTTCCAACAAACAAAAGTCCAGGACCAGATGGCTTCACAGGTGAATTCTATCAAACATTTAGAGATGAGCTAACGCCTATCCTTTTGAAACTATTCCAAAAAATTGCAGAGGAAGATACACTCCCAAACTCATTCTATGAGGCAACCATCACCCTGATACCAAAACCAGACAAAGATATGACAAAAAAAGAAAACTACAGGTCCATTTCACGATGAACATAGATGCAAAATTTCTCAAGAAAATACTAGCCAACCAAATCCAACAATACATTAAAAGGATTGTGCATCATGATCAAGTGGGATTTATCCCTGGGATGCAAGGATTCTTCAGTATCCGGAAATCAATCAGTGTGATATAGCACTTTAACAAACTGAAGAATAAAAACCATATGATCCTCTCCATAGATGCAGAAAAAGCCTTTGACAAAATCCAACACCCATTTCTGATAAAATCCCTTCACAAAGTGGGCATAGGGGGAACCTACCTCAACATAATCAAGGCCATCTATGACAAACCCAGAGCTCACATCATTCTCAATGGTGAAAAGCTGAAAGAATTCCCGCTGAGATCAGGAACAAGACAGGGATGTCCACTCTCGCCACTACTATTCAACGTAGTTTTAGAAGTCCTAGCCACAGCAATCAGAGAAGAAAAAGAAATAAAAGGAATCCAAATTGGAAAGGAAGAAGTAAAACTATCACTCTTTGCAGATGACATGATACTATACCTACAGAATCCTAAAGACTCTATCAGAAAACTGCTAGAGCTTATCAATGAATTTGGCAAAGTCGCAGGACACAAAATTAATACACAGAAATCAACTGCATTTCTATATACTAACAATGAAAAATCAGAAAGAGAAATTAGGGAAGCAATCCCATTTACCATCGCATCAAAAAGAGTCAAATACTTAGGAATAAACCTGCCTAAGAGACAAAAGACCTGTACTCGGAAAATTATAAGGCACTGATGAAAGAAATCAAGGATGACATGAACAGGTGGAAAGACATACCATGCTCTTGGATTGGAAGAGTCAATATTATCAAAATGACTATACTACCCAAGGCAATCTACACATTCAATGCAATCCCTATCAAATTACCAAGGACCTTTTTCACAGAACTAGAACAAAATATTTTAAAGTTTGTTTGGAAGCACAAAAAACCCATAATAGCCAAAGATATCCTGAAAAAGAAAAATGGAGCTGGAGGAATCAGGCTCCCTGACTTCAGACTCTACTACAAAGCTACAGTCATCAAAACCGTATGGTACTGGCACAAAGACAGAAATATAGATCAGTGGAACAGGATAGAAAGCCCAGAATTAAATCCACACATCTATAGTCAACTAATCTATGACAAAGGAGGCAAGAATATACATTGGACCAAAGACAGTCTCTTCAATTAGTGGTGCTGGGAAAACTGGACAGCTACATGTAAAAAAATGAAACTAGAACACTTCCTAACACCATGCACAAAAGTAAACTCAAAATGGATTTAAGATCTAGATATAAGACCAGATACTATAAAACTCCTAGAGGAAAACATAGGCCAAACACTCTCTGACATCAGTGATAGCAACATCTTCTCAGA
>PVHT020000022.1:6962505-7055219 GCA_004024745.2 Catagonus wagneri
GTTTTGACATGAGGCTCAGAACTCTCTGTCCTGTAGCTAAGTCTCTACAGTGACTTTCCAGTCTGTGTGGCTTCCCACCCAGGAGGTATGGGGTTGCTTCTATCGTGTAATCGCCCCTCCTACCTCTTGATGTGGTCTCCTCTTTGTCTTCTGGAGTAGAATATCTTTTTTGGAAGTTTACAGTCCATTTGGTTGAAGGCTGCTCGGCATTTGGTTGTAGCTTTGCTGTTTTTCGGGAGAGAAGTTGAGCTCCAGTCCTTCTATTCCGCCATCTTAATCCAATCTCCACGAGAGGTTCCTAAACAACCCCTCTGCCAAGGGCCACTGTTAAGGGTTGATTGTGCCCCTCCCTTCGTTAACATGGCTCAAGTCCTAAGCCCCACCACCTGTGAAATGTGACCTTATTTGGAAACTGAGTTGCTGCAGACATAACTGTCAGGTTAAAGTCACTGGAGTAGGGTGGGTCCCTCATCTAACAGGACTGGTCTCCTTATCAAAAGTGGAAATGTGGATATGGGCACACATGCAGAGGGAACACCATGTGAAGATGAAGGCAGAGATCAGGTTGATGTGGCAAAAGCTAAGGAATGCCAAAGATTCTGGCAAACTGCTACAAGCTAGGAGAGAGGCATGGAAGAGATTGGCTCTCAGTACTATCATAAGGAACCAACCCCACCAACATCTTGATCTCAGACCTCTAGCCTCCAGAACTGAGACAATGAATTTGTGTTTAAGGTACCCAGTTTGTAGGGCTTTGCTACAGTAGCCATAACAAACTAATACAGTCACTAAGCCAATAAAAACTGAACTCAAGCTCAAACAGCCGAGGAGTCCCATTATGGCGCAATGGGTTAAGGAACAAACATTGTCTCTGTGAGGATGCGGGTTCAATCCCAGCCTCGCTCAGTGGGTTAAGGATCCAGTGTTGCTGCAAGTTGTGGCATACGTTGAAGATGCGGCTTAGATCTGGCATTGCTATGGCTGTGGTGTAAGCCAGCACCTACAGCTCCAATTTGACCCCTAGTTCAGGAACTTCCATAGGCCACAGGTATAGCCCTAAAAACCAAATAACTCCCCCCACCCCAAGCAGCCTGGTGCCAGTGTCTGCATTCATTTCATTACACTGCTTATATTATTTAAAGCATTGAGCTAAACACCACACACTTCTCTCAATACAAGGCAGAATGAGAACCATATAAGGGATATATAAGCCAAGAAAGTTCAAAGAAAGATTTTGAGCAACCTAATTCAAAACATCTATTCAATAAGCATTTGTTGAGAACTTACAACTTCAGAGACTCAAAAAGTGTAAGATGTGTCTCTATTCTCAGGGAATTTAATAATCTAGTTGGATCGCTGAACAGCTAAATTAAAATGTACTGAATTAGGGAGGCTTTACATCAGAAGTCTGTAAAAGCTGGAAGGTCATACAGGAATTACAAGGTTAACACTGGGGTGGAAGGAGATTTTTGAGTAGAGAAAACAATGTGTATTACATCACAGAATCACAAACTGGAGATGGCAACACAAAGAAGAGAAAGCCCAGATTGTGAATATATTGTGTAAGCCTGGGCTAATGCTGTCCTTTTGTCACTTCTAGAAAGCAGCCCTAGGGTAGAGACTGCTCCCTCTGGTGCTGGCCCAGGCCACCCTCCTATCACCATCATGACTTACTCTTCATCATGGGTGCCCGGTCTAGCTGCCTGTCTCCTCACGTATAAACCTCAGCTTCTGATGACCTTCTCAAACCTGCCATGCTTTCCACCCTCTGCTTCCAGGGCTTCTTGGTTTTGTTTCTGGCTTTTTTTGGGGGAGGGGGGCATTTAGTTCTCCTCTCTGGCTGCATGCATTAGAGAGCTGGGTCAGCCAAGCGTGCCTGGACCAGGCAATTAAGGGAGGGGAAGGGGCTAAGTGACCAGTCAGGATAAGGAGAGGGAGGTGAGTTGTTACGGGCTGTTGGCGTAGCCCCCACCCCCAAACTCATAAGTTAGCATCTAAACCCCTTGTACCCTAGAATGTGCTGTACTTGGAGACAGGATCTTTAAAGAGGTAACTAAGTTTAAATGAGGTCATTGGGGTGAGCCCGAATCCACACACACAGACCCCAGTCCCCACACAGATGCTCACACAGAGAAGTCCAGGGAAGGACACAGGGAGAAGACAGCCATCTACACTCCAAGGAGAGAGGCCTCAGAAGAAACCAACCCTGCTGACAGCTTGATCTTGGACCTTGAGCCTCTAGAACTGTAAGACAATAAATTTCTCTTGTTGGAGTGCCCATCGAAGCTCAGTGGTAACAAACCCGACTAGTATCCATGAGGACGTGGGTTCAATCCCTGGCCTCACTCATTGGGTCGGGGATCTGGAGATGCCATGAGCTGTGGTGTAGGTCCCAGGCGCAGCTGGGATCCTGCGTTGCTGTGACTGTGGTGTAGGCCGGCGGCTGCAGCTCTGATTTGACCCCTAGCCTGGGAATCTACATATGCTGCAGGTACAGCCCTAAATAGAAAAAAAAAAATTCTGTTGTTGAAAACACCCAGGCTGTGGTACTTCAGGACACTAATATAATACACGGGTAACATAGGAAGAGGAAAGAGAGACCTTCGTAAGAGAATCCTTACGATCTCTGGGACAGCTGTGGTTCCAGAATAGAGTCCAGATAAGAATATGGGTGCCATCTGTGGGACAAAGCCCACAGCCAATTAAGGCTGTGGGAAGTGGGAGGCTTACGGAGAAATGGATTACCTCACTGTGCCCTCCTCCTGCTATATGGATCAGACGCACTTTGAGGACCATTGTCACAAGAAAGTTAACTGTGATTCCAGACGCCTTGCCCATCCTCCCAAAGCACACACTCATTTTCGAGAAGCTGTCTTTTACCACAGGTAGAGTTCAAGGCCTAAAAGACAAAGTGGCTGAGAAGGTGAGATTCAGTAACATGACAATAACCCAGTTGATCAATCAGCAAGGGAAAGTGGCAGTTATTTCTTCTTCCCTGTTTTGCATGGAAAGGTTGGAGGCACTGGGTGCTGGAGGCAGGAAAAGGTTCACAACAGAGATGGATGCAGTGCGTGTGTACATGTGTGTGAGCGTAGGAGTGTGTGTGTGTATGAGGAGATGTTTATAGAAAGTGTACCTGGAGACACAGCAGCAAGATTGTAACGAATTCTTCCTAGCCCTGGCCTTATTTGCCTTCACCAGGGTCGTTGCAGTAGGATTTTGGTTGCACTCACACATGCACGCTGCGGGCTTCCAAGGATTTATGAAGATTTCTTTTGTGACTTCATTATTAAGGTGCTTCCTTCCCAAGGGATCCATTCATCAAGGTACCATGGCAGGGTGCTTCCTGCCTTTGGCCTCGCCTGTGAAAGCCCTTTCAAACAAACTGTGCACAGCTGCAATGCAGAGCGTGCTGCCTCAAGCATAAGAATTAAATTAAACATCATTCAGTAAGTATGAGAAATAGGCTGTCAAGGCATCAGGAGGAAAAGTGAAAAATTCAGTCAATTTGTCCTGATCCTTCCTTGACATCATCTGCATATTTGAAGCTATTGGGATCCGCTTGGAATGAAACATTTCTCCACGAGAGGGGCTCTTATTCTTCTAGAATATTCCCTAGCACCAAGTCAGGGACATGGTGGCACTCAGAAAATGCATACTGCAGAACTTTTCACATTGTCACTATTAGCTGTTGTCTGGCAGGTGTGACCTCATTCCAAGTAACAAGCACCATTTCTACGTTTAATACTAAACAGTTTTTGTCACTGACTTCCTCAATTTGCTGGTAACCTCTTGCCTATTTATTGCAACTTTACTTTCACCTAGGTAAGTGTGTGGAACAATACTGGCCTGCCACCAGCATTAATTTACCTTTGTAAATAATGGGGCTTTTTATTCAACTTGAAATGAATAATAACAGCAATTAGCATTAGGACAATGCTTTACAATTTACAAAAGGCTTTCACATACTTTATCTTTTTTAGAGCTAGGGAGATACGTGTTTGAGCCTTGGGTTGATTTCACCTGAGCTGGGCCTGCTCTTCCTGGGAAATTCTCCTTTCCTTATTCTGATCCTGTGATGCTGATGAGGCTGCCGATTACAGCCGGCTTCTTGCACCCCAGCCACTGAAGTGGGCATGGGACCCAGTCCAGGCAATCACAGTACTCCCCATCTTCCAACAACAGTGATCAGGAGGGAAGGCAGCTAGACTTGTCAAAATCTTTTCCTAAGACTGTTTTCAATGTGGAAACCTGGAAGAGAAGGTTACTTGTTTTCTGAGTCCTGTATCTGAAAGGATGTTGTTGAGGGGCTGCCTTCTCACATGGATGGACTGTCTATGGTAAGAAAGTAAATCCAACATGGAGAGAAGAAAGCAGAGCTGGCGGAGGGGCTGGAGGGAGGGAAGGGGAGCGGGAGGAAGAGAGAGAGAAGGGAGAAGGAACCTCATTTGGATCAATAGCCCCTCCTCCTCTGCACTCCCTGGTTATACGAGGCAACACATTCTCTTTCCTCTTAAGCCAGTGTGAGTTATACTTCTGTGAGTTGCAACCAAAAAAAGCCTAACAGATTTTACAAAAGGAGGCATTTCTGAAGTTGAAGAAACCAAACTGTTTTCCTACTGTCCACAAATACTCTCTCCCCTTTCCCTGTGACCCATTCACACCAGGCTTGGTCATATGAGTTGCCTGAGTCAATAACATAAGCCATAGCCATGGACATGTGAGCAAAAAATAAACCTTTGGTGGTGGTTAGGCCCAAGAAGTCAGATGCTTTGTTACTGTAATGGAACCTTGAGGAAAAGCCTTGCCTATCTAGACAGATACATTAAATGCTGCAGCCCAAATATCAGCCTAGGCTGTTGGATTCCAAATTCTACAGTTCTTATTTACACTATTCCAGGCTGCATGTGGCACACTTGGCCCTCCAAGTTTTCCAAAGCATCTCTGAAAAATAAAACCGTATTATCCAAAACCAAAACAAAACAAACCATAGGTCTCGTGGCAAACCCTAGGCAGTGCCAGGATGACAGACACAATGACAACGCTAATAACAAGAATGGCTAATAGTAATGTCCACTAACAGGCAGCCTTAAGGAGAGCAGGGACCTAGGCGTACTGCTCACTGTTACATCCTCAGAAGTTAGCACTGTGCCCGGAATGCTGCAAAGCTCAATAAACTCTCTTCAAAGTTAAAGGGAAGAGTTCCATTTGCAGGCCCCATGCTGAATGTTTTTCACACCCTCACTGCATTCATTTACTCAGTAGAAACATACTGTGCACCTCCTATGTGCCAGGCACAGTTGTAAACACTGGGGACACTGGGGACAACAGACAAGGTCCCTGCTCTCACTCTACTTCTCTTCTAAAGCATGGTTATTTATCTCAGCAATATTGACATTTGAGGCCAAGCAATATATATATGCCACACTTGTGTCATGTGCAGGTTCCCAGGCCAGACCAAGAATCCAGCCTGACCCATAGCAGTGACCATGCTGGATCCTTAACCTGCTGAGCCACCAAGGGATACCAGGACCAGGTAATTTTTTTGTTGTGGACTTCTGTCCAGAGCATTTTAGGCACTCAGCAGCAGCCCTGCCCTCTCCCTCTCCCCCGGAGTGTGCTAACCTCAAATGTCTCCAGACATTTCCAAATACCCGCTGGCTAGCAAAATCACCCCAGATTGACAGCCACTGGGCTAGTGGGAGGAGACAGACAAGCAAGCTATTGATTTGATACATGTAAGGTATAAAAGCAACATTTGTAAACAAAAATCAGGTAACGGACTAGCAAATGGTCCAAAACGAGGTGCTTCTTTAGATCAAGTGGTCAGGGAAGAGAAATGAACTGAGCACCAGCCCTGTGGTCACCTGGGAGAAGGGTTTTCCTATAAGAGGGAAGTGTTAGAGCAAGCAATAGGAGGTGCACGCGTGCCTGTTCCTTCTGAGAAGAGCAGTAAGACCAGAAAGGCTGGAGCAGAGTGAGCGAGGGAACACGAGGTAGACAAAGTGGTCATGGGGGGCCGGAAGCCAGTGGGAAGAACTCTGGACTTTGTTCAGACCAATTCAGGACGCCCCTGGGAAGTTGTAGCAGAGAAGTGCCTGGTTGTGCCTTATACTTTTCAAGAATGACTCAGGCTGTGACGTGAAAACAGAAGAGGAGGGACAGAGGTGGCAGCAAGAAGACTAGTTAGGAAGACTAGCAAGAAGACTAGTCCTATTCTGAGTAAGAGATGGTGTTGCCTGGAGGGGCATGGGAGCAGGGGGGAATTCGGGATATGATTCAAAGGAAGAGCTTGCTAGATCTGATGTGCTGGCTATGGAGAAAGAGGGAAAGGAGTCGATAATCAGATGTACTCTTGTGAATATATGCATCGTACAGATGAGGAAACCAAAGTGCAGAGACTGGAAGCAGCCTGTGCAAAACCACGTAGCTAGCAGGTGGGGAAGCCTCCCTCACCGGACTCAGATGCCAGAGCTTACACTCTTAATCTCTATCTTATATGCCAATCACAGGGCTGGCGGTGTAGCTAGGGAGAAAAAAGGCAAACTGAGGCGCTCCAGTCACCCATTTTCTTCTTGATATAACACCCTGTCACCCTCTTTCAGCATCCAGGATACTCCAGACAGGTGTCCATATAGTCATAATACAAAAAGAAGCACACAAGACAGTGGTGGACCTGACCCTTCTCATTACTAGCTCTTGTTAGATCTGTTTTAACACAAAAATAATGGATATTTAATTCTCATAAGATAGCTGAAAAAATCCAAAATAACCAAAACTTTTTGAAATACGTATTTATACCCAATATCATTAACAAAAAAGCTCACCTCATGGTTATATACTGTGCTAAATAAAAAGTATCTGGATATGTAAGACATTTACACAACTTATCACCTGAGATATGAAGACAAACTTTCACAAGGGTTTTTGAGCAACTGTTTAAAGCTATGCATTACTCAGTTCGGTTCTGCATCAAATTTCTTTGTAAGCCATTTTTGAGGTTCCTCATATAATAACAAATGATCAAAGCTACACATCAATGAAAAATACTTGCTCTTCCTGCTGTGGAAGGAAAATGATTGAAATAATACATGGAGACGATAGGGCAAAAACCAAATGCATTCAGGTGTGAGCAAATATTATTGACAAGGCAGAGAAAATATTATTGATGACATTAAGAAACCATTCAGAAAAAAATATGCTATGAGGAAGGTTTGCTACATACATTTATATTAAATACAGATGCTCCTAATATAAGTTATGTTAATTCTAGATTCTTTTGCAAAACCAAGTACCAGAATAACTGCTTTTCTGAGAGCCCACTAAAGATACCGTGTACTGGAGAAGATTCATGATCTTTAATAATATCAGGGTATGAGAAAACTGTGTACATCCAACCACTGATGGAGCAGTTATTTTGGTATGAGTTTCTAAAAATCATACGCAGAGAATGTTTCAGAGATGGCTCCTTCACATGAAATTCCTTCATGGCATTATATACCAGCAAGTATTCAGAGACAAAAAGTCCACTGGGATATGGGATATCACCAATGCCAAATTTTTTTTTTTTTTTTTTTTTTGGTATTTTTAGGGCTGCACCACAGCACATGTAGGTTCCCATGCTATGGGTTGAATCAGAGCTGTAGCCACTGGCCTATACTATAGCCAGAGCAACGTGGGATCTGAGCCACATCTGTGACCTACACCACAGCTCATGACAATGCCAGATCCTTAACCCACTGAACGAGGCCAGGGATTGAACCCTCATCCTCATGGATACTAGTTGGGTTCGTTAACCCACTGATCCACGACAGGAACTCCCAGGGCTTTTTTTTTTTTTTGGAGAGCCTTTATGAGATAGTAGTCTGCTACAGTACTTTGTAATAACATAGGGATGACCTAGAAAATCTTTATCGCAATGAACCTTTGCTGGTTATTTCATAGCAAAGTATTCAGAAGTGTTGTTCCACTTTCAGATGAATCACGGAGTTTTCTTGTTAAAGAGTTGTAATGTGCTGAATTTGCTGTTATGAGATGTAGCTGTCAGAATTATTTTTTAGCAGGCATTTTTGAAAAAATAAACTTAATTTCTTCTTCCAAAAACAACTTTTAGTAGTGAATGAGGGAGGAACCATTTTTCAAAAGAAACTCATGCTATGGAAGGAACATTTTGAAAACAGTCGTTTGGGGATATTTCATTGTTACGTGATTTCATTTCTGAAAACGATATAAAAAGTCCCATAACAGAAAAATTTTTTAAACTTGGAAACATGATTTTCTAATTTGTTCAAAAAATTTCCAGAAGAACAATTTTAGTAATTTTAAACCTATTTCCTAAAAATGTAAAAATGTTAACACCTCCTGATTAGTTTGTAAGTCCTTCTGATTAACATCAAAGAAAAACGTATTAATTGAATTTTATATGCTTTGCATAATGGGAGATGGATTAGAAAATGAGTATATGATTTATTTAGCTCAATGTATTTTGTCCTTCTTCCACTTGAATTTACATATTTTTGTACGTTTGCCATCCAGCAGCAATAGCTTTCATAATCAAGTGAAATAAATTTAATATAGAACCATATAGCACAGGGAACTATATTCAATCACTTGTGATAGAACATGATGGAAGACAATATGAAAACAAGAATGTGTATATATATGTATGTATATGTATGTATGTATAACTGAGTCAATTTGCTGTACAGCAGAAATTGACAGAATGTTGTAAATCAACTATAATAAAAAATTTAAAAAGAAAAAATAAAAGATACTGAAATATACAGAACCAGACCTTTAAATCACACTGTCACTAAATATTAAATAAATATTTTATTCTATAAAAATTCTTTTTCTTTTTAGGGCCACACCTATGGCATATGGAAGTTCCCAGTCTAGGGGCTAAATTGGAGCTACAGCTGCTGGCCTAAGCCAAGCCACAGCAATGCCACATCCAAATCACATCTGTGACTTACACCCCAGCTCATGGCAGCACCAGATCCTTAACCCATTGAGTGAGGCCAGGGATCAGACTGCATCTTCACAGATCCTATGTAAGGTTCTTAACCCACTGAGCCACAATGAGAACTCCTGAATAAATATTTTATGTCACTATAGGGTTTTGTGTGCCATTAGTGAAATGTATATATATATTTTAAAATATTACTGATTTTCACCTTGTCTCACCTTTCCCTCCCTTTTCATGCATTTTATTCCTTGTTCTTATATTATTGCATGAACTAAGATTCCAGTACAAAAGTGAATAGAACTTTACTTTTGTTTTTAAAAAAGCATGCTTACTAAATGTTTCTTAAATAATTTACATACAATGAAACACTTATTTTAAGTGTACAATTTAATACGTTTTATTAAATATATGTACCCATGTTACCACTACCACATTCAAGATCTAGAAAATATCTAGCAATACCTCCACACCCCACCCTGCTTCCCTTGTGCCTCTCCACAGTCAGTCCTGACCCCTCCATGACCGCCCCCCACCACCCACCCACAGGCAAAGACTGCTGTGCTTTCTGTCACTACAGATTAATTCTGCCTATTTCAGTATTCCATATGGATAAATTAATATGCCTTTGTGTCTGGTTTCTTTTACTCAGCACAATGTTTTTGAGACTGATCCATACCACAGAAGTAGTTTGGCTTTTTTTTTTTTTTTTTTTTGGTCTTTTGTCCTTTTAGGGCTGCACCCGAAGCACATGGAGGTTGCCAGACAAGAGGGTGAATTGGAGCTGTAGCCACCGGCCTATACCATAGCCACAGCAACACCAGATCTGAGCTGCATCTGTGACCTACACCACAGCTCACGGAAATGCCAGACCCTTAACCCACTGAGCGAGGCCATGGATCGAACCTGCATCCTCATGGATGCTAGTCAGATTTGTTTTCCACTGAGCCATGATGCGAACTTCAATGTGCAGAAGTAGTTTGTTCACTTGTACTTAATAGCATTCCATTGTTTGGATGTACCACAGCTGACTCATCCTCTGATCTTTTGATGGACATTTGGGTTGCATCTAAGTTTTCATATACAAATCTTTGTGGAAATATATATTTTTATTTCTTTTAGGAAATGCCAAGGAGTAGAATTTCTGGGTCAAATGGGGAGTGAATGTTTAACTTTAAGAGAAACTTCCCAATTGTTCTTGAAAGTTCTATATCATTTTATATGCCTACCAACAAAGGACGCAGGTCCCACTGGATTTACTGACAGTCTTTTAAAGTTTATCAATTTTGGGTGTTGAATATATCTATGTAATATATGACCACAGTAGTTGCATACATAGTTTTCAAAATAAATTTATCTATATATAGACATTGATTGGAGAGCTAAAAATAGACGCCAGTCACAATAAACAACCAGACCTTTGCAGATAGAAATCCACAGTAGTATCTGCCTTAAGTACTATTCACTCCAACACCCAGGAAGTTGCTTTTTAAAAATACTTTGTTATGGTAGCTTTGAGGTTTAAATGTTTGATTTTTTAAAGAATTTAGGAGGGAGAGAGAACAATTTTCTGCTTCCAGTTCCAAGTTTGACACCTGTCAGCAGAAGCCCCTTGTCCAGAGGGGAGGCGTGTTTTCGCCCCACTACTGTATCTCCCGTGGGCTGACTTCAGTTTCACCTATAATTGAAGTTCATTTCCACAGAGGGTGACCCCAAAGAAAAACATGTTTCCCCTTCCAGCATCACCCCAGGAGGTGGCTGGGCCCCACTAGTTTCTTGGGCACTTTACTTGCCATTCCCACTGAAGTTTAGGGACACTCATCTGTCATTTCACGGCTTGTTGGCAGAAAAGCAGCAGTGCAAATACCAAGAAACCTCAGCGGTAAATCCGTTTCAAGCAGGTCAGATGCCCGATAATATGCGCAGTGTGATAGTTTAATCAGAGAATCGTGCGGTATTATTGCTTCTGCCTGAGAGGAGCAGACTTTTTTTCTTTTCAAGAAAGATCTTTTCAGATGGCTATTAGGTTGTTGAATGAGGACCCGCACAAAAGAAATGCCGGCTCCTTGTGGTCTTTCAGATCATTAAAAAGTAACCCAGGTGGCAAAACCAGTTATCATTTCCTCAGCTACAGTAGATGAAAAGAACAAGATTGGACGCTAATCTGAGGTTACAGGATGACCAAACCATCAGCCCAGAGCCAAAGAGGATTCATCAATTCCGTGGAAAATGAGGAGTCAAAGTGATTACATAGTATTGTGTGGGGAAGCCAACCTGTTGATATGACTGATTTTTTTTTCCCCTTCAGACGTTGATCTGGTTTTTGAAGAGTCTCACACAGCTAAACGCTGATCTCTGATCTCGTTTTTTGTTGTTGTTGTTGTTTCCACCTCTCTTGCAGGACTTCCTACAGGGTGAAACTCTTGAGCTACCTGGAACTGGCTGGGAAAAGTCAAGTTGGGGTGGGGGTGGGGGTTGGGCAAAGGTGGGGGCGGGGCATGTGTGAAGCAAATTCCCCAGCTGGCTCTGAAAGGAGTTATTTCTAAGACATTAAGACATTGTGAGCAATGATTAGTAATCAACCATCTGAATGCTTGTTAGTTTCACTCCCTGGGTGAGCTCAAATGACACCTTTCTTATTTGGATGGATTTAAATTACAGTCTGTCCCACCTTCCCTGCTCTGCTTGCCAGGAAAACGCATAGCCTAAATCATGATTCTCCTAAAATCCAGAGCTGTCATGGCAGAAAAATGCTTTAGGTCAACAAGCGCTTTCTGCAAACATGCTGCTTCTCTCCTGCAATGTCCAGAATCACACTGGCCCTGAAATGGGGCCGACAAGAGCCCCACACAATGGGATCCCTAGGAAAAATGAGAGGGACAAGCAGGTGGGTGGCTGTGAGCTGAGACCGGGGCTAAGGAAAGTAGATTTCGGAAGCTGCGAAATGAGCTAAGGAGGTGCCTGAATTATGGTTTATTTTTATTTTTGTCTTTTTTTAGGGCTGCGCCCATGGCATATGTAAGTTCACAGGCTAGGGGTCCAATCAGAGCTGCAGCTGCTGGCCTACACCACAGCCAGAGCAATGTGGCATACGAGCTGGGTCTGCGACCTACACCATAGCTCACAGCAAAGCTGGATCCTCAACCCACTGAGTGAGACCAAGAATTGAACCCACATCCTCATGGATACTAGTCGGGTTCTTTACTACTGAGCCATGACAGGAACTCCTGAATTATGGCTTAAATATGAAGACGTGTCAATGTTGGAAATGAAGATAGTACCCTACAGCAGATGAAAGGCAACTGTGGATGTGGGCAAAGCCCTTAAGGTCTCAAGGCCCCCTCTGGAAATTGAGGAAATCGGATATCAGTTTCCAAAGTTTCCTCTAGACTCCAGACCCTTTTTAAAATAAAAGTTGATCCAGTACAACAGGTAAAAGGAGTACTGCTCTCCTAACCATCAAGGAAATGCAGATCAAAACCATGAGATGCTACCCCACACCTGTCAGATGGCTATTTCCAAATAACAGCAAACAACTAAGTTGGTGAGGATGCAGAAAAATTGGAACCCTCCATATACACTGCTGATGGGAATATAAAGTGGTGCAGCCATATGGAAAACTGTGGAATTCCCACAAAAAAATTAAAAATAGAACTAGCGTATGATCTCTGAATCTCAATTCTGAGTTATATTGACAAGAAGTGAAATCAGGACCTTGAAGAGAAATCTGTACCCCATGTTTGCTGTAGCCTTATTCACAGTAGAAAACGTGGTATATACATACAATGGGACATTATCCAGCCTTAAAAAAAATGGCAATCCTGCTGTATGCGACAACACCAAGGAACCTAGAAGGCATAATGCTAAGTGAAATGAATTGCAGAAGGACAAAAACTGTATGATTCCACTTAGATGAAGTATGCAAAACAGTCCAACTCACTGACGTAGAGAATAGAACAGTGGTTGCCAGGAGCTAGGGGAGGGGTACATGGAGAATTGTTTTTCAATGGGTATAAAGTCTGTTATACAAGACGAGTAAGTTCTAGAGATCTGCTGCACAATAGAGCACCTATACTTAACAATGCAGGATTGTGTACTTTGAAATATGTTAAGAGGATAAATCTCACGTAAAGGGTTCTTATCAAAAATACAAACAAAAACAGATGAACGTAAGGAAATTTTTGGAGGTGATGGATATGTTTACTAACTTGGTTCTAGTGATGGCACCGGGGATGTATGCACATGTCAAATTCTTTAAGATGTATACATTAAGTGGGTGCAATTTAAAAACATCAATTATACTTCAATTAAGCAAAAAGGCGGGTATTAAAGGAAATAAAACCACTAGTTCAAAAAGATATCTGCACTCTCATGTTCACTGCAGCAGTATCTACAATAGCCAAGACACGATACAACCTAAGTGTCCAACAATGGATGATTAAGAAGTTGTGAGATATATTTATATCTACCGATATAGATGTAGCAAAAACCACTTTGCTCTTTCCTGATGCTGAAGATACACACACACACACACACACACACAGAGAGAGAGAGAGAGAGAGAGAGAGAGAGAGAGAGAGAGAGGGAGAGAGAGGGAGAGAGAGAGAGAGATTACAGGATATCATTCAGACACCAAAAAATAAGGGAATCCTAACATTTGTGACAACATGCATAGACCCTGAAGACATTATGCTAAGTGAAATAAGTCAAACAAAGAAAGGCAAATACTGCCTGATTTCATTTATATGTGGAATCTAAAACAACAACAAACAAACAATAACAATCCCACCAAATTCACAGGAAAAAATGATCAGATTTATGGTTATTAGAGCTGGGGGACTGGTGGAGGAACTGGATTAAGGTGGTCAAACGGTACAAATTTTGAAATAAAATAGATTAGTAGAGGGGATATAATGTAGAACATGATGACTGTGGTATGGAGATATAAGGAATTTATTAAGAGAGTAAATTCTAAGAGTTCTTATCACAAGGAGAAACCTTTCTCTTCTTTTTCTATGAGATGGTGAATGTTAACTAAATCTACTGTGGTCATCATTTCACAATATATGTAAATCAAACCATCCTGTTCTTCACCTTATTCTTATACAGTGGTGCATGTCAATTATTTCTCAATAAAACTGGAAAAAAAGAAAAGTGGGGTTAAAAATAAAAGCAAACTTTCTAAAAGTAAAAAAAAATAGAAAAAAACACAAGTTGTTTTTAATCAAGTCTCCATGTGCAGAAAACACTTGGCATTAAGCTTTTAGTCTTTCTGGCCTTCTGCTAAACTGGATGTAGTAACATTTATCCATTATCATACAAAGAAGGTGTTGCTCTCACCGTAGGGAGCTTGGGACAGATGGGCTCATCGCTGTGGTTCAAGTTCCTTTCTCTCTTTAATTCAGCCCCTGAGGTCTCCTTGATGCGTCTTTCAAAACCACTGTGGAAAATCTTTTTTTAGGGATTGTTTCATCTCTGATGATATATAATTCCAGTGGTTCTCAAAGTGTGGTGACCTACTCAGAAGCATCTGCATTAAGAGAACTTATTAGAAATGCCAATTCTCGGTCCCCATCCCAGTACCTCCTGAATCAGATACTCTGGGGGATAGAGCTCAGCATCTGTGTTTCTGGAACCCCACAGGAACTAATGTGTCACTGCCTGAAGAACACTTTGCTAGTTGCTGATGCTGAAGCAGTGGGGTTCCTCTGAAGAGTCACTAATACCGAGGCCACTGGAGGAGAACTTGGGAGATTTGGGCCAGCAAGGGAAATTCCTACTGCAGAAAGAACTTAGGAAACAGCTATGAATTTCTCCTGAAAATTGGGTATCAGAGAGCAGCTTATCACGCTGCCCTGCCCTGTCCACAGGAGCTTAGAGAAAAATTGGGAGCCTTTGCATCTTGTAAATGTTTTGATTTTAAAATTGAGTAATACAAATCATAGTTCAGAGCACCCTGTACTTTTCCTTCATAACCACTACTATAGTTCCTAATTATATATTTGTATGGTTATTATATCATGAGCTCCATGAGGACAAGGACCATCTGTCTATCTTGTTAGCCATTAGAGTCCCCAGCCATAGCACAGTACCTGACACAAATGGGCCCTAACTGCCTCCCCAAATTTATTTAATGAATTAGGGTTACGTTAGATCAGGAGTCAGTGCTACTGCCCACAGGCAGATCTGGTCCACTACCTCTTTTTTGCATAGTCTGCAAGCTAAGAATGGTTTTTATGCTTTTTAAATGATTGGAAAAAATAAAAAGATGATATAGATGATATAGCTTGACACATGAAATAAAACTCCATTTCAGTGTTCAGAAATAGAGTTTTATTGAAACTTAAAAAAAATCAAGAGCAGTAACAAAGGAAATTTCAAAAATGCAATTTAAACAAACACTTGAAAAATGTGCTCTGCCTAGCTCCATACTTCCCATTGTTGCCTGGGATCCTCCTACCAGGATAACTGTTCAGTTGATTTGTACAGAGACACAGATGAAATTAGACCCTAGAATGATACAATAACCACGATGGCAATAACAATAGCTAGATAAAGTCAGGCACTGTGCTGATATTTATATCGATTTTCTCACTCAATTCTCATAGTATCTTCATGAGGCACTATTTTATCCACAATTTCATAAGTGAAGAAAGTGAGGTAGAAAAAGATCAATAATTTGTTGCGATAGGTAGAATAATGCCCGCTCCCTCCCCAAAGTGTTTATATCCCACTCCTTGAAAAATTTGTGAATATGTTGCTGGACATGCCAAAGGGACTTTGTAAATGTGATTAAATTAAGGATTTTGAGATGGGGAGATTATTGTGGATTATCCTGGCCCAATATAATCACAGGGACCTTCACGTGTTGAAAGCAGGGGGGTCAGAGTCAGAGAAGGAGATGTGATGATTTGGAGATCAGAGTGATACAGCCACTAGCCAAGTGATGGGGACAGCCCCCATGCCTGGAAAACGCAAATAATGGGTTCCCCTCTAGAGCCTCCAGGAAGAAAACGTAGTTCTCTGTCACCTTGATTTTACCCGATACGACCCATTTCAGATTTCTGAACTCCAGAACTATAAGGTAATAAATACCTACTGTTTTAAGCCACCAATTTTGTATTAATTTGTTACAGAATCAATGAGGGAACTAATACACCTGTCAAGGTCACATGGGCGTTAGGCTTATCAGGCTGTGGATCAAGAATAAAATCCCATGCTGTGTGATTCCAGAACCTGTATCATTGACTGCAGTCCTGGCAAAGGTGTTGAGAGCCTCCCCTGCAGGGAACCAAGTACAGAGTGAGATGAAGAGGCATGGATATTTTTTCCCACGTGTCTTCTTGCCTCATCCATTACCAATCCAGCTACCAGAAGGGTTACTTCTTGTGTGGGGTTTTGTGGCAAATGGGGTTGTCTTCCACATGGAATACTTTGAACTTCTCCTCTGTTAAGTGTGTTACTATCTGACTTAGCCAATGGAAGAAGGTTTCCTTCTCATAGAGCAGTCCTACCTGCCTGTTTAAGTAGATATCTCATAATAGGTTTCATGAGAAGAAAAAGATGCCTTTTCTCCTGGCTCCTAGATAGACTATCTATAGGTGTGGGTGATCCAGATTCTAGACAAACACATTCACCTCTTCTTCTCCAAGGGAACCGGTAGGCACTGCTTACCTGGATGTTCAAGAAGGAGGTGGCACGCATGTTCATTGCAGCACTATTCACAATAGCCAAGACATGGAAACAACCCAAATGTGCATCGACAGATGATAGGATTAGGAAGATGTGGTATATATACACAATGGAATACTACTCAGCCATAAAAAAGAATAAAATAATGTCATTTGCAGCAACATGGATGGAATTAGAGACCCTCATACTGAGTGAAGTAAGTCAGAAGGAGAAAGACAGATACCATATGATATCACTAATAACTGGAATCTAACATACTGCACAGATGAACCTTTATGCAGAAAAGAAAATCAAGGACTTGGAGAACAGACTTGTGGTAGCCAAAAGGGTGGGGGAGGGAATGGGATGGTAGGGGGGTCTGGGGTTAATAGCTGTAGATTGTTGCCTCTGGGCTGGAAAAGCAAGGAGATCCTACTGTATAGCTCTGGGAACTATGTCTAACCACTTGTGATGTGTAACCCTGTCACCACGCTGTACAGCTGGGTATAATATAAAAAATTAAAAAAAAAGTAAAAATTAAAAAAAGGAGGTGGCAGTGACGGGCTGTGCCTCACAAGCCATGTCCCATCTCATGACCTAACTTCTCCCAGGTTCTTTCTCATCTGTAATGTGGAGATGATATTTTCTGCTCCAAGCACCACAAAGACTCTTCCTGAAGAACAGTGAGTTCGTAGATGTGGAAATAAAACCTAAATTCTAAAATTTTGACTACACAAAATGCATATTATTGTTTCCTTAAAAGATTCCAGATTGCCACCTTTTAATTTCATTGTCAGCATAAAAAATAAAAAGTGTTGATGGACTGGATGGAATTTTATGATTCACCTTTTGGCGTCTGTGGGAGAGTGAGAAGGAAGGAGAGGTTAGCTGTTGGAGACACTAAAGAAATTGGAGAAAAATCCTAGCTCAGAGAATAAACTCCTGGAGTTCCCATCTTGGCTCAGCAGAAACGAATGTGACTAGGATCCATGAGGATGCAGGTTTGATCCCTGGCCCCGCTCAGTGGGTTAAGGATCTGCATTGCTGTGAGCTGCGGTGTAGGTTTCAGACACAGTTCAGATCTGGCATTGCTATGACTGTGGTGTAGGCCAGTGGTTACAGCTCTGATGTGACCCCTAACCTGGGAACCTACGTATGCCACAGGTGGGGCCCTAAAAAGAAAAACAGCAACAACAAAGAATAAACTCCTATGAGAAAACTTCAAAGTACATGTTCTTTCTAGTGTTCAAGGTTAAACGTTAGAAGTACCTTTTCAACAAATGACCCTCAAAGCATTTGTGAAGAGATTAGCAACACATTTAAGGTGAAGAATCCTATGAAAACCTAAGGGTTTTCCAAAGTCTCACTGTTGCCAGTCAGAGGTGCAAAAAGTGAAGAGGAACATTTAATTTCTTTTCAGCTTTTTGGATTCAAGTCAAATCACGCCTCTTCTCCGATGTTCCCCTCACCAGCCCAGCTGATGGGCCTTATTCCATGCAGTGACACTTCTCTGCTATTCATATGCACTTGGCATTCACTGTCCTATGGCAATAAGTTTACTTGTGTAAAAGCCAAATGGAGTACAAACTACTTGAGTATAGCATATCTTATACATACTCTGTGTCCTTACAGAGCTTAGAATAGTATGAAGCACATCAGATCAGATGATGGACTGCTTTCCTAGAGAATCTTTTCCCATCCCTAAGGCACACATAAAAAATCACCTTGTAGCCTTGCCTATGCTTTTGGTATCATCCCATTTGCTCCATCACTTCAATCCTCTTACTTGATTTATTATTATACCCTTATTCTCTACCAGCTTCCTGTATGTAGACCAAAGTTAGGATCCTATATCTTGATCTTGTAGCATTTGCTGTGGCATACCATGCAGATCCTTCCTCTAACTGTTGGAAATATTGGCAGTTGATGGCTTTCTGCTGAATTTTGGTCTACGAACTGCCCTTGGCCCAAGAGAGCCACCTTACCCAAAGTTATACCCTTTCTCGAAGAAGTGTATATAAAAAAATGTGACATATTAAGCCCTTTGCTTCAGGGTGGTTCAACTCTGATGGGTTGCCCCAGCCCAAGAATTCTCTCTAGGATTGCCTGATTCAACAACATTTCAGCTTTACTCCTCCTCTACCCAATTCTATTCTATCACCTTCACAGATCAAGCTCCTGAGAGCTTTCTGCAATAAACTTCCTTCATGCAAATCTGTGCATCAGAGTCTGTTGCCTAGGGAACCTGTTCTAGTTTACACATAAACAAGGGAAAGATAAACAATGTCTATAACTAGAGTGTCTCACCTAACATCAAACCAGTCTGATCCTGCCATGTCTGTCAAATACCTGGAGTAGATACAGCCACCAGCCTGTCATCAAGTGCCAGAAAAGTGACCCGTGGTCACCTATGTCCACCTCCTCAGTGCTACCCACTAGAATTTTCTTTGATGAGGGTCATAGTTCTTATTTTTGCTGTCCGATACAATAGCCATTAGCTACTTGTGTCTACTGAGCACTAAAAATGCAGCTAGTGCAATTTAATTTTTAAAATTAGTTTATATTTACATATAAATAGCCACATGTATCTAATGGCTACCATATTGGACAAAGCAGCCCTGGATTATGAGTCCCACAGGCCTAGAAAGGCAGTATCACAATAGCTCCTATTTCACCTGCCTTTTCTTCCACCACGCCATAAATGAGAAACATTTCGTCAAATTCCTTAAAAGTCATCCTAGTGAGGCATATAGATGAACTGTGTGCTAGTAAAGCCTAATTATTAAATGGTCCAATAAGACTATGACTATTGTTAAATCCAAGAGCCAGAGAGCTTTGTTGTAAGTTTAAATAGATTACAACACATACATTTATTCATGATTGCTTACCCTCAGAGTTTTTTAATCTCCTGGCCTTCAAGGACTCTACATCTAGATGGAGACATGACATGCGTTTGTGCACAGTTTTCAGTTAAGAAATAGCCTCCCCTTGACTACATGTGTGTATAAATTTGTGTGTGTGCTATCTTTTGCTTTTCCATTTGGTCTGTATGATCTGGGGACTTTAGCTTTATGTTTCATAATAAGAAAAGAAAAAGAGAGCAAGAAACAGCTGCCTTTTGAGGTGGGCAAGCTCATGCGTTGGGAACCCATGGGAGACCTGTAATTCTGCCCCTTTCCTTGGACAAGGATATTCTTTATTACTGACCCAGAAATGTCACACAGAGCCCAGGGTGAGAACACATGGCTGCACCTGGGCAAGTTCATGGCCATCCGGCAAAAAAATGACTAAACGTGCATGCCCTCCAGACAAAAGGGTCATTCACCTCATCTCGCCATCTGAGGGTCAGCCCTTAAAAAATCAGTTTGAGGGCCACTGAGATTGAATTCAATGCAAGCTGAAAATACTCTGTTTACTTAAAGCCCAGAAGCCTTTTGTGAGAAGAATCCAGGGACAGGCGATGGTAGTTAAATTTGTACATTTTTCTTTCTTGTTACAATTTTATCTTTCCCGAGCAATTTAATGAAGACTCTAGAGGAAAGAATTAAATGTCTGCTGGTTCAATTACCAAATAATGAAAAGGTGGGAAGGAGCACCACGCACTGTGTGCCGAGCAGCTATCAAAGCCTATTCTTAGAGTGAAAATCTTCTGTGTGCTGTTCACACTCGCCTTTGCCACCCACAGATTGTACAGGCAAGTGTTGGCATCAGAAACAGAAACTGAGAGCTAGAGCAGACCACCCTCAGCAAGGGTGAAAGGGCTTGGCCCACGGGGAGCATCTCCTGACACCCACGGCAGCAGCCAGCAGCACTGTGGAGGCTGCATTTATCATCAATCAGCAGGGACCAGGCTGTGGTTAAAGCCATCCTTGAAGAAGATCCTAATTATCCCCAGTCCTGAATTCATTCTTTTTTTTTTTTTTTTTCTCTTTTACAGCCGCACCTGTGGCATATGGAAGTTCCCAGGATAGGGGGCTAAACTGGAGCTGCAGCTGCTGGCTTATACCACAGCCATGGCAATGCCAGATCTGAGGTGCATCTGCGACCTATACCCATAGCTCACGGCAACACCGGACCCTTAACCCACTGAGCGAGGCCAGGGAATGAACCTGCATCATCACGGACACTATGTTGGGTTATTAAGCCGCTGTGCCACAATGAGAACTCCCCTGAATGCATTCTTAACTAGTCTGTCCTTAGGGCCACACGAAGGCTTGGCCTCAGGGGCAAAGGAGACTGGCCATCCAGGATTTCAAGGAGGTCCCCACAGCATCTGGAAAGCTACTCCTGTCCCCACCCAACCTGGCTGAACACAGAAAAGTTACAGAAACACAAATATCCTCTATAGAAGCTAAAACCAAAGATAAAGCTATGATGCTTCAGAATCCATTAAGACACTGGCTTAAAGCTTTAAAAATCTAGCCTCCCTGGAAATACTATGCTAGGAAAGGGCAGTGAATTGTAGACTCTCCTTGCCTCAGCACCCACGGGCACCCACGGTGACAGTGTTTCTGCTCACACTGGGGCCTCTCCCAAACCTTTTGATCAGAAACAGCATAAGACTCAATGGACAAGTCATTGCACAGCTTCTTTTTCACATTTAAATTCTTCTTGGTTTCTATAAGAGAATGGCCTCTTTCTTAAGAAACAGTGAAATGTTTAAGGATCAAGGGCTATGATGTATACAACTAACCCAAAGAAAAAGGTGTGTGTCTCTAATCTACATATATGTAGAATATATACACACACATCTACATGTGTGGATATATGTTTGTGTGTGTGCTCACGCATGTGAGAGGGAGAAAGAGTAAACAATAAAGCCAATGGGGTAAGATGTGAACAACAGATAAAGCCAGTAAATAGAATTTGGAAAGCTTGTGAACTATTTTTATCTTTGTAGCTTCGCTGTAAGTTGGAAATTATGTCCACAGTTAAGGTACTGGAAAATAAAAGAAAAACAACTTTAAAAAGTTTAACAATTTTAAGTCATTTCCCCTATCTTTCCTGTATTGGATTCTTGCTAGAGACTCTTATAATTATCCAGCAGACCCACTGGGTATAAGTGTCCATGAGGGTAGCCCCACCGTATGAGATGGCAACAATCCTGCTGATGTGTTTAATCGGGTTGAGAATTCTCAGTGAAACCAATCACACAGGTAGTTTCAGAACAACTCCTTCCACAGTGGGCTGGTGATAAGTGGGAGTGTGTGCTGGGGATGGGGCATGGGGCCATGTCTAGGGGTGCAAGACCACCTTTAGCTAGTCTCCTCCTTTGTTCCCTTAAAACATAACCACCAAATGAATTAATTTTTTTAAATAACTATCAAATGTGTTTCAAAACACCTTAAGTATATGAGAAAACAAACAAATTAATGCCTTTCTCTCTCCCTCTGGTGTGTGATACAAGTGATAACAGCAGGAGCAATCTCTTATTAGAACAGAAGCTCTTTGAATGCAGGATACACTTTAATCATTTCTGTTTCTCCTACAGTCCCCAAGAAACAGAACTGTGGGATGCAACTGAATGAAGATGTGACTAAATGAATAGGCAGAACCTGAGACAAAGTTCCACATTCAACTCCTCACCCTTAAGAGTGTACTTTGAGATCTATTAAAATCCAAGCAGAGGCATTTTTTTTCTTTGTAAGATTTTTATTTTTTCTATTATAGTTGATTTACAATATTCTGTCAATTTCTGCTGCACAGCAAAGTGACCTGCTGTCTCTCTCTCTCTCTCACACACACTCTTTTTCTCACATTATCCTCCATCATGCTGTATCATAAGCAACTAGATGTAGTTCCCTGTGCTACACGGCAGATCTCATTGCTTATCCACTCCAAATGCCATAGTTTGCATCTACAAACCCCAAACTCCAAGTCCGTCCCACTCCCTCCCCCTTCCCTTTGGTAATCACAAATCTGTGATGGGATCTCATGAGTCCCATTTCTCTTCTGTAGAAGGGTTCATTTGTACAGTTTATTAGATTCCGGATATAAGTGATGTCATATGGTATTTGTCTCTTTCTGACTTACTTGACTTGGTATGAGAGTCTCTAGTTCCACACATGTTGCTACAGATGGCATTATTTTGTTCTTTTGTATGGCTGAGTAGTATTCCATTGTGCATATATACCCTGTCATCTTAATCCATTCATTGTCAATGGACATTTAGATTGTTTCCATGTCTTGACCACTGTGAATAGTGCTGCAATGAACATAGGGGTGTATGTATCTTTTTCAGTGAAAGTTTTGTCCGGATATATGCCCAGGAGTGGGATTGCTGTGTCATATGGTAGTTCTATATTTAGTTTTCTGAGGTACTTCCATACCGTTTCCACAGTGGGCATACCAATTTACATTCCAAACAACAGTGAAGGAGGGTTCCCTTTTCTCCACACCCTCTCCAGAATTTGTTATTTGTTGATTGGTTAATCATGGCCATTCTGACTGGTGTGAGGTGGTACCTCATAGCAGTTTTGATTTACATTTATCTAATAATTAGTGATGTTGAACATTTTTTCATATGCCTGTTGGCCACCCATAGAGAGGCATTTTTATCTATGGGTTCTCCCTATGTAAGCTAATATTTGCCTCTTATTTAAAATTCCATGTTTAAATCTTACGTAGAATTCCATAAAAGAAAAGGGGAGGTACAAATTGGGAGAAGATATTTTTCACACATATAACTGAGTAAGATTAATATCCAGAACCTAGAAATCACTCCTACAAAGAAATTAGAATTTGAAAAACAATTCAAAAGCAAAACTGTCAATAAAACTGAAAGAAGTATTCCACAGAAGGGAAAGCATAAATGGCCAAACATTGTAAAAAGATGCTGAAAGCCATTAGTGAGTGGAAAATACAAATTAAGACCACAGATCTGTCAAAAACACCATATTGGCAAAAATTCCAAAGACTGACAATACCAAGTGCTGACAAAGTTGTAGAACAATGGCTCTCACTGCTGGAGGGAATGAAAGCTGAAACTTTAACTCTGGAAAGCAATTTGGCATCATGGAGCAGAACTGAAGGAATACACGTCCTGTGACCCAACACTTCTACTGAGAAACTCCAGCACACATGCAGTGGGGAGAGTATACAAGAATATTCAAAACAATACTTTTATAATGGAAGCCATCCAAAGTCTGCTAACAGCACTGTGCGCTAACAACTTGAAGCATTTCATACACTAGAACGCCACCCAGCACTGAACAGGAATCCACATACACTGTATGCATCAATACCCTCAGGAACATCATGTTGGGTGAAATACGCAAATTATGAAATATGTTCATTATGATACCATTTATGGAAAGTTCATAAGGATTTGATTTTAGGGACAGAAACGTATGTGGTAAAAGTATAAAATACAGCAAGAAAATTATAAACAGAAATTCAAGGTAGTGGTTACCTCTGTTTAGGGCAGAAAAGAGATCAGAACTATACACATGGATTTTTTTTTTTTTTTGGCTTTTCAGGGCTGCATCTGCAGCATATGGAATTCCCCAGGCTTGGGGTCAAATCAGAGCTGCAGCTGCTGGCCTATATCACAGTCATAGCAACACCAGATCCAAGCTGCATCTGTGACTTATACCACAGCTCACAGCAACACCAGATCCTTGACCCACCAAGCAAGGCCATGATAGAACACACATCCTCATGGATACTAGTTGAGTTTGTTACCGCTGAGCCATGATGGGAACTCCTGACACATGGACTTTCAAGGAGAGGCTAATGGCCTATTTCTTCAAAGATGCAGTGGACACACATTCACTGCACTGTTATTCTTGATACTGTATACATTTTACAAATATTCTTTGGTGTGCACCCAATATTTAATAAAAATGACTCAAGAATTGGTGAGTAACCAAATGACCAAAAATATTTTATCCAAGATTTGTTGGAAGGAGAAAAGAGAGTGTAGCAACATACCAGCCATCAGGCCCTGGCAGTCTTTCCTTCCAAATGTGCCATCTGGGTCCCTGGTCTCTTCTGGATCATTCAATCCAAAACCAACCATCACCCAAAGCTACTGCTTGTCTCGGGCTAGAGCAAAGTTTCGCCATGTTCCTCAGAAGCGGCAGCCAAGCCTCCCCCTCTCTCTGCCATTCTCTTCCTCATTAAAATTCAGGCCTCTTTCAGGTGTGAGTGACAAGCACATTACCCCATTCACGCATGTGCACACACACATCCAGCTTTGCAGCTCGATTGGGTTATTATTACATCCAAATATTACTGAAAGCTATCATTATCTGACTGCTGACTTTGACTTATTCTCCAATATTTGTACACATTTTATGAAGACAATGGAGCACCACATTTAAAACAAAGCACCTCCCCATCCTCCAATCAGAAGCTGAGATCTGATAAAGCTCCATGAGATACAAATATCTGTCTGTGCTCCACCTGCAGCCATGTAGTAAGGACCCCTTAAACCACAAGTGAAATTTAAAGTGAATGATGCAACCTAAGAAAAAAGTAAACCTGTCTCCAGGGCTGTCTGACTCCTCACCTTAGCAGGTCATTAAAGATAAAAAAACATTCATGTTCCTCAGGCCAGATGAAACGTGCCCCCCACCCAGGTGGCCAGGCGCACCTGCCACCCAGTGGATAGGGAAGAAGAAGGAAGTTTTGTTATATTTTCAGCATTGTGAACATTTTAAAATAATTGTTTTCATATCAATTACTACAATGAAGGCAGTCTCTTTCAGCAGTAATATCTCAAGAGGGGAAAAAAATTAGACTAGTAAAAAATAATCCTTCTAAATGACCTACCTGGAAGAATCCATCACTCAGTCCCCTGAAGGTTACTGAATACCTATTAGTAACTGCTGTAAAAATACAACCACTTACCTCAGCATATTGTACTACTGAACTGGCTTCAACTGCATAGACTCTTCGAGCTCCAGCCTGTACAGCAAAAAATGACAGTATTCCTGAGCCACAACCAACATCTAGAACAACCTGAAAGGAAAGGAGAAGATAAAAAGGGTGAAAACACAAACAGGAGCTTAGCTGTTGGCACCATGTCAACTTGAGCACTGAGCTTAGACAATTAAAATACTAGCTTTGATTTTCACAAGTGGTCTTACCTTGGTCAAGTTATGAACCTCTGTAAGACTCCTTTTTCTCATATATTAAATGGGGTTACTAATATCCACTTTAAGGTTTGCTGGAGGGATTAATATGAAGTGTATACAAAGCACTTGGCACATAATTGGTGTTTTTCAAATTGTTGCTATTATTACTATAGTTTCTTTGTAACATGGATTGCTTTCAGGATGTTTAGGGCCAAGAAAAGTAGAGTGCCATGAATGAATTTGCTTACTCTATCTGTCAGCATGAACAAAATGAAAACTGTCTCACGTGAATTTATACACATATATAGGTATACATATCAGTGTGTACATATGCAGAAAAAACCTGAAATACTGCTCGCCCCAAACACGGCTGAAGCCAAGATCTGAAGCTCAGTCTTAGGTTCCCGTATTTCTAATTGGTGACTTTTATTCTTAGCATCATTTAGCTCTAGATTGGAGCAAGGCATTTAGCTTGGCTCCAAATCCTCACAATAAATGTATGAGTAGATTGCATTATTATGCCCACTTGGGAGATGACAAAACTGAAAATCAGAGACATCAAATGAGCCCAAGCTCACCTGGCAGTAAGTGGGAGAGCTAGGAGTTGAATCTGGGCATTTCTGTCTTCCACCTCATGGTCCATAAAAATCATATGTTAATGACTTAAAACTTATATATTTTTTTACTTTGATAGTAGGAAAAATGTTTCCAAAAAATAGGAAACATCAGAGGTTGTGCAGGCATGTATGCGCGTGGTTTTTTTTTCCTTTTTCTTTTTTTTTGTCTTTTTGCCTTATCTAGGGCCGCACCTGCGGCATATGGAGGTTCCCAGGCTAGGGGTCTAACAGGAGCTGTGGCTGCCAGCTTTCGCCACAGCCACAGCAACACAGGATCCGAGCCGCATCTGCAACCTACACCACAACTCACGGCAACGCCGGATCCTTAACCCACTGAGCAAGGCCAGGGATCAAACCCACAACCTCATGGTTCCTAGTCGGATTCGTTAACCACTGAGCCACGACGGGAACTCCGTGTGTGTGTTTTAATTGCAGTTATCACACTGTGCTGACACAGATCCGGTGCCGTTATTCTAAGAGAACATGCTGTTAGTAATGGGTTCACAGTGCTCACTTGTATTAATTCTAGGGCTGTGGCTATATTCCATATGGTTTCCTAGGGTTTGGGTAATTAGGAGCATTACCAATTTAAAATGTCACCCAGTTTCTGGAATTTGCTGTCAGGCTGTCTATACTTTTGGAAATACCACTATTCACTTCTCTCTATCCTCCCTAGGAGAAACATCATCTTCACATGATCTTGGTTTAATGCAAAAACACGCACAACTGCTGTGGAGAAAGTGGAGGCTCTTAAGTTGGAGAGTGCAATCCAGGGCCTTCCATATCTAGAGGAAACTTTCCTGAGCCTTCGATTAAAAATGCAACACCTTGGGATTTTCCATCGTGGCTCAGCGGAAATGAATCTGCCTAATATCCATGAGGATGCAGGTTCAATCTCCCGCCTCGCTCAGAGGGTTAAGGATCTGGCATTGCCATGAGTTGTGGTGTAGGTTGCAGACACAGCTTGGATCCTGCGTTGCTGTGGCTGTGGGGTAGGCTCGCGGCTACAGCTCTGATTCGACCCCTAGCCTGGGAACCTCCATATGCCACAGGTGCGGCCCTAAAAAGACAAAAAAAAAAAAAAAAAAGCAACAGCTTAGATTCCATGTTCAGTCCAAAATAGGGATACAGAATTAAGACACAATAGAAACTGCACCAGCTTGCTCTGGTGTCAGGTGCCCTAGAACTGCACGAAGGGAACTCTTTGTCTTTTTTCACTAGGGCGTCATGAAGCACATCTTAGAGCAGCGTTTTTCTGTTCTCTTGATCCTGCAGCCTAAAAACCAAAGAAATGTTTTACTACTAGGAGAGAGACAGAGGAGAGAGAAAATGAGAGAGAGAGAAAAGGACAGAGATGGGAGGGAGCCTGATGTGGTTCAACTTTTTTGCCAAATTAGGCCATTTAGTAGGAAGATGCTTTGACAGACTCAGACCCCACCTAGAGAAGACGTGAAAAATGATAAACTGAGGCCATTTTCCAAATAACTAATTTCAAAACCCAAATAACATTCTTCATTTGGCTATTTCAAAACAGAGCATAGCCCATGAAAAAGAATCTGATCTTTTGCTAGCATTATCCAGATAATGCCATCTGTTTCCCGCTTGTGTGTATATTTAAAAAGTTAACAAGTGAATTTTCAGTCTGGGGCTTGGAGGAGAAGGAGTGACATTCTTCCTCATCTATATAAGCCATGAAATGTTGGAAACAAAGCTGAGGAAGGCTGAGAATAGATTCTCTGGTGAAAAACTAACAGTCAAAGCAAATATTTAGGCTCTAATGTAAATATACCACCTCAATCCTTTCCAGCTGGGGTTTTCCAGATGGGGAGAGGGGACGACATTAATACAGATAATTCTGTTTTACCTTCTTATTTGGCACTTTTGGAAGCCTTGGAGCTGCCTCTAATCACATTTTCTTGTTCTCGCAGAAGATTATATTGAGCCCATTTTTTTTTAATTCTACCGTTGGGCGATTATCAGAGACCCAGGTATGCTTGAGGATCTTGGCAGACATCAAGTTATACTTTCTTGTCCTCAGGAAAGTTACCTCCCCTCCAACAGAAGCCAAAAGAGAGTAATAAAATCCCCTTCTATGCATAAAGCAGTTTACAGTCTCCAAAGGACGTTCCCCCGACACTAGCTATTCGATCTTCACATCCCTCTGGAATGGAGAAGACAGTTATGTCCTCATTGTACTGAGAAGGAAGCAGGCTTGGAGGGACTGTTTCCAGCCCAAGGAAACATGGCTGGTAACTGGAGAACCTGGTGCTGAGCTCTCAGCACCATCATGCCACCTTTCTGTGCAGCCGAAGATGGGAGGAGGGGGTGGACTGTAAAGAGATGTAAATCTGGACCTATCACACTCTGAGAAAAGCTCTGACTGCTCTGTGCAGCAGCAGGAAGAGAGCCTGGTGTCTTGGTGTGTGTCATCCTTGGGCCCAAGCAGTCTAGCAATGACTGACTTATCTGGCCTATTTCTGAAATTCTCCTCTACCGCCCCCCCCTCCCTAGGCACAGCAGCTGTGTCCCTTCCTTTGATCTAGGGTCCCTCACATGCAGTCCCTTGCAGTTGAGGCAGCTCACAGCCTCCTTACCAAAGGCCTGTGCTCTTTCTGAGGAGACCGGTTGGGAAGAAGCTGCCCAGCCAGAACTACATTTCCCCACCCATATGCATCTACATTACAAGTCATGTGACCAACTCTGGCCAATAGAATGTGAGGGGAAATGAGGAGTGTCATTTTGTGCCAAGACAGGTAAGGGTCTATGGAACCTCCCCACACTCTGCTCTTTATGCAGTGGCATTACAAACCACCTACTGGAGTTGAGAAGAGTCTGAATCCCTGGATCACCACTTTGGGAAGAGCCACTCAGAACACAAAGGGCATAGCATGAATGGGAAATAATCTCATTCTGTTAAACCACTAAGACTTAGGGATTGTTTATATTTAGTAGTTGGCATATTCTGACCAATGAATTTCCCTTAGGTGAAATTCCTCCTCTCATTTGTCTACCTGGGAAACTCAAGACCCAGCTCGGATGTCACATCTCAGGGGTGCTTCCCCAGTCAGTTGGTCTAGGTTGGGCTCTCTGGCGCCTGGTACATGGCTCTTTAATATAGTACTTATTACAGGACATTGCAAGTGCATTTTTACATGTTTATCTTCTTTGCTTAGCCTCTAAGCTTCCCCAAAGATAAGAATCATATAATTATTTCTCAGCACCTAATCATATCATTTACTTCTCAGCACCTAATATAGTTATTAAGTTTGCTGACAGATTGAATGCAATGACTCAATACAGTAGGCTCCCAATGCCAACATCACTGGCAGATCTCTCTGGAAAAGCCTTAGGACTGTGCTAGCATCTGGACTCTGGGAGTGTTCCTGCATCACAAAGCTAGAACCTAAAGAAGATGAGCTCAGGATCCCCTGACTTTACCGAAGGCTTATATCCTGTACTGTTTCACCTAACCTGGCCTTCTGCTTCCTGGCCTCTTTCATATTTCTTGGTGCCCACATCACCCCACAAACCTGATAGTTTCTACTCTCTCTTCCTGATCTCTGCCTTACCCCCTTGGCTATAATCAAAACATGTCTCTTGAGTCATTCTTTTGACGATATCAAGACACCCTGACACAGACCTTCTTGGGCAGTTGCATGCTCCTTTTGGCCACAGGGCCTTAGCATATGCTGCTCCCTTTGCTAGGGTGCGCCCACTGTACCCTTGATGATACCAGTCTCTGGTAATTTTCTTTTAACCTACTCAGCACCCATCATGCTAGATCTTTATCATGGGCGCCTCCAGGTCTATTCTTCAATCTTCTCTATTCCGCTCTTTGTCAGGAGTCTGACCTATATGGACTATACCAATGGGATTCCTTGGTATTGAACTTCATCTAGGATGAGCCAAGAGAAAAGACAACAAAGGGTCAGAGGAAATGAGAAAAGGTGATTTGTTCTCTTGGCTTCCTTCCTCCTGGGTCTCCATGGATTGGTTGTGTTTCTTCTAAAAAAGCCACAGCTCTCACTGGACTTCCATCTCTTACAGCTATGACTACTCTCCCAGGTTTCCAGGAACCGGTCCTCTCCCTTTAGGTCCAGGGGTAGTAATAGGTCCTCACTTGTGCCAGCGCCAGGGTGTTTCACCATCCCATGGTGGTTCCCTTAACTCTACCCACATCTTTGTAAACAATCTCTTTCTTTAACTCTCCTAAAACACATTGCTGGGTGTGTCTTCTCTCTCCTGCGGGAACCCCGGTTGATAAGCCAACTCATCCTCTGGATGTCAGACAGCTCTCCATCAGTGACAACTTCTCTAACATCTACTTTCCTCTTTGCTAAGTAAAATCTTCCAGCTGTATCCTTTCTTTCATTACCTTCTTAGCCCTCCCTTTCATAACACCCATCGCAGTCAGTCATAATTTTTCTTTCAATGAAGGATTATTTGATTAATTGCTGCTCCCTCTCCTGGATTGTAAGCTTTATTAAAGGAGAGACCTCCATCAGTTTCTTGCTCGCTCGTGAATCTCTGAGATAGCACAGGGTCTGGCACATAGTAAAGACGCTCACTAAATCTTTGTTAAACAAACTGAATAAATAAAAACATGTCTCTCTACTAGAGATAGGGAATAGAGCCATGATCCAAAAGATTCTGCGCAAATCTGTTAACAACCTAAGAAAGCACCTTTTACCAGCATAACATATCCATTTCCATCTAGTGACCTTAAGCATCCCTCAGAGGATGACTTAACCTTAATATCACCATATTATCATTACATTACAATCCAGGTATCTCTGGTATACAGTGTTCCTCTAGAGAGAGAATCCACCCTCAGCTTCCCCTGGTTACATAGGCAATAATTATAGAAATGGCTAATATGGGGCTTGGAAGTGGTGGCACCAGAAAACGGTATGAAACTCCTGCCACGACTAATGGGTAAAGTCAACAATTGGTCCATGTAGCCATGGCTAAAAGTTCTATGAATTTATTTGTAAACAAAGTTTTAAAAATATTAAAAAGATAAGGTCATTTCACTTATACAGATGATTTTAATTATGTGCTCTTATGGTTTCTTGGGAAAAGAAATCCTGTACAATGTTTGGACAGGGTTAAAAAAATCCCCAAAAGGGCTCAAAGCTATTTATCTGATTTACTAGGTTAAAAATAACAAAGAATATCCAGGTCCTTATGATAACATAAAATAAAACTACACTTAAAATAGAGTAAAAACAGGAGTTCCCTTCGTGGATCAGTGGTTAACAAATCCGACTAAGAACCGTGAGGTTGCGGGTTCGATCCCTGGCCTTGCTCAGTGGGTTAAGGATCCGGCGTTGCCGTGAGCTGTGGTGTAGGTTGCAGACGCAGCTCGTATCCCCCGTTGCTGTGGCTGTGGTGAAGGCCGGCAGCTACAGCTCCTGTTAGACTCCTAGCCTGGGAACCTCCATATGCCACAGGTGCGGCTCTAGATAAAGACAAAAAGACAAAAAAAAAAATAGAGTAAAAACAAACATGTACCATTATTTTTATACTTATCAGGTACTATGCTTCTTTAGTAGTTTGTAAGCATTACTTTATTTACTCATGATGACAACTACGTAATGTTGGAACTATTATTAGTTTCTCCAGATTACAGATAAAGAGACAGAATCAGGTGGAATTGAAGCTACATGCTTAGTAACTGGCAGAGATGAGATAAAAACAAATGTATCTAACTCAAACCCTATGCTCTTAGTCACTCCCTTTGTTTTCAGTTCTAAGGTATTTTGTGTGCTGTTCAGGCTATACTATTAGTGGTCACATTTAGCCTTTTTTTCAACCCAGCAGTTCTACAACTGTCTTCTAACATTGAGGTGCTGATAATCCCACAATCGATTCCTCGAGTTATGCCAGTTATTATTTACTCATTCTTTCTTTATTTGCTTGAGCATATCAATGGCTGCTCTGAATTGCAATACCCTGTCATTTTTGTATGCCTCACACTCCTAGATTGTGTCCTAACCACCTATCACTTCCATTGCCATTGCTGCTTTTTCCAGCCGTTATCTTATTGTATCTGTAGATACCTCCACCGAACCACCCCAAGTTACAAGTACTCCATTCTTTTGCACTCTCATATACTTTATCATCACTGTTACTTGTCATGGGCTGTCTACCTGATAGACTTCACCCAGCTCTTCCAACATCCACACTGTTGACTAACAGGCTAACTGAACAGTTTCTAGGCAGTAACAGAATGAGGGAAATGCACAGTCTTTGCAGCAATCACATCTCTTACTCTGGCTTTTGTCAGAGAATAAAAATTTCAAATCACCTAAGAGCTGCAGAAGACATCCCTTTTTGGCCTTTGCAGCTTAGGCTGAAGTCTTGCTTAGATAATTAGCACTTTCACTACAGCAGAAGAATTCTGCAGTGATGGCTCCTTGTAAGAGAACAGTACATCTGCTGTGCAGTGAAACTTGCTTTCAACCAAAAGGTTGCCTGTATTAAATAATGAGTAATTAATACTTATGCGCACCCTTATTTCATCCTACCTAATCTGGCAAAGGATAGATAAACCCATTACCAATCTTTCAACCACTCTTTCACCAGTTCTCCAACTATTTTTCTCTATTATTATGGAAAACACAAAGGTGCTGATTACCCTTAGCTTATCTCACCAGAGTTAACCCCTTTCACAAGCTGCCAATAATAGAGTCACACTAGATCTAAACCCTTAGGCTTTCATTCATTCATCAGACATCTATTAAGTGCCTCCTATTACCCACTGTGCCAAATATTACTAGGTGCAGGGAATGCAAAGATGAAAATAATAGGACTGTCCAGTTGGGAGAAAAAGGTATGTAGGAAAGCGCACAATAACGTGTTACAGTGGCAATGATAGTCTTAGATAATGGGCACAGTGAAATGATGAAGGAGGAACAGTCTACTCTACCGAGGAGTCCGGAATGACTTCCCTGAGGTGACCTGAGTAGTGAAAATTGAGAGGCAAGTCAACGTCGTGCCATTTGAATGGAGGGAGTGGCAGGAGCTCCAGGGTGAGAGAGCTGTATGAACAAAGGCACCTAAGAATGATAGAGCCAGTCGTATTTGGAAGGCAATAAATTTCCAGAGGCATGATGTATGTGTTAGAGGTAGAAGTGGGGGCATGGATGAGATCTTAACACGGCAAGAGCAAAAGCTGGAGAAACTGGCTGATGCTCACAAATGATCTTGCATATAAGACTACAAGCTTGGACTTAATCCTCATGCAAAGAAGGATCATAAAAAAGTTCTCAATGGAAAAATGATTTCATAATTGTATTTCAGCACTATCACAGTGACGTCATGGATTGGAGCCCACAAAATCAGAGTTAGCGAAGTAGACACTGGTGATTCCTAATCAATATCAGTCCCTTCTTCCTTCCTATCAGAACCTCACTTTATTACTTATCCTCCTCCCCATGGTTAACCATCCCCAGTTCCAGGGAGGGGATCCTGATTGGTCCAGGGCAATCATAAGTGGTTGGTTCCATTCCTGGTTTAGTGCCAGAAAAGGCCAGGTTCTAGTACAGTACTTGATTTTGTCCAATTTAACTGTTTTTTTTTTAACTGACTTTATCTATTTTTTTTTGTCTTTTTAGGGCCAAATCTGTGGCATATAGAGACTCCTAGACTAAGGGTCGAATTAGAGCTACAGCTGCTGGCTTATGCCATGGCCATAGCAACATGGGATCTGAGCCGCATCTGAGACCTATACCACAGCTCATGGCAGTACTGGATCCTTGACCCACTGAGCGAGGCCAGAGATCGAACCCACATTCTCATGGATACTAGTTGGATTCGTTTCTGTTGCACCACGACAGGAACTCCTGACTTTACTTTTTTATCTACCTACATTCTTGTCCTGGAAAATAGATATTAAAACAAAGACATCTACTTCAGAAGTTACTGGTGCCTAGAGCCCTCTACATAAGCCTTCAGCAAAGTCAGTAGTTGCTCCAAATTGGCCCTTTACGGCACTGTCTTATAGACGATGTAAGAGGTATAAAAATTCAACCTTAGGATGTTTCAGAATTGCCTTGCTTGCTTTATTTATTTATTTATTTATTTATTTATTTATTTATGTGGCCACATTTAATGGAAGCTTCTGGGCTAGGGGTCAAACCAGGGCTACAGCTGTCGGCCTAAGCCATAGCCACAGCCACAGCAATGCTAGATCTGAGCTGCATGTGAGACCTACACTGCAGGTTGTAGCAACTCCAGATCCTTAACCCACTGAGCAAGGCCAGGGATCACAACTTCATCTTCGCGGAGACTATGTCAGGTTCTTAACCCGCTGAGCCACAACAGGAACTCCATAAAATGACTTGCTTTTAGTGGGAAGGGAAGCTACCAGGCAGAAGTTAATAGTGAGTTAGGCAATCAAACCCTATCAGCAAAATATTAATTTTTCAAATCTCTTTTTTTCTCCCGCAGTTTTCTCCCATGCATAGCGGAGGCACTGAGAATATCAGCTTAGCATTCTGTCCCTTGAATGATGTTGCAAAAGTGGCATCTGGTAGGATAGTCATTAGTGCTATCTACCAGATATTCCTGGTTCTCCTTATGAGCACATGGTAGAGTTGTACTACCCTGCCTTACAAAATTAGGAGTGGCCACCTGACTTGCTTTGGCCTATAGGACGAAGTCAGACGTTAACATGCGTCACTTTCTGGTGGAAGATTCAAGAATTACGAGTGCGCTTTTGCCACTCTCTCCTCTCTGCAACAGGAACTTGTCCTGTTTCACATAGGGGCTGTTTCTCCAGCCTGTGTCCTGGAGCGAGAACGAGAGAAAGTACACTTTTTAGCTAACGCATCATAGATGAAAGGAGCAAGATATAAAGCTTTATTGGCTTAAAGCACTGTGTTTGGGGGTTGAATGTTACAGCAGTATAACCTAGTTTATCCTAACCAGCACAGTTAAGCCATATCCTTGGGGGAGGGCCGGTGATTTCTGTTTTTTTTTTTTTTTTTTCTTTGTCTTTTGTGATTGTATGGCTGTACCCGCGGCATGTGGAGGTTCCCAGGTTAGGGGTCGAAACAGAGCTGTAGCTGCTGGCCTGCACCGCAGCCACAGCAACACAGGATTCAAGCCGCGTCTGCAACCTACACCACAGCTCAAGGCAATGCTGGATCCTTAACCCACTGAACAGGGCCAGGGATCGAACCCGCAACCTCATGGTTCCTAGTCGGATTCATTAACCGCTGCGCCACGACAGGAGCTCCAGGGCCGGTGATTTCTGATTCAAATTCCCCAGTATAACCACAGAATACTGATGCCTTGCTGAGACTCTGTGTAGAGCGATTCACTGAATTCTTACAGCTACCATCTGTTAAGTGTTCTTAACCCATTTTAAAATTAACCTCCAAAAGATTAAGGTCACATGTCACCATCTTGAAAGGTACAGAGATGGGCTTGGAGCAGAGATATTGACTAGCAAATGCATCTATTGCATTAAAGCGTCCAGCTCCCTCTTTCCAAATGCACTGAAAAACGGTCTGTGATTGTTGTTTATTCAGCCTTCTTGGCTCTCCTTGAAAGCTACACTTTGCTTTCATACAAAATGAAAGCACTTTCCTCTGCTGATTCTGGCATCTTTCTCCAGTCTCCTTTGAGGAGAAGATTCTATTCAAGCTCAGGAGAATCCTGGCATGGACACGCCATCAGCTTCACTCACATGCAGGAAATCTATGTGGAGGCTTCTTAAGGGCTTAAGTGGCCAAAGTCATCAGTTAAGACCAAGGTTCACTTTCTCCCTCTTTCTCCTCACCTTCATTGCAGAGAATTAACACTAGGGGTGAGTTGTTGGGATATGTGACCTAACATGAACCTTGGCCTCTGCACTAGGTTGAATAGTCCCCCCAAATTCATGCCTACCTAGAACCTGTGAATGTGAGCTGATGCAGAAATAGGGTCTTTACAGATATATCAAATTAAGATAACATACAGGATTAGGGTGAGCCCTAAGTCTAATACGGCTGGTGTTATTACAAGGAGAGAGAGATGGACATAGAGACACAGACATATGGGGAGAGTGCCATGTGACAAAGAAGAGACTGGGGCCGAGGGCAGTGTGTCTCCAAGTCAAGGAACACCAAGGACTGCCCGCAATCACAAGGAGCTAGGAAGGGGTGGGGGAGGAGCTTCCCCTGGAGCCTTCAGGGGCAGCATGGGTTTGTTGGCAGCCTTTTTTACTTCTGACCTCTGGAACTGTGGGAGAATAAATTTATGTTGTTCTAAGCTACCTAGTTACGATAATTTGTTATGGCAGCCCTGAGAAACGAAAATAGTACAAGCCAGGAGTTTCTACTGTAGCTCAGTGGTAGGAAGCCCAACTGGTATCCATGAGGACATGGGTTTAATCCCCAGCCTCATTCAGTGGCTCAAAGGATTTGGCATTACTATGAGTTGAGTGTAGGTCACAGATGTGGCTCAGATCTGGCATGGCTGTGGCTGTGGCTGTGGTGTAGGCCAGTGACTGCAGCTCTAATTAGACCTTTAGCCTGGGAACTTTCATATGCCTCGGGTATGGCTGTAAAAATAAATAAATAAATAAATAGTCCAAGCCATAGGGAAATATATCTACATACACACACACACAGAGAGATACATATAAATGTATCTCAGAAATTGTTTTTTTCACTATCACATCCTGCCCCCATACATATTCCAAAAATCACATAGATAAATAATATAGCAGTTTAATTTTCAACCTAGAACACTTAATGGCTTTATGCAGTTCCCCAAATCACAGAGCAGTCCCGGCAGTACTGAGTTTGCACATGGCTCCATCACCTAGTAGCTGTGTACCTTGAAGCAAATTAGCTTTTTTTTTTTTTTTTTGCCTTATCTAGGGCTGCACCTGCGGCATATAGAGGTTCCCAGGCTAGGGGTCTAACAGGAGCTGTAGCTGCCGGCCTTCGCCACAGCCACAGCAACGTGGGATCCGAGCCGCTTCTGCAACCTACACCACAGCTCATGGCAACGCCGGATCCTTAACCCACTGAGCAAGGCCAGGGATCGAACCCACAACCTCATTGTTCCTAGTCGGATTCATTAACCACTGAGCCATGACGGGAACTCCTTGAAGCAAATTAGTTAAATTTATATCTCTTTGGTCCTCTTATCTATACTATCAGGCTAACAATATATCTTGAATTTGTTTGTCATGTGGTATGGTGGGCATTTCCTATTCTTCCGTGCCTCTCAGCACTGAACCCCCTTCTTGTGCCTGGGGAATCCACCACTTCCGAGGCAGCACCAGCCTCCCCTCAGGAAGCTGCAGGTATCTGATACTCTTTTCCAGCATCCTCGCAGCTAAAGCACAGGCATGACCAGAGTTCTACTGATAACATGTGCTTTGCCTGTGAACCGACAGTGTGCAGACCCAAGGACAGCACAGCACTCCGGTGAGGTCACGGCTCCCTCCATGCTCAGCAGCATAGCGGAGGGAGGTTCTAAGGACAACACTCAAGGGTTAACACCAGGTGAGGGCTATGTTCATTGTGGTGTCCACATCTGGCTGCACTGATGTCTTCCCAAGTTCAATTCTGTAACACTATCTTGTAGCCTAGTTCCAAGCCTAGTTCTCTGATGATCCTGTATCCTTTTGGGAAACTATTTTTTCTTTTTTTCTTAAATTAGGAGGGTGGGTTTCTGCTGCATGCAGCTAAGAACCCTGATGAACATGCAAGGATTAACTGAGATAGGATTTGCCAAGCACCTAGCAGGAGTCATGATGTACTTCCTTTCTTCACACTTCCCTAGTCTAAATGCATATTTTACTGTTACTGGCTAACAAGAGCTGTTGTAAGCTGTGGTGTAGGTCGCAGATGAGGCTGGGATCCTAAGGTGCTATGGCTGTGGCACAGGCCCGAAGCTGCAGCTCCAATTAGACCCCTAGCCTGGCAATCCCATATGCCATAGGTGTAGCCCTATAAAAAGCAAAAAAAAAGTATACAAAATAGTCAAACTCTTAAAAGCAGAGAGTAAAATAGTGGTTGTCAGGGGCTAGAGAGAGGTAGACAGGAAAGCCTTGGTCAAAGGGTGCAAAGTTTCAGCTTTGTAAGATGAATAATTCTTACTTCCTAGACATCTACCTCACAGCTTAGCGCCTATAGCCAACAATATCGTATTTGTTACTTAAAATAATGCTAAGAGAGTGGATCCTATGTTATGTGTTCTTATCACAAAATCATAAGTAGTATTACTATTATAAATAAAGAAGGCAGGAGGAAACTTTTGGAAGTGATGGATATCGTTATGGCCTAGATTGTGGTGATAGTTTCATGGGTATACAGTTACTACCAAGCTCATCGAGTTGTACACATTAAATATGTACAGCTTTTTGTATGTGATTCATGCCTCACTAAAGAGGTTAAACAATTTTCAGGAAGTAAGACTTGTTTTAAGATGCGTAGGCATGACTGTTTGGCAGGCCTGTGCTGCAGCCTTTATTCCCATCCATGACTGAACCCGGTCTTCACTGGTCTACCAGGTTAATTAACCAAATAAAGTGGGAGAATTTCAGAGCAGAGTCAGAGAGATGGACTCAAGGACCTTAGACCAAACTGATGAGCAGCCCACGCCAAAGAAAACTCACCCTGGAAGAGTTAGAAGCTCAGGCTCTGCAAATCTGAATATCAGCTGACAATGAGAAGAGGCTACTTTGCATGCCTGTTTTTGTTAGTTATGTTTTCTTTTAACAAATCCCTGAATCCCTTCTGCCTAAGCCAACCTCCCATTTGGCTGCACTAAGCAGCTGTTGCGACTGGGGATTCTCTCCTTTGTGGAAATGCCGATTTAAAAAAAATAATAAGCTCCTGGCTCCTGCTTACTCTCACAAGTTTCCAGCAACTGGTGCCCTGACAAATGAAGTGTCAAAACATTTCCAAATTAAAACCCTATGGCTCACACAGCCCCACACCCTCAGCAGGATGGACTTTCCCTGCTTGTATGAGCTCACACTCAAAAGGAACTAAAAATAGCCAGATGGCAATTAGCAGAAACTCTGAGGAGGGGAATGGGGTGGGTTCCAGCAGGGTCAGTTTCCTGGATGGATTCCAAATGGAGTTCTCAGCCAGCAGTGCTCTGGCCAAGAAGGGATTTTCATTAAAACTGCATGAAGGAAGCAGAATGAAAAATCAAGATGTGAAAGATTTGAAATTCTTGCAGAAGTGGAAACTACAGCACTATGCCTAGACCATCAGTAATAATTACACTTACTACCATGGACTGAGCTGCTTTTTTTGGGTCGTGTACTGGGCACTTCCTAGGCACTGGATCATCTTGGCTTTGCAAGAACACTAGGAAGTGGCTGCTACTCTTATAATGAGATGGAAGCCCGGAGACAGTAGATAACCTGATCAAGATCTCAAGGTCGACAGTATAAAGGTCTATAGCAGATGCATGGTAAGTGGTCAAGCCAGAATCTGAACTCAGTTTCCTGTGGCAAGAACTCACAAGTATAACCATGGTACAATGATGCTTCATATATGCATGGGGATGTTTCACTCCTAAGGGTGGCAATGAAAACTTCAATGTTTTCACGCCACCCTTAGGCCCAGAGAAACCAAAGTCTCTTTTGGTAATTTCAGCCAACTTTCTCATGGGTACTACCTTTCATAGGTTATGTGTGGGCTTTAAAGTAAGACTAACTGGGTTCAAATTCTGGCCTTCTCTTTTACTCATCGTATAAAATTAGGTAAGTTACCAACATTCCCAGGTCTCAGCTCTCTCACCTCTAAAACGGCAAAAATATTTGTCCTTATCTGAATAAAGCTCCAACAAAGATCAAAGAAAACTGCCATAGACTGAATAAATGTTCATACCCTCCAAAATCCATATGGTGAAACCCCAAACCCCAGTGTGATGGTACTTAAAAGTCCCTTAGGGAGGCAATTAATCACAGGTGTGGAACCCCCATGTTGGGATTAGCATCCTTATAAGAAGAGACATCATGACTCAGCGGTTAAGGAATCTGATTAGCATCCATGAGGATGCAGGTTCAATCCCTGGCCTTGCTCAGTGGGTTAAGGATCCGGCTTTTCTGTGAGCTGTGGTGTAGGTCACAGACATGGCTCAGATCCTGCACTGTTGTGGCTGTGGTGTAGGCTGGCAGCTACAGCTCTGATTTGACCCCTAGCCAGGGAACCTCCATATGCCGTGAGGGTGGCCACCAAAAAGCAAAAAAACAAAACAAAACAAAAAAAACAAACACACACACACACCAAAAAGAAGATACAGAGCAGAGCTTGCTTCCTCTTGCTCCCAGTCATGTGAGGATACAGTGAGAGGGCTGCTGCCTGTAAGCTAGGAAATGAACCCTCACCAGACACCAGCTCTACAGGCACAGTGAACTTGAACTATGAGAAATCAATGTTTGTTGTTTAAGCCACAGAGTCTATGGTATTTTTCTTATCCAGCCTGAACTAAGAGACAACTAAGAGTCAAAGAAAGCTCTTAGCATGCTGCTTACATATATCAAGTTCCTCGGTAAATAACTGCCACTGGTATCGACCATTCTAAACCTATGACCTTTTGCCATTGCAGCACTATTGACAATAGCCAAGACAAGAAAGCAACATAAATTTCCATCAACAGAGGAATGGATAAAGAAGATGTGGTACATACATACAATGAAATATTCCTCAGCCACATACAAGAATGAAATAATGCCATTTGCACCAAATGGATGGACCTAGAAACTATCAAACTAAGTTAGAGAGACAGTGAAAGACAAACATCATATGACATCACCTTACGTGGAATTAAAAAAAAAAAAGATACAAATGAACTTATTTGCAGAAAAGAAAAGGACTCACAGACTTTGAAAAACTTACAGTTTCCAAAGGGGACAGGAGCGGGGTGGGTGGGAGGGAGGGACGGGGGGTTTTGGGGTTGGGGCTGGCAAATGCACACTGAGGTCTATGGAATGACTGGCCAACAGGGACCTGCCGTATAGCACAGAGAACTCTGCCCAGTATTCTGTGATAATCTCTGTGGGAAAAGAATCTGAGAAAGAATGGATATGTGTATATATATATGACTGGATCACTTTGGTGAAGTGAAATTATCACAGCCTTGTAAATTAACTATAATTCAATAAAACAAAAAAAAAAGCTAAAAAATAAACCTATGTCCTTTTGGGTAATCAATTTCAGTGAGAAAGAACACAAGAGCTTAGTGAAAAGGTAGCGTCCTCCATGTACTCACAGGCATTATTCCAGGAAGGTCTTCGGTATGATGAAGAAAGATGAGGATTTCAAAACATTTTGGATTTGTGGTGGATTTGGTAGTTTCGGAGTTAGAATGACTAACCATCCTAGTTTGTCTGGGACTGAGGGGATTCTTGGGACATTAAAACTAGGACAATTTGTTCTTTCCATTTCCAGAGGAGAAGAGATGCTTACTCCCGGGAGCAGACAGTGCTAGGAGCAAGAAAGGTCATTTCCCCTTCCTCTTTTTCCATCCTAATAAGAGTGACCCACCAGTCTGGGGATGTAGGGAAATGGTTTGAGCCTGCATGGCACTCGCACTTGGAAGGAGTCAGTCTGCCCATCCTCTAGCCAAGCATGTGTCTTGAGTTCCCCATGGGGATGCCTGCTGGGCAGGCTGTGGACTTGTCAGGGGAGACCGGCTGTTCAGCATATAAGTGACTGGAAAAGCTCAGTTTAGGGGGAAAAAAGAAGTAGGAAGCTTTATTTGGACACAAGTCCAAGCCCCGTTCTGCAAACAGCATTGCCAACAATAAAGCTGATATCTGTCATGTCTACCTGACATCTGCGTCTATTTCTAAATTGGTTCAGAACTCAGAGGGGGAAAGGGATATGATTAATTACTAATCATGTGATCAATTAGCACCTTCATAAACCCCAACAGATGGATGCCTATTTTATTTCATTGGTAGGAGAACCCTTTTCAGGCTAGCAGGAAAAAGGTATTTTGTAGAATCAAATGAGGTTAGAGGTGGGAGTGACCTTAAAGGTGATCTGGTCCAATATCTGTTTTTAAAGATGAGAAGATATACAAATGAAATGGTCAAGTGACATAACTCATGTGAAATTCTGTGACCAAGTCATCAAACACAAAATTTTAGTGTGATTAGTAGTTTGGGGAATGGTCTTTAGAAGCTGTAACAAGAATTAAAAACAGAGTATAAATAATACCGAAAATAGATTATAGATAATTGAAAACAGACTGATTAAAACTAAGCAATTTCAAGGGGAGAGAAAATTCCCCAAATAAAAGTACTACCTTCTGGAAACCTACTCAAACCATGGTGAAGCAATCAATAATTGAGTGTTGAACTTCTTTCTTTTTTTTTTGTCTTTTTGCCTTTATGTAGAGCCGCACCCACGGCATATGGAGGTTCCCAACTATGGGTCTAACAGGAGCTGTAGCCACCGGCCTTCGCCACAGCCACAGCAACGTGGGATCCAAGCCACATCTGCAACCTTCACCACAGCTCACGGCAACGCTTGATCCTTAACCCACTGAGCAAGGCCAGAGATCGAACCCACAAATTCACAGTTCCTAGTCAGATTCGTTAATCACTGAGCCACGAAGGGAACTCCTGAACTTTTTTTAAAATTGGTGAGAAACCTGTAAAACTTAGGTCAGTAACACTGCTTATCCACAGCCTTGAATACCAAGGCTGCTCAAAAGAAACAAGTTTTTCCTGTCCATCCTCATCCTGTCCACCTACATAACCTGGTCCTCCTCATTGGGAATGATTATTTGCTGTTAACCCGGAACTTCTGACTAGCAAAGCAAAGTTCCTGGTACCCAAGAACATATGAGACCTTTTGGTTAAATACGGCCTTTTCTGGTCTTGCCTTTGTCTCTTACCATCACGCTCACCCATCAGAGCACCTACATTTGGAAATGTCCGGTGCGGGGTAAGCCAGAGAGAAAGCCCACTTCTGCCTGGCTCTCCCACTGAATACAGATGTAAAACCTGGATCAAATGCACTGAAGAGCTACTTGAAGCCTCTGAAAAGTAAACTGTTGCAGGGACATTGGGGATTGACCAGAACTGGAAATACTGCTGATCCGTATCCCTTTACCCTCACTCGTGGTAGGAACCCAACGTACTGGAAATGGACACCAGGGTGCAGGCAAGACAGCTCTGCAGATGTCCTTCCCCTATGCTGGCTCCAGCTGCAGGAAAGGGAAATCCTAAAGCTCAAAAGGAGTGAGGAAGTCCTGTTTTCCTCTTGCTCTTATTTCTTCTTTTCCTTTGTCCTCCGCTCTCCTCCTTTTCCTTTCCCTTCTGACTTTTCCCTTCCTTTCCTCCCTTCTTCTATGCTCTAGCTCCCAGAAATCCCGGGGGGAGGGTCACAGAGTCACACCAGCCCAAACTGTGAGCGAGGGAAAACTTCCTCTGCATTCAGTGGGGCTATAATTTTCAATGAATGGCTGGAGCCAAGGCCCATTGCTTTTTCCCTCTCTCTGTCCTCTCTCTGATTGGCAATACCCAGGCAAAGTCACAGATGTGCATGGCAGAGTGAGATTTGTGGCCAGAGACTAAAAAGCAGTCCCAGGGAACCAGAAAGTACAAGAGATGTGACGGAGAGGAAGGAACTGTGCAAAGAAACTCCATAAAGTATTTTTTTTAATAAATTCCTGGGATAACCCTCCAACTGTACATGTAAGGATCTGATCTTCCTTATTAGCACATCAAGACTCTGAGAATTCCACCTAGGTGCCAGAGCTGACCACTGGGAGACGTGTATGTGGGGCAGGCAGTTAACTGCACCGCTAAGGCTTTTGAAAAGTGACCTGACAGAGGAATCACAGGCCTCAGAAAATTAACTAGTGGCATAGAACATGAAGCCTGATCCTGATCAGATTGAATGAATACTAAATCAGAAATATCAACACTCTCCATAGGCTTTAAACAAGACCCAGAGTCTCCTAACATAATATTCAAAATGTACGGAAAACAATCCAAAATTCCTTGGCACATGAAGAATATGGAAAATATCAATTCCCTGGGAACACATAATCAACTGACGAAACACAGCAGTGACACAGATGTTAGAATTAGCTGACAAAAAATTTCAAATAGCTATTATAGAAAAGCTCCAACCAGCAATCATGAACACCACTGAAATCAAGAGAAAAATAAATACACAGTCTCTAGTCAAGAAATATATGACACAGGAGTTCTTGTCGTGGCTAAGCGGAAATGAACCCAAGTATCCATGAGGACGCAGGTTCGGTCTGCAGCCCTGCTCAGTGGGTTAAGGATCTGGCATCGCCATGAATTGTGATGTGGGTCACAGATGTGGCTCAGATCCCACATTGCTGTGGCTGTGGCGCAGGCCAGCAGCTGTAGCTCTGATTTGATCCCTAGCCCAGGAACTTCCATGTGCTGCTGGTGCAGCCCTAAAAAGGGGGGGGGGGACAAAAAAAGAGAAATATATGACACAAAAAGAGCCAAATGGAAACTTTGGGATTGAACAGTATGATAACCAAAATAAAAAAAAAATCTGGTGGCCTCAAGAGCAGAATGGACAGGACAGCAAAAGCAAGCCACATGCAAATCAACTTCTAACTGGGAGCCTATTTACCCCTATTTTTTCACCTGTCTTCTGTCTGCTTCAATTAACTATTTTAGCATAGCAAACCACGTCAACATTTAGTGGCTTAAATTAGAACCAATGTGTGATTTCTCCCAACTGCGGGAAGGCTATATGCAGTTTCTCTCTTGGTCTTGCCTGGACACATTCATGTTTCTGCATTCAGCTGGACGGGTGGTTGGACTGGAAGGTCCAGGCTGGCCTCACTCAGAGGTCTGGAAGTTGGTGATGGCTGTTGGCCGGACTGCCTCACTCCTTCTCCAGGTGACTTTCCAACCTCCAGCAGGCTAGATTGGGCTTCCTCATAATATGATGGTCTCAGGGTTCCGTGAGGAGGAACCCAGAAACCACTAGGCTCATGAAGGCCTAGGAAATTCATACAATGTCACCTCTGACATATTCTGTTAATCAGAGTACATGAAAAGGACTGCACAGAGATAAGGTATAAAAAACTAAACTCTCCTAATGAAAGGGGCAGCTACACAACTCTGCAAATGGGTGTGGACAGAGGGATTGGGATCCTTTTTTTCAATGTCCTACCACATTCCTCTAGGGGAATTAATGCTACAAATCTCAAAAGCCTTGGATCTACAGTTACTATGGTGGTAGAAGATTGTGAGGTTCAGAGAAATGTAGTGCTGTGCCTAAGATCACAGAACTAGTTAGGGGGTAAAAATGAAACTAGACCCGATGATCACTCACTGACCAGTAATCTTGTTTCTGAGATGAGCTATAGAGTATTTTGAACACTTTGGCTGTTTAACAGGTAGGAAAATAACAGACAACACTTGCATAGTGTGCTAGCAATCATCCATCATTCAGATCCACTTTCTGAAGGAAATAAAAGCAGGTACTTGTGGAGTATATGAAAAAAAAGTTGAAGTAAAGTGATACAAAAAGAGCTATTCATCATGTAGCAATAAGCTCCTAACCTGTTCTGTGCACCAAAAACAGAGTGCATTCAGTCTCTTGAGTTCCTGGTACTCAAAGCTTAATTTCCTTATTGAGGAAAAATTCACATAACATAAAATTAACCATTAACCATTTAAAGTATATGATTCAGTGGTTTTCAGTACATTCTCTATGTTGTGCAACAATTACCTCTATCAAGTTCCAAGCCATTTTCATCACCCCCAAAAGACAAGCTTGTGCCCATAGCAGCCACTCCCCATATGCCCCTCCCATAGCTGCTGGGAACCACAAGTCTGCCTTCTCTCTATGGATTTCTATTCTGGATGTTCCGTATAAATGGAATCATATGAGTTTTCGTAACTAGCTTCTTTAATTGAGCATGTTTTCATGGTTCGTCCACGTGGATGCACATATTAGCATTGCATTTCTCTTTATGAATAAGTATAATTAATATTCATAATATTCTACTGCAAGGATATATCACATTTTTAAAATTTATTTTTCAGTCGATGGGCATTTGGATCGCTCCCACTTTTTTGGATACTCTGAATAATGCTGCCATGAACATTCATGTGCAGGTAGTTGTTTGAATACCTGCTTTAATTTCTTCTAGGGTGGGCATATGGTTAGAAGCGGAATTTCTGGGTCATATGGTAATTCTATCCAAGCTTAATTTTGAGTCTAGTTTTTGACAAGGCTTTTTGAACTGGTTTGAGATTAATAACCTGCTGCCAGCATTACCTTATCTCTAAAGTCAGTGTGGTTCTGGAGGATGGCTTTGTGGTAAGTGGCTGTCCTCACAAAATCTTGCATCATGTTCTGCTGCTGGGAAAGGCAGCCATAAAACTGTAAGGAAAAGAGAAGAAGAGGGAGGGTTAACAAGCCACGAGGCAGCATGCCCCTGAGCATCCGGTTCTTACCGCCACCGTGGTCAAGGCAGGCTTGGTCTAACACACGGGGGAGCTGTGGCTCTGAGAGATGAGTGAATTTTCCACACTGGCCCTATTTGTAATGCCCAGAACTGTAAGCAGACCCCAGAATTGCGAAGCTGCTCTATACAATGGACTCAGGTCTGGATCTTGACCAGACTGGCGCCTGGGGGCCCTTTCCAAAACAGAGGCTGAGAGAGCACAGATCAACAATAACAGAGATCATACAGGAGTTCTATATTTAGTTTTTGGAGGTATTTCCATACTGTTTTCCATAGTGGTTATACCAATGGAGTGGATAAGCAATGAGATTCTGATGTATAGCACACAGAATTATATCCATTTAGTTGTGATGGAACATGATGGAGGACAATGTGAGAAAAAATGTATATATATGTATAACTGGGTCACTTTGTTGTACAGCAGAAATTGACAGAACATTGTAAATCAACTGTAATAAAAAATAAAAATAAAAAAAAACAAAAGAATAGCAGAGATAAGAGGTAGATGGCTCTGATGAGTCCCAGCAGCCCAGAGGGAAAGATAGGTCTTGGAGAGAAATTCCAGGTGAGGGTGGGGGGTGGGGCCGAAGGGAGTGCAGGTGGTGATCCTGATAAGACAAGCCAGCTGGGTGCCCTATAAATCCACGATACTGACAGTCAGTACTAAATATCGTCACTATTGGCCATCACTGGAGAGTTTTCTATGTGCCAGGCACCAACCATGCTGAGTGGTTCCCAAACATCCTCTGATCAACATTAAATTGCCACAACAATCAGATGAAGTATGTGCCTCAGCTGTGGAAACTGAGGCCCAGGAAGACGCAGCAGCTTCCCCAAGTCCTGCTAGCTCGCTAAGTGGCACAGTGAAGATTCCAATCCAGACGACGCTGGTGCTGCCACTCGGAGGACCACCCTCCAGAAACCACTGCACTCTCTTCTCCACCCCCTACCCTGCCCAGAGACAGTCACAGGCAGGTGTCACTTTGGAAAGACAGTGCCACCTGGGGCCACGCCCCTGACCTGGAAGTACTGTGCGGCAGAGGCCTCTTCTGTCCGCTGGCTGAAGACTGAGTATTCCTTTTTCTCACGCTGGCATCTTTTCAAGGTATTTGCAAATGCGCTGAGTTCTGCAAGGAGTGGGGAGAGAGAGAGAGAGACAGAGGAAAAAAAAAAAAGGCAGATCCATTTCTACACCTTAGGAACCAGAGAACTCACCACTGCACTCTTTACAAAATTCCAACTGAGAAAACATTAGAAGATTAAAATGGCACTTTCGCCCCGGAACACGCACGTGATAAGGAATGGCAAGGTGGAAATGGGTACTACTCTGAGGTGTGACACCCTTATTTACACTTGTCAGAGATATCTGCATTCAGAAATGTCAAGTGAGAGAGTGTAATGGAACACAGACAAAGTCTGGGCTCAGCCAATTCTCCTGGCACTGTGCTAACAAAGCTTAGAGGCTTCTTTCTCAGTATGTGCTCTGGGGAAGGTGATTGCTGATGATAAGAAAAATAATATATATGTGAATGAAAAATATATATGTATATAAGTGACTATAAATATATATATAAAATCTCATTTTATGATAGTGATGGGGTTTGCTCTTTTCTTTTTTTTTTTTGGTGTATATTCCCTTGGTGTACAGAGAAAAGGTGAAATAACTGGAGATATGTGAATACATATCTGGAGATATGTGAATACAAGGTAATACTTTCTATTACTTGAAGAAAAAAATACAGAAGTGAAGCTCAAAAAGTCTCTGAAGTGATATGACTAACAGATAACATAACATGAACAGCTGTCAAATTCGGTGACTTCTGCCTTAGAAGTGCCTATCGGATTCTGCCCAGTGGTCCTTGCTGCCTGTGTTCTCTCCTCTGGTGTTGTCTCTCCCTTCCAGCCTGCGTTGGATCCCTAATGCCCCTCCAGTCTCGATTCCCCATGAGCTGCAACCCCTCACGCTCTGTCTGCCCCCTGTGTGTGCCCTCCACCACCCCTTCTTCACACCCGAGACCAGCACTATGCCCTACACTCCCGCCACTTTGAAGCACTTACAAATTCTTAGGCCAACCTGGTCCTGGCCTCTTCTTGACTTTGAAACCCTGTCACTCTTGTTTAGATTCCCTTTTGACCTCAAACCCCTCCAAGATTCAGTGCAATGAGCAGTCTCTCATTGCTGTGTTCTGGAACACCCCCACCGGCACAGCTAAGCGCTGTAATACAACTACGCCTCAACAGTTGGTGATGGATCAGAATCATGAAGGAAGAAGTTTTTTTTTGTTGTTTTTTTTTAGGGCTGCGCCCGAGGCATATGGAGGCTCCCAGGCTAGGGGTCCAATCGGAGCTACAGCTAGCTGCCCGTCTACGCCACAGCCACAGCCACAGCAGTGTGACATCCTTTAACCCACTGAGTGAGGCCAGAGATCGAACCTGCAATCTCATGGTTCCTAGTCGGATTCATTTCCGCTGTGCCACGATGGGAACTCCCTGGAAGAATTTCTTTTTTTTTTTAATGTAGATGCTGGACCCTGGTCCTACGCTGTATAATTCAGTGCTCTGGTGGGTGAGGGGGAGCAAGGCAGCTCTCTTTTTTCAAGAGTGTCCTGTGAGTTTTAATGTACAGCCAAGGATGAGAGCCTTTGCTCTCATCTCACCATCATAGTTAATATTTTACTGAAGTTATCAATTTTTTAAAATGTCTATCTCTCTGTCCTTACCAAACTGTTTTAGGGCATGGTTGAGAGAGGGGTTCAAGCCTTACTTATCTCTGGTCTTCAGAATACAGTGCTAACATAGCAGCCAATGAACAATAGGGAAAAGCTTGAATTCAATAAATTAGGGGAAATGACGAATGAACTTGGTGAAACTATTTCAATTCATTTTTAACAGATGAATGGATTAAGATGTATATATATATATGTATATATTCAATGGAATATCATTCGGCTATGAGAAAGGAGAAAATTCTGCCATGGGCAACAACATGGCTGAATCTTGATGGCATTATGCTAAGTTAAATAAGCCAGACAGAGGAATATAAATACAATATAATATCACTATATGTGAAATTCCTTTTTCTTTTTTTAAAGTCAATCTTAGAGAAACAGAGAGTAGAAAAGTGGTTGCCAAGAGGAGGTAAGTGGTGGGGGAAATAGGAAAAGGTTGGTAAAGGGGTACAAACTTTCAGCTATAAAATAAATAAGGTCTGAGCGTCTCATGTAGAACCCAGTGACTACATTTGCTATCAACGTATTGTATAATTGAAATCTGCTAACAGAGAATTTAAATGTTCTCACCAAAATAGTAGTAACATGTAAAACAAAATTAAATTCTCAGATACACTGAAAGCAAAGATGATACTGAATAATACTTATCCAGCTCTAGTCTCCTGGCACCTCTCCAGTTCCCTCTGTGTTCCAGGAGATTGCCAGCAGTGGTTTGTGTCACCCATCTGTGAGTTCTTTGAGTCCTGGATGTCTTGGCTCTTTGAGCTTTTGAAGCCTATGGTAAATTCATTTGTGCAATAAATAGTCTTTGGAATATTCTCTATAGCTTCAATTCTCCATCTTTGGGGAAATTTTGAACTGTAATACAGCCAAAAGTAAGGGCTTCCTAATGTAGTAAATAGGATGTGTGGCAAGTTGTAAAGTTTCACTTCGGGTTTAAAAACAAGATTTTGATTATAAAGTAACAAGATTAGTCTGCTTGTATACCTCACCAAATGTCTCCAAAGGAAAACGTGAAGAGAAGCTCCAAAGAAGGTTTGTGTTATACCAGCACTCATGCAATACATAAATAGCCTTCCAAAATAAATAGCAGTTCAGATGTATCAACTCTGTGTTTGCTATTTTTAAAAAATCCAATCTCAGTACATTATAGACACTATAATCACAACTCTGTAATCCTGGACAGGGACCATATTTGACAAACCCAAAATCAGGGTCTTTAGTTTGGGATGCATTTATGGGATTCAGGAAATCAGAGGTTAGATCTTGGCCAGCCCAGGGATCAGCATCAATTAACTCCTGCCTATTGTGAATTCTGTCACAATGGCTGCCAGGAGAGTGTTCTCTTCACATGTCACCTTCACCTTTATTTTATTGGTTGCATACATGTGTGCAAATAAAGGAAATGTCTGTGTTTCTACATGATATATCAAGAGAGGAAAAAAATCACACTTTGCAAAGGAAAAGAAATTTGACTGGTGATTTCTTCCCATCCCTCAGCCTCCAGAAGAAAGGACCCTGGTAATTACTTAGTCCGTTTGGGCTGCTATAACAGAGTACCATCATCGGGGTGGCTTATAAATGATGGAAATTCATTTCTCATGGCTCTGGAAGCTGGAAGTCTGAGGTCAGGATGCCAGCCTGGTCATGTTCTGGTGAGGGTTCTTATCTGAGCTGCAAACTACAGATTCCGGGCCTTCTTCACGTGGTGGAAGGGCCAAGGGAGACTTCTGGGGTCTCTGTTATAATGACATTTGTCTCAGAAGTTCCTGTCGTGGCGCAGCAAAAACAAATATTACTAGTATCCATGAGGATGAAGGTTCAAGCCCTAGCCTCGCTGAGTGGGTTAAGGATACGGCATTGCTCTGAGCTGTGGTTAGGTCTCAGATGCAGCGGCTGTGGTACAGGCCGCAGCTATAGCTCTGATTTGACCCCCAGCCTGGGACCTTCCGTATGCCACAGGTGTGGCCCTAAAAAAAAAAGAAAGGGGGGGATATTAATCTCATTCATGAGGGTTCCACCCTCATGACGTAATCACTCCCCACCTACCCCTGAGACTGCTATGCCTTTCTCTGTAAATACACACAGGGTAGATCTGTACAGGAAATTTTCTGAAATTCAGTTTGCATTTACCTATCTTGGGGAGGAGGAATGAAGAAGGAATGGAAACTTTCTTATGTGAATAATATGGTCCTCTTCATTAAAAAAAAAAAGGGGGGGGGAAGAACAATAATGCTGCCGTTTAGGAGTCCAGATAGGGGATAGATTTTAAATTGCATCATAGACCAAAGATAATTTGGTGCTGCCACTAATACCTAACCAGAACTTTTTGATTAATTAAACTTTCACTCTAAATAAGATAGAGCAACTGGGCCCAAACAGTTAAGTTCACACACCTCTGATTAGGGACCAAATAAGAGAAAATAAACCCTTACTTCTAAGGACCAAGAAACCAGGAAAAAGAGTATTGAATGGGGGCACACGGTCAGAATTGCTCCTTTTTATGCATAATGACAACAGGAAAATAGCTATCTTTTACTTCTTTAGCTATGTAAAAAGACCTTAATTTGGCAAATTTGCTATGATGGGCTAAAAGGAATTAAGGTGGGATATTTACAAATTATCCAAATCAGCCCAGAAGCAGCTCTGCAACAACATCTACATTTTGACTTAAAAAAAAAAATCCGCACCGTGATTATCAAATTATCAGCTGTGGATTTTCTGGTAAACCTGGGGACATGTGGCCAGAATAGTTGAGGCAGGTATCACCCCTTCCTGGCACAGTAAGATGCTAGCATCTTGGTAAATAAACTCTGTATGGCAAGCACCACAGATTGTATCGCTTGTAAATAGCAGCTATTTAAGAGAAGCAAGCAAACAAAAACATCTCCCTTCAATCTGGTCTTTCAGAAGTAACAGAACAAAAAGGAAAGTGTGTGTCTGAGTAGTCTTTCTTGATCCAGGAGTTTAACTATATGCTCAAATTGCAAGTAAGGACTTCTTCAGAAAGAATCTAAATCTAGCCTGAGAATCAAAGGGAAATAATTAGCATTGTGGCTGAGACATGGAACTGCCATGCCCTTTGTTAATATCTAGAAGACAGAGAAAATTATGTCTATGTAATTACGGTGAGAATTGACAAAGCATGATGGTTTACAGCCCATCCTCTTCAGAAAGAATGTGTCCTTTAAAAGGAGTTCGCATTTTACTCATAATCCATGCTGTGTCCTGGGGACTTGGCTTTTACCATCAGCTGAGGGTGTTTCCCCATCCTTATTGACTCTGGCCTCGGGCTCCTGGCATATAACCCACAGGGACCTCCTTATTCCAGAGCAGTGGACCTGACGCATACCCTTCCACCTTTTCTGTACTAAGCTGTTAAAGAAGTCAATATGCAAATGTGAACATCCGTTAAGGTTTTATTATATTCTCAACAGCTGGCCTTTCTCCAGTCTCCTCTGGGAGTCATACTGGCTCTCCAGAATTAATGGCATCTTTCAAACAAATGGTGCCTGCAGACAAAAAACTCCTTCAATCAAAAACCATGTACTCCTTGCCAAAATGTTTTCTAAAGGCAAAATTACCTGCTGGATTTAAAGATACCTTCACTCCTCTTACCAAAGGTCTCTTTTTCTAGTTTGGAAAACTGAAGAAGTGAAGACGGGTTACTACTATGGCATCCTTTTTTGGATTCTCCAACAAGCATTGCCATAGACACAATTTGTCCTCCCAGAATGATGGTGGTTAGAGGGGAGAGCCTTTGGGAAAAAATTACCTAAAAAAGCAGATTCTCTGAGTGCCCATCACAGCGTTATTGTAAGACACTGTAGGTTTCTATTGTATACAGGAGAAAACTAGAAAAATGGACAGTTTCCCAAAACTTCTAGTTAATTTCTTCAAAAAAGTGTTTTTAATCCTCTTTAAAATAAATTTGTTAGTGTTCCCTGAAAGCAATTGCCAATCAACCTCTCTTAAAATGAAGATACTCATAAGCTCTCAGAAATCAAATGTATTATTTGGTTTCTCTCTCTTCTCAAAGCCTTACAATTAGCAACCAAACATAGAATTCACAATCCATATAACACTTAACTAAAGTTATTTTTGTACAACCAAAATATTAGTACAAAACACCGGGAAGGGTTATTTGGGAGTATTTTGTATATGTGTTATATTGCTAAACATTAAAAATCTTATGCAAATCAATTGGAACACAAATCTTGTCAAATTTCAGAGGCAATTTATGTGCATGTCTAAAAAACCACTCAAACACTTTCCAAGATGACCTCAAATTAGTAAAACAGTGAACTTCACCACTGATGAAAGCGAGGAGAGTCTGTTTATTTCAATAGTGAGCCAGTTCTCTGATTCCTGTGGGATCCTAGTGCATTTACCCTGACACTCCACCCACCACCAAGGAAAAACCAAGATCTGAGAACTCTGTGGTCACTGATCTGCAAAAGGATCAGGGGTCAGCCTTGGATAGAGAGATAAGTGGCTGAGCCAAAGCAGGAATGAGATTCTAGGGAAAGGATGGCAGTGAAAACTCTTGTTTGCAAGAGGTAGAAACGTAAGTGCGTTTTAACTGAAGTAGGACTTTTATGGCTTACAAAACTTAAACATCCAGGATTAAAATGCCATTTTCAAGAATGGTTATGTCCAGGAGGCTTGAGTGATTTTAGGATTCTCTACCACTACCACACCCTCACACACACAAACAGAGAGAGAGACAGAGAGAGAGTATTCCTCTATTTTAGCTTCATGTTCAGGCAGAATTCCCCTCCGGAAGGGCGGGGAGTGGGCAAGATAACTGTCATCATCTCTGGAACAACATTTCTACCAGCTCAGCAAGCCCAGTCCTTCCAAAATAATCCAACAAAAGTCCAGACTGAGTCTCACTGAACCCAGTTAAAGATCCATCTCTGAATCAATCGCTATTGCCAGGGATCAATGCCAATTGACCAGACTTGAGTTAGCTCCACCTAAATCCAAAGGAAAACTGTGCTTCTGTTATCAGAAGAAAAGAGAGTAGGTTAAAGGCAGGCCAAAACCCAGTTGATCACTGTTGAGAGAGAGGTAAAAGCATTATGGACTCAGCTGAAACTGGGGAAACTGGGGTGAGAAAACCTGTGTGCTTCAGGGGGCAAACTGGAGAATGGCGAGACACAGAAAATAGACAGGAAGCCTCTTGGCTTCACAAATCTTTGAACTGGGGCTAGCTTAAACCTAGCTTTTGCTCCCAGAGCAGACTGCTGTTGTGAAAGACTGCTACAAAGCAGCCGATCTAACATTTCTGGTCCTACAACATGCTGAATTCCTGACACTGTCACAGTTTCCAGCTCTATTTGCCCGTTCACACTCCCTACGAGCATCTGGCCCCACTCACAGATCCTGATGTTCTGTTTGCACTACTGGATCCCTATCTCATCTAATAGATTAGTTAAGAATGAGCTGCTGACTAAAGGGTCACTCAGTGTGGACCAAGAGACCCAGACACTAATTAACGGGATGGGCTCTCGGGCTCCAAAAGGCAGTGCTCCTATATCTTGTTATAGGATATCCCAGTTTATGTCTTCTCTCCTAGAGAGATTATTGAACTCATTCCCTCTCACACTCAAAGAGTCCTGGTTAGGATGATAAATTACTGAGTCACCCTCACTACCAGATGATGTAGCGTTCGGGGAGGCAGCCAGGCTAGGTCAAGATGGAGCTGAGAGCGATGATGGCACAGAAGCAGGTGGCAGAGACCACACAAAGAATACCTGTTTCTTCACGTGGTCCCAGGACACTATTCCTCTGCCTTAAATGTCATGAGACATTTCCTTATAGTAACTTCCCCTTTTTGTCCTGACTTACTTTGTATAGGTAGCCTTGACTAGAACAGAAATCCCTTCCCCCTTACTTTACAACATTTTATTTGATTTTTGTTTTTTTCTGAGTCAGTGCCAGTTTACTCAGGTTTGCTGAGTTTTTTGGTTTCGGTTTGGTTTGACTAACAATTTTATGTACTTCTCTGTTGCCTTTATTTCAAGTGTTTTATTTTTAAATCTATGCCATACTCTTCTCCACTGGAGAGGTGAATCATTCCACTTGCAAGTGAGCTCATTTCTACCGTTATGTTCTAACCTATTACAGTGAAGACCCTTCCATATTCACATTACTTAGGATCAAGACTAAATCCCTTAAAACCACCTAGTCATTTGAAGGTCATTAGACTTGCAGCAAGACAAATGGTGCCTCAGCTCACTAAGCGAAGCCAGAATGCACCTTCTGGAGCATTTAGCATATATTCACTGAGGGACTAATTTATTTGTGTGGCAGCATGAGCCATTATTCAATTAGTTCGCATGGCTTCCCAAGACCTCCTCTTGCCTCTCAGCAAGTGAAACAGCACAGGTGAATGCCAAACAGGTGGCATCAAGGCACATTTCCAATTTGATTAAATTTACACAGTCTTTAAAATGATGTTTAACAACTTAAATCAACATTTTTATGGCTGCCTCTGCCTCTCCCTACATTCCCAAAACAGTTAAGTTCGGTTAAGCATTAATATAACCTAACATAAAACTTAAAAACTTGAAAAAGCAGCCTATACCTTCAGTATGTAATGTTCAGGGTATTTCACTTTGCCAAGTGAAAACTTAGCATAATAGGTAGACATAAAAATCTCTCTGGGCTTTTTCTTTACATATTATCTCTAGACGAATGAGACAAAAATACCCATACACTCAGCTGAGAAATTCTGTACCTGTTGCAAGGCAAAGGAAAGACAGTCCTTTGTATCTGGCAGACTTGAGATTTCAAGTTACATTAAAACAACACCACGAAAACATTCAGATGACAAGTAGCATCTTTTGGTTTTGCAATACAACTTTTAAGATCTGGTTCTCTTCCCACTCAAACATGGATTTAACAATAACACTACATACAATACTTACAGGAAATTAATCTTTAGTTTTTTTTCCGAAGGCAAAATGCACCTACTGTAGTTTTCTCAATGACAAGAACCTATCACAGGCTAAAAGAATGGATGCATATGTGTCTTAACTCAATCTATTTGCTTTTCTTTTGTTTCCTCTTTCACATTTAGATAGCTAGTCCATTGGGTGCAAAACAGCTGGGCAGAGGCTAAATCCAGGTCATCGGCACTTTTAAATTTGGTGATCATATATCTTAAAAATCAGAAAAACCCCACAGGACGTATAAATTTCCAGCTAAAATTGTACAGTAACACAGCCCTGGGTCAGACTTTCTCTGTGGTAACAATCACATGAGAGATATACCTGCTGCCACCTTTTGAATGAATACGAGATCTCCAATTCACCAAGCTGCCACCCACCATTCTGTCTTATTTGCAACCATCACACTTCATCCATTTCCATGACCTGCCTGGGCCACATAGGCATTTGCATCTGTGCTCACATGTTCCCAGGAGACCAGTACAAAACTCAGTAGACAGCAAGTCTGCAACTTGACATATCTATTTCCCTTCACTTTCTAGGCATCCCAAAATCATAAAAGCTAAGCAAAAGAACAGCAAAACACACTTTAACATGCTATCTTTTCAACTGTTAGTTGCATTTTAAGCTTATAGAAGTTGTTGAGTTTCTTAATTTCATTTGGCTCTTCAGTACACTCATTGGAGCAAGTTCAAACTCGAACTCTAGAGCTACTCGATAAGTTCTGGTAGAATGATCACTATCACTCCCAAACAACATTTTCATATGAATGTGGTACTGTTGATTGACCTACGGTGTGATTTCATCTGTGAAGGTGAGCTGTCATTGGACCATCCGCCTCCCCCAACCTTCCCTGTAATTAGAAATGATCTAGGAGACTCCGAAGTGTGACATCTATAATTTAAGAGCAATTCCAGTCAGGAAGGCTGGCCACAGTGTGCATCGAATTATCATCCCCTAACAAACTGATCCAACCATCTACTTTGATGAGAAGTAACCAATGGACTTACTAATAGTTGAATGAATGCTTACTGGTTGACATCCATCTACACTTTCCTCATAGGAAATGGTGAATAACATTGACTCAAAGTCAGGGAAATTAAATCTAAGAAGAGTGGTTATCATTCAACATTTTCGTAACTACAACCAGCAATTCTTTTTTTCATATGTGGGGCTTACCTGAAACTGTGCATCCTAGCTCTAGAATAAGCACAAAGTGTAGAACTCTATTATGAAGAATTTTCCAAATCTTATTAGGAGCCCACATGAAAAAATTTTCTTTATGGCAAAATGCCAAGGGAAGCTTTGCTTGATGTTCTGTCCCCTTACCTTGACATTCTGCCCACTTACCACTGATCTGCCCCTCATGGACACTGGGAATCCTGTAAATCAAGAGCATTTCCTCCTTTGCTTGGGTGGCAGGATGCCCAGAGCCAAAATTATAGGTTGGCAGTAATATTTACGGGCTCTATAAAATGCAAGTTTGTATTTTAATTTCCCCTTGGCCTCATTCTTTCTATATTTTCCCTGATCTTCAAATTTATCTAATTATACTTTACTATATAAATATATGAGGAAACTTCTCAGTAGAAAAATAGTGGGCAATGGATGCATGGATGGATGATGGATAGAAAGAGTGATCTCTTGCATTCATCATGACTATGTGAAGATTTAACAATGACTGGTTGTTAAATCATTCTGCAATTTTCTGCCTCACTTTCCACACAATAACCCACCCTGCTCTGAACAGAAAATGCAAGGACTTTGGAAGCAACAGCATTGGTCCCATATGCTGAAAGCAGATGGGATCTGCACTGTCTTCACAGTAGCAGCTGCCCAGGAACCAAAGTGAAGAGGAGGAGGCTAGGGGGGAAGAGCACAAGGGGAGAGAAACGCAAAAGAGCAATCAGGAGTGGAGAAGAGAGATGCTTCCTGCTACCAGTCTCAGCCATGGTTAAAAAGCAAGCACACATTTATGAACTGCTCTATTTGACAACGTTTGTACATTTATGGTGTTAACTGATTCAATCTCCACCACCAAGAATATTATGATCCCCATTATACAGATGAAGGAGAGGTACACAGTTTTCTCTGAGTAAAATTGGCAAGGCCAATGTTCATAGCAATATCACTCCCTGTATTCCCGAAATTGGGAATTTCTCAAATATAGGAAATCCTTGAGGGGCATGGACCATCCGCCTCCCCCAACCTTCCCTAGCCTGGATTGAGGATGGCTAGAAAAAAAGGAACAAAGACTAAAATTAAGATGCAACATATTGATGTAATATAAGTAATAGGGAAATGACTTCGGCTATAGCTAGAAAGAATGGCTAGTCAGGGAAATGCTTTTGATTCGAAGTGTTACAAAATCATGACAGCAAAGTTTTCCTTGTGTAACTTCAGAATTTCGTTATTTGGAGACGTTACTTTCAAGACGAGTTGTTTATTATTCTAGGTTGGAAAAATTTTGCCAAAAATTTAAAATACTCTAGCTGATCTCTTACTGTCCTTATAAATCAGGTAACTATCAATACACAAGGTATGAACATCAAGTTTAGAATGATGTTAGCATCATAGCTGAATAAGATGTACCTTGTTCCTGTCTACTCCACCTCAGCAACAACTTTGTATTTATCCACGGACAAAAGTGCGTTTGTGGGAGCTGTGAGTTCCAGCATAATACACCAAGAGACTCAGGAGGAGTCTCACCCACCCATGTGTTGGGTGACAGGTATATAGATCTTGGACGCTGCTGTGGACACTGAGTGGCCCAGGAATTGGCTTCTAGCCATGGGCTGGGAGGCCCTGGAAAACACTTGGAAAATCACCCATGGATAAGACATCTTCTGTAGAAGTTGCCAACAGATAAGTGCCAACACACAACTGGAACAAAAAAGAAATATATGAATTTGGACACATTAGAAAGGGTAAGAGGAACATTCTGGACTTCACTCAATCCCTTGTCCCAGTTAGGACAGATAATGGCCAAGAGATATGCTGCGATTTCTACCATGATGGAAAATGAGAGTGTGTGAAGGATACTGCAGAAAAGGCCCATTTTTCTCTCTCTTATCCTATCTGAAGTACTGAATTGTAAGCAGTATGTACTGAGGAGGGGAAGGGGACTGGTAGAGTAGTAGATAGGATTCTCATAGGGCATTAAATAAACAAGAATCCTACTAACTGCATCATGAACTCCATCAAGAAGTTCACCAATAGGAGTTCCCTTCGTGGCTCAGTGGTTAACAAATCCGACTAAGGACGATGAGGTTGTGGGTTCTATCCCTGGCCTTGCTCAGTGGGTTAAGGAGCCGGCTTTGCCGTGAGCTGTGGTGTAGGCTGCAGACGCGGCTCGGATCCCATGTTGCTGTGGCTGTGGCGAAGGCCGGCAGCTACAGCTCCTGTTAGACCCCTAGCCTGGGAACCTCCATATGCCATGGGTGCGGCTCTACATAAAGGCAAAATGACAAAAAAAAAAAAAAAGTTCACCAATAAGTCGCTAGGGACACCTCACCTGTGGATCTCCCCAACTGACCCCTGGGCATCCCCAATACTCTATGTGCCTCATCCACACACGTCTATCTCCACACTGTGGCCAGGTCTCTATGCAAGCTCCCAACAGTGGCAGTGAGAGCAAGCTTTGGCAAATAGATAATGAACATTTACAGAAAGCTGGCCCAAATCTGCAGGCCAGGGGGAAAACATGAACTTAAGCTTAACACCACCTTTGGGAAAAATAAAGGGGGACTGTCAGCACTCAGCCCTAGGCATTGCAGGATCAAGAGAAGGCATTCAAACTTAAGAAATCTGCCACAAGAGGGAGCAAGAAATGTGGATCAGGTGTATCCACAGAAGGTCTGATACAGCTTCAGAATCCTTTGCAGGGCCGATGAAAGGCATTGCTCTCCCATTTAGTAAGAACTGGAGAAAGTGACACTACTTCAGATATGAAGACAGTAATACAAATTTCAAAGAATGTGAAAAATCAAGGAAACATAATATCACCAAAAGATCATAATAATCTTCTAGTAATCAATCAAAAAGACAAGGAGATCTGTGATTTAGCCAGTAAATGATTAAAAATAGTTGTTTCATAGAAAGTGGATGAGCTATGAGAAAAAAACAAAAGGCAATTCAGCAAAATCAGGAATATTTTTTTCTACACAAACAAAATGAGAAGTTTTAAAAAAGAGAGCTAAATCTTAAAAGATCAAATAGAAACTCTGGAACTGAAGAATATAATGAATTAAAGTTTTGTACCCTTTAATTTTTTATTTTAGTTGATTTACAATGTTCTGTCAATTTTTGCTGTACAGTTTAGTGGCAAAAATATATATATAATTTTGGAGTTCTTGTAGCTTGGGTTAAGTATCTGGCAGTTGTCATTGCATTGGCTCAGGTCACTGTGGTGGCATGGATTTGATCCCTGGTCCAGGAACTTCCACATCAATCAGGTACAATGCAGGTACAAATCAAATGCAATTAAGAACATAAATATCAGATGGATCAAGCAGAAGAAAGAAGTTGTGAGTTAGAAGGCAGGAACTTTGAAATTATCCAGTTAGAGGAGAACAAAGAAAAAGGAATGAAAAAAGCAAACAAAGGATATGTGATCTCTGGGATATTATGAAAAGAAACAATCTGAAAATGAGTGGAGTTACAGAAGAAAAAGGAGTGGGCAGAAATCTTGTTTAAAGAAATAATGGCTGGAGTTCCCTTCATGGCTTAGTGGTTAATGAATCCGACTAAGAACCATGAGGTTGCAGGTTCAATCCCTGGCCTTGCTCAGTGGGTTAAGGATCCGGCATTGCCGTGAGCATGGTGTTGGCTGCAGACGTGGCTCGGATCCCATGTTGCTGTGGCTGTGGCGAAGGCCGGCAGCTACAGCTCCTGTTAGACCCCTAGCCTGGGAACCTCCATATGCTGTGGGTGCGGCTCTAGATAAAAAGGCAAAAAGACAAAAAAAAAAAAAAAGAAAAAGAAATAATGGCTGAAAATTTCCAAAATCTGCAGAGAAATTTGCATGTTTAAGTTTGTGAACTTAATAGATCACCAAACTCAAAGATATCCTCCCTAATACACATTATTAATAAAACTGTCAAAAATCAAAGACAAAGAGCACATTTTAAATGCAGAAAGAGAAAAGAATCTTGTAACTTGCAAGGGAACCTGCATTAGAATATCAGCAAATTTCTTAGCAGAAACCTTACAGTCGAAGTGCTGAAATAAAAATATTACCAACCAAGAATACCTTATATGGCAAAGGCATCCTTCAGAAACAAAGGAGAGATAAAAACTACCAGATAGGAATTCCTGTCATGGCTGAACAGTAAGGAACCTGACTAGAAACCATGAGGATACAGGTTCAATCCCTGGCCTCACTCAGTGGGTTAAAGATCCAGTGCTGCCATGTGCTGAGGTGTAGGTCACAGATGTAGCTAAGGTCTGGTGTTGCTGTGGCTGTGGTGTAGGCCAGCTGCTGCAGCTCTGATTAGACCTTTAACCTGGGAAATTATATACCATGGGCACGGGCCTAAAACAAAAGCTGAGGGAGTTCATCACCACAAGATCTCCCTTACAGGAAATGCTGAAAGGAGATCTTTCAGATGAAATGAAGGGACATTATTAGTACCATAAAAGCATGTGAAAATAAACAGCACACTGTTAAAGGTAACTATATAGTCAAATTCAGAATATTGTCATATCATAATGTAGTGCACTACCCACTTAATTCTAGAATAATGGTAAAAGGACAAAATTACTTAAAATAGTTATAGTTAAAATACATTTTTTTGTCTTTTTTTTTTTTTTAGGACTGTACCCATGGCATATGAATGTTCACAGGCTAGGGGTCAAATTGGAGCTGTAGTCACTGGCCTATGCCACAGCCACAGTAACACCAAATCCGAGCTGCATCTGAGACCTACACCACAGTTCATGGCAATGCCAGATCCTTAACTCACTGAGCAAGGCCAAGGATTGAACCTACATCCTCATGAATGCTAGTCAGATTTGATTCTGCTGAGCCATGGCAGAACTCATAAAATAATTTCTTAATGAATATACCATATCAAAAGAGGCAAACTGAGACGTCAAAGCCAAAACAGGGTTGGGAAATATAAAAGGGTATGGTTTTTGCACTATTGCAGTTGTTATCAGTGTAAAATGGACTGCTATATTTATAAGATGTTTTATGTAAGCCTCATAGTAGCCATGAATCAAAAACCTACGGTATATTCACAAAAAACAAAGATAAGATAATCAAAGTACCATTATGGAAAATTATCAATTCACAAAGGCAGGCATCAATAAAGGAAAAAGAAATAAGGGAACTACAAAACAGCAAGAAAATAATTAATAAGATAACATTAGTAAGTTCTTACCTTTCAATAATTACTCTACTAATAATTAATTTAAATGTAAATGGATTAAATTTTGCAATTAAAAGGCACAGAGGAGCTGGATGGATTAAAAAAAAAAAAAAAGAGACCCAACCATATGCTGCTTCTAAGGGACTCACTTCAGCTTTAAGGACATACATAGGCTCCAAATGAAGGGGCAGAAAAAAATACTTCATGCAAATGGAAACCAAAAAAGAGCAGAGGTAGCTATACAGTAGACCCTGGAACACAAGGGTTAGGGTCACCACCCACCACCATCCATGCAGTTGAAAATCCACATATAACTACAGTCAGTCCTTTGCATTCATGGTTCCACATCCACGGATTCAACCAACATGGATCATGTAGTAATGCAGCATGTATTTACTGAAAAAAAAAATCCACATATAAGTAAATCCACCATTTCAAACCTGTGTTAAGGGTTAACTGTACTTTTATCAGAAAAAAATAGACTTTAGGCCAAAAACTAAAAACAGAAAAAGAAGGTCATTATATACTAATAGAGAGGTCAACTCATCAAGAAGATATAACAATCGTAAATATATACGCACCCAATTTTGGAGTACCTAGGTATATTAAGCAAATACTAGCAGAATCTGAGGGGACAAATTAGCAACAACACAATAATAGTAGGGAACTTCAGTACTCCCCTATCAATAGAGAATAAACCACCCAGACAGATAATAAGGAAACATGGGACTTGAAATAGACTTTAGACCAAATGAACACAATGAACATCTACAGAACATTCCATTCAACAGCAGCAGAATACACATGCTTCTCAAACACACACAGAACATTCTCCAAGATAGATCATATGACTGGTCACAAAACAAGGCTTAGCACATTTAAGATTGAAATCATAGAGTATCTTTTCTGACCACCACAGTATGAAACTAAAAACCAATAAACAAGAGGAAGATTAGAAAATTCACAGATACATGGAACTTAACTGCACACTTCTGAACCAAAGGCTCAAAGAAGAAACTTAAAAATATATTGAGACAAATGGAAATACAACATACCAAATCTTACAGGAAATAGCAAAAGCAGTTCCAAGAGGCGGAGTTTATAACAATAAACAAATACATAAAGATAAAAGAAAGATCTCAAATGAACAACCTAACTTTACACCTCAAGAATCAAAGTTAGTAGAAGGAAGAAAATAACAAAAAGAAGATTTAAATGAAATAGAGACAAGCGAAACAACAGAATACCTCAACAAAATGAAAAAGCCATATTTAAAAAGATAAACAAAAGTAAGAAAACTTTAGACAGACTATCTTAAAAGAAGTCAGGAGACTCATTTCTTTCAGAAATGAAAGAGGAGACCTTACAATAATACCACAAAAATACAAAGGATCAAAGAGACTGCTTTTAACAATTATATGCTAACAAACTGGATAACCTAGAAGAAATGAATAAATTTCTAGAAACATACAAACTATTGAATACAAAAACTGAATCATGGAAAATTAGAAAATCTGAACATACCAATAATGAATAAGGAGACTGAATCAGTAATTTTTAAAAACTTCTCAGCAAAGAAAAGCCCAGGGCCTGAAGATTTCCCTGATGAATTCTACCAAACACTTAAAGAATTAATGCTTATCTTTCTCAAACTCTTCTAAAATACCTAAGAAGAGGGGACACTCCTTAACTCATTTTATGAGGCTAACATTATTCTGATATCAAGTCAGATAAGGACAGCACAATAAAAGAAAACTACAGGTCATTGTCCTTAATGAATATAAACGCAAAATTTTCAACGCAATATTACCAAAACTGAATTTAATAACACATTAAAAGGATTTATCCCTGGGACACAAAAAAAAGTTTAACATACGCAAATCAACAAATGTGATTTATCACATGAATAAAATAAAAGATAAAAATCATATGGTCATCTCAATAGATGCAGAAAAAGCATTTAATAAAATACAACATCCTTTTATGATAAAATATACAATAAATTAAATGTAGAAGGAATGAACCTTAAAATAAGAAAGGCTGTATATGTGACAAGCCCACAGATAATATCATACTCAGTGATGAAAAGTTGAATGTTTTTTGTCTAAGATCAGAAACAAGATGAAGGGTGACCACTCTCACCAATCCTATTTAACGTAGTACTATAAGTTCTAGCCAGAACAACTAGGCAAAAAGAAAATGAAAAATAGAAAAAGGAAGAAAGGAAGGTCATTATGAAAGAAAGATCATTAAGAAACAAAGGAAAACCATTACTAAATCATAAAGGAAGAAGTAAAACTGTCCTTGTTTGCAGATAATGTGATTATACAGAGAAAAATCCTCAACAACTAGAACTAATCAAAAAATTCAGTAAAGTTTCAGGATATAAAATCAACATAGAGAAATCAATGCATTTCTATATACTAACAATGAAATACCTGAAAGAGAAATAAAGGACACAAAAGTATTTATAACATTGGAAACATTAAAATATTTAGGAATACAGTTAAACTAGGAGGTGAAGGATCTAGATACTGAAAACTGTAAGATGTTGATAAAATAAAGATGACATGAATAAATGGAAATATACCTCTATCTATATTCATGGTTCAGAAGAATTAATATTAAAATGTCTATACTATCCAAGCTTATCTACAGATTCAGTGAAATCTCTATAAAGACTCCAGTGGCATTTTTCACATAAATAGAACAATCCTAAAATTTTGTATGTCCCCACACAGGAGCCTGAATAGCCACAGCAATCCTGAGAATGAAGAAAAAAGCTAGAGGTGTCACACTTCCTGATTTCAATTATACAGCCAAGCTATGTTAACCAAAACAACAGAGTACTGGTATAAAAATATATACATAGATCAATGAAATAGAATTGAGAGACCCATCATAAACCCTCACATTTTCAAGGAACTAATCCTTGACAGTGGAGCTAAGAATATATAATGGGTAAATGACAATCTCTTCAAAAAATGGTGTTGGGAAAATTGGAAAACCACATGAACCATATGATTGGAAACTTTCCTATCTTACACCACTTACAAAAACTAACTGGAAATGGATTATAGACTTACACATAAGAACTGAAACCATAAAAGAGCTAGAGGAAAACATGGAAAAACTCCTTGACATTGGTCTTGATAATGATTTATTGGATATGACACAAAAAGCAAAAATTAACAAGTAGGACCTCATCAAAAAGCTTATGCACAAAAAAGAAACAATCAACAAAGGAAAAGACAACCTATGCAATGGGGAAAATACTTGCAAATCATCTATCTGATGGGGGCTAATAAGATATATAAGGAACTCATACACCTCAATAGCAAAATAACTCCAAACAATCTGATTAAAAAATGAGCAGAGAACTTGAATAGACATTTTTCCAAAGAAGATGTACAGACGGCCAACAGATACATGAAAAGATGCTCAATTTAATTAATCATAAGGGAAATGCAAATCAAAACCTCCATGATATATCACCTCACACCTATTATAATGGCTGTCATCAAAAAACAAGAGATATGGGAGTTCCTGCTGTGGTTCAGTGGGTTATGAACCCAAATAGTATCCATGAGGATGTAGGTTCGATCCCTGGCTTTTTTCAGTGGGTTAAGGATCTGGCATTGCCATGAACTGTGGTACAGATCGCAGACTCAACTCGAACGCCACATTGCTGTGGCTGTGGCGTAGGCCAGCAGCTGCAGTTCTGACTCAGCCCCTAGCCTGGGAACTTCCATGTGCTGCAGGTGCAGCCCTAAAGAGGAAAAAAAAAAGACAACAAGTGTTGGTGAGGATGTAGAGAAAAGGGAACCCTTGTATGGATAGTACACGAAAAATTAAAAACAGAATTACCACATGATTCAGCAATTCTGCTTCTGGGTATATATCCAAAGGAAACAAAATTATTAACTTGAGGACTTATCTGCACTTCCATGTCATGCCAGCATTATTCACAAAAACTAAGATATGAAAGCAATCTAAGTGTCTATCTACAGATGAGTATATGAAAAAGAGGTGGCATATATGTCCAGTGGAGTATCATCCAGCTATGACAAAGAAGGAAATCCTACCATTTATGACAACATGGATATACCTTGAGGGCGTTATGGTAAGGAAAAGAAGTAAATCAGAGAAAGACAAATACTGTACCATATCACTTGTATCTGGATTCTATAGCCAAACTCAAAGAAACAGTAAAATGGTAGTTAAAAGGGGCTAAAGGTAAGGGAAATGGAGAGATGCTGATAAAAGGTACAAACTTCCAGTTATAAGCTGAATAAGTGCTAGAGCTCTTATGTACAATATGGTGATCACAGTTAACAAGTATTTTATACTTGAATTTTTTTTTCGAAGAGAGTAGACCTCAACTGTTCTCACTACAAAAAACAAACAGTAATTGTCTGAGGTGATGGAGGTGTTGACTAACCCTACTGAGGCAATCATTTCACAACATGAGCGTATCAAATCAACACACAGTACAACTTAAACTTACCCAATGTTATATTTCAACTACATCTCGATAAAGCTAGAAAAAATTTATAAAATACTGTAAAATATTACACTTTAAAATTGTTTCCTGTCTTGTCTACATACAGGTACATACATACACACACACACACATACACACAGGACTCTAATTAATCCCAAGAGATACCTCTTTTATAGAAGTATATAGTGCAGATGCCCAGGGCTCAGATTCAAACTAGCGTGTCTGGCATCCAGTTCTGGCTCTACTATTTGCTATTGTGTGATCTGGCACAGGTTACTTAAATGTGTGCCTTCATTTTGCCCTTTGTAAAATGAGAAAGATGATAATACCTATCCCCTAGGGTTGTTGCTAAATGTATATATTAACACACATATATACATTTATATTTACTTACACATGTATATACATTTATATGTATATTTACAAATACATGTCATAAAATAAGTACTCAGTGTTAGCTCAAGTTGGAAATGTTATTTTGCTAAAGGAACATGAGTAGACATAGGCGTGAATTTTATCCAAGTGGGCCCTAAGCCTGCTCGCCGCTGGCGATCTGTTTCTTTCGCAATTATTCAAGGGTAGGGTGGCCCTTTCTGAGTTTTTTCTGTGAAGGCCTAGTACTGAAATTCATTCCAGTGTGATGGAAGGAAGCCAAGAAAGTCAGCTTTTCTTGGAAGGCTGCATGCCTCAGAACAACCTGAGCCAAGGGGGCCAGTGTGCTGGCAGTGAGTCAGCTCCTTATTAAAAAGCACTTATTGATCACCTGCTGTGTGCTAGGCACAGGAGTGGGGGCTATGGACAGGGTACAAACAAAATTAGAAATGAGGTTCCCACCCTCAAAGAATATGCAACTAGGCATACACACACATGAGAACTACTATAAAGCAGGTATTGTTACGCACAAAATGGTGTCGGATAATTTATATTTAAAAATGCAAGAAGACCAAGGGCTATGTATTTACCCCATCAGGGAAGGCTGCCTAAGGGAGGTGAAAAGTGAGCTGACAGTAGGAGGAGGAATTTGGAAAGGCAGAGAGAGGAAGGAGGAGGATCATGGCCTGAAGCAAAGCTCCCAGTAGGGAGACTTTTGAGTCTGTTTTGCAGGTGGAGAAGTGGCCTAATTTTCCAGTGCAGAGGAGCCAGCATATGGAATGACAGAAAAAAATGAAAGCTGGACAGAAAGGCCACTTGGTGATGTAATGTTCAGTGCAAGGTTAGATTTGTCATTTCATGTAACAAGTGCCCTGTGTGGACCTTTGAGCAGGGTCCGATGACAATTTTGGCAATTTTCTTTGCCTTAAACTTTGCTCTTGCCAAGGATATCACAGTTAACATTTTGATCAATTCTATCGAAATGAATTAGATTGCATCCTGCCTGAGGGAAGGAAGCCTGTTTCTGGCCTGTTCATCACTATCCAGGATGGGGGCTGCACACTGTAGCAGCCCATCACTATTACAGTGAAGAAGGAAGAATTCCCTATTTGATGACTAACTGAGTTGATATATGCAAAGTGCTTAGAAGAGTGCCCAGCACAAAAGAAGCTCTCTTAAAAGCACTGCCATACTCCTTTCCTCTTCCTCTTCTCTCCCCACCCTACCCCAGCTTCTTCATGAGTAAGGCAACACCACACAGAGTATACATCAGAGCTTCAATGAGTCCTCTCCATTGGGCTTATGGGTTTTATACCGCACAAAACATTCCCAGAGACTATGAAGAGAACGGTGTTGTCTGGAGCTGTTTTACACAACAGTCCTGCACCAGCAAGCTTTCCATGATATACTGAACTTGGAAGCTCCTTTCAGACTTCAAAATTCTAGAATAACCTCCAAACTCCTTCCCACCATCACAGCAGAAGGCAGATCAAAGGGTGGACCGCGTAGAAAGAAACTGTAACAGTGCAAAAACGAGAGAAGTCATTCCCAAGGTAACTGGTAGCTGCAGCGGGCATCTTTTAAGTGTATCAGAAGAAAAAGACCCTCCTAAAGGGTTTTACAAAAAGGAAGAATAGGAAGATCACTGCTTTAAAGGCTTGGACTTGAGTAACTGCAGTGGAAGACATAGAGAAAGCTCTGCAATAGGTAGAAAATACCTTATTCAAGAGGGTGCAAGGTCAACTTGGGATGGTACAGCAGAGGATATGAGCAACACGGCACACAAAAGGATTCGTGGGTGACGTAAATTCAGGAAGACTTCAGGAAACAAACTGAAAAGGATCAGAACTGCTGCTAAGGGACTTACCAATTCTTTGTGGTCGTAAGATCAGCTATTAGTATGTGAATATCACTACTTATTATTATAGAATCAGAAGTGTGTCTGTGATTCATCCGTTATATGAAAGAAAACATTGTAGAAAACTCTATGCCATTTAAACCCTGTGGAGCTTCTAGCCACTCACAATGAGTCACTTTGTTATCTTTTGTCTTTAAGGGCTCAGTTAAAGAAATTCCGTAACTAAGGACAGGAATATAGGTAGGTGGTCCCCAGAGGATAAGACCAGTTAGGATTCCAGTTGGTGGTCAGACTGAGGACAACAGCAATCCTACAAACAAGTAGTAAGGGTAAGATTGGGGGGATTTTTTGTTTGTTTATTTTAATGGCTGTACCTAGAAGTTCCCAGGCCAGAGACTGAATGCAAGCCACAGCTGCAACCTATGCCAGATCCTTTAACCCACTGTGTCTGGCCAGGGATCAAACCCATGCCTTCACAGAGACCCAAGACCCTGCCGGGGGATTCTTAACCCACTGCACCACAGTGGGAACGCCAAGATTGTTTTTTTTAAGTGGAAGTTAAAATAATGCAAAAAACTCAGAGGTCAATAACCAGACATCTCACCTTGCTGGTCAAATGACTTATTGGCAAATTGTGCACATGGTATATCCCACGTAATAGAAATTTACCAATGACAAAGTGCTAAGTGCCGAAAACTCAACTGGGCTACATTGCAAAGGATGGAAAGTGGAAACTCTACCTCTGTGGTTGCTGAAGGAATAGCAGGGGGCTGGCAATGGTTCCGAGGAAGCTGGACTTCAAAGCCCACAGCCTCTGTGGGCGGCAGGGGATTAACGGAGATACAGTGACTGGCCTCGCCACGGCTGTCCCAGATGGGTCTGTTCTTTCTTTGAGAGAACACCCTGAGCAACCCAAAACCCCCAGAAACAGCACTGCAAACATCGCGATGACAAACTGTCCCTGCTGTGCCTCCCTTACAGCTCTGATCACTCTGCCATGTGCGCGACAGTTACTGGGGCACACAGCCACCTCCCTGCTAGACTCTAGCTCCTGGAGAGTGCAGCTGTGCCTGGTTCATTGTGGATCTCCTGTGGTGACTAACCCAGGCACTAGCCCTGTGGTATAAGATTACAGTGTGCCGGGCTATGAACAGCCTCTCTGTTATCTCACTTAACCAACCAGCAGTCCTCTGTGGTAGGTACTGGAATTAACCCCATTTCACAAGAAGGAACTGAACTTTAGGAGGATGAAGTTACTGCCCTTAAGTTACACAGCGGATGGATGAAAGCACCAGGATTTGCATCAAAAGGAGTCATGTTTTTAAGTGCCACATTGTCCTTCCTCTATATTCGGGGTAGGCAAATTACCACCCATGGGCCAAATCCAATCTCTGGCCTGTTTTTCTTCCACCCATAAACAAAGAACAGCTTTTTACATTTTTACATAGTTAAAAAAAAATCAATGCACGAATAATATTTTGTGCCAAGTGAAAATTACATAAAATTCAAATTTCATTGTCCATAAATGACATTCATTTTGAATACAGGTACTTTCATTCTTCTGCATTTTGTCCACGGCCGCTTCCATGCTACACTGGCAAAGTTAAGTAGTTTGACAAAGGCCATGTGGCCCGTGAAACTAAAATCTTTAGTAGCTGGCCCTTTACACAAAAAGTTTACTTATTTCGTCTCTAGATACATAACTAAACAGTAGACATGCTTCTCTGCCCTGCTGGGTAGGAATATTTGCACACAAGGTCAGAGAAATCACAGAGCCATGAGCATAAGGTCAGCTCAGCAGCACCATCTGAAGACCATGGCTATAACCTAGCCACATCTGGAACAGGGAGGCAGGCACAAGGCACTTGGCTCAGGACCATTTGCTGGCAGAGGAGGTATTGCTGATGGTAGTTCTGAAGGCCAGGGAGGATGCTCAATAAACCACTGATTGGCTTGGCCAACTTGCGAGTAACAAGGATCTTGCGGATGACTGAACCATGCAGATGAGATGAAAATCACATTTAGCCTTGAGTCAGCAACCTCCTCTCCTGCTGAGCTCTCTGCACAGAGGCCAACAAGTTGCAGAAATGACAGGTTCGAGCATCACCATCCTTTGCTAGAGATGTTTACTGAGCAGGGACTAGCCAGGGGGCAGACAGCAGGACGGGAGAAAGGCAAGCCGGATGCCTTTGCAGTCCTGCACCTGCGGAATGAGAAGAACCTGGATGAACCTTCTCTCTGCACAGCCAGGAGAACATTGCAGAAGCAGCCGGAGGGAGTTCTAAAGCCAAGGAACCAGCTCTGGAGTGAGGGTGGGGCTCAGGGGAAGAGAGGAGACGGTCACTACTTGCCCCTGTTTTATGGGCCTCCTTTCAAATGGTCAAGGCAAAGGACACTCATGCCCAGGCAGGGGCTGGGACAGAGTAGTTGCCACACCAGATCTTAGCAGATACCCCATTCAGGATATCATTGGCTGTGACCTGGCACTCTAAGGTCACTGTTCAGCATGGAGGCTACCCTGAAAATGTGCAGTAATAGGAAGAGGAAATTAATAGAAGCCACAACTTTGGAAAACAAAATGGTGCAATAAATAAAGGATAGGCTTTGGGACCATGATTCCCAGGCTTCAGTGTTGTCTCTGACGCTAGTACTCCCTGCATGATCCTTACCAGATCACTTAATTTTTTAGATTTTTGGTAAACTCCTCTGCGATATAAACTAATAGAGTGTGTTATGCATCCTGTATAAGTCAGGATTAAGTTTGCTGGATTAAGTTTAAAGGTCACTCAGATAATAGTGACCTAAATGAATGATTTCTTTTTTCTCATATAAAAGAAGTTCAGCATGAGGCAGTTCAGGGCTGGTGCAATTGTTTCACGATCACACAAACCTAGGCACCAGGTAATCTTCCTCCTCTGATGTGCTTAGAACATACTTTCCATCCTCAGGGTGCCTCATAGTCAAAAATGGCTGTTGCAAGTCCAACCATCACGTCTATACACCAGGCAGCAAGAAACTGGATGAGGCAAGGGATAAATGACATATTTCCTATCCGAATCAGCCAGTGTTAAGGAGATTTCCCAGATACCCTATCCAATCAACTGCCATCTTCACTTGAAAGGCTGTATGGGAGGTGCACATTTTAACTACTGTCATTGCCACCCCTAGAAATATATGACTTACGATAGTGTGGAAGGAGGAAAGAATAGACTGCGGAGGCCATAAACAGTCTTGGCCACGAATGCCCACCTCTAGGGCTGATGCTGTTCCCAAATGACCTCATGTGTAGGAAGAGCACTGTAAAGTTTCAAAGGGACATCAATAAAATCTGTACTCCTTGCTTTCCCGTACAGGGCCCTTTAGGACTAGGCCCTGCTCTCTGATAAGTCACACCTCGTGCCACTTCCCCTGCCTTACACCCTCAGCTCACCACAGCAAACCGCTGGCAGTTCCTGCATGGATGGCCTCAGTGCCTTAAATCTCCCCTCCTTTGCCCAACCCAGGTACCATCATATGGAAACCTCTATGGAGCTCCCACTGAGGTAAGTGTTCCTTTGCTGTGCCCTCACAATGCCTCAAAGACATCCCATCTCACCATCCCCTTCATTAGATTGAAATAATCATTCTAGGCCTTCATCTTTCCCTCTAGACCTACGCTGTGCAATACAATAGCCACTAGGCACATTAGGCAACAGAGCCCTTGACACTTGGACTAGTCCAAATCCAGAGGCGTTTTAAAGCATAAAATAAAATCAACAAGATTTCAAATACATAGTATGAAAGAAAAAGGATGGAAAACGTAGCTCATCAATAATTCTCTATACTGGCTTCATGTTTGATAACATTTTGGATGTACTGGGTTAAGGGATATTATTAAAATAGACTTTGTTTTCTTTCGGCTTTTTAAGAAAAGTGTTTACAAGAACATTTAAACTTATATACATGTGCAGAGTTCTGGAGATGGATACTGGGGATGGTTGCACAACAATATAAATGTGCTTAATACCACCGAAATTCACTGACAAAATGATTGAGATGGTACATTTTATGTGTATTTTTAACTTAAAAAGTGAAATATAGGGAGTTCCTGTCATGGCACAGTGGAAACTAATCTGACTAGCATCCATGAGAATGCAGGTTCAATACTGGCCTAAGTGGGTTAAGGATCCAGAGTTGCCATGAGCTGTGGTGTAGGTCGCAGATGCAGCTTAGATCTGGTGTTGCTGTGGCTGTAGTGTAGGCCAGCAGCTGCAGCTCCGATTTGACCCCTAGCCTGGGAACCTCCACATGCCACATGTATGGCCCTAAAAATACAAAAAAAAAAGTGAAATCTATATACCAGACACACACATATGTATGTTTTTAAATTACATACGTGGCTTGCCTTTGAGGCTTACACTGCACTTCTATTGGTGGGTGCTGCTCTAGGGTATTGGCTCCTGGAAGGAAGCAATTACATCTCAATAATATTTGTGTCTCAAGCCTGTGCAGTGCCTATTTCAGACATGTTAGACAAAACCATGCCTAGTATAAAATCTCTGATCACAATTCAACAAAGGCGGGTTAGAGGGAAAGATGACATCAGTAAAGGACGAAGACCTGGCAGAACCAAAATGTGCCCAATTTGGAGCCTTAAGAAAATCTGGGAAGCACCAAGATGGCCCTGTCCTATAGCGGCTGCCACACAGCCTGAGGGACTTTGGTTCAAATCCTAGTATCACTACTAACTAGTGAGTGACCTTTGCAAGTTAACCTTCACCTTGAGCCTCCCTTTCTTCACCTGTAAACCAGAGACGATTACAGCACCAACCTCATCACCCTGTAAGGAGGCGTAAAGGAGACTCTGCTGGCACAGTCCCTGAAGTGTAATGAACGATCGATAAATGTTAGCTTTTTTTCTTCTTAGCTTTTACAGGCCTGTTGTGAAGGAAAAGCAATTTTTTCCAAAGTTGCCCGAAGCCAACCCACATTAAATCATTTCCCTGCTGAATATTAACACAATTTTTAATCTGAGATGACAAAAATAATTTGAGCTGGCAGATGGCACAGTGCTGTCACCCACTTTGTTGCTTGGAAGTGAATGGATTGTACATAAATACCACCAAACTCTCTCCTTGTTTGGAAAGGCACTCAATTCGAAGGTCTGCTGAGTGTTCTGCGATGCTGCAGGGGGCCCCCGTACACGCACGACCCACAGCCTCACAGGCAGGAGGAGCCGCTGCCCCGGCTGGGGCTGACCGACTGGCAGGAGAAGTCCTAACATGCAACCAGCAAATCTCAGTGGCTTTGGAACTACATTTGCTTCTTACTTATGCTGTATGTACAGGTCAGTGTGGGATCTGTGCTTCAGGTTATTCTAGAACATACTCAGGATTGTGTTTGGAGGAAAGCGGGAACATGATGATTTTCACACTGGCTTGTGAAAGCTTCAGGCAGAAGTGATACATACAACTCTTGCTCACATGCATTGGCCAATTCAAGTCCTATGTCCATGTCTAAGTTTCATGGAGTAGGGAAGTAGACTCCTATTGCATGGCTGGAAGCCGTAAAGCAGAATGACACCCATGAAGAGCTAGGATGACTGCCACTGCCTGTGTGAATGGTCACATGATAGCAGAGATATGATGCCACCCAGGGTCCCAAGGTGACATTCTGGGATTCTAACAAAAATCCTCCTCAATTCATATCAATAGAAAGCACTGAAAGGCAAATTGAAACTATGTACTATTTTTCAGAACACAGGAATTGATAAAATTTACAACATCCAATTCTGTTGAGGAGCAGCTCCAATTCGACCCCTAGTCTGGGAACATGCCGCAGATGCAGTCATAAAAAGAAAAATTGAAAAAAGCTATAGGCCCAAAGACATTTATAATATTAAAAATGTTGATATTACCAATTATAATAGCAAATACTTTCTAATTTAAAAAGTAGAAACAATTAAAATATCCTACTGCATAGCCTGGGTTAAGTTATAGGAATTCACTTGTGAAATGTTATTTATATATTTTCAGCAATACTTATAAAGTCCAAAAAATATGGAAATATATTTATGATGAAGTATTACATGAAAACAGGATGCAAAGCAATATGTAGGAAATAATCATAAGTACTTAAAAATGGAAACAAAGCAAAAACGAGGAAAATAATTAAGCCAAAAAACTAGCAGTAGTTGCATTAACATTTTCACTTCAGATGTAACAGTGAAAAACAAATTTTAAAACAGAACCTTAGAAAACTAAAAATTACCTCCAGCTGCGAGAGGTTCTGTGAAGTAGATCTTGGGCAGAAGTTACATTTAGAAAATGTTTTCTCCATGAAAGCATGGATCCATCATAGTGCAAGCTCATAGAAGATGCTCAAAAACATTTATTGTATAAATAAATGAAAAAGATTAAGGGAAAAAAAGAAAAACAACAATAAATGAATGCTGAATTGAGAACATGAAAATGGGAGGATTCTCTCAAGAATTCTGGCTAGATAACATTAACTACCAATGAGATAGTTTTCAAGCCTAGACAAAGAACAGCTTCCCAGGATTAATTCTGTGTGGGTCAGAAGCTTCTAGCAGCCACTAAAACTCATTTCTTCCTTGATGTCTCTACCATTCAAAAGTCTCTTCTAATTTTATTTCCTTCTCCACATCAACTCTTCCTCCTTGAGTTTTACTCCTCCCATCCCCAAGACTGGTCCACAACAGGGCCTGAGTTAGAATGCTTGCCTATTAGAAAGAGCAGGTATCTTCCTTTAACTACAGGGAATATAAGATAATAGTGATCTTGCCCTCATTCATTGATCTGCCCTGTTCTTTTAGTGATCTGCTCTAAATTAAGGTCACTTAATGAAATTATCAGGGAAGCCTAAATCAAAGTTTCTCTATGGAATATAGACCATACAAAATTTAAATATGTAAAACTACCATACATAGTTGTACAGGATGTGTACTGAACAACCTTGGGGCTACATACACTATTTATCAAAAGTATCATAGACTTATTTATTTATTACAATTCTTTAGCAAAAGGCAGTCAATTGTATTTTTTCTGACAAAATGAGTTTATCAGATAACTTTCTGGCAGATGAAAGAAAAACTGTCTTAAGAAAGGGCCTTCTCTCTTTTTTTGTTTTTTTTTCCAGTTTGGACAAAGTGTTATGTGGACTATAGTGGCTTTAAAGTATGCTCAACGAGTACACCTGTTGGTCCTTGCCTTTACTTCCACAGACTACCCTAAAAAAAGAGTGGCACACTCAAATCCTTCATGGTTCAGACAGGTTATGTAAATAAGTGTGTGCATTTTTTTTTTTTTTCTTTTTAGAGCCATACCCATGGCATATGGAGGTTCCCAGGCTAGGGACCGAATCAGAGCTGCAGCTGTTGGCCTACACCACAGCCACAGCAATACCAGATCCGAGCTGCATCTGCAACCTACAAGTGTGAGCATCTTTAGATCTTGGGACTGTTAAGAAACTGGAGTGGAAGGTACAGACCTAGTCTAAATGCCTTGAAGTTTAATTTAAGAACAGAATCACTTGATAGGCTAAATATAATTCATCTTCCGGTCAATTCATTTTGCTGGTCATCAGTTTATAAACTATAGTTGCTGGTCAAATCAATGATCAAAAAAAAAAAAAGAATAGAATACAGCTCATTTGTTGAACCTTAATCTTCCTCCTTATTTCCATCAATAAAACTCAAAGAATTTTCAAGAAGTTTCCAAGTTAGTGTTTCTCAACTAGGTGTGATTTCAATCCCTGCATAAGGAACATTTGGCAAAGTCTGAAGATATTTGGATGTCACAGTTGGGGAGGGGCATCCAGTGGGTAGAGGCCAAGGGTCCTGCTAAACATCCTGCTGTGCACAGGAGAGCACCCCCATCCCCACCACCAACACAGAGAATCATCCAGACTAAAAGGTTTTCAAAAGCATTGTTGAAAACCTCTGGTTGAAGTAGCTATGTGAGAACTGCAAAGACAAAAAAAGAGAGAAAGGAGTCTTTCAGCTTGCTGTGAAGAGAACCTAAACCCTGTGAAGTATCTACAGATGTGGATGGTAGAAATTATAAAGGGTTAGCCAATTTCTGGAACCAGCATAGGAAAGGGGGTGACTGCAATGTTAGCAAAGAACTATAGGCACTCCTAGGCAAAAGGCTGTTCCAGCTCCTCGTTCTGGGGACTCTTGGGAGCACTGCTTTGTTCACAACATTTATGTGACATGTAATGTGCTGTACAGACCATCTCTATCTGTGAGTTTCCAAGAGTATGTTCCTTAGCACGTGAACCACTGGGAAAGAAGGCAGCATCTAAAATTCTTTCCTCAGAGAAACCTTTATCCATGTTATTACTCTTGCAGCTGAATATGGAGGTTATATACTGCAGCACCCCTGGTTTATAAAGAGTCTGAGTACAAAGCCTCAGGTACACTATGAAATTTGCCAACTGCCCTGAACCTACATCTCTTGCAAGTTACTTCAGTAACTTGATGATTTCTGAATTTCGAACAGGAGCAGATTTTAACTCCATTCTGATGGAAGACTGCCCTTCATCAAACATCCAGTAGATCTGATGGTCCTTCACTTTAAAAAAATTTTTTTTATTTTGTTGTGTTTTTAGGGATGTACCTCTGGCATATGGAGGTTCCCAGGCTAGGAGTCGAATCAGAGCTGCACCTTCTCACCTACACCACAGCCATAGCAGTGCAGGATCTGAGCTGTGCCTGCAACCTATAGCACAGCTCACAGCAACGCCAGATCCTTAACCCGCTGAGCAAGGCCAGGTATCAAATCCACGTCCACATGAATACTAGTTGGGTTCGTTAACTGCTGAGCCATGACAGGAACTCCCTGGTGGTCCTTTAAATGAGAAACTAAGAAGTTGTCTCATCAAAAAATGTTTTATGATTCACCTTCCTTGAGATGGGTTTAGTGTAGCATACTGCCTCTTCCTATGTGGACCACAACTCCGTGAAGACACACCAACATAGTCTAAGATGACACAAATCAAACTGCTTTGAGGTCATCACCATCTTATCTGGGAACCATAGGGGGTCTTCTCTTACAAAGAGAAGGTAGAAGGGTTGGGGGATACACTTGCCTGGTAACAGTGTTCAACAATCAGAAAGTCAATGAAAGGGGATATTATATCCCTAAAAGCCAGCACAGTGTCTGAATGGTTGAGCCTTTTAAACACATAAAGAAGAAATTTTTTTCACTGAATCACAGATGACATAATGCCTCCTATTTTAAAACTTTTTTTTGATTTTAATCTTTTTTATTTTTGGTCAGGCTCACAGCCTGTGGAAGTTCCCAGGCCAGGGATCGAACCTGCACCACAGCAGTGACAATGCTGTATCCTTAACCTGCTGAGCTACCAAGTAACCCCTAAAAACTTTAAATTTAACAATGTATCTATAAGTTCTTTACGCAAATATGCAGAGGTTTTTGTTTTTAAACAGCTCTATGGTATTCCAAATCACCAATAGTCTAATGATGGACATTTTGGCTGTTTTCAGTATTTTTCTATTAAAATCAATGAGTTAATGTTTTCTTAAATTTCATTTCTGCCATTTATGAGAATATCTGTACATTAAATTCCTGGAAATTAGATGAAAAGATGGTCTCATTTTAATTTTGAAACATATCACGGAATTGCCCTCTATATAGACTGTTACAATTTACACTCCTTAGGAATGTAAGACAATTCCTGCTTCCTCACGCTAGCAGCAATACAATGTACTAACAATTTTAATGAATAAATACATTTAAATATTTTTAAAGTATTTAAACATTTTATTTTGTGCTAAGCTACTTTAGGAGATAAGTTCTTTTGATACTCCCAAGAGAGCTAAGGCATTTAAAAGCACTTTAAAGAAGAATGGTGGGATGGGGCTGGGGAAGACTGCACACAGTAATGCTGAGCCCAGATTGACCTGTATTAGATAACCTTGTCTTGCTTTTCCAAGAACTATTAGCCAAATGCAATAAAACCCTAATTATAAAGATTCTCAAGTTCTACAGTTCTGCCACCTCAGCTTCCTGCCATTGCCTCAGTAATTTTAAGAGCCCGTTTCAATGCAGCTTGAAAACTCTTGATCAATACACCTCAGGTGACCAGCAGGTAGATAAACTTATAGGTAAATGAGATCTATTTCCTGGAAAAATGTAGTTTTTGATGTCCCAGTTCATATTTTTATAGGCTTATCCACATCTGATTTTCTTAAAACTTTTATTGTGAAGATTTTTAAAAGTACATAAAGTCCACAGACTAATTAAAAATTTTTATCATCAAGATTCAAAACATACTAACATGTTGTCAGTCTTAATTCATTTATACTGTTATATTTTTATTTAACTGGCTGGACATTTTAAAGCAAATCCCAGACATAATGTCATTTTATCCATAAATATTTCAGTTGTATGAAGACATTTTGTGCACATGTTCAGCAGGAAACAGGGGCCAGAGAATACAGTTACTGTAATAAATACTGAAATCAGGAAGGCATGGAGCAGCCATGCTCCAGCTGAGTTTAAGTGAAGTATGAGTTTTCCTCATAAAAGAAACAAATTGAAAAATAGCTCCTAGGAACTTGGAGTCTTCATTTTTGGCTTTCTTAAGCCATTACCTGAAGCACGATCTCATATGTACTCAATAGAATATCAACTTTTAAACAGCAAAGGGGCATAAATCATTATAATGAACAACAAATTCAGTTATAGCTGGTAATTACACTCTCCTCTTTATATAATAAACAAACAAGTAGACCAAGAATCACTAAACATCAATTGACTTAACTTGTTATTTAGAGAGCAGTCCACCCAATAATACCAACACATATTATTTTCAAGTGCACATGGAAAACTCATCAAGATGGACCACAAAACAAACTTCAACAGATTTGAAATCACTAATATCACACAAACCGTGTTTTCAGACAACAAAAGAATTCAACTAGAATACAGAAAGCTATTTGGAAATTAAACAATATACTTCAAAATAATTCATAGATCAAAAAAGAAACCCAGGGGCCAAAAAAATAATAATGCAAATTAATTTGAACTTAGGGCAAGGGACACCCAGCATAAAAAAGTTTATTGAATGCAGTTAGGAGAGTGTATGGAAAGAAACCTAAGCATTAAATGCATAAATCAGAAGAAAAGAAAGGGATGAAATGACTGACCTAAGGATCTACCTTAAAAAGTTAGAGAGAGGAGTTCCTATTGTGGCAGAGTGGAAACAAATCTGACTAGGAACCATGAGGTTGCAGGTTCAATCCTGGCCTTGCTCAGTGGGTTAAGGATCCAGTATTGCTGTGAGCGTAGATTGCAGACATGGCTTGGATCCTGCGTTGCTGTGGCTGTGGCTGTGGTTGTGGCTGGCAGCTGTAGCTCCAATTAGACACCTACCTGGGAACCTCCACATGCCATGGGTGCGGCCCTAAAATGACCAAAAAAAAAAAAAAAGGAAGCTAGAGAGAAAAAAGAGATCAGAGAACCGAATTAATTAGAAGAAAGCAAATAATAAAGATAAGTGCAAGAATCAATAAGATAGAAAACAAAAAAAAATAGAGAAAAATGAGTGAAACAAAAAGCTGTCTCATTAAAAGATCAATACAGTTGTCTATCAAATATTCAGAGAAGAGTTAACATCTATTCTTCTGAAACTCTTTCAAAAGTAGCAGAGGAAGAAACACTCCCAAGCTCATTCTATGAGGCCACCATCATCCTGATACCAAAACCAGACAAAGATACCACAAAAAAAGAAAATTACAGACCAATAGCACTGATGAACACAGATGCAAAAATCCTCAATACTAGCAAACCGAATCCAAATATATATTAAAAGGATCATACACCATGATCAAGTAGTATATACCCTAGGGATGCAAGGATTTTTCAATATCCACAGAGCTGTCAGTGTGATATACCACATCAACAAACTAATGAATAAAAACCATATGATCATCTCAATAAATGCAGAAAAGGCTTTTGAAAAAATCCAAAGCCCATTTCATATATATATAAACTCCCCATAGAGTGAGTATAGAGGGAGCATACCTCTACATAATAAAAAGCAATATGAAAAACCCACAGCTAACATCATTCTCAATGGTGAAAAACTGAAAATATTCCCACTAAGATCAGGAACAAGACAAGGATGTACACTTTCATCACTATTAGTCAACATAGTTTTGCAAGTCCTAGGAACAGCAATCAGAGAAGAAAAAGAAATAAAAGGAATCCAAATTGGAAAAGAAGTAAGACTGTCACTGTTTGCAGATGACATGATGCTATACTTAGAAAACCCTAAAGACAGCACCAAAAATGATTAGAACTCATCAATGAATTTGGCAAAGTTGCAGGCTACAAAATTAATACACAGAAATCAACTTCATTTCTTTATACAACAATGAAAGATCAGAAACAGAAATCAGAGAAACAATCCCATTTACAATCACATCAAAATGAATAAAATACCAAGGAATAAACCTAAAGAGACAAAAAACTATTCTCTAAAAACTATACAATGTTGATGAAAGAAACCAAAGATGACACAGATGGAAAGATATACCATGCTCTTGGATTAGAAGAATCAATATTGTCCAGATGAGTATACCACCCAAGACAATCTACAGATTCAGTGCAATCCCTATCAAATTACCAAAGACATTCTTCACAAAACTAGAACAAAATATTTTAAAATTGATATGGAAACACAAGAGATCCTGAACAGTCAAAGCTATATTAAAAAAAGCAAAACAAAAATGGAGGTATCAAGCTTCCTGGCTTTAGACAATAGTGCAAATCTACAGTTACCAAAACAATATGGTAGTGGCACAAAAACAGAATTATAGATCAATGAAACAGGATAGAAAGCCCAGATAAAACCCAAATGCCTATGGTCAACTAATCTATAACAAAGGAGTACAGAACATAGAGTGGAAGAAAGATAGCCTCTTCAATAAATGGTGCTGGGAAAACTGGAAAACTACAAGTAAAAGAATGAAAGTAGAACACTATGTAACACCATATACAAAAAATAAACTCAAAATGGATTAAAGACTTAAATATAAGGCCGATAGTATAAAACTCCTAAAGGAAAAAAACAGAATGCTCTTTTATGTAAATCTCAGCAACATCTTGTTTGATCCACCTCCTAGAATAATGACAATAAAGACAAAACTAAATCTGATGGAACCTAATTAAATTCACAAGCCTTGCACCATAAAAAAACAAACAAAAAGCAACCCACAGAATGGGAGAAAATCTTTGCAAATGATGCAACAGACAAGGGCCTACTCTCCAAAATATATAAGCAACTCATATAACTCAACAAAAAAATAAATGACAAAATCAATTTTGTTTCATTGTTCAATTTTACAATTGAAAAATGTGAATAAGACCTAAATAGACATTTCTCTAAAGAAGACATACAGATGGCCAATTGGCACATGAAAAAATGCCCACCATCACTAATCATTAGAGAAATGCAAATCAAAACTACAGTGAGGTATCACCTCACTCCAGTCAAAATGGCCATCATTAACAACTCAACAAACAACAATTGCTGAAGGGGGTGTGGAGAAAAGGGTACTCTCCTCCACTGTTGGTGGGAATGTAAATTGGTACAACCACTTTGGAAAACGATATGGAGGTATCTCAGAAAACCAAATATAAAGCTACCATACGACCAGCAATTCTACTGCTGGGCATATATCTGGACAAATCTTTCATTGAAAAAGACACATACACCCCTATGTTCACAGCAGCACTGGTCAAAATAGCCAAGGCATGGAAACAACTGAAATGTCCATTGACAGATGAATGTATTAAGAAGATGTGGTACATATATACAATGGAATATTACTAATCCACAAAAAAGAAAAACTATTGCCATTTGTAGCAACATGGATGAACCTAGACTCTTATACTAAGAAAGCCAAAAGAAAAAGACAAATACCATATGATATCACTTATTTGTAGAATCTAAAAAATGGAACAGATAATCCTATCTAAAATAATAAGCAAATAAACAAAGAAACAGGAACAGATAATGCCCAAGAAGAACAGACTCGGCATTCCCAAGGGGGAAGGGGGGAGGGAGTGGGATGTATGGGCATTTTGTGGGGTTTTTCTGGATGTGAACTGTTATATTTTGAATGGATGGGCAAAAGGATCCTACTGCATAGCACAGAGAAATGTGTGTGATTGGGTCACTTTGTTGTACAACAGAATTTGATGAAACATTGTAAATCAACTATACTTTAATAACAATAAAACAATAAATTAAAAAAAAATAAAGTTGGTAAGTCTCTAGCTAGACTGTTCAAGAAAAAGAAAAGACCTAATACCAATGTAAGAAATGAAAGAAAGGACGTCACTACAGAGTATACCAATATAAAGGAATATTACGAACAATTTAGTGGCAACTAACTAGACAACCCGGAGGAAACAAACAAATTCCCCGAAACAATTCCAACTACAGCTCATTCAGTAAACAGTAGATACATTAAAAAGACCTATATATTAAATAAACTGACTTTGTAGTTAAAAATCATCTCACAAAGAAAACTCGACGTCCATTTGGCTTCAGTTGTCAATTCCAACAAACACTTGAAGAAGTAATGCTAAATTCTATACAAACAGTTTACAAAAAATAGATTAAGGAACCTGTCCCAATTTTACAAGACCAATCTTACTCTGACACACAAACCAAAGACATTAAGAAAGCAATACCTATGGAACAAAGACACAAAAATTACTTATAAAATTATGGCAAATTTGGTTCAGCAATATATAGAAAGGATCATACGTCATAACAATGAGGTTTAGCTCAGAAATTCAAGGTTGTTTTAACATACAAAAATCAATAAATTCATGATGTTAAGAAGCTAAATGTAATAAGGTAATCACCAAAGACTCAAAAACAGCATTTCACAGAACACAATTCAAGACGGAAACTATTAGCAAATTAGAAACACAGTGGACTTCCTTCAACCTGATAAAGGACATCTACCAAAAAAAAACAAAAAAAAACAAAACTGAATGCCATGAGATCATAAACAACGTAAAGGATGTCCACTCTAATTTCTTCCATGCAACACTATACTCTAGGTCCTAGTTGGTGCAATAAGAAAAAGAAATTAAAAAAACATACAGATAGGAAAAGAAGAATTTAAAACTGTCTCTAATCACAGAAGATACAATATGCATGCAGAGAATCCTAGGAATCTATATAAGAAACCTACAAGAACTAAGTGACTTAGCAAGTTTGCAGGATCTTGCTTCATAGCAAAAAAAAAAAAAAAAGGGCAATTGTCCTTCCAAACCAATGACTAACAAAGTATACTAAATTTGGGCTCTTTGATGAGGAATGGGATATCTGTGTGATTGCAAAGTGCCTTCACACAGATTGCTTCTTAGTTATATCTATCAGGGAAAGGACAGTAAACTTTCTAGCAGGTAAAGTGAGAGACATCTTCACCTGTGATCTGAATTTTCTATTATCAACAAGGGGTAGATAGATCTCAGAGCTCCCTGATGTGAAATCCTGAGACAGACACAGAGCAGTTAGGTAGTTTTCTGACTAGGGATGCATAACCTGAGATTTCCATGAGAAAACATAGGAAAAACTCAAATTTGGGAATATTCTATAAAATAACTGGTCTCTATTTTCCAAATATCACAATGCCATGGAAGAAAAGGTTGAAGAACTGTTCCAAACTAAAGGAATCTAAAGGCCCATGACAACTAAATGCAATATAAAATCCTAGACCAGACCCAGTACCAGAGAGGGGATAAAGGATGCTATAAAGAACATTATTGGGACAATTTATGAAACTGGACTATGGACAGTAGATTAAATATAAATATATATAGCTAACTCCAATCTACTGTGGTTACATACGTTGTTGTACAGCAGAAATGATCACAAAATTGTAAATCAACCATACTTCAATAAAACTTTAAAAAATGAAAAAAAGCCACCACAAAGCTTGAAAAAAATATTCTTGTTCATAGACTATACCTAGTGTACACCAAAAAGTAAAGAAGTATACACATACAAATTACTCTTCAATGGTTCAGAAATATAGTGATAATGTATGTTTACATACAAACATACACAGATAAATAAAATGTGACAATGTTGTAAATTAGTGAACTTATTCAAAGGGTATTCAGAAATTCTCTGTTTATACAACTTCTCTGTAAGCTGAAAGAAATTTTTGAAATTAAAAGGATAAAAGAAAGTTCTCCATGATACATAAAGTTCATTAGTATCTTTATTTCTTTTTCACACTTAGTGAAATATTGATAAAAGTGAGCTTTCCCGTGTTTGTATTATCATCCCAATTAAATATATGATTTTGTTAGATTAAATGTCAACGCATGAAGAACACAGGGGCAGAAGGGAAGCTGTTGAAAGAACCCGAGCTTTGCATTTTCTCTTTGTCACTTGGGCAACTTCCTTTAAATTTTTGGGCCTTAGTATCTTTGTGTAAAAATGGGAATAAGTAATAATAATATATGAACTTTACAGGGCTGCTGTGAGAATTCAATAAGATAGAGTATAGGGAGTTGCCTTCGTGGCGCAGCAGAATCGAATCCAGCTAGTATCCATGAGGATGTGGGTTCGATCCTTGGCCTTGCTCAGTAGGTTAAGGATCTGGTATTTTCTGTGAGCTGTGGTGAAGGTTGCAGATGCAGCTTGGATCCCGCATTGCTGTGGCTGTGGCATAGGAAGGAAGCTGTAGCTCTGATTCAACCCCTAGCCTGGAAACCCATATGCCATGGGTGAGGCCCTAAAATGCAAAAAAGAAAAAGAAAAAAAAAGATAAAGTATAAATTCATACCTTTAAAAAGTATATGAAATGTATATAATGCTCAGGCAAGGCTGGGCCTCTGCGTCAAGCCCTCGAATGCTTCCAATCTCCCTCAGAATAAAACTCAGACCTCCAATGTCTTACCTGACCTGGCCAATGTTCCCATGTTCTTTGATCTCACCACTCTCCTCCCTCATTTCATGGAGTCCCTCTGTTCTTAGTGCCATTCTGCAAGCGTGCTCTGCCTCGGGGTCTTTGCAGTTGTGTTCACCTGACATGACCACCCTTGGGCCCAGACACACACAGGCTCCTTCCCTTCCTCCACTGTAGCTCTCTATTCACAAGACAGACATCATATAAAGGAGGCTTTCCTCTCCCAAATCACCGACAAAGCAGGAAACACACTTAACTCCCCTTCTCTGCCTCTTTCCCTGATTTCTTTTTCTTTTCAGTGCTTACCACACACAACCTACTACATGTATCCATTTTTTAAAATTTATTATAGTTGACTTAACAATATCCTGCTACAATTTACAATTTACACTGCACAGCAAAGTGACTCAGTTATACATTTATATACTTTCCTTTTTTCACTTTATCTTCCATTATGTTCCATCACAAGTGATTAGACATAGTTCCCTGTGCTATACAGCAGAATCTCATTGCTACCCATTCCAAATGCAATAATTTGCATCTGTTAGCCACAAACTCCCAGTCCATCCCATTTATTAATTGTCTGTGTCCTCTTAAAATGTCAGCTGTATGATTGTAAAGACTTCTATTTACTCAGTACTGCATAGAGAGCACATAAATACGGCTTGGCACATAACCAACTCAATAATTAACAATAATTCACTGTTAAATGAATGAAATAAGAGGAGGTAAACCTTGCATATATCTAATACATACAAAGTCAGTGCTTTATAGAAGTTTCCTTCAGTCCATTTAATTAAAATGTTTTTTCTCTGTCAACATGTCATTATTAAATATTCCCACTGCTTCTAAAATACAATGAACTGAAATGCACTGGATTTCACAGTAGTCTTTGAGATTACTGGAGGTTATTTAACATGTGACCAAATCATGCTTGGAGATGACTGAGTCACAGTTCTGAAGAGGGAAAGAAATATTTCCCAAATAGGCATTTGAATATTTGATCTTTTCTTTCCTAGTGGTTCTACCTAATTATCAAGACAGGACAACTCCCCAGTCAAGTTGGATTTTCTTTCTTACTCAAGTTACATATAATTGGCAGCTGTTCACTCATTTCTAAATATAAAACAGCACCCTCACATTTCAAATGCCACATCCTTTTACTCTTACTCCAGAAAAGCAGAGCACATCTCAAAAATTCAGCAATTGTGTCTGATGGGCAGTGACACCAGTAGACAGCCTTCTGTCAACACCCAGGCTGACAAATGACAATCAATATCCCACTGCCACCTGGGAGCTGGGCCACCTGGGACCTCTGAGTCACAGCCAGCTTGTTCCTCACTTGCCACAACCTTCCTGCAGCTGTGGACTCTGTCTGCATCACAACCTTCCCTGAGATCCAGAATGAAGGATCAGCTGCTTGGCTTGTTCAGTTTTCAGGGGCAGGAAAATCAGACAGGCAACCACCTCCCCTAGGACATTCAGTGATTCTGAAAACTGCTATTAAATTAAACCATGGATGACCACCAATCTGCAGATATCTCCATTTGCAATTGTTTTGGTGCTGGGATTCTTTTTCAGCACTGATCGAGAAACATATGAACTCCAGAATAGGAAGCTGTTATGAGACATCCTTGGCAAAATCCTTAAGTCAAAGACTCCTGTTATCAATCATTTTTCCTTTTTATAGAAGGAATGAGACTAATAAATTATAACCAGTGTTTTAAAGCATGCTGAGCCCAGGTCTTTTTGGTCATTCTTAAACTATAATTATGCACTGAACCAAGTGAAAATTCATGATATCAGGATTAGGCCCATTTAAGGGGCTCCCGCTTTTTTTTTTTCTTGGCCATGCCTGTAGCATCTGGAAGTTCCCAGGCCAGGGATGGAACCCGAGACAAAGCAGTGACAATGCTCAATCCTTAATCTACTGTGCCACCAGGGAACACTTTTTTTAAGGGCTCCTTATTTAGAAATTTACTTTGTTGCTTTTTTTTTGTACAAACAGATTAAAAAGAAACTTAGTCTTTTTTTTCCTTTTCAATCAGATAAATGGCAAATTTTTATTTAAGGCATGTTTACATTATGTATATAATTTCCTAATGAGAAGCTAGAAAGAATACAGAATTCTTTTTCATATAATGATTTTTATTTTTTTTTCATTACACCTGGCTTACAGTGTTCTATCAATTTTCTACTGTACAGCATGGTGACCCAGTTACACTTACAGGTATAGATTCTTTTTTCTCACGTTATCATGCTCCATCATAAGTGACTAGATATAGTTCCCAGTGCTACACAGCAGGATCTCATTGCTTACCCATTCCAAAGACAATACTCTCCATCTATTAACCCCAAGTTCCTAATCCAACATGCCCCTGTCCCTGCCCGCCCCACCTTGGCAACCACAAGTCTGCTCTCCAAGTCTGTGATTTTCTTTTCTGTGGAAAGGTTCATTTGTGCCGTATATTAGATTCCAGATATAAATGATATCAAATGGTATTTGTCTTTCTCTGATTTACTTCACTTAGTTTGAGAGTCCATCCATGTTGCTACAAACGGCATTACTTTGCTCTTTTTTATGGCTGAGTAGTATTCCATTGTATATATGTATCACATCTTCCTAATCCAATCATCTATCGATGGACATTTAGGTTGTTTCCATGTCTTTCCTATTGTGAATAGTGCTGCAATGAACTTACAGGTGCATGTGACTTTTTCAAGGACAGTTTGGTCCAGATATATGCCCAAGAGTGGGATTGCTGAGTCATATGGTAGCTCCATGTATAGTTTTCTAAGGTACCTCCATACTGTTTTCCATACTGGTTGTACCAGCTCACATTCCCACCAACAGTGCAGGAGGGTTCCCTTTTCTCTACACCCTCTCCAACATTTGTTATTTGTGGACTTATTAATGATGGCCATTCTGATTGGTGTGAGGTGGTATCTCATGGTAGTTTTGATTTGTATTTCTCTATGGATGTTAAGCATTTTTTCATGTGCTTGTTGCCCATCTGTCTATATTCTTTGGAGAAATGTCTATTCAGGTCTTTTGCCCATTTCTCAATTGGGTTGTTGGCATTTTTGTTGTTGAGTTGTGTAAGTCGTTTGTATACTTTAGAGATTAAGCCCTTGTCAGTTGCATCATTTGAAATCATTTTCTCCCATTCTGTAAGTTGTCTTTTTGTTTTCTTTTTGGTTTCCTTTTTTGTACAAAAGCTCATTAGTTTGATTAAGTCCCATTGGTTTAATTTTGCTTTTATTTCTGTTGCCCTGGGAGACTGATCTGAGGAAACATTTGTAAGGTTGATGTCAGAGAATGTTTTGCCTATGTTCTCTTCCAGGAATTTGATGGTGTTTCGTCTTACACTGAGGTCTTTATGCCATTTTGAGTTTATCTTTGTGCATGGTGTGATGGTGTGTTCTACTTTCATTGATTTGCACGCAGCTGCCTAGGTTTCCCAGTAATATTTGCTGGAAAAGACTGTCTTTTCCCCATTTTATATTCTTGCCTTCTTTGTCAAAGATTAATTGACCATAGGTGTTTGGGTTTATTTCTGGGTTCTCTATTCTGTTCCAATGGTCTGTATGTCTGTTTTGGTACCAGTAACACACTGTCTTGATTACTGAGGCTTTGTAATATTGCCTGAAGTCTGGGAGGATCATGCCTCCTGCTTGTTTTTGTTTCTCAGGATTGCTTTGGTAATTCTGGGTCTTATGTGGTTCCGTATAAATTTTTGGATTATTTGCTCTAGTTCTGTGAAATGTCATGGGTAATTTCATACAGACTGCATTGAATCTGTAGTATGGGCAGTATGGCCATTTTTACAATATTAATTTTTCTAACCAAGGAGCATGAAATATCTTTCCATTTCTTTACATCTTCTTTAATTTCCTTGATGAATGTTTATAGTTCTCAGCATATAAGTCTTTCACCTCCTTGGTCAGGTGTATTCCCAGGTACTTTATTTTTTTGGATGTAATGTTAAAAGGTATTGTATTTTTGTATACCTATTCTAATATTTCATTGTTAGTATACAGAAATGTGACTGATTTCTGAATGTTAATCTTATATCCTGCTACTTTGCTGAATTTGTTCATCAGTTCAAGTACTTTTTGGGTTGAGTCCTTAGGGTTTTCTACATATAGTATCATGTCATCTGAATTCAGTGACAGTTTTACCTATTCTCTTCCTATTTGGATGCCTTTTATTTCTTTTGTTTGTCTAATTGTTGTGGCTAGGACTTCCATTACTATGTTGAATAACAGTGCTGAGAGTGGGCATCTTTGTCTTGTTCCAGATTTTAGTGGGAAGGCTTTCAGCTTTTCTCCATTGAGTATTACATTTGCTGTGGGTTCATCATAAATGGCTTTTATTATGTTAAGGTATGTTCCCTCTCTACCCACTTTGGTAAGAGTTTTTTGTCATGAATGGATGTTGGACTTTGTCACATGCTTTTTCTGCATCTATTGAGATGATCATGTGGTTTTTGACTTTTCTTTTGTTGATGTGGTGTATGACATTGATTGATTTGCATGTGTTGAACCATCCTTGTGCACCTGTGATGAATCAATCCCACCTGGTCAAGGTATGTGATCTTTTTTATATGTTGTTGGATTCAGTTGGCTCGAATTTTGTTGAGAATTTTTGTGTCTATATACATCAAAGATGTTGGCCTATAGTTTTCTTTTTTGGTGGTATCTTTGGTGGTTTTGGAATTAGGGTGATGGTGGTGTCATAGAATGTCTTTGGGAGTGTTCCTTCTTCTTCAAACTTTTGAAAAAGTTTAAGGAGGATGGGTATAAATTCCTCTTTGCATGTTTGGTAGAAGTTGCCTGTGAAGCCATCTGATCCTGGACTATTATTTGTAGGGAGTGTTTTTATGACATATTCAATTTCATTTCTAGTGATTGGTCTGTTCAGTTGATCTATTTCTGCTTGATTCAGTTTTGGCAGTCTGTAAGGATCTAGAAAGTTGTGCATTTCTTCTAGGTTGTCCAATTTGTTGGCCTACAATTGTTCATAGTATTCCCTAATGTTTTTTTGTATTTCTGTAGTATCCATTGTGACTTCTTATTTTTCATTTCTTATTTTATTTGGATATTTTTCTCTCTCTCTTTTTTTTTGTCTTTTTGCCTTTTTATTTAGAGCCACACCCACGGCATATGGAGGTTCCCAGGCTAGGGGTCTAACAGGAGCTGTAGCCTCCGGCCTTCGCCATAGCCACAACAACGTGGGATCCGAGCCGCGTCTGTAACCTACACCACAGTTCACGGCAACGCCGGATTCTTAACCCACTAAGCAAGGCCAGGGATCGAACCTGCAACCTCATGGTTCTTAGTCGGATTCGTTAACCACTGAGCCACGAAGGGAACTCCCTCTCTCCTCTTCTTGGTGAGTCTGTCCAGAGGTTTGTCAATTTTGTCTACCTTTTCAAAGAACTAGCTCTTGGTTATTGATTTTTTTCTATTGTTTTTTGAATCTCTATTTGATTGATTTCCTCTCTGATCTTCATGATTTCCTTCCTTCTGTTGACTTTAGGTTTTGTTTGTTCTTCTTTTTCTAATTCATGTAGGTGGTGGGTTAAGTTGTCAATTTGAGATTTTTCTTCTTTTATGAGTAAAGTCTGTATTGCTATGAACTTCTCTCTGAGCACTGCTTTTGTGGCATACCATAGATTTTGAGTGGTTGTGTCTTCATTATAATTTGTCCTAAGGAATTTTTTTAATTTCCTTCTTGATTTCCTCACTGACCCATTAGGTTTTTTTAGTAGCATGTTGTTTAGTCTCCATGTAGTTAGTTTTTCCTCATTTCTTTTCCTGTGGTTGATTTCTAGTTTCATGTCATTGTGGTCAGAGAAGATACTTGAAATAATTTCTATACTCTTAAATTTGTTAAGTTAGCTTTGTGACCCAGTACGTGATCAATTCTTGAGAATGTTCCATGTGCACTTGAAAAGTATGTATATTCTGATTTTTTTTGATATAATGTCCTGAAAATGTCAATTAGGTCTAACCTTTCTATTGTGTCATTTAGGATCTCTGTTGCCTTACTGATTTTCTGTCTAGAGGATCTGTCCATTGATGTGAGTAGGTGTTAAAGTCTCCTACTACTATTGTACTCCCATCAATTTCTCTTTTTTTGTCTGTTAGTATTTGTTGTAGGTATCTGGG
>PVHT020000022.1:7056219-7075878 GCA_004024745.2 Catagonus wagneri
AGTGGGAAGGCTTTCAGCTTTTCTCCATTGAGTATTATGCTTGCCGTGGGTTTTTCATATATGGCCTTTATTATGTTAAGGAATGTTCCCTGTATTCCCACTTTGGTAAAGTTTGGATCATGAATGGATGTTGGACTTTGTCAAATGCTTTTTCTGCATCTATTGAGATAATCATGTGGTCTTCAACTTTTCTTTTGTTTATGTGGTTTATGACGTTGATTGATTTGCGTACATTGAACCATCTTTGTGCACCTGGGATGAATCCCACTTGATCATGGTGTATGATTTTTTTGATATGCTGTTGGATTCGGTTGGCTAAAATTTTGTTGAGAATTTTTGCATCTGCCTTGAAAGAGTCCTGTATTGTTATTTTTCGTCACTACCTCCCCGGGTCGGGAGTGGGTAATTTGCGCACCTGCTGCCTTCCTTGGATGTGGTAGCTGTTTCTCAGGCTCCCTCTCCGGAATCAAACCCTGATTCCCCGTCACCCGTGGTCACCATGGTAGGCACGGCGACTACCATCGAAAGTTGATAGGGCAGACGTTCGAATGGGTCGTCGCTGCCACGCGGGGCGTGCAATCGGCCCTAGGTTATCTAGAGTCACCAAAGCCGCCGGCGCCCGCCCCCCCGGCCGGGGCCGGGGGGAGGCTGACCGGGTTGGTTTTGATCTGATAAATGCACGCATCCCCCCCACGAAGGGGGTCAGTGCCCGTCAGCATGTATTAGCTCTAGAATTCTTCTTTGTCTTTCTTTATGACCTTCATTTTAAAGCCTGTTTTGTCTTTTATGAGTATTGCAACTCCTGCTTTCCCGTCTTGTCCATTGGCATGAAATATCTTTTTCCATCCCCTCACTTCAATCTGTGTGTGTCCTTTGCCCTAAGGTGAGTCTCTTGTAGACAGCAGATTGAAGGTTTTTGCTTTTTTATCCAATCTGCCACTGTGTGTCTTTTGACCGGAGCGTTCAGTCCACTGACATTTAATGTGATTATTGATAGATATGTATTTATTGTCATTTTAAACTTTGTTTTCCAGTTGATTCTATGTTCCTCTTTTCTTCTTTTTTCTTTTTTTTTTGGTTGGATGATTTTCATTTATTTTATGCTTGAGTACTTTTCAGTTTTTGTAAATATAGTGTTTGGTTTTGATTTATGGTTGCCCTGTTTTTTAAGTATGTTAACCCCTTCCTATAGCTGCTTGCTTTAGCCTGATAGTCATATAGCCTCAAATATATTAAAATTTAAAAAAGGATCTATATTTTCTTACATTCCTTCCCCACACTGTATGATTTTGAAGTCTTTTTTTTTCACATCTTTATGTTTAGATCTGTATTCTGGCTTATTTAAGTGATTGCTTTCCATTGTGGTTTCCTCCATCCTATTTCTTCTTACTTTTTTTATTTATTTAAAAAAGCCCTTTCAGTATTTCTTTTAGAATGGGTTTAGTATTGTTGTACTCTTTTAGCTTTTGTTTGTTGGAGAAATTCTTTATTTCCCCTTCTATTTTAAATAATATTCTTGCTGGATAGAGTATTCTAGGCTGCAAATTTTTTCCTTTCAGAATTTTAAATATATCTTGCCATGCCTTTCTGGCCTGTAGTGTTTCTGTAGAGAAATCAGCTGATAGACTTATGGGGGTTCCCTTATAATTAACACTTTGCTTTTCTCTTGCTGCCTTTAGGATCCTCTCTTTATCTTTAATTTTTGCCATTTTTATTATAATATGTCTTGGTGTGGTCCTAATTGGGTTCAACTTGTTTGGGGCCCTCTGTGCTTCCTGTATCTTGATATCAGTTTCCTTTAGATTTGGAAAGTTTTCAGACATAATTTCTTCAAATATATTTTCAGCCCCCTTTTCTTTTTCTTCTCCTTCTGAAATTCCTCTTATGCATAGATTGGGTCACTTTATATTATTCCATAGATCTCTTATATTGCTTTCATGTTTTTTCATTTGGTTTTCTGTCTGCTGTCCTGATTGGGTGATTTCCATTATTCTATCTTCCACATCACTAATTTGTTCCTCTGCATTATTCATTCTGCTCTGTAGTGTCTTTAGTTCATTTTGTGTCTGTGCAAGTGAATTTTCTAAGCTCTTTATATTTTCTAGTTCCTTTCTAAAGGAATCTGCATTACTGTTCATATTCTCTCTTAATTCCTTGATATTCAGCCATAATGCCTTCAGTATTTTCACTGTCTTCCTTTTAAACTCAATGTCTGTCAGAGTGCAGAGGTCTGTTTCATTGTTGACTGTTTTAGGTAAATTCTCCTGTTCCTTTAACTGAGATTCGTTTTTGAGCTTCTTCATCTTGCTTATGTTTTTCTTTGTCTGTGAGTTTAGGGAAGCAAAATTGTATTCTTTTAAGGCTACTTCTATGTAAGAGCAGCCCTTTGTATTTTTTTGGGGGGGGCTACTATTTATTTTTGGTGTGGAATTTGAATAGTCGCTGTCTCTTTCTTCAGTGTGAGCAGGCTGTTATCCCCAGGATGCTCAGTGTGTTTTCAGGGAGAAGGAGGCAATGAGTAGGGCCAGCAGTCAGTGCCTGGTCTCTGGACTCTCAACAACAGCAAGAACCTGCAGGAAGGTGACAGAGGCTACTCCTAGTTGCAGGGCCCTGGGAAGTAGTAATGAGCTCTAGGCAGATCTACAAGGTGTCCAGAACATTTGGCAGTAGCAGCAGCAGGGTGCATGAGTTCCCAGGGGAGTGAGATCAACAACAGCTAGTGTTCCATTGCAATGCCCTCCTCTCAACTGCACGTGGTGCCTGTTCAGGGACCCCTAGTGGTAGCGGACCACGACCACCTCTGGAGTCAGTGATAACTGTGGTGGTTTGCCTCCATCCCTTGTAGACCATGCATGAAACACTCCATCTCACTTAGCCCACATGGAAGTGCTGCACAGGCTGCCTCTAGTTGCAGAATCCTGGGAAGTGATAGAGACCAGGCACGTGGGTACCGCCTGGAGCATTCAGCAGTGGCAGCAGCAGGGCCAGTGTGTTCTAGGGGTGTGAGACCACCAGCAGGTGGTATTTGGTCACAGTGCGCTCCTCTGTGGTGCTCTTGAGGCGACTGGGGCTGCAAGTGGTGCCTGTTCATGGACCCCTTAGTCGTAACAGGCCACTCCCACATCTGGAGTCAGAGATAACTGCAGTGGTTTGCCCCTGTCTCCTGTAGACCATGCAAGAAGCACAAAGCACCTCGTCCTGCTTAGCCCCCACAGGAGGTGCTGCACAAGCTGTTCCTAGTTGCAAGTTCCTGGAAAGTGACAGTGATCAAGTATCTGGGCAATTCCTGGAGCATTTGGCAGTGGCAGCAGCAGGGCAGGTATGCTCCCAGGGGAGCGAGACCAACAACAGGTGTGTTCCATCGCAGTGTCCTTCTTTGTGGTGCCCTCTGAGGTGGTTGGGGCTGCGAGTGATTTTTGTTCAGGTATCCCCAGTGGTGGTGGGCCACGCCCACCTCAAGTCAGAGATAACTGTGGTGGTTTGCCCCCCCCCCGTCACCTGCAGACCACGCAAGAAGCATGCTGTCCCACTTAGCCTATGCAGGAGGTGCTGTACAAGATGCTCCCTGTTGTAGGGTCTTGGGAAGAGACAGTGATCAAGTGTCTTGGTGCTGCCCACAGCATTTGGCAGTGGCAGCTGCAGGACAGGTGTGTTCCCAGGGGAGTGAGAGCAACAGTGTATGGTGCCTAATTGCAATGCCCTCTTTTTTTTTTTTTTTTTGGCCAACCCCTGAGGTGACTGGGGCCGCAGGTGGAGCCCACTCACAGGCCCCGAGTGGTGGCAAGCCACGCCTCCCTCTGGCCTCTGAGATGATCTCTGTGGTCTGTTCCTGCCACTTGTAGATTGTGCAAGAGACACCACGTCACACTTAGCCCCCTGATGCCATTAGCCCACACAAGATGTACCTGGCCACCGGTAGCCTGCACAAGAAGTGCTCAGTCTCCTGTAAATGAGCAAGAGGCTTCTTGTTGCCTGTAGCCTGCTCCAGAGTCGCCCCACCCTCTGAGAGCAGACATGTGTGTGCATGCTCAGATGCAGGGAATTTCCTATGGTGGTCAGCCCCTCCTCCTCTCGCCCTCCCCAACAATGGCACCTTGCCTCTCCTGTGGGCCCAGACCTTCTCCTCAGTTCCCTCTGCCATGGCGTTCCACTCCACAGCCCATGGTGCACTGCTCCTTAGCCTCTTAGGCTGTCCCACATAGCCAGCCCCAGTCCTCTCTACAGGACTGACCTCTGGAGCCTAAGTCTCAGCTCCCAGCCCCCACCCAAGAGTCTCAGGCTGTGGTGTCCGGGACTGTGGTTCAGATGATCTGTGTGGCTCTCACTTTGCTTTGTCCTCCTCAGTCCAGCTGCTGTGCTTTCCTTGACAACTCTGAGGTCCCTCCATCTAGGCTGATTTTTCCATTTTTCCTTTTATACTTCACAGCTCCCTCAGGAATACTAGTTCTGTCCTGATTCCTCTTCTCTCTCTCTCTCTCTCTCTTTTTTTTATCTACTCAGTTATGTCCAGAGTTTCTTGCCACTTTTTCTTTGCCCTTTTCTTCTGCCCACATTCAGTTGATGTTCTGTGGGAGTCGTTTTACATGTAGATGTGTTTTTTTGATGTGTTTGTGGGAGAAGGTGAGCAAGATCTCTTACTCCTCCACCATCCTGCTCCACCTCCAGGCTTTTGTATTCTAAATTACAGAGCCCAAAGTCTCTGTCTCAAGAAATATAATGGAAAGGGTCAGTATACTCTTTCTCCTCATCAGGTAAGTCATCAGAACAATGAAAGGGACCTTAATGTAGGACCAGAGCAGTAGATTCCTGTATAGGCCCCAACACTAAGGGAGCTACATTAGTTTGGTACCTTATGACCAATCAGGCTAGTCAAGATTCTCTCCCTCAGGTAGAGAGTCAGAGGTAGTGTGGTAGTACGGAAACTGCTTGGCTATTGGATGTGATAGGGAATAAAATACATCCCAAATTCTTTATACTTTGTCTATTAGAATCTCAAAATTTCCATTTTACTAAAATTTGAAGACTCAAAGAAAAGTTTCATTCAGAAAATGCAGGCAGACTCAATTTTGAGAGTTCCTAAAACATGAAGCTTATCTCACAAGCTGAGATAAGCCACATACTGATTTTCATTATCAGATATAGGAATTTCTTGTTTTTATTAAAACTGACTCAACTATAGCCAAATCATAATTGCAGACTGTCAAGCAATTATACATTAACAAAATTAACAACCACAAGAAATGAATAAGTGTTCCTAGAAATGTACAATCTCCTAAGACTGAATCAGGAAGAAACAGAAAATAAGAACAGACTGATTACCAGTAATGATATAGAATCCATAATTTTAAAACTCCCAACAAACAAAAGTCTAGGATCAAACAGCTTCACAGGTGAATTCCACATTTAAATTTAAAGATTTGACAATTATTCTCAAACTATTCCAAAAACTTGAAGAGGAAAAATGCTTCCAAACTCATTCCCTGAGTCCTGCATCATCCTGATACTGAAGCCAGACAGCAATACCACAAAAAAGAAAATCACAGGCTAATATCACTGTTAAACACAGACATGGTGAAAAATCCTCAACAAAATACCAGCAAACCAATTTCAATAATACGTTAAAAGGATCACATACTAGAGTCAAGGGGGATTTATCCCAGGGATGCAAGGATGTTCAAAATCTGCCAGTCCATCAACATTTTATGCTACATTAACAAACTGAAGAATGAAAATCATAGGATCATCTCAATAGATACGGAAAATTCTTTTAAAAAATTTAACATCATTTATGATAAAAAGTCTCAACAAAGTGGAAAAGAGGGAAAACACCTCAACATAATAAAGGCCATATATGATGAAGCCATAGCCAACAGCATACTCAGTGAAGAAATGATAAAAGCTAAAAGCATTTCAGTAAAAATCACGAACAAGCCGAGAGTGCCCACTCTCACCACTTTTATTCAACAAAGTGTTGGAAATCATAGCCATAGCAATCAGGTAAGAAAAAGAAATGAAAGGAATACAAATTGGAAAGGACAATGTAAAACTGTCACTGTGGATAACATGATACTACATAAAGAAAATCCTAAAGACACCACCAAAAAACTATTATAAGAAATGAATTAAGTTGCAAGATACAAAGTTAATATATAGAAATCTGTTGCATGTCTAAATACTAATAACCAATTATCAAAACGAGAAATTAATAAAACAGTCCTATTTAAAATTGCATCAAAAAGAATAAAATAGTTAGGAATAAATATAACCAAAGAGGTTAAAGACTTGTACTCTGAAAACTGTAAGGCACTGATGAAAGTAATTGAAGACAAGGAAGTTTCCTTGTGGCACAGTGGGTTAAGGATCTGGCACTGTCATTGCTGTGGCTCAGGTCACTGCTGTAGTGTAGGTTCAGTCCCAGGCCCGGGAACCTCCACATGTCATGGATGTGGCCAAAAAATAAAGAAATAAAATGACATAAAATAAAAAAGGAATTGACAATGACATAAGAAAACGCTGTACTCATGGACTGGGAAAACCAATATTGTTAAAATGACCGTATTACCCAAGGCAATCCACAGATTCGGTGTAATCCCTAGCAAAGTCACAATGGCATTTTTCACAGAGTTGGAACACATAATTTTTTAAATTATGGAAACATAAAACACCCTGAATAGTCAAAGCAATCTTGACAAAGAAGAATAAACTGTACTACAAAGTTATAGCAATCAAAGGTACAGTGGCACAGAAACTAACACATAGTCAATGGAACAGAACAGAGAGCACAGAAATGAACCCACATTTATATGATCGATTACTATATGACAAAATGAGGCAAAAACATACAATGGGGAAAGACAGCCTCTTCAATAAATGGTGTTGGGAAAGCTGGACAGCAACATGCAAAAGGATAAAACTGGAATATTTTCTCACACCATAAACAAAAATAAATTCAAAATGGATTAAAGACAAATATAAGTTCTAAAATGATAAAACTCCTAAAAGAAAACATAGGCAGTGCTCTCTGACATCTCAGTAGTCCTTTTTTGACCTGTCTCCTCAGGCGAGGGAAACAAAAGCAAAAACAAATAAATGGAGCTATACCAAATTAAGATTTGCTGAGCAAAACCAAACAGAAAGACAGCCTACTGAATGGAAGAAGATCTTTGCAAATGATGTATATAAGGGGTTAATATTCAAAATATACCAAAAACTCACATAACTCAACATAAAAAAACCTGATTAAAAATAGGCAGAAGATCTGAATAGACATTTTTCCAAAGAAGACATACAGATGGCCAACAGACACACTGAAAAGATGCTCGACAACACTAATCATCATGGAAATGCAAATTAAAACCACAAAGAGGTATCACCACACAGCTGTCAGAAAGGCCATCATCAAAAAGACAACAAAGCAGGTACTGACAAGGATGTGGATAAGAGGGTGGAACTGTGTACTGAGGGTGGAATTGTAAGCTAGTATAGCCACTGCAGAAAACAATTTGCAGTTTCTTTAAAAAAATTAAAAACAGAACCACCATCTGATCAACAATTTCAGTTCTGTGTATTTACTCCAAGAAAACAGAAATACTAATTCGAAAAGATATGTGTACACGAATGTTTACGGTAGCTTTATCTACAACAGTCAAGATATGGAAGCAACTGATGTCAAGATAAGTGTGCACTGATCGATAAAAAAGGATAGAGAAGATGTGAGATACATACATACATACATACATACACACACACACACACACACACACACACAATGGAATATTATAAGAAATTGTGCCATTGTGACAACATAGATGGATCTATGGGGTATGAAACTAAGTGAAATAAGTCAGACAGGTAAAGACAAATACCGTTTGATGGCACATTAATGTGGACTCTCAAAATCAAAACAAACAGAAGTTCCCATCGTGGCACAGTGGAAATGAATCAGACTAGGAACCATGAGGCTACAGGTTCAATCCCTGGGCTCGTTATGGCATTGCAGTGAACCGTGGTGTAGGTTGCAGACACAGCTCAGATCTGGCGTTCCTGTGGCTCTGGCGTAGGCCGGCAGCTCTAGCTCCAATTCGCCCCTTAGCTTGGGAACCTCTGTGTGCCTCTGGTGTGGCCCTAGAAAAAGCAAACAAAACAAAACAAAAAACAGACAAAAGAAAAGGGAAACTGACTTCTAGATACAGAGAACAAACTAGTGGGTGCCAGGTGGGAGGACGGTTCTGGGAGGTGGTGTGAAATAAATGAGGGGGACTAAGAGAAACAAACCTCCAATTATAAAATCTGTAATTTTACAGGGATGTAATATACAGCATAAGAAACATGGTCAATAATATTTTAATAACTTTGTACTGCGACAGATGGTTACTAGACTTGTAATCATTTCATAAGTATGCACATGTCAAATCACTGCACAGTACATTGAAAGTAATATAATATTGGACAACTATATTTCAATAAAAATAAAAATAAAACAAATGCATACACTAAGTCAAATGGGGAAAAACAAGTTCCACACGCCCTTTTACGGTCAAGCTCACCAAATGCCAGCGCCAGACAACCACTGATCAACTTTCTGTGACTACAGATTAACTGCCTGTTCTAGAATTTTATATAAATGGTATTATACAATATGTACTCATATGTACCTGGCTTCTGTCTCTCAATTTAAAATTTCAGAGATTCATCTGCCTAGTTGAGTTTCTCACTTATTCATTTCTTTTGATCAATAAACAACCTCCAGTTGTTTATCAATAAACAACTAACAATATTGCAATAGTTAGTCCATTCACATGGTAATGATCAACTATCTGGGTTGTTTCCAGATTTTGACTATTGTAAATAAAGCTGCTATGAAAATTCCTAAGTCTTTCTGTGTACATAGTGTTTTTCCTTCTCTTGGGTAAAGATCTAGGCATGGATTTGCTGGGTCATAGGGTAGTATATATTTAATTTTTTAAAAAAGTCTCATTTTCCTCTAGGTCTGACCCACAAACAGAATGGCTGCCAATTAGTTGTACAGCTGTAAAGGAAACTGTTATGTCACATTTTAGGATGAGCAGAAGGGGAACTTGCTTCTGGCCTTGGGGATGGGGCTGGAAGTAGGCTACAAATGCTAGAGTGAAGGACAGTTTTCTAGGGGGAAACATGTATGTGAGCAGTGAAATTCTTCCCATTTTTTTTCAGTCTCTTTACAGGTGTCCTCTGGTTTTACCCTGGAAGTAAAATGCCTGTTGTGGTTCCTGCTTGGGGATGGAGAAAGGGTAGAGGCTACAAAGCACCTGTCAACATCACCATTTGGTACAGAGACAGTCACTTAATCCCAGCTGGCTCCCCTTCCTCACCACTAGCCTCCCTGTCACTCTTGGACTGAGCCTGGAGTCTCTGGGGTTCCCTTTTTCTTAGGGGTAGATTCTGGGCTGCTGCTTCCTCTCTGTGATCATCCAACTTTCTGGGAATTTGTTGAACTTGCATTTCCTAACGGTCCTTTCTTCACTTCTGCTGGGTATGTTATGTTATTGAGATCTTGGTAGAGGAGAAAAATGATTATCTTTGATTTGTAGCCCTCACCCAGAAATCAATGGATCTGGTTCAGCACACCAGTCTTGTACTAAATCTTGTCACTGAAACTTCCCAAGCCAAGCTCATCATGACCCTGCTGTGTAACTCAACACATAACCTCTATTTCTTTACACACTCAAACTCCCTATCACATCCAGATAAACTTGCTTCTTTCTGAAGCGTGCTGTTGATTTCCACAATAATACTCTCGCCTGGTTTTCTCCTGCCTTTCTGGCCTCTCCTTTCAATCTCATTTCCACATTCTGGTTCTCTGCCCTTAAATGTGGTTCTTCAAGGTGCCACTTTAGGTCTTTGTGTTTTCTCACTCTATAGATTCTCCCTAAATCTTGTTGCCCAGTGTGCTTTTCTAAACCCCATTCTTGCAGTGTTTAAACAGTCCCTTTCCTGAGAAGTCTTTCCACACCCTCAAAGTTGAGGCAGTGTCTTCACAGCACTTAAAAACTATTCCAAAACTTCTCATACTACACCATAGTGCATACTCATGAATCTGTTTCCTTTTCCAAGCTTAAGTCCTCCAGCCTTCATCGAGAACAGCTCACCTGGCATATGGGTGGTGATCAATAAATATTCGCTGGATTGAACTGAGATGATAGATATTTTAAAATGGTTTGTGTTTTATCCATGTTATTACTGGGAATAATTGTAAAATTTGCACTTTGAAGAAAAAAAGAACTGCCAGGGGAAGATAAACCACCAGTTAATCACAGAAAATAAAATTCTTAATTGTATAAATTGATGAGGCAGTGCAGAAATTAATGATGTACATTTTCATGTGAAAATTATATCCTCTTCATTCCTTGGCACCTACATAGAGCCAAAAGAGATACAGAATTCTACCATCAAAAAGTCTCACACCCATGTCCATGGCAACATCACTCATGGAGGCCAGAAAGTGGAAGCAACTCAGGATTCCACTGATGGATAAATAAATGGATGAACGAGGTGTGTTACTGCATACAATGACTGATTATTCAGCCTTTAAAAGGAAGGAAATTCTGACCATGGTATACCATGGATGCAAGGTGAGGACATGCAAAGTGAAATAAGTCAGTCACAATAACACAGATAGTGTAGAACTGCATTTACATAAAGGAATAGAGTAGTTAAGTTCATAGGAAAAGAAAGAAGAATGGTGGTTGCCAGGGCTGGTAAGGATGCGGGGGGTGGAGAGTTATTATTTAATGGGTTCAGAGTTTTGGTTTTGCAAGATAAGAGTTATGAAGATGGATGATAGAGACAGTAGTACAAAAACGTGATTGTACTTAATGCCACTGAATCATACACTTAAAAGGGGTTAAGATGGCAAATTTTCTTTTTTTAATTAAAGTACGGTTGATTTACAATGTTTCTTCAGTTTCTGCTGTACAGCAAAGTGACCCAACTACACACAGTTCCTTGTGCTGTAGGCACCCGTTGACCATCCATTCCAAATGTTACAGTTTGCATCCAAAAATCCCAAACTGCCCATCCATTCCACCCACTCCCTCCTCCCCACTGGGAACCACAAGTCTGTTCTCCTTGGCCATGATCTTTTTCTGTTTTGTAGATAGGATCATCTGTGGCATATTTCAGATTCCACAAATAAGTGATATCATATGATAGTTGTCATTTTCTTTCTGGCTTATTTTACTTAGTATGAGAATCTCTGGTTGCATCCACGTTGCTGCAAAAGGCCTTAGTTTGTCTTTTTATATTGCTGTGTAGTAGTACATTTTATATAGGTACCACATCTTAATCCATTCATTTGTTGATGGACATTTAGGTTGTTTCCTTGTCTTGGCTATTGTGAATAAGTGCTGCAGTGAACATAGGGGTACGTGTATCTTTTTGAATGAATGTTTTATCTGGATATCTGCACAGGAGTGGGATTGCTGGATCATACGGTAGTTCTATATTTAGTATTATGAGGTACCTCTATACTATTTTCCATAGTGGTTGTACTAATTTACATTCCCAACAACAGTGAAGGAGGGCACTCTTTTCTCAACACCCTCACCAGCATTTGTTATTTCTTGACTTATTAATGATGGCCATTCTGACTGGAATGAAGTGGTACCTCATTGTACTTTTGATTTGCATTTCTCTAACGTTTAGTGATGGTGAGCATTTTTTCATCTGTACGTCTTTTTTAGAGAAATGTTTCTTTAGGTCTTATTCACATTTTTCAATTGGGTTGTTTGTTTTTTTGTTGTTGAGTTATATGAGCTGCTTATATATTTTGGAGATTAGGCCTTTGTCTATTGCATCATTTGCAAAGATTTTCTCCCATTCTGTGAGTTGTATTTTTTTTTTTATGGTTTACTTTGCTGTGCAAAGGCTTGTAAGTTTGATAGGTTCCATCAGGTTTATTTCTGTGTTTACTGTCATTATTCTAGGAGGTGGATCAAACAAGATGTTGCTGAGATTTACATCTAAGAGCATTCCTTTTTTTTTCCCCTTAGGAGTTTTATAGTATCTGACCTTATATTTAGGTCTTTAATCCATTTTGAGTTTATTTTTGTGTATGGTGTTAGAGAGTGTGCTAATTTCACTCTTTAATATTCATTTTTTCCAGTTTTCTAAGCACCACTTATTAAAGAGACTATCTTTCTTCCACTGTATGTTCTGTCCTCCTTTGTCATAGATTAGTTAACCACAGGTGCCTGGGTTTATTTCTGGGCTTTCTATCCTGCTCCATTGATCTATAATTCTGTTTTTGTTCCAGTACCACATTGTTTTGGTAACTGTAGCTTTGTAGTATTATTTGAAACCAGGGAGGCTGATTCCTCCATTTCTATTTTTCTATTTCAATATTGTTTTGGCTACTTGGGGTCCCTTGTGTTTCCATACATATTTTAAAATATTCTGTTCTGGTTCTGTGAAGAATGTCTTTGGTAATTTGATAGGAATTGCACTGAATGCACGGATTGCCTTGGGTAGTACAGCCATTTCAATATTCTCAAAAACTGGCAAATCTTAAATGATGCATATATTACCACAATTTAAATTAAAATAAAAGTCACAAAATGCACACAAAAGAATTGCAGGCTGTCATTTCTGACCTACAGAGCCTTCTCTCTTTATCTGGGAGTCAGCTATTGTGAAAGCAAAACTTCCTCATATACATTTTATCATTAAAGATAAAACTCCACTCAGTACTCCAAGTGTTAAGTTTTTCTGGTTTGACTTTTGACATGGAGGTCGCACCAAGATGCTCACAGACTTATCTACTAGAACTCACAAGGTTGCACCACCTGGGAAGTGCACCTTAGAAGCTCTTCTGGTCCAGGCCTGTCTTCCTTGGCTACTGGGGTGAGTCTCACTGGGCTAAGGTAGTAACCGTATACTTACCGACTCAGTTTCTAAATAACTTCTTATTCACTGCTATCTGGGTATCTGATTTTAGTTCTGCTTCAAGCCTGTTTGAATTATTTCTCCATAATGGATGTCTGATTTTCTCAAACAAACGAAAAGTAGCAAGAGGTTGGTGTTCATCCATTCAGTATTGTCTGTCTACACCTACTTATCTATAACCAGGTCCACAGTGTACCAAGACCGGGGGCCTATCTCTATCAAGTTGTTAAGAGGGTTGTCTGTGGTACATCCTGTGCTACTGTTAGGATTTTTTTTCCTAGCTGTAGAAGAATTCTAAAATGCCTTGCCTATGAATGCCTTTCCTGCAAAGGCTGTTTAAATATGTGTTTGTGTCTGATTTGACTGGACCTATGAATGGAGTTTCCAGTACGATCACTCTCTGGAGTTTGTACATCAGAAAATCTCTGTCCTCCTTACAGAGGAACAGTGTTGGGAAACACTCCTCCACGGGTCCCTCGATGGGACTCAGATAGTTGTACTAATGTAAATTAGTACAAGCAATGAGGTCGGGCTGTATAGCACAGGGAACTATATTCAATCACTTGTGATAGAACATGATAGAAGATAATATGAGAAAAAGAATGCGTACACACACACACACACACACACACACACGACTGGGTCATTTTGCTGTACAGCAGAAATTGACAGAACATTGTAAATCAACTCCAGTAATTTTTTTTAAAAATATCTTCCTCTGGAACAAAGAGCAAGCCTGTTTACTTCTTGCTGTTAAATGGTAGGTTCCCCAAGCTAAGTGTTCCGGTCATGTAACACACCACACTGCATGTGCAAGCACCCATCCTATCCTCCACATCTGCCTGGGGGAGTTGGGACTCAGAGAACTCAGAGATAATATGCAGATACTTTGGCTACTCCTCTTTTTCTAAGAGCCTAAAATAGCCTTTTATCTATGAGGCAGGAGTCCTGTGTCTTCCTTCAGCATTCGTGAAATGGTGGCAATCTAACTTGTAAGTCGGCAAACCGGGAAAAAATCCAATTAATATTGTCACAATTCTCACCAAACTGATCAATCTCAATCACAATTAATAAAGCACTTTTGTAGAAACTGACAATGTCACTATAAAATATATATATATATAAATGCAAAGGACCAAAAATATCCAGAACAGTCTTGACAAAGAAGAACAAAGCTGGAGAACTTAAAAGTATCTGACTTCAAGTGTTACTTTAAAAGTAACCCAGATAATGTGATATGGGCACAAGGATAATCAACGGAAAAGAATAGAAAACTTGGAAATAGACCAAGTCCATCTACAATCATTTGACTTGCAAAAATCTTTCCAACAAACAGGTCAAAAATAAATGGATATCCATGTGGTCTCAAAATAATCTTTGAGACAGTATTTTATACTAAGTAAAAAATAATGAAATTGATTATGTACATAAAATATAAAAAATCTGATAATACAGAACTTCTATAGGGAAATATAAGAGAAATTATTTAATAGTTGAGGCAAAGGAGTCTTGGGACACAGAATGCAATAATCAAAACAGAAAATGATAACCTGGTCTTCATCAAAATTTAAAACTACTGCTCAACATAAGACCTCCCTATGGAAATAAATAAGCAAGCCATAGACTAGGAGATGACATCCACTAATTACATATCTGATACATGCCTGGTACCCTGGATATATAAAGAACAACAATTCCACAGATAAACAACCAGTTGATAAGATGCAAATTTCAATTCATAATCATGTGAACAAATGCTTAACATTATTAGGCATCAGGAAAATGTAAACTAAAATCACAAAGAGACACAATCACATAACCACTATAATGAAAAAAAGAATTAAACAGACTGAAAGATCAAATGTTGGCAAAGATATGGAGCAATCAGAACTCTCACCCATTATGGTGGGAGAATAAAATGCTATGACTTTGGAAAAAATTCCTGCTATTTCTTATAAAACTAAGCATATACTTATTCTATGACTTAGCAATTTTATTCATAGATACTGATACGAGAAATGGAAAAGAATATAGTACAAGAAAATCCATGATAGCCAAAACCTGGAAACAGTCTCAGTGTGTACCATATGAAAATGAGTATCTTCTACAACTAAAGATATAAAGAAGAAACCATAATGAGTGAGGCAGAGGTGCCATATACTCAAGACCTAGACCTCCAGGTGGGCAACCCATAAACAGAAGGATAATTACATTGCAGAGGTTCTCCCTAAGGAGTGAGTAGTCCAAGCCCCACATCAGGCTCCCCAGTCCAGGGGTTCTGGCATCAGGAAGACAAGCCCCCAGAACCTTTGGCTTTGAAGACCAGCAGAACTTACTTTCAGGAGTCCAAGAGGGCTGTGGGAAATACGGACTGCACTCTTAAAAGGCACACGCAGAATCTCACACACTCTGAGACCCAAGGCAGTAGTAGTCATTAGAAGACTGGTTAGACCCACCCACTGATCTTTGAGAGCCTCCCGGAAAGGCAGGAAGGAACTAGAGCTCACCCTGGGCATACAGACATTGGCAGCAGTCATTTAGGGGAGCTTGTTCAGCCACATGGACCCTGGTGCTGGCAGATGCCATTCTGGAAACCTCCCTCTAGCTTATTAGCTCTGGGATCTGGCCCTGCCCACCAGTCTTTCAGCATCAGTACTGGCCAAAGCAACCAGCCAGGTGGAGACAGCTCCAACCACTAGCAGACTTGCAGCTTTGACCCCTGAGCTCAGATCTGCCCTGGGGACACTGCCTCATCCACCAGAGGGGCCAGGATGTCAAGACTGGCTCCACACACCAGTGTCTTAGCACTAACTCAGCCATACCTCCTGAGCCCTGCAGCCAGAGACCCTGGGACCTGACTCCACCCACAGGGGTATACACTAGCCCCACCAGTGGGCCAGCGCCAACATCCAGGATCCTGCAGCCATTGGCCTCATGACTCAGCCCCACTGCCAGTGGCCAGAAATCTGGCAGTGCCTTTGAGTCTTTTCTTAAAATACTTCTGTTACACTTTAGTTTACCTCTCTGTCGCTAGACATTTGTTGTCCAGAGTCTAAACATACTCAAATGACTCAAAGACAAAAAAAGAATGAAACCACTGACAACTCAACCTGAAAAATCACATTTCAGCAAGCAACTTCATCTTCAAGGAGAATCAACAGTGGTGAAGGTGCGGATAATCCTTGCACCCTTTCCTGCAAGCTTTGGATGAAGGAGATCCAAAACGAGAAGGGGCAGGGTGCTAAGAATACACGTTCTCACAGTCTAGGGAAAGGCTGACGGTTTGCTAGCCATGCCATCAAGTAAGCGCAAAACCAGTTTCAAATCATTTTATCAGTTGCTCACATCAGGAACCACACTGCTGAAAGCCAACCAATACGATCTGCCTTCGGAAAAGCCAGGGGGTTGAGATGGGCATGAGACTTACCAGCAGGAGACTCAAACTTCAGTAAAGCATTGTTGTGGCCGAGGGTAATCAAGACGGATTCCTGCCCCACACAGCAACATTCAGTGTCTCTGTTGAGGGAGCATTTGAAGACACAGACGCCATCAGCTATCAAGGGTGGGAGAAATTAAAAAAAAAAAGGATTAGGAAAATCAATTCTGAGCAATTTAAAAAAGTTTGGCCATTCCTACCTTTCTCCCTTTTTTCAAGGCTCCCCATTTCTATCTTTTGTTTTTTGGCCATGCCCACAGCGTGCAGAAGTTCCCAAGCCAGGGATCAAACCTGAGCCACAGCAGTAACAACGCTGGATCCTTAACCTACTACACCACCAGGGAACTCCTCTATCCTCTTAAAAGAATGCCTCCTGGGATATATGTGAATATGAGGATGAATGTAACCATGACCAAAATCCAATTATTTACACATGGGTTCGTGCAGGGCTTAAAACTAACTCTTCTCTCCTGCCTTTTGGTACAGGGGTCCATTCTCTATAATCCCTGTATTCTCCACATCATTTTGTATCTCTTGACACCATCCCAGGAGAGATCAGGTAATGTTTTCATAGGTGATTCTTAAGCACCTACTATGTGCCAGAAATATAACAAGTCTTCTCTGTAAGTATCATCACTGCCAATGTTCCTAGGTGTATACAAGGAACAGATTTTAGGTCCAAAATATGCACAGTTAAAAAGTGGCAGAACTGGAGTTCAAGCCCAGGTGTTTGACTCCATGCTATGTTCTTCCTGCCACCATGTGCAAGCAGGGAGCTTCATTTCTGCAATTCAGAACCTGTGCTAAGTGGCTATGGTCTCATCAGATTCATCCATAGGTAACTGGTAACTAACTCTCAATTCCTCTTTTTACAGGTGAGACGGGCCTTTTGCCTTGAGGTTACCATAGTGTGGTAGCAAAAGCAATGAAACTTGCAGTTTTGCTTTCATCTTTGATATTTACTATCCAAGGAACTTCAATAACATAGTCATTCTGAGCTACATTTTTTCATCAATATAAAAAAAAACATTGACGCTGATTTCACAGGCTTTTTGTGAAGGCTCAATAATAAAGGTGAAATAATTTCTAAGATGCTATTAAAACAAAAAAGGGCTATTATTATTTCTCTCAGGAATAGATCCTAGTTTCTATTCTTAATGTTTTCCATTCTCCCTTACAAAATTAAATACGTGTATTAACTTAAAAATATAATTATATATAAAATTCTGTTACACATGAGCATATGCATATTCAAAACACAGATACACAGAGTTAAAATGACCAAATATTTTCAAATATTTTCATCCATGATTTCAATTAAGTAAGTACCTCCTGACGGAAGCATTCACAAATATTTTTCACAAAACGTCTTGGCTGGTTAAACAGTGCAGATGTTTTGAAAACATTTTCTGGCATGCATCACGATTGCAGGTTTAGATACTACAGCCTAGTGAGTGTCTAAAAGGCACACGTGTCTCCTTGCAGGGAGGGAAGCCATGAATGTAGACATAAGGGCAGGAAGCCTGGGTCTCCTTTAAACAATATGGGGCTACTGTTTGTTTGTTTGTTTAGGGTTTGTTTTTGAAATCATAAGAAATAATTTTCCCAAGAAATCAGAGTTTCTAGCATTTATCAATTATTTCTTTTATTGTTTAGAGGTTGAATAAAAGAGGAGGACCGTAGGTTTCTTCAGTCCCTTGTCCATACAGGACAGTAGAGTCTGTGAGCTCTTTGTGGGCAGGGACAATTTTATATTTTCACAATCAATACCTTTTATTTTCTCTGAATCAAAACCTAGCCCAGTACTGCATACTTAATAAATGCATGTTGAATCAGTGAAACTATTTCTCTATGTGTTGACTGCATACCACCCTAGAATAGGTTAAAAAAAAAAAAAGCTTTACTTTTACCTGGTTCAATTCTTCCTAACAAGATAGGCTCAGAATTTTTTTATTTATTATTGTTTATTTGTTTCATTGTGACTTGATTAGAATATAAATTGAATAGCTTTTCCTCCTACTTTTATAAACTGTGAAACACCTCTCCATATAGCCTCTTTTCTTTTTATTTTATTTATCTATTTTCCTTTTTTGGCTGCCTGCCCCACAACATATGCATTCCCAGGCCACACTTGTGACTTATGCCACAGCTGTGGCAACACGGGATCCCACTGTGGTAACCCAGATCCTTAACCTACTATGCTGGGCTGGGGATCAAACTTGTGTCCCAACACACCAGAGATGCTGCCGATTCTGTTGCACTACAGCAGGAATTTCATATCCTCTTTTCTTCATCCTCTCTCTACGCTCTGTCTAAATATGATTGGAAAATGTCCTTTTAAGCATGCAACAAAATCCAGAAAGTAGTGGTGATTACTGAAAATTTTAAAAACCTACATATGGCAAATTTTTAAATACTTTAAATGAAATTAAATTGCAATGATAAACTAGGAAAATATTTTCAACATACATAACAAAGACTCAGTATCCCCAATATACAACTAGTAGAAAAAAATACGAAGCAAGCAACCCTTCTAAAAGTTTAGTAAAGGGCTCAATAGACAACTGGCAACTAGAAAAATGCTGATAGCAAAGAAATGTGAGAAAATAATGAATCTCAGAAATAAAGAAATGTGTAAGACAATGAGATCATGCTTTTCATATCTCACTGTTAAGTTTGTAAAAATGTAAAGTGATGAAATCAAATGTTAGAGAATATGTGAGAAAACAGTGACTGGCAGTTATTCGGAATGCAAATTCCTCTATTTCTGGAACATATTCTGCCCATATGGCTCAAAATTTAAAACCTATGTACTCTTTGTTAGACACTCTACTGATAATACAATTTCGTGGAGGATGTACTTTATCAAGTGTGGATAAATGTATATTCAAGGGCACTCATCTTAGAGCTGTTTATTATAGCTACCAAATGCAAAGAAGCTAAGAGCCCATTACTTACATGGTTGCTTAAATCACACATGGTACCTCCATGCTAAGGTGGAAGAACAATGCGTATGTATAATACTGCTGCAGCAATTTAATGTTGTATTTATCTTTGGAGAAAACTATTTTATTTTTTTTTCTTTTTTTTTTCTCTTAATGGATTTTATTTCAATTATAGGTGTGCATAAATCATCACAAGTCAATTTTACAGATTTTGTATCCCAAACCCCCAGTGCATCCCCCCACCCCCCCAGATTGTCTTATTCGAAAAACCAAGGTTTTCCAAAGTCTGTGAGTCATTGTCTGTTCTGTAAGAAGGTTCATTGTGTCTTTTAGTTTCCACATGTAAGCGGTATCATT
>PVHT020000022.1:7076878-7156850 GCA_004024745.2 Catagonus wagneri
ATACAAGCCTACCTCAGGAAACAAGAAAAAGCTCAAATAAACAATCTAACTTTACATCTAAAGCAGCTAGAGAGGGAAGAACTGACAAGGCCCAAAGTTAGTAGAAGAAAAGAAATCATAAAGATCAGAGCAGAAATCAACGAAATAGAAACAAAGAAAACCATAGAAAAGATCAATGAAACTAAAAGCTGGTTCTTTGCAAAGATCAACAAAATTGATAAACCCTTAGCCAGACTTATCAAGAAAAAAAGAGAGAGGACACAACTCAGTAAAATTAGAAATGAAAAAGGAGAAGTAACAACAGACATCACGGAAATACAAAGGATCATAAGAGACTACTATATGCAACTATATGGCAATAAAATGGAAAACCTAGGAGAAAACTATTTTAAAAGATATATACTGGAATTCCCTGGTGGCCTAGCAGGTTAGGGATCTGGCTTTGTCACTGCTGTGGCTCAGGTTTGATTCCTGGCCCAGGAACTCCCCCATGCCATGGATGCAGCCAAAAAATAAAATAAAATAAATAAAAGATATACACCAAAATGTCATCAACGGTTTCCCCCTGAAGAGAGAGATACTGTATCATTTTTATTTTTCTCCATAAAGTTCTACCTGGTTTGAATTTTCTATGTGACTAGTTATTTTTACAATAAAAAATAAAGAACAAGAAAACTATTCTCATCTAGTGTAAAAAAAAAGAAACACAGATAAAAGACACTACCAATTGCGAAAGTAGTTAGCATGTAACTACTAGAGTAATTAACACATTCTCATTCTTGGTGGGTATTACCAATCTTTTAATTTTTTTCATTTTTTAGATACTAATTGGTACTTCATTAATTAAAAATAATTATTTAGGACATTTTTGCATCCAGTATAATTCTCATTTTAAAAACCATTCATGGAATCGAATACTTTTCCCTGTATTATATTTTCTAATCTTATATCTTGTGTTGATTTCCTTTCCTGTTCTTTGACCATGTTAGTATATAAAACAAACATTCTGGAATTCCTGCTGTGGTACAGCAGGTTAAAGATCTAGAGCTATCTCTGTATCAGCTCAGGTTGCCGCTGAGGCTCAGGTTCAATTCCCAGCCTGGCACAGTGGGTTATGGATCCAGCATTGCTGCAGCTGTGGCATAGGTCACATCTGCAGCTTGGATGTGATCCCTGGCCCAGGAGCTTCCACATGCCTCCAATGTGGTCAAAAAAAAAAAAAATTCTAAGTATTTGTCAACTAACGTGATCAAGGTTAAAGTGCAGCTATCTTAGAGAAGAGCGTATTTATCAACCAAGAATTATCTCTTTCTCTCTCTTTATTACCATTATTATGGCTTTTTTTTCTTTGGCTGCACCTGCACCTGCACCTGCACCTGCATCTGCAAGCACAAGTTTGGGCCAGGGATTGAATTCAAGCCACAGCAGAGATAACATCAGACCCTTAACCCTCTGAACTACCAGGAACTCTGAGAATTGTGTCTTTTTAAATTTAAAGAATTTATATTGTAAAAATGACAAAATACAAAAAAAATTGTTGGGGAATACATATAAATCCAAGATCAGGAAATAGCATCAAACCAGTGAGACGCAGGGCTGGTGTGAAAATCATTTCCAACAAACACTGGACTAAGGGACTGGGCATCTATCTTTCTATCAAGTTATTACCAGCGATAATAACTCCCTTTGCAGAGCACTGTGATTCCCTCTGCACACACCTCATCGCATCTTTTCAGTGGCACAGAAAACTGCTGCTTCTGTGTATTCACTATCATTCTGCTTCTGAACTTTGCTCTCTTCAGCGACCCTCTCTGCTACCTCTTGAAGGGCAAGGCCTGAAACCCTCATGACAGCAAAGTAGAATAAGTTCATGTGCACAAAATTTAATCAGCTTTAGGAAAGCCGAGAGCCCTGTTATTCCCTCCTTGAGGAAAAGCCACTTGTTCTACCAGAGGACTCTCAAAGAAAATCATAGGGACAGTGATTACTCTATCCTCCACTGCAGCGTTATCTGACAAAACATCCAAAGGCACACAAAGACATCCAGAATCCACCCATTTCACAAGTGCATCCAAGAAAACATGGAAAATGCCATGCAGTAAAGTCAGGACAATTGTCCTTGACTCTCTTAACCAATACCTATATACCCCCTCTCCTTTTAGCCTACGTAAATGCAAAAGCTGAAGCTTCACAGGAAAGCTACAACACTAGTTGACCAGGAATATTAGATATCAGGCATGGTTTGGAACAAAGATTGAAAATACACTTTTATACGCTCATGACCCAATATCATGGCATTACACCAATTCTTTGCTAAGTAACTCCTTTAATATTTTTCTACCAAGAAACAGGAAGTTAGTCTACCTAAGGGATATTCCGTAGACATGGGTAATGTAAAAAAGGACTGGGAGTTCCCACTGTGGCACAGCAGATTAAGGACCTGTTATTGTCTCTGCAATGCTTGGATTTGATTCCTGGGCTGGGAATTTCCATATGCTGTAGGAGTGGCCAAAAAAAAAAAAAAAAAAAAAGGACTGCATAGAAAGCACCCATTATAGATGGAATAAAATATATAAACAACTGTGCTGTTATTTTTAACAAACTTAACCACAGAAAATGAGTGTAAGGGAAAAAGGACAGGATTATGAAACTCTAAGAACTCTAATATTAAAATCAGGCATCAATGATGAATAGCATAGTTTCCTAGAGGATAGGACACAACAGTAACAAATGATATATCCATAGCTTCTTCTGTTCTTCTACCTGGTAAAGAGAACTTTGTATTTGAAAGATCAGATTCTAAGCTTTTGCTTGCTAGAGTTATAAGAGTGAAGAAAAACTGAAAATGGATTGATTGATTCGGGTTGAAAATGGATTGATTGATTCAGGTTAATAGCAGAAAAGATTTGGAGGTCGTTATGGAGTGAGAACTGGGGTAACTGCCATATGTGAGAGACAAAGAGAGAAATAGGGGCTTTTGAAAACTCAGTTTCAAAATAACAATACTTAGTATCATAACTAATTATGATTACTGACACAGATGTGTAATTGTTTTACTGCTGTTTTGGTTTGGGGTCTGATTTGGTTTTGTACATGCCTTCCTCTACATTTTGTTTTGTAGTTACGCTAAGTCTGTATTGCAAGATTGTAACATTTGAGCACTAACTTTTTTTTTTTTTTTGTCTTTTTAGGGCCGCACCAGCAGCATATGGAGGTTCCCAGGGTAGGGGTCAAATCGGAGCTACAGCTGCTGGCCTAGACCTCAGCCACAGCAGTGCTGGATCTGAGCCACATCTGTGACCTACCTATACCACAGCTCACAGCAACTCAGTGAGTGAGGCCAGGGATCAAACCTGCGTCCTCATGGATACTAGTCAGATTCGTTTCCGCTGAGCCAGCATGGGAACTCTATTTGGGCACTCATTTAATAACTCTTTAATGCTCCCCACCAATCCTATGTAGAGACCTCTCTTAGTCTTTTTGGTTGCCAAACTCATTTTCTTTTGGAATCTTAGGAAGGGCTTGCTGAAACAGTTTTTTCAGTAGATTCCTTAGGAGGGGTCATGAGAACAATATTCCCTGAATTCTTGCATGCAACTCATTGTCTTTGTTTTTTATATTTTTGAGGATCAGTTTCTCTGGATATAAAATCATTGGTTCACATTTTCTTTCCCTGAAGATCTCTAAAATGCTGCTCCATTTTCTTCTAGCATTATTTGTCATTACTGTCAAAAAGTCTAGTGATAATCAAATTTTCTTTCTCTTAACAGTTAACATGCTAATGTTGTCTAGATTCTAAAGGACTTTTTTCCCCTCTTTCTTCAAAGGTCAGTATTTTTTTTTTTTACCAGGATGTGTTTTATGCTGGCCATAGTAGGTCAATATTTTCAGGTATAAAGTTTATTCCTTCAACCTACATTTTCAGTTATTTCAGCCAGTTTCTCTGAATTGAAATCTTGGTATTTGTTTCTTTGTTCTGATATCTTCTTCAGAGACTCTTACATGTATGTTGGATCTTCTTTGCTTAATTTTCTAACTTTCTTTTGAATTCTGTTTGTTTTTAGAGTCCCTCTTACATTTTAGAAAACATCCATCTTTTCTCTTTTATTTGCTGTATTTTTTGTTCCTTCTAGTTTAATCTTAATTTCTAAAATCATTATTTTATTTCTAATTATTTCCTGAATTTTGTCATTTCATTTCTAATTCTGATTTGTCATTATTATGCCCTGTATAATTTCTAATTATTTCCTGAATTTTGTCATTTCATTTCTAATTCTGATTTGTCATTATTATGCCCTGTATAATTTTCTTATTGTCTCAATTTGTTTTGTAAATTAATCTCACAGACGTATTTTTGGAGTATGTCTTTAGATTTTGCTTTCATTGTTTCCCTGTCTACCTTTTTTCTTAGAGTAATTCTGTATGGAATTTGACTTCAATATTATTTTGTTGCTCATTTTAATGTAAATATCATTTTCCTGAACTTTTAAAAGTATGGTAATTACACATACAGTTTTATCGGAAAATATCAAATTCTTTTCTCCAGTGACTGTGATATTAAACACTCATATCGGCAATGGAAAATTGGTTCAGTTTCTCTACATATCTAACAATGTTCGCTGTTTTTCCTTTAGACATTCTGATAGTGGTATTTCTTTGTGAGCTTCATTTGCATATCCCTGATGGAAAATGATGCTAAACATCTTTTCATGTGCTTATTTACCACCTGAATATCCTCTCCTGTGAATATCTGTTTATGTCATACTCATTTTCAAAATGGATTGGTTTGAGGGGGCACTGTTTTGTTTTGTTGGTTTTTGGGTATTCTTTACTATTGAATTTTGAGTGTTTTTCATATATTCTAGATACTGGTCCTTTGTCAGATATGTGGCTTGCAAATATTTTTTACCATTCTGTAGAGTGTCTTTTCATTCTCTTCCTAGGATTTTTCTAAGAGTGAATTTTTAACTTTGATAAAGTCCAATTTATCAATTTTTCCTTTTATGGATCATCTTTCAGTGTCAAGCCCAAGAAATCTTTGCCTGAATCCCTTGACCTTGCTTGTTCTATCACTTCATTACATCTTAACAGGACAATGGTGACAGCTTCTCCACTGTTATCTGCTCCAGCGATTGAAAATGAGTTCATGCTACTCGAAGCTACCAGATTACAATTACTGAAGCACATATGCAGTCATTGCAATGCTCTGCTCAAACCTTCAAAGATTCCCCACTGAATATTAAAGTACAGACTCTCCTGCCTGGAATTGTAAATCCCCATGCACCTTTCCTGCTTTTATCCAACCAATCTACAACCCCCTAAACATACACCTTACTCTAGCCAAACTAATTACCAGCTGCTCTGCAAGAAGAGCTTATAATTACGGTTGCAGTAGAGAGGTAAACTGGAAGAGCAGAACTTCGGAAGTGATAAAGAAAATCAGTTCTGCCACTGAAAACACTGCTCTAATTTATCAACGTCCATTTTAAATGCCAACACCCCTAGGCATCTCTCATAGACGTCCCCAACTAGTATATGTTATCTCCCTTACTTCACTAACCCAACAGACTTTTAACCTCTGTTACAGCACTTAGATTACTTTCCCTGTTGCAGCATAGTCTTAAACATTTTGCAACATGTCAGACCATATACATGGGCAGGAACTATGTCCTTCTAAAGTTCCTTGGTGGCTCAGGGGCATTGTCACTGCTGTGGCTCAGGTCATTGCTAAGGCATGGATTTGATCCTTGGCCTCCAAACTTACACATGCATAGGTGTGGCCAGAAAGAAGAAGTTAACTTTAGGAATTGTATCCTTCTTGTCTGTGAGTCCCCTGGAGGACCTGATACACAGCAGGGACCTCACCTGCTATGGTGAATGAAACTACCATCAGCATCACTCCAGTTCAGACACATATGGCCTGTATGTCATTTCCACTGCTGACAACAAAGTACAAGGACAAACTCATCTTTTTAGCTTCTGAATCAGCTTAAATATTTTTGTGACCATTCTCTCTTTTCTTCCACATACTTCTCTCCACACATGACCACAGCAGAAAGAATAAACACTAAAACCAACTTCATCATGAAATTTTAAACACCTCTGTGACTAATATTTTCAAATCAGAAGGAAGTAACATTTCATACTGCCTTTGATGAAAAAGTCTGCCACTTCCCTAACAGCTTCTCTAGGAGCCTACTGCTCCCTCAAATTTGCAGTGCTTTTCTGAGTAACCCTTCAGCTCTGCCTGTCATTTCTCATGGTAGGAAAGTGACTAGGTGCCAGAGAGCCATTGTTACTAGGAATTCAGGAAAGGGGTAGTGGATCTTGTTCTTTTGTAGTGGATCTTGTTCTTTTTTTTTGAATCTCGGCTCTTTCCTATCAAATACATGTCTGTGGTTTCCAGGACAGAAATGAGCGCATAGAATATGGTTGCTAGATGTTTATCAAATTAAACAAGTGAATCAATACAGTCACAGACACCTTGGTCACTTTCTAAACCACATGAAAACAAAGAGAATGAAATCTCAGAGCATTATAGATATCAAAGAGTCAATCAAACACTTAGGATTTTCAGTTGACATTTTTTTCAACTCTGGCAAATAGTTTGGAGCTTTTGGTTTATGAAATGTTTTTCCAATTATGATAAAAGGTCAAGAAAAAGTTCACTTCCTTATTTCTCCATAAAAATGTAAAATTCTTAATTCTTCCTACTTTCCCTGAAGAAGCTGGTCATCTCGGATTTAAATTTAATTTCAACTTGAATGTTTCTGGAAGATCACCAGCTTTCTCCTTGTGGTTTTTAGAGACTACAAACAATTCTCTTGAAGTTACTCAGTTGGGGATAATTGCTCTGTTGTGGATTCACTATCTATAGCAACAAAAAAGTGAGAGCTTCCAATGAAAGAGTATAAAATAACAACTTCGCTGTCAAGAGCTGTTGTAGAGATTCATTATTGTTTTTGCCCTGCAGCAGATGTGGTGGAACCAAATGTCTGTAAGCCTTGGCTTGGGGATTCATACATACATGTGCATGCAGCTAACATTTATAAGCATCTGCTCTAAGCCAGTCACTGCTGGAAAAATGCAAAGATAAATAAACTATACCCACAGCCTTGAGAGAGCTCACGGTGCAAGAAGAGGTATGTTGAAAGGTTATGGTGCCTCAGAGAAACAAGCAACTAATTTTGCCTGGCAGATCCCTCATAGGAGACTTTACAGTAGACTTGAGCCTTGGAAGAAAAAGGCTTTCCAAGGAGAAAGGAAAGAAGGGAGAAAGGTCATTCCAAGCACAGGGAACAGCCTATGTAAAAGGCTAGTAAATGAGTAAGGCAGATCTGGAAATTCCACTTCATTTGCAAGTGAAGTAATGAATGTCAATACATCAGTCTGCATAGGGCAATGAGAAATGGGACTTTAAAAGGTTTTGATTTGCTGCCATTAATGTTGCTATCTTGACTGACAACAGTTGCTTACAGAAATGGAGCAACAGAGGAGCTAACGAAACCTTGGTTGAACACTTTCACACCCTTTACCTCTTTTATGTCTCACTGCTATGCCACAGATGGGTTCCTTAGGCCCTTTCTCTAAACATGGAACCTGAGGCTCAGAGTTGCTAGGGGACTTGCTTAAGCTCACGTCAGCCTGGATGGTTTCAAGTCTATTCTCACTGCTCTATGATAAGTAAAAAGAAAGAAGCTCTCTATGACAAGTGAAAAGAAAGAAGAAAAAAGACAGAGAAAGGTACTTCCACATTTCTCAATGCATGGCCTCTGAAATCCTGTTTTCCAAGCAATCAACTGTGAATATACCCTTCTCTTACTATTTAAACTTAGCTATTCTTAAAAGTCCACCAACTCCACGAGGGGTATGGGATGGACTCTAGCCCATAGGCTCATCCTTGCAAAGAAACGATTAAGCATAGCCTTCCCTCATTACATTAACTTCTTGCCATACATGGTTTATCTGCTCTTTTTGAACCAGTCCTATCTTCCCATTAATTGATAAGCCTCTTCCAATGCCCTATGCATGTCTTTTTACCCAACAATCCCCAGCTTAAGGCCTGAACACAATACATATTCACTAAATGTTGGTTCCCTGAGTATAGATCCAGATTCTTTGACTGCTCTGAGAAAAAATTTGAACACCTATGGAATTTCTTCCCAAAAGATTTTTTTTTTGGCTTTTTAGGGCTATACCTGTGGCATATGGAGTTCTCAGGCTATGGGTCGAATGGGAGCTACAGCTGCTGGCCTATGTCACAGCCACAGAAACATCAGATCTGAGTTGCATCTGCGACCTACACTACAGCTCATGGCAATGCTGGATCCTTATCCCACTGAGTGAGGCCATGGATTGAACCAACAACCTCATGCTTCCTAGTTGGATTTGTTTCTGCTGCACCATGATTGGAACTCCCCAAAAGATTATTAAGGCCAAATGGTTTTACAAGCAATACTTTACAAAAAATTTAAGGAAGAAATGATTTCCATGCTCCAGAAGAGAAGAAATCAGGCCTAAAGTCAATAGAGTACAACATGAAAACTTGACAAAGATATTACCAAAATAAATGTTAAATTCTATTATGAGTATGGAAGGAAAATGGTCACCTAGGCTTGAATCTTGGTTAGAGTACTTCCCTATTGCCTCTTTTGGGGAGCATTATTTAAACTTTCTATAACTAGGCTTTTTAATCAAAATAAGACAATAAATATTAGTATAATATAACAATGTAGTGTTAGTCCAGGTTCAACAATAATGATGCTGAGACTGACCATTTGCCTGGCACTTTATATGCATTAACACCCAGTCTTTGCAACAACCCTCAGGTAGGTATTATTCTAATCCTCATTTTACAAGGGAAGTAAACTGAGACAGCAATAGAGAAGAACCACAGTTACATCACTTTTATATGCTAGAAACAGGATATGGACCAAATACAATCTGGCTCCAGGTCACATATTATTATCAACTCCTGCAGTCATTAATATCAATATATATTAACATACAGAAGGAAAATATGCGATATATAGTATCAATGTAGAAAGTAAAAAGCAGGATAAAAAAACAAAAACACTTTTAGTAATCTAGGATAAATTTTTACTATAATAAAGAATATATGTGTCAATCTCAAAGAATCAATATTGGCTTAAGTCTGAAATTAAGGCCAAAATAAGATCAAAGAGTTTGCACAAATCTGTATTAACTGACACTGTCCTGATCATGCTAGCCAATGTAATAAAGATAAAAATAAACAAGAGTTTTAAATATTAGAAAGAAGGTGGTTTGATTGTAGAGCTGAAAGAATCAAAAGACTCAAACTAAAACTTATGCTAATTAGAAGGCTGAAAAGGGAACTGCTTACAGAATAAATTTACCATATAGCTTTCCTAACACACACACACACACACACACACACACACACACACAGATACGTACACACAAGCACGCATGCACGTGCACACACACTTAGAAGTATAATTCCATTTTAAATACCAACAAAATTATAAAACAATTATGAATAGGCTCAGTAAGAACTGAAAAGGACCAGATCAGGACTACGAAAGCTGAGGTGTAAAAGATAAATTAATGCAAAGTCTAGAAGATGCCTATAAATCTAGTATTTTCAGTTTTGCATTTGTACATATGAGAGAGAGAGAAAGGAAATTGCCCATGATTCCATATTTTGTTCAGTAAAATAAAAGGATGAAAAAAGCCATGAATTTCTCTTTTTTTTTAGCGGTGGGGGTGGTGATTAAGTAGCCAAATACAATATTTGCAGAAACTAAAATTTTTTAATGAGAGCTGTGTAGTACTGATACATCAATAAGGCAAATGGATGAATGTAATGAGGAGAAAATCTCAGAAATAAAGTTATCTTAGAATTTAGTATTTGATAAACACGGGATTTTAACTCAATGTGTAAGGGAATGCTTTTTCAACAAGTGATGCAGCAAAAGAGCTGAAAAAATTGAGTTCAATGGCAGAGGGAAACTTTTCTTATATAAGAGCAAATTTAAAGATTTCCTGGAGCCAATTCCTGGACTGGTAACTACTAGATTTATATGAATGAAAATTGGACTTCTAATTTTTTAAGACACTGTTATTTGGGAGTTTCCTGCTTTACATCTGAATTGGTTCTTAACTGACTCAAATCCCTACTTAACAATTTATACCAAACATTTACTTTTAAAAAATTAATAGCCATTTTTAAAATCAGTTAGATTATACAAAAGTATTTCTCAAATCTTAGAACGGAGATGGCTTATGTGTTCATACAAAGACAAAATATGTAAATGAAGACTGTAAGAATTAAACTTTTTAAAATGTTATTTTATTTCCACTTCAGATCATTTATTGTTAGTATAACAGCATATTTTAAATGATGAAAGATCTTGGAAAACTAGTCACAATAAGAACAAGAAAGATGAAGGAAGCATGGGTGACTATGAAATAGAACAAAATAGAAATTTTAGAAAGTAAAACATTTCAATAGATGAGTTTAGAAACAGACTAGAAACAATTAAATAAATTGAATAAACATTTAAATCAGAACAGAAAACACATCTTAGACAATCTGATATTTTGTCTCAGAGAAAAACAAGGACAGAAAACGTGAAATCAGTTAAGAAACTGAGGACCTAAGATCTGATCACATTCTATGAGAAGAAAGAGAACAGGATAGGAATACTCGAAAATATAATGGATGAGAATGTGCTAAAACATATGGATAATATGAATCATCACATACAAGAAGCATGAGTTAGCAACAGAATAAAGAAAATAAAATCTGTATTTAAATATAGTGTGGTAAATTTCAGTATACCAAATTAAAGAGAAAATTGTGAAAGCAGAGTATAAAACATATCGACTGCCTAAGAATGGAAGTTATACTAACAACTGCCAGAAGAAAGGCGGTTTCTCCTTTTATAAACTATTTTCAGATTCAGAAACCAAGAAACATATTTTTTATTTAGAAAGCTGACCCTCTGTTCATAACATGTGAAATATATTAATTTCCTATAAAATTAAAGGCTCAAAGCCAGGTTAAGATTTTATACCTAGCTCTTCTTGTGAAATTATTAATGTGAAAGACACTAGAAGTCATCTTACCCAATTTGCTTATTTAATAAATGAGAACCTGAAGCCCGGATTGCAGATTTGTCCAAGACCACATAATTAATAGCAAATCTGGGGCTAGACCTTTAACATCTTCCATTAACCTTTTTTGCAAGAGGAAATCTGTAAGGTTAGAACTGTCTTCAGTTGGGTTACATTTGCCTTTAAACATTTATTTTAAAAAAACTAATATTATCTGTCAATTTACACACGCACACATTCACGTCCCATACAGCCTCCTATACACACTAATAAAGATTACCAAAGTTTAGAGAAGAGACCAAAGGATGATCAGGCAAAACAGAAACTTGGCAAATCAGAAGCAGCTCTTGCGTAGTTTGGAAAGCTTACTTACTGCAGACACACTCCATGGCGACTAGACTTTTCTACTCAAAGCCAGAGACTACAGAGGTCTCTCTTGCATGTGCTAGAAGAGCACTGTTACTGCCCAGCACCACTGAAGTACTGTGGCTTTGTTGCATCTCTGTTTCTGCCAGGAGAAATCTGAGAATGAGCTCTCACTTTTCTTACTACTTTCAGATGGTAAGTAATTTATCTGAGGGTCAAGATTCTGGATGTTAGTGTGCATGACCTGCCCATTGAAATGGAAATATCTGAGAAATACTGAGAAAATTAAGCCCAGGGAATCTTATTGCTAGTTAAACCTAGAATTGTAGAAAGAACTCAAATTCCTCTAAATCACTGACAATCAAAGTGTGCTTCATGGATCAGCTGCCTTAGCATCATTTGAAGCTTCTTAAAAATGTAGACTCTCAGGCTTACCCCAGATTCTGCATAATAACATGTACCTTTACTAAGATCCCAGGCTGACTCATATAAAAAAGAGTACTTAAGAAGCACTGTTATAACCATTCAAAAATGAAGACTGTCCATCCTTTTTTTAATATCACACTACATATTTCCATTCTGTTCATTCATTCATATGCATCTACACATTCATATGTTCGTTCATCCATATGTGTCTATATTCTCAGCATCTTTGCTACTTGAGAAATAAAATTCTTAGAAGTCAGACTTCCCATTGTGGCTCAGCAGGTTAAGGACCACACATTGTCTCTGTGAGGATGTGGGTTTGATCCCTGGCCTCGCTCAGTGGGTTATGGATCTAGAGTTGCTGCAAGCTGCAACAGAGGTCCCAGATGTGGCTTGGATCCAGTGTTGGCTGTGGCTGTGGCTGTGGTATATGTTGCAGCTGCAGCTCCAATTTGATCCCTGGTCCAGGAACTTCCATATGCCATAGGTATGGCAATAAAAAGAACAACAGCAACAAAAATTTCTAGAAGTGAATGCTAGACCTCAAAATATCACTAGAATCATTAGACATTCGACTAAATCTCTATTCCGTTCAAAAGTAATTTCTAACACCACTAAATTAAGCTTAATTCAATGATTGCTTCGATTACCCTTGAGAAATAGATAACATTTTTGCTCTTTCACATGCAAGGTTAAAGTAGGTTCCTGGTACCAAGTTCAATATGGTACCCATACCAAAAAGCAATTCTCCTGACACTAGCAGCATGTCTGAGAATTCAACCCAGTTCTTACACTATCTACCCAGAGACCACATTGGATTCTACAGGTTAAGGGTTCAGCCTTATAAAACTGACCTCCCCCCTCCCCAAGCCCATCCAGTTCATCTTCCAGTCACAAGCCAAGATTGTCACCTGTGGTGTTATCTGTGCTTCTGACCAGATGGTTACAGATCAGAGGTTCCCACAACCCCTCCTTGTAGTCCATTAATTTGCTAGAACAGCTCACAGAACTGAGAAAACACTTTATTAAGAGATGTGTGGGGCAAGGTATGGAGAAAAAAATGTAGTTTCCATACCCTTGCCAAGCGCACCACTCACCAAGCACTCCATGTGTTCACCAACCTGGGGCTTCCAGGAAGCCCTCAGAAGCCCAACCTTATAGGTTTTCTTGGGGGCTTCATTACATAGACAACGATTCATTCAAATTACAGCTCCCCTCCTGGAAGGTCAGGGGATGGGACTCAAAGTCCAACCTTCTCATCACAAAGTTGGCTCCAGTGGCAACCAGTTCCTATCCTTAGGTGGAATTCAAAAGTCACTGATTACAACCCAAAAGACACTTTGTTCACTCTCAATACTTAGGAAATTCCAAGGGTTTGGGGAGCTCTTAATCAGGAATTGCAGCCTAGACCAAATATATATGAAAGCAGATTTTAGTCATCTGAATGTCCAACTCTATATTTCTTATAAATCACAGTATCACAGATTTAAACACAGTCTAATCAGCCCTTGAGAGAATCCAGATCTATTCCACCAGCTTTTAGAATAATCAGTGATTTTGGAGCCATTTCTAGTTTTCTTAATGGTCTTATATTTTTAAAGAAGTACAATCAACACAACATTCTGTTTTTCAGAGTGGTTACAAAATAAACAGATAAACCATCTAAAATTTTTAAACGTGAGGAATTCCCAATATGGCTCATCAGAAATGAACCCGACCAGTATACATGTGGATGCAGGTTCGATCCCTGGCCTTGCTCAGTGGGTTAAGGATCCAGCGCTGCTGTGTAAGTCACAGATGCTGCTCAGATATGGCATTGCTGTGGCTGTGGCATAGGTCAGCAGCTACAGCTCTGATTCAATCCCTAGCCTGGGAACTTCCATATGCTGCAGGTGCAGCACTAAAAATAAAAAGATAATAATAATAAAATTAAAAATTTTAAATGTGAAATATTTTCAATTTTCTTTTACAGTTAGGGAGCAACTAGGAAATGTTTTTCTAATGCCATTTAATGCAGCAGATCATGATTTGGAATTTTCCAAGAAATCCTAGGTTTGAACAAAGGGTGACAACATAAATAAGAGGGCCCTTGGTGGCAGTCAAATCATAATCTTGCCCCAAACCTTCACTTTATAAAGGAATTCTTAATTCTTTTATAAAAAGCATTGAGACTTGATCCAGTACAGTGCTTGCATGTTTATTGCAGTCACAGAATGATTCTTAAATGTTTAGATCAGCATGTTTTTATAAAATACAATGCAAATTTTTAAATAATTACTTTTTAACTTCAAAAAGCACAAATAAGTGGGTACGGGATGGTTTATTTAATAATTATGGTGAGATAACTGGACAAATACTTGAGGAAGAAAAACAGTTACATATCTACCTCTTAGTTTCTCCCCCACTCCCCCAAAATTACAGATTAATTTTAAAAATAAACTTTAAAAATAATAGAAGAAAATATACTAAATTGCTATATAAACTTGGACTGCAGAATATCTGTATACATTTTCCAGGCATGATACCAAGGACAAGAGCCATGGAGGAAAAAACCAAATACATTTGACAATCTACTCTTTAAAGCTCATAAACTTAAGACAAATTACAAACTGGAAACACGATGCCATATACAACAAAAGAACACTGTCTTTAAAGACCCACAAAGAGAGAAGCAACATTTTTGTCTGTCAAAGTTGTGAAGATATTTTTAGTGAATGTCGGTTAAAATACAGAGAAATAAACACTCATATGATGAGAACGTAAATAACAAAATATCTGGGGAGGGCAACTTGGCAATACATATCAAACACTTTAAAAATAATAATGCCCTCTGACCCACTAGTTTCAGTTTTGTGGATTTATTCTTAGAATATAATAAAAATTGTGTGGAAAGATTTAATTACAATTCTACTCATCATACTACTTACACTTCTGAAAAATTGGAAAATTTTAAATGTTAAGCAACAGGGGATTAATTAAATAGATTAAGGTAATCCACATAAGGAACACCATAAAACTCTCAAAAATGTTAACATGGATAGTTGTTCCTCATATTTTCCAAAAGAATAAAATGTTTTGTGCAACCCTAATTTTATGAGGAAAAAAACTATACCCGTAGAAAAGTATCTGGAGCATAGAACTGAATCTTTAAGAGTATTTTTTCTGGTAGATAGAATTACAGGTTTTCTTGTCTCCATTATTTAAAGTTTTCAATAATTAATATGCATATCTTATTAAATAAGATAAGACTATTCTTACAAAAAGATAAAAATATAGCATATATCTCCTATGCCTTAAAGTAGTAATAATCACTTAGTACTACATTGAATTGAAAAGTGCAGAACATGAATCATAGATATGTACAAGGCTAACTGAAATTTCACTCTATTATTAGAATGCATTTGACACTGAACTTGGTAAGCGCAATGTAAAGAACGAGAGCGTCGAGGAGAATGTGCCTGTCTTCTCACATTTCCCTAAAAATTCACATAGGTATCCAAAGAAATAAGCATTAAGTTCATAAACAGTATGGTATTTATGCGTATCTTCCTAATTCACTATTATTTAAAGATACCATGCAGTATTTTAAGTACTGAGCTTTCCTAACTTTATGATCTACCTTTTTTCTTAACTTGGTCTTCATGTTTAATTTTTCTGATCAATCCATAACTTGAAACCTGTGTACAGATGAAAGACTCTGAGTCTCCAGATGTTCACAGACTAAAACCACCCTCTGAAATACTACTGGCCAAATATTTATCTCCTCCATTTTTTTCTCTTCTGTCATATATATATGCCATGGCATACATACATACATACATACATACATACACATACATATATATATATATATATATATATATATATATATATATATATATATATATATATATATATATTTGGCTTTCCTACGGTGTGTGGAAGTTGCCAGGCTAGGGGCTGAATCGGAGCTACAGCTGCCAGCCTATACCACAGCCACCAAAATGTTGGATCCCAGCTGCATCTGCAACCCACACCATAACTCGCAGCAACGCCAGATCCTTAACCCACTGAGCAAGGCCAGAGATCAAACCCATGTCCTCATGGACACTAGTCAGATTTGTTCCCGCTGAGCCATGACAAGAACTCTCTCTTCTGCCATATTTCTAAGCTAAAGTTTCAATCACTACAACACTTGGTGAGGACCAGTCTTCAGACCATAGATCTGTAATATTTGGAAATACTTTGCTAAAACCTATGCATATATACATACGTTTAAATTCATAACATAGACAATTTATACTTTAAAGTTGTAGCTGACAATAAAGAGCAAATAATTAATTGTAATTTGGAATGTGTTCCCCATCCAATTATCAAATCATTCAAATTTTTAAACTTAGAACTCCTTAATGTAAATATACTACCATTTGTATAAGATTAAGGTATGCCCAAATTTTACCATAGTCACAGTTCCATGAAAATATTTCTTATTGTAATGAGTCCTTAAATCACCCTGGAGAGGTATCTTAAAATAAGAAATCATTATGCCCCATCATGAACCTACAAATAGAGCCCAATTTACTATCTTTTCATATTTTTTGGTATTTTTTATTTTTCCATTATAGCTTATTTACATATTTCTGTCAGTTTTCCAACTGCACAGTGTGGTGACCCGGTTACACATACATATATAGATTCGGCACAAGTGACTAGACATAGTTCCCAGTGCTATACAGCAGGATTTCCTTGCTTTTCCATCCCAAAGACTATTCTGGTATTTTATTTTTTAATCTGGTCTTTAATCCTTATACAATGTTATTACAAAAATTAATAGGAATGTTAAAAGGCATAAATTTAATTCTGAAAAGCAAGCCTAGATGGGCGCAATAATATTCCAGGCTCTGCTAACCAAGAAGGTAACAAAGAACAGCCAGAAGACGTCTTTCCTCAAGGTGCTCAATCTCAAATTAAAGCATTATAAAGTATAACCGTCAAATGTCATGGTGCCAGTGTGTGCAGAGGAAAAGCACCTGCCCAGACATGGAGGGGAGGGGAGGTGTCCCAAGAGACTCCTAGGTGATGATTCTAAGCTGAGGCTTGAAAATGATGAGGCAGAGAAGCGAGAATGAGATGATCCAGGCACAAGTAACAGCAGGTACTAAGGTACAGAAGCATAAAGAAGCAGAGTATGTGGGGAAATGACATGATTCTGATGTAGCTGGAACACACAGTGTGGGGCCAGGAAAAACAGGAGGAGGGGAAGTTGACAGGAGTCTCATATAACATATTCATCCATCAGGCTTTATTTGAAAGAGCAGAACTCATTCTACATAGATTAAACAAAAAGACATTTAGTTTAGAGAAACAAGGGTTTAGAAAAATCATGGGAGGAGTTTTGTAAGCAGCTTCTATGACCTTTAAACAGTGACCCCCATAACAATCCCTCCCAAATGACCCTCCAGTGAAGCCACCGTCACTGACATGAGCAGAAACCAGAGAACCTAGAAAGCTGCTGTTTCAGCTGCTAGCTCCAAGGCTACACAACTTCAGCTACAAGTGATGCCAACAAAATGGGTGTCTCGGTCCTAGCTCTCAACATCAGATCCTGGGAACTCTGCTATCTCTGTTACTAAAAAACAGTAAATTTAAATTCCAAATGTGTTCATGGTAGAAAGATCAGAAGCACTGCCTTTGCATCATTTCTGGCCCTTATAAAAAGTTCTCCCAGATACACCTGCTTGATGGAAACTCTCCAGCTTTTAGCATGCATAAAAGGCTAGCTACAAAAGCTACAGTGGATTCAAGACAACAGAACTATGACCCTCAGCACAGTCTCATAAGGAGCTTGGGTTTTATCAAGGGTTTTTTGTTTGTTTTTCTGAGATGTAATGCACATGCCATTAAATTCACCATTTTAAAGTGTACAATTCAGTGGGTAATTTAATTCATAAGGTTGTGCAACCATCACTATATAATTCCAAAACTTTTAATTACCCTAAATAGAAACCTTATAACCATTCTCAGCCTCTCCTTATTCTTCCCTACCCTCTGCTAACCACTGGTCTGTGTTCTGTCTCTATGTATTTCCCTATTCTGGACATTACCAAAAAAAAAAAAAAATCATGTAACGTGATGTTTATGTCTAGCTTCTTTTTACTATGTAGCATAATACATTTGAAGTTTGTCCATAACAGAGGATATATTAATACTTCATTCCTTTTTATGGCTGAATAATAATCTAATGTATAGAAATACCATCATCTTTTTATCCTTTCATTCAGTTTAGCCATTGATCATTTGGGTTGTTTCCATTTTTTTTTTTTTTTGCTATTATGAATAATTCTGCTATGAACATTCTTGCACAAGTTTTTGTTTTAATATATGCTTTCAGTTTTCTTGGCATTACACCTACATGGTGGAATTGCTCGGTTATATGGTAACTATGTTTAACTTTTTGAAGAACTGTGAAACTGTTTTCCGCCACAGTTGTACTATGTTACATTCTCATCGGCAATGTATGAGGCTTCCGAATTCCCTGATCCTAACAGTTTATTATCTGTTTATTATTTTCAATACGATTATATTATCATTGCCATCCCAGTAGATATGAAGTGATATCTCACTGTGGTTGATATACATTTTCTTTTTAACTAATGATATAAGCATCTTTTCAAGAGCTTCTTGGCCATGTTATATCTCTGGAAAAATGTCAATTCAAGCCCTTTGCCCATATTTTCTTTCATTCTGTGTATTATCTTTTCACTTTCTTGATAGTATCCTTTGATCCTTTGATGCATAACAGTTTTTAATTTTGATCAGTCTGAGTTATTTTTTTTCTCTAGTTGCTTATGCTTATAGGTATCATATCTAAGAAATCACTATCTAATTCCAGTTCACAAAATTTAAGCCTATATTTTCTTCTAAGAATTTCATAGTTTTAAGTCTCACAATTTTATACATTTTGAGTTAATTTTTATATATGGCAAAGCTAGTCCAAATTATTTTTATGTGAATATCCAGCTGTCCTGGTACTATTTGCTAAAAAGACTATTCTTCCTCCATTTAGTTTACTTGACATCCTTGTCAAAAATCAGTTGACCACGGATGTATGGGTTTATTTCTGAATTCTCAAGTCTAATCCACTGATCTAAATGTCTGTTCTTATGTCAATACCACACTGTCTTGATTACTTACAGCTTTGTATTATGTTTTGAAACTGAGAAGTTTGAGTCCACCAACTCTGTTCTTCTTTTGCAATATTTTTTTTTCTATTCTGGGTTTCTTGTATTTCCACATTAATTTTAGGATCAGTGTGTCCATCTCTGCAACAAAGGTAGTTGGATTTCTTATAGAAATTGCAACGAATCTGTAGATCAGTTCGGTAGTACTGTCATCCTAATATTTAGTCATCCAATATCATCTTAGTAATATTGTCTTCTAGTCTATGAAAACAGGAAGTCTCTCAATTTGCCTTAATTTCTTTCAACAATGTTTTGTAGTGTTAAGTATACAAATCTTGCACTTCTTTAATTATAATTATTCATTATTTTATGTTAACAATTTGGAATTTTAAGATATTATTTTCAGATTTTTCAGTGTATAGAAATGTAACTGACTTTTGTGTGTTGATTTTTGTATACTGCAAACCTGATAAACTTCATTAGCTCTAACAGTTGTGTTTTTTTTTGTTTGTTTTTTTTTGGTGTGTATGCGTTCCTTAGGATTTTTTATATACAAATAGAAATATTTTTACTTCTTTCTTTACATCTTGGATGTTTTGATTTCATTTTCTTGTTTAAATCTCTTGGATAGAACTCCCAGTACAATGTTAAATAGAACTGGTGAGAACAAACATCCTTTTCTTGTTCTTGATCTCAGGTGGGGGGAATTTTTAGTGTTTCATCATTAAGGATGATGTTAGCACTGGTCACTAATATTTCTAAAGAGCAGACTGAAGAGTTACAAGATTGGAAGCATAAGGATGCAGGCTAATACTTGGGAGACTCACTTCCTCTGCTTTATAAAATAAGGCCAGTGATATTATCATTGTGTTTCTAGTATCTGCTAGGTTTTTCAGTCTACTGTCTCTCTACACCCTATATTCTATGCCAAGAAGACAATTTCCAGCCTCCTCTTTCCAATGAGATCACTTTTCTCCCAGACCTCTATACCACCAGGAAAACTCAGATGCTACCTCCTGCTCCAGTCACTAAGAGGAATTCTCCAAGAAAACTTTATTGACCTCTTTGCTGCCACATCACCAGAAACAATAGTTAGAATATATATAGAAGAGAATAATGATCCAGTGGCCCCAAACCTCCAGCGTTCCTCACATTTAGGACTTAGGCCATTATGCCTCACACTCTTATTACCTCATAGAGTACCAGAATTTCAAGATTCTCAAGTCATACATCCAACTGGCCCAGCACCCCAAAATTCCTTGGCCTCCAACACCCAGTTACTGCACCACTTGTCTTTTTCTCCACAGTCTTAATATTATCTATGAAGTTCCCCTCATCCTCCTGTGTAAAGAAACCTGGCTGACCCATAACAAGCCCACTTCTGCAGGCCTCTCAATTAAAAGCTATTTTTTCTTTCTGACACCCCTTAGGTATTACTGATCTATTGATGGTAACACATTACCACAACCTTAGCAGCTTAAATTGACACAAGTTTATTAGCTCACAGATCTGTAGGTCAGAACTCCTCTTCTTCACGCAAATATCAGTTTAAACATCACTTCCTAATAAAGCCTCCCCCTCCCCCAGCCATTTCATCTTTACTCGTTGTATCATTGTCTAATTTTTATTTATCATATATATATATATATGCTCTCCATTAAAATACTTATTTGAAGTTTTTCCCCTTTTCTGATAACTTTATCAAACTTTATCACTACACCTAATAATGGTTTATATTGATTCTAGGTAAACTATTTCACATTTGAAAACAATAATTTTGTGATTTCCTTTCTGATACCTTTAAAAAATATTATTTTAATGCCCCAAATTTTAATGACACCATGGATCAAACAGCAGTGAGAGTAGGCATCTATTCCATATTTTTTTACTATTAGATTAATATCTCCACAGTTTGACAATTAAGTATGATGTTTGCTATAGACTTATGATATAAATTCTTTACCATATTAAGGAAGTTTTTAAACATCTTTGTTTACTAATATTTTTATCACAAATGAAGTTTGCATTTATAATTAGTTTTCAGCATCTATTTACATTTTCTTCTCCTTTAGTCTATGAAATATGCTATGGGCAGAATTTCATTCATAGGTAATCTGTGTTAAACTATCCTTACATTTCTTTAATAAAATGACTTAAGTATTGTTAATTACTGTTCTACTAAGCTAGTATGCTAAACTTGTTTTTCTGCTTTTTAGGGCCGCATCTGTGGCATATGGAAGTTCCCAGGCTAGGGGTTAAATTGGAGCTGCAGCTGCCAACCTATGACACAGCCATAGCAATGCAGGATCTAAGCCATGTCAGCAACTTATGCCACAGGTCATGGCAATACCAGATCGTTATCCCACTGAGCGAGGCCAGGAATCAAACCTGTATCCTCATGGATACTAGTTGGGCTCTTAACCTGCAGAGCCACAGCAGAAACTCCTGCTTAATTTGTTAAGACTTTAGTTTATTTTCAGGTATTTATTCCTATGGAAGATTAATCTGTGGTTTCTTTATCTTTTGCCATATTTTGTTATCAATGGTATGTTAACACATTAAAATGAATACTGTGCCTTGTGAAACTGACCAAAACACTCTAATTTGGAATCATTTAATAACACTGCAATTATCTTTTTCTTAAGGATTTGATAAAAGTCTCCCAATGGATTATCCCAAGCCAGTAAAAAATAACATTTAAAAATTTTTGTCCAAAATCATATCCCTTTTTTAGCTCTTGGAAATGCTTTCCAAACAACAGGCTGGTTTCTTGCTTGATTAATTGCACACCAGGGTCTAAGAAGGCCATTCAACCACCAAACAAGGAAGAGGTTGAAAGGGCAGGTGAGAAGGTAAGCTTTTGGTCATTCCAATTCAAATCATAGTATTCTCTTTAGCACTTCTAGAGAGAAATCTAAAAGGATAAATGCAAGAGTATCTATGGCTTTTGCTATTTTCTTGTCCTTGTCCTTTGAGCCCAGAGGTAGGAAGTGGTTAGAGTTAAAAGTTACTCACTCTCAGTGTAGAACCCCTGGTTTGTGATATTGGTCAAGTTCTTTCTCTTCAGCTACTGAGAATCAGCATATGACTCTTCACTCAATGGCTGAACAAAAGGAGCTTATTCAGAATCATATTTTTGAACTCTTTCCTCCCCAACATATGGGCTAAAAGTAATAATATTTATAAAATATTGTCTGAAGCCCTGATATTCTAATGTCCACCTCAATAATAAGCCAAATGATCAGAAAGATATTTATCACACATCCGTCCTTCCTTCCATACCTCTCCTCTTTTTCTCACCATTTGTCCCATAGTCTCCTGTGTAGGAGACTATGAAGTGATTATTTTATACCTTCATGTGTATGGCTTAGAAATAAACTTGTGGTACACCCTTAGCAAGTATATAGCACAATGTGTTTGTTGCCCTTGCCTTAATACTGACACCATTTCATATTTTTACCCTTTTTAAAAATTATCTTTCTTTCCTACTTGTAATCTGGTTCCTTACTGTATAATATTCAAATCTTTGAAGTCTCTTTGAGTTCATTATGAAATAAAATGGAGACAGATAAATAAATACTTGATCTCCTTCCTTCCAAAACTGTTAATACTTATTCTCCTCCTGGATGTTGAGAATATGGAACTGATGCCAAATTCATTTTTATGGGGCCTCTAAGATCTCTTTCTCCAAACTCTTGTTTCTTATTTAAGACACAATGTGGCATAGGAGTTAAGAATTCAAACTCTAGCATCACCATTAACCATATACTGGTAGCTGGACAAATTATTTACCCCTCCTGGCCTGTTTGCACATCTATGAAAAGGTAATAATAGTAATTGCCATATATGTTGTCAAGAAGGTGAAAAAGAGTTGTTATATATAAAGTATTAAGAACAGTTTCTGAGACTTAGTAAATGCTTAATGCATATTAGCTATCGTTATTAGTCCTTGCTCCCTTCCCCATTAATTATGATCTCTCCATGACAAATTACTTGGAGTTACTCATAGTTCCCTCTCCATTAAATTATTCCCACAACATTGTGTGTTATGCACTCAGCCTTTGTTCAACAATTCTAGCAGGTGAACTCTTTTGCCTGACCCAACTCAATTATCTAACTTCTGCAGATAAATAGATAGGTAGATAGAGTCCTCTTAATCCCTCCATCCTACCCAAACTCCCCATACAGAAGAGCTTAACTGAACAACTCTTTCTCTTACCACTGCACTTTGTGAAGTCCTGTATTGAAGTACTAAGCTCACTGCATTTCAAATATGTATTTATCTATTGGCCTCTCTTTTTGGATATTGAACTCTTGGAGGTCCAAGATCATGCCCTAGTTACAATTTAATCTCCAGATACCACACTGGGACTGGCACAGAGTGAGCTTTCAATAGATACTTCACAAGTTCTCAATAGATATTTCATAAGCTATGAATTGTGAATGAATAAATGAGAGAGCAACTGAATGAAAGAACAACAGTACCCTGTTAGGTACAAATAATGTAAATAAAAGAAAGAATTCAAAAGAAGTAATAAGGGAATTCCCTTCGTGGCTCAGTGGTTAACGAATCCGACTAGGAATGATGAGGTTGCAGGTTCAATCCCTGGCCTTGCTCAGTGGGTTAAGTATCCAGCGTTGCCGTGAGCTGTGGTGTAGGTTGCAGATGCGGCTCGGATCCCGCGTTGCTGCGGCTGTGGCGAAGGCCGGCAGCTACAGCTCCTGTTAGGCCCCTAGCCTGGGAACCTCCATATGCTGCAGGTGCGGCTCTAGATAAAGGCAAAAAGACAAAAAAAAAAGTAATAAGAGGGATTAATGATTAATGGTTTGAGGGGAACAGAGTAGACTATGTTTTAGCAAGCAGCAAAAATACACTGACATTTATCAAGATCAAATGCATAACAATATACATTTCACTTTAAATCAATGCAGTTCCAAGTGGTTGAGTGCTCATAGTAGATAAGTGTCTGCTCCTAAATAAATTTAATTTGCATCTCTATGGATTGTACAAATTATATAAGCTCTGCATATATTTATGATGTTAGTCTCTTGAAAGCTACTCAAAACTGCATGTCTAATAAGGTGAGAAAATATTCCTATGGCAAACTTTTATGGTTGGTTTTATAAAATCAACTCTTTTGCACAAAAGATTTACATTATTGTACCCCTCAGTGTGATACAGTCATCTTGGTATATGTGTTTATCTCCTTGTCGGTCTCAATACAAGGGAATTACTAGCAGCTACAGATGTTACCTTTGGCCGAGGACCTATCAAGTTCATCGTTCCATTTAAGAATATATGATCATGACTTCCTTAGAAACACATCCTAACATTTTCATAAAATTTCTCCTTCAAGTCCATTCCAAAATATGTCAATAAAATAAAACATTACCTATTGAATTAAAAAATCTTAAGTTCCCCCAAACCATATACTTACAAAAAAGAAAGGAAAAGAAGGAAGGAAGGAAGGAAAGAAGGAAGGAGGAAGAGAGGGAGGAAAGAAGGAAGGTGGGAAAGTGGAAGGGAAGGAAGAAGTCAAAGAGATAAGGAAAGAAAGAGACAGAGCAACAAAGATAAAGGGCAAGGAGGAAGAGAGAGAGAGAGAAATTAGATGAGAAGGCCATATTCATTCTTCTGGCTGGATCAGTCAAATGCTTTAGTTGCTAGATTTTAAAATAAAGAGATTGGTTATTAAAATAAAGCCCAAATCATTTAAAAGATTAATGATTATCACAACATGAAATAATTTAATTAAAATTTTATCATGATCCATTTTTTATTTCTTTGGTTTTTCAGGATTAAGGTATGCAAGCTTGCTGAGGAAGAGTATAATACTTTTTCACAGCCAAAATCTTTTTAAAACTCACCACTTCACTATCAAGAGAGAGTTCCCCAAACATATTTTTTCATCTTATACCTTATATTCTAAGTAAATTCAAAATATATCACACAAAAGAAACATGATGAAATCATAAGTGTACAGCTAACAGGAAATTTTTACAAATATTTCTATAACATATCTTGGGGGCAGAATTTCTGTACTCAGGAGACAGAATTGCACCAATACAAAGAAATGGTACAATCCAGAACCCCTACCAGCCCCACTCATGCCTTTTCTGAGTCACTTCTCTTTGGTTGCCATCCTGACTATTGTCACCACATTTCAGCTTTGCCTGCTTAAACAAATGGAATCACACTATGAACCTCTTTTGTGTCTGTCATTTTTTTCTTTAATTATAATGAGATTCTCTCATACAGTATTCAATATTCAATTCCATCTTGTTAAATACTACATTTTATAGAAAGTTCATAAGTTTTCCATTCTATTGTTGATGAACGTTGGGGTTGTTTACAGTTTGGGGCTGTTATAAATAGTGCTGCTATGAACATTTTGTACATGTGTTTGACACACCTCTATAAGCATTTCTGTAACATATCTGGGGGGGCAGAATTTCTGTAAATACTCAGGAGACAGAATTGCTAAGTTAGGGGGTAGGAGTACACCATAGTACCTACTAACAAACAGTTTTACAAAGCCATTGTAATAATTTACACTCCCATCAGGAGTACGTGATTGATTCACCTGCTCCAAATTCTCACCAACACATGGAATCATCAGCTTTTAAAAGTGTGTCCATTCTGGTCTGTGTAGAATGACATATTTCTGTGGTTTTATTTCCTATTCCCCAAATAAGAGATGGAGGGCTTTTTTCCATGTTTATTAGCAGTTGGATATGTTATTTAAGCTTTTGTGCATTTGTCATGTGATACATTGCCTTTTTCACAGTGATTTAGGAATTCTTTACCTATTCCTGAGAGGATACCTTTACTGGATGTATATGTCAAAAACTTCTGTACCGCAAGACTTTGTTCCCCTACCAGCATGCCCAGGGATCATGTGCAGCTTGGTGGAAATTTTCCATTCACACCAATGACTTTTTTTTTTTAATCAGGGGTTTCTGTGTCTCTCTCCCTGAAGCCTTCTGTCTCAGATACGTGCTTAGCCCACACTCAGAGTAGGCTAGGAAACCATGCCTTTAGGAATGGTGCACACCTAGTGTGGAAACCCATCCACCCTTTCACAGAAAAAAAACAACACTTGCCAGTGTAAACATAGGTTTGCCTATTTGGAATAAATGGTTGCAAATGTCTATGTCAATAAAACACAGCCACAGATAACAAGTGCTCGCTAGCAAGGCCTTTCATTTTCCCGTCTGTAAAACTTCATCATTAGCTACATGCAGAGATTATCAGTCATTCAAGGCATATGTGCCCATAACAACTAAGCAGCCAGCACATTGCTTCCTGTTAGACTTCACTCTCTTAACAGACAACTACTTGTCATCTAAAGATTCAGTAGGGTTGATTCATATAATGTCTAAAAACTAAATCAAAAGTTATACTATGATTCTTAAATCTCAGTGATATCTGCCAATGACCACCTGCTAGGCACTGCTCTTGTATTCCCCAAAATTCAATGAGAACAGCACTTGAAGGCAGAGCACTGGGATTTGGTAATGACTTTTATCGATACCTTAAAAGAATAGAATGACAGGGTTTTTTTTTTTTAATTTTATTTTTATAGGCTAGACAACAATGTCTAGAACCTAGACAAATGATATTGAATTCAATATGAAAGATAAAACTAGAGAAATGGTCTATAGGAAATACAATGAGTTAGGGGGCATAATTATTAGTTTGTGAATTTACCTTTTTTCATATTTGTATCTATGAAGAGTCTAGTACAGGCCTGGCATCTATGAAGAGTCTAATACAGTTCTTACATACAACAGAACTCAAAAATATTTTTGAATGAATAAATGAATGAACAATTAAACAATGCAACACATTATATAGTTAATTTTCTGATATCTAAAAATATGTCCCATTAAACTAATGTTTTATGAAAGTGAAGGGTTCCCTAAGAACTAAATGTTTTGGAAGGTTTAATCATTACTAACAAAATCTTTCTGTAAAGGATCACTATTAGGTAAAACTTTTATGCTAGTGGATAGGGTTTAAAATCTAATATGAATAAATAAATAGATTTCTCATACAGAACATCTAACATAATTTCACATGTTTTAGGACATAATCTTGCATTATTCAATACTAAAACATGTCCTCCACAACTATTCATTGACCACAAATTTACCAACTGTATTCCGTATACCAGGTATTAGGTAAAGTATCAGGGATAAATTATTTACAAAATATGTGTGATATAGTTGGAGAGATAAACAATTTTAAAAATAAAAACACATACATGTAGAAATACATTAAGGAGGAAAAACTAAAGTGCAGTAAGAGCTTACAATAGCAAACTTGATAGACTGCCATAACAGAACTTCAGCAACTCAATTCAGAACACATTTACTAAGCACCTACTATGTGCAAGACACTGTTATCTTCCCTAAGTGGAAGATAAAGATGAAGAAGACAAGATGAAAAGTCACCTTCTGGGGGAGGTACACAATGAACCAAGCAGAGATGAGACAATCAAGAGGGATCAGAAAATCAAAGCAAAACATATGTTGAATATGATTGGTTAATGATTAAGATCATGGGCTTTATTTTATTTTTTGTAAACTATTCTCTTTTTTAATTTAAGTATAGCTGATTTACAATATCATATTACTTTCAGATATACAATAAAGTGATTCAATATTTTTATAGATTATATCTCATTTAAAGTTATTACATAAAAAAGCTATATATCCCTGTGCTTTACAATATATACTTGTTGCTTATTTATTCATACAAGGTTGATTGTATCTTTTAAACTCTTATGTCTGTCTTGCCCCTTCCTCCTTCCCTCTCCCCACTAGTAACAACTAATTTGTCCTCTATTTCTATGAGTCTGTTTTGGTTTTGTTATATATAGTCATTAGTTTTATTTTTTAAATTATATATACAAGTGATAACATAGATTATAAGTCTTTCTCTGACTTAGTTCATTAAGCATAATAACATCTAGTTCCATACACATTGTTGTGACTGGAAGAACTTCATCAATTTTTATGTCTGAGTAGTGTTCCATCATGTGTATGTATGTATGTATGTATGTATGTATGTATGTGTATATGTGTGTGTGTGTGTGTGTATGCCTGTGTGTGTGTCTGTGTGTGTGTATACATATACATATATATACACCATATTTTATTTATCTGTTCATTTGTTGATTAACATGTGGGTTGAATCCATATCTTGGCTATTTTAAATCATACTACCACAATTTACAGCAGAAGGAGAAGCATGAAAATGTAAAACTGGACATTAAAATCACAAAATATGGGGGCGAGAGTATAAAAACATGGATCTTTTTGTTTGAACTTGTATGACTATCATTTTAAAGAAAGTAGATATAGTTATGGGTCCACAGTAACTACAAATCAAAAATACATAAGTGATTCACAAAAACCAAAAGGAAAGGAACTCAGGCATACTAGGAAAGAAAATCGTTACATGAAAAAATGGATAACTGAAAGAACAACTAAGAAAGGAAGAATAACAAAAACAACTAGAAAACAAAGTTTCAATGGCAATAAGCACATGCCTATAAATAATTACTTTACATATCAATGGTCTAAATGCTCATATCAAAAGACACAGAATGGCAGATTAGATAAAGAACAAGAACCTCCAATATGATACTTACAAAAGACATATTTCAGGGCAAAAGACACAGAAAGACCAAAAGCGAGGGGGTGGCAAAAGATATTTAGTGCAAAAGGACCTGAGAAGAAAGCAGAGGGTAGCTACACTCATGTGAGACAAAGTAGACTTTAAAACAAAGGCTATAAAGAAAGACAAAGAAGGACATTATATAATGATAAAGAGATCAATACAAAAAGAGGCTATTACACTTGTTAACATATATGCACCCAATATAGAAGCACCTAAATGTGTAAAACAAAAACTAACAGACATAAAGGGAAAAATCGGCAATAATGGTAGGAACTCTAACATCTCACTCATTTCAATGAACAGATAATCCAGACAGAAAAATCAATAAGACCATAGAGGTCTTAGAGGACATAAGCAACCAAGTGGATTTAATTGATAGCTATAGGACACTATATCCAAAACAAAACAGAAAATATATTCAAGTGCCAACGGAATGTTTTCTAAGATAGATCACCTACTAGGTCACAACAAGTGACTCTCTCTCTCCCTTTTTTAGGGCTACACCTGCAGCATATGGAAGTTTCCAGGCTAGGGGTTGAATCAGAGCTGCGGTAGCTGGCCTATGCCACAGCCATGGCAATGCAGGATTTGAGCTGCATCTGCGAACTACCCACAGTTTGTGGTAATACCAGACCCTTAACCTACTGAGTGAGGCCAGGGGTTGAACCCACATACTCACAGACACTATGTCAGGTTCTTAACCCACTGAGCCACAATGAGAACTCCTGCTGAGCCACAACAGGAATTCCCACAACAACTTTAAAAGGTCAGAAATTATTTCAAGTATCTTTTTTTGACCACAACAGTATGAAATTAGAAATCAACCACAGAAAGTAAAATAGGAAAAAAACATATGGAGACCAAACAACATGCTACTAAGATACCAATGGGTCAATGATAAAACCAAAAAATGAATTAGAAAATATCTCAAGACTAATAAAAATGAAAACACAATCTTAAATCTGTGGAATTCAGCAAAAGCAGTTCAAAGAGGAAATCGTAGTGATATAGGCTTTCATTAAGAAATGAGAAAAAAAAAAAAAAAACTCTAACACACGACTGAAAGAATGAGAAAAAGAAGAACAAACAAAACCCAAAGTCAGCAAGAGGAAGGAAATAATACAGATCAGAGAGGAAATAAAATAGAGATTAAAAAAAAACAATAGAAAAGATCATTGAAACCAAGAGATCATTTTTTAAGAAGATAAAATCAACAAACCACTAGCTAGCCTCACTAAGAAGAGAGCACCCAAATAAACAAAATAAGAAATAAACAAGGAGAAATAACAACTGATACCACTGAAACACAAAAAAATTGTAAAAGAATACTATGAATAGTTATATGCCAACAAACTGTGCAACCTAGAAGTGGCCAAACTTCTAGTAACTTACAGGCTGCCAAAACAGAGTCAATAAGAAAGAGATCATTTGAACAGACCAATCACACAAAGTGAAACTGAATCTGTAATTTAAACAAACAAAAACTCCATGCAACAAAAGTCTAAGACTAGACAGCTTTACTGGAATTCATACAAAGAACTTACATTTATCCTTCACAAAGTATTCCAAAAAGTTGAAAGGAATGGGACACTCTCATATTCGTTCTATGAGACCACCATCACCTTGATAACCAAAACCAGAGAAAGACACTATAAAAAAATTACAGGCTAATATCTTTGAAGAATATAGATGCAAAAATCCTTAACAAAATTTTATCAAACCAACTCCAACAGTATATAAAAAGGATCATACCCCAAGATCAAGTGAAAGTCATTCCAGGGTGGCAAAGATGGTTCAACATAAACAAATAAATATGACATATCACATTAATAAAAGGAAGAATAAAAAATCACAATCTCAATACAAAATTCAACATGCATTCACGATAAAAACTCTTACCAAAATGAGAGTTGAAGGAACATATATCAACATTATAAAAGCCAATTATGACAAACTCACAGCTCAATAGTGAAAACCAGAAAGCTTTCCTACTACATTCAGGAAAAAGACAAGAATGCCCACTCTTACCACTTATCTAAACATGGTATTGGAAATCGACTGTAACAAAAAATTTAAATAAAAATCTCATTTAAGATAACAAAAAATAAATAAACATGGTATTAGGAGTCCTAGTCACAGTAATAAAAAAGAAAGAGAAATAAGATATCCAAATTGGTATAAAACAACTATACTTCAATATTTTTTAAAAAGGTATCTAAATCAAAGTGGATTAGGTAAATCTCTCAGTTTGAAAATAAGATACTCTATTTAGAGAACCCTAAAGCTCCCACACAAAATCTATTAGAACTGACAAATGAATTTAACAAGGTAGAAAGATATGAGTAATAAACAGGAATGTGTTGCATTTCATTACACTATCAGTGAAATAACAGAAAGAGGAATTTAAAAAAAATCTTTTTAAAATTGCATCAAAAAAAGAAAATACTTAGGAATAAATTTAACCAAGGACTCAAGAGACCTCTATGCTGAAAACTGTAAAACACTGATGAAGGAAACTGAAGATGATTCAAAGAAATGGAAAGACATCTCATGCTCTTGGAATAGAAGAATTACTATCATTAAAATGGCCATACTACCCAAAGTAATCCATAGATTTAATGCCATCCCTATCAAAATACTAATGGCATTTTTCACAGAAGTAAAAAAAAATATCCTACAGTTTATATGGAACCACACAAGACTTAGAATTGCCAAAGAAATATTGAGGGGAAAGAAAAAAAGCTGTAAGCATAACTCTTCCAGACTTCAAACTATACTACAAATATACAATAATCAAAAGAACATGGTATTGAAACAAAAAGATACATGCAGATGACTGGAACTTAAAAGAAGGCCCAGAAATAAACCCACACATCAATTAGTGTATGACAAAGGAAGCAAGAATATAAGATGGAGAACAGTCTCTTCAACAAGTAGTGTTGGAAAAGCTGGACAGCTACATGTAAATCAATGAAATTAGAACACTCCCTCACACCATACAGAAAAATAAACTCAGAATAAGACCTAAATGTAAGACTTGACACCATAAGATTCCTGAACGAGAACACTGACAAAACATTCTCACATATAAATAATAGCAATATTTTCTTAAATTAGTCTCCCAAAGCAAAGGAAATAAAAGTAAAAGTAAGCAAATGGGACATAATCAAACTTAAAAGCTTTTGCATAGCAAAGAAAAGCATTAACTAAATTAAAAATAAAACCTACAAAATCGTAGGAATTATTTGCAAATGATGTGGCTGATAAGGGATTAATCTCCAAAACATGCAATCAGCTCATACAGCTCAATATCAGAAACAAACAAAACAATCCAATCGCAAATATGCAGAAGACCTAAACAGAAATTTCTCCAAAGAAGATATACAGATGCCAAGAGGTACATGAAAAGGTAATCATCATCATTAACTATTTGAGAAACACAAACTGAAATCCCAATAAAGTGTCATTTCACACCAGTAAGAATGGCTATCATGAAAAAGTCTATAGGCAATAAATGCTGGAGAGGGTGTGGGTAAAAGGGATTCCTCCAACACTGTTGGTGTATAAATTGGTGCAGCCGCTATGGAAAACAGTTTATGGAAGTTGTTTAAAAAACTAAAAATAGAGCCATCCCTCTCCTTGGTATAGATCCAAAAAGAGAAAAACTCCAATTCAAAAAGACACATGCACCCAGTGTTCACTACAGCACTATTTAGAACAGCCAAGATACGGAAGCAACCTAAGTGTTCATCACAGATGAATGGAAAAAAAAATAGGTAACATATATACACAATGGAATAATAGCCATAAAAAGAATGAAATAATGCCAATTTCAATAACATGTATAAACTAGAGAATATTACACTCAGTGAAGTAAATCAAAGATAAATATTATATGATATCACTATGTGGAATCTAAAAAATAATATAACTCAATCTACACATAAAACAGAAACAGACTTTCAGAGATAGGAAACCAATTTACACTCACTTGTGAAAGGAGAAAACGAAGAGGAGGGATAAATTAGGAGGGTCAAATTAACAGACACAAACTACTCTACATAAAATAGATAAACAACAAGGACTGACTGTATAGCACAGGGACCTATACTTAATATCTTGTAATAACCTTTAATGAAAAATAATCTGAAATATACATATAATATGTATAACTGAATCCTTTTTTTGTATACCTAAAATAATACAATATTGTAAATCAACCATACTGCAATTTAAAAAAAAGAATAAAATCTTGAAAAAAGCCAGAGGAAAATGACACATAACTTACAGCAGCACAGCAATTTAAATTATCAGTCACTTATATCTGTAACAGAGTTCAAAGATGTTATAACATCTTCAAAATACTGAAAAAAGCTACTAACCCAAAATCCTCTAACCATATTCGTAAAAAATGAAAGCAAATTTGAAACATTTTCAGATAATATAATGCTAAAAGAATGAGTTGTTAGCCAACTTGCACTATAAAAAATGCTAAAAGGCTGAGGGAAATTATACCAGATGGAAACTTGGATCTTCAGGAAGGAAGGAAAAACATCAGAGATAACAAATACGTGTTTTAATAAAAAAGATATGTTCTCTTAGTTGCTTTAAAATATGCATGATAATTTAAAATAAAATGTATAACACTGTGTTCTGTGGTTTCTAAAAAATGGGGATGTAATACATATACTAAATATAACATATTGGAGTTCCCATCGTGGCTCAGTGGTTAACGAATCCGACTAGGAACCGTGAGGTTGTGGGTTCGATCCCTGGACTTGCTCAGTGGGTTAAGGATCTGGCGTTGCCGTGAGTTGTGGTGTAGGTGGCAGATGCGGCTAGGATCCCGCATTGCTGTGGCTGTGGCAAAGGCTGGCAGCTACAGCTCCTGTTAGACCCCTAGCCTGGGAACCTCTATATGCCACTGGTGCGGCCCTGTGCACCAGTAGGAAAGTAAATGGAATTGTACAGCAGCAAATTTTCTATATTTTACATAAGTAGTACAATAATAACTCTAAGTAGACTGTAAAAAGTTAGAAATGTGTATTATACTTCCTAAATCCACTCCTAAAATGCCAAGAGATAGAGCTTAAAAGTCAATAGGTAAATTGAAATGGATTTTTTAAAAATATTCAAATAATCTACAAGAAGGCAAAGAAGGAACAGATGGGGGAAAGCTGCAGCGGAGACAAATAATAAAATGACAGAATTAAACCTAACCATGCCAATAATTAATTAAATGTTAATGAACTAATCTTTTTAATTTAAAGGCAGAGTTCATCAGAGTTGACTGAAAACCAATGATGTCTACACCACTTTTTAAATATATACACACAATCAGTAAGCATACGGTTGGAGCAGATACACTGACATTGGGTAAAGAATATCTAAAACAATATTTCCAGAGACAGAGATTCATTTCATTAAGTAACAGGGCCATTTCACCCGGAAGACAAATAATCATAACTCCAATGGCAATTTTTTTTTCATGTGTTTTAAAACTCTGCAGCTCGGATCCCACGTTGCTGTGGCTGTGGCGAAGGCCGGCATCTACAGCTCCTGTTAGACCCCTAGCCTGGGAATGTCCATATGCCGCTGGTGCGGCCCTAGATAAGGCAAAAAAAAAAAAATATATATATATATATATAGAAAATTTATATATATATATTCATATATATATATATATAATTATATATATATAAATTTATATATATATTTCTATATATATATAGAAAATATATATAGAAAATTTGCAGCTACACAATTCCATTTACGTAAATGGAATTGTATAGCTGCAAATTTTAAATTTTCTATGTTTTACATAAGTAGTACAATAACTCTAAGTAGACTGTAAAAAGTTAGAAATGTGTATTATAATTGTCAGAAATAATAGATTAGATGATTTGAACAACACCTTGACATAGTTGATATTTATAGGACACTGCATATGTATTCTTTACAAGCATATCAGATACAGTCACCAAGACAGTGATTTATTATGGGCCATAAATGAAGAGGTGGAAAATCTAAAAGGTATGAAATCATACTGAATATGTTCTTTGACCACAGAGAATTAAAATAGAAGCCACTAGGGGGATGCAGTGAGGGTTTGGGATGGAAATGCTATAAAATTTGGTTGGGATGATCATTGTACAACTATAAATGTAATAAAATTCACTGAGTAATAAAAAAATAAAAATAAAATAGAAGCCACTAATAATAATTTATTTTTAAACCCAAATTCAACATTTAGAAGAATGAATATCTTGAAAACAATTTTCCAAATCTGACATGAAATAAAAACCTGAAAGTCCTACATATAATAAAGAATTTATATTTGTTATCAAAAACCTGACCACAGGAGTTCCTGCTGTGGCACAACAGGATCCAGTGGTGTCTTAGGACCAATGGGACTCAGGCTCGATCCCCAGCCCAGCAGAGTGGTTTAAGGATCTGGTGTTGCTGGAGGTACAGCTTAGGTGCAACTGCAGCTCAGATCTGATCCCTAGCCTGGGAACTCCATATGCTGTAGGGCAGCCAAAAAAAAAAAAAAAAAAAAAAAAAACCTGATTACAAAGAACACTTTGTCCTTACATGCTTCTTGATAAATAACAATGTTAAAACACTTCAAAAAAAATAACACCAATCTTATAAAACTTTGTGGGGGATACAGAGGAAAAGGAAACCCTTCCTAAATCATTTTTGAGGCTAACATAACAGTAATACTTACTCAGTATAACTTTTGACAAGGAAGCAACACAAATAAAAAATAACAGAACAAGTTCCCTCATAAACGACACAAACTTTCCTAACCAAATACAAGCGAACAATCAGTACGATATAAAAAAGGACGATATATCACAACCAAGTAGGGTTCTCCAGGAATGTAAGGGTGTTTTAACATTCAAAAATCAATCATTGCAATTCACCGCTTTAAACTGTAACGTTTCAGTTAACAAAGAAAAAACATTTGACATAGTTCAATAATCACTGATTATAAAATCTCTCAACAAAGAATAGAAGGAAATTTTCTCAGTCTGACAGAGGGCCTTTAAAGGAAAAAAATCTCCCCAAACATACCTCATGGTTTAAAACTGTGAGTAGGCAAACTGAAGATTAGAAGAAAACATCCTCAAAACACACAGGTGGAAATTTATCAGTACCCAGCAATTATAAAATACTCCAACTCAGTCATAAAAAGACAAACAATCCCTCCCAAAATAGGCAAAAGACTTAAAATGATACTGAACAGCAAATAAGCACCTGAAAAAGTTCTCAATATCACTACTCATCAGAAGAATTAAAACTACGATGAAATACAGGTCTAAAAATCAACAGAATGGCTAAAGTTAAGAAGATAACACTTGAGCATGTGAAGCATCCAGAACTCTCAGGCATTGTTGGTAAAAGTATAAAATTGTATAACCACTTTAGAAAAGGCCTGGAAATTTCTTATAAAACACAATATACATTCACTCCATGATAGCACTTCCAATCTCAGTCATTTTCTCATGAGAAATGAAAATATACATCCATAAGAAGACATTTTATGAACTAGGATATGTGGGGAAAAATTGTACTGCCATATCAGTAAGCAAAGGATGTTGCAGCCACCAAGCCATCAGCCACCAAGCCATCAGCCACTGCAGGTGCCCCTAGTTGTATACCCTGAGGGGATTCACAAGGAAGAAAACAGGATCCTGGCCCTAGACAGTTGAGGTGCATATCAAAGGAATGATTTTTGCATCTTCTCATACAGAGAAAAGCACTAAATTCATTAACTTAAGAGATCTGATTTTCTTTCATTAACAGCAGGCCTTGATGTTTCTACTACCTGAGTTTTGCTGCAAAAAATTGTATGTATTCTGGCTCGCCCATTACCTCTTCAGAGCAGTCACTCAGAGACTGCTTCCTGGTCTTGAGTCCTCAGAAAGTCTGTTAAATAAGACATAAATTGTCAACTTTTAGGCTTTCTGTCTTTTCAGTTGACAGATATTTATAACAACTTTATGTATAATAGCCAGAAACTGGACAGAGACCATGTGTCCATCAATAGGAATGCGTGAAGAAACTGAAGTATATCCACACAATGGAATGCAATCCAGCAATAAGAAGGAACTAAGTACTGATACCCCAGAACAGTGTGGATGAATCTCACAAATACTATGTTGAGTAAAAGAGGCTTTACACAAAAGAGTAGCTCCTTTGTGATTCCACAAAGAGAGGGAAAACTAATTCAAGGGGGAAAATAACAGAAATGTGGTTGCTTCTGAGGAGCTAGGGAGGTAAAAGATTGGGAAACTTTCGGGGGTGATGGTAACGATGGATTACATGGATGGAAGCATTTATCCAAAGTTTATCAGATGGTATCATAATATTTGTATGTGTCAGTCATGTATAAATTATACCAAAAAAGGAAAAAATAGTAAACAAGTATTAAGTTTTAATTGGTGTGCTGAAATATTTAGACTGAAATGTACCGATGTCTCAAAGTTTTTGTTTGTTTGTTTGTTTTAGGGCCAAAGGTGCAGCATATGGAAGTTCCCAGGCTAGGGGTCAAATCCGAGCTGCAGCTGCTGACCTACACCACATCCACAGCAACGCCAGATCTGAGCCGCATCTGCAACCTACACTGCAGCTCACGGCAACACCAAATCCTTAACCCACTAAATGAGGCCAAGAATTGAACCCACATCCTCATGGATACTAGTCGGGTTCATTTCCACTGAGACACAACAGGGAACCCCTCAACTGATTTTGAAATGTGTCAAATCAGAAATAGTTATGAATGGATAGAAAAATGGACTAAAAAACATATGTGATAAAGTAAGTATAAGAAAACATTAATGATGGAATCTTGGTTTTGGATATATGAATGTCAACTCACAATATACAACTTTCATATTAAAATACCTGGGGGAAAAAAGGAAGTTTGTACTTCTTGAAATTTAGGTGAGGGGGGAGGGATGGAAATATAAAATTAGGTTGTGATGATGGTTGTACAACTATAAATATAATAAAATTCACTGAGCTTAAAAAAACAAAAAAAGAAATTCAGGTGAAAATATCTGGAAGCAGTATTATTTTTAAAAATTGAAGATCTGTGGCTATAACAACTATTTTCTAAAGTGAAAACATATTAATATGGCGTATAACCTAAAATTTATATTTTGAAATAACTGTGTTTATATTCTGTGCTGTTTTTTTATTAGAACTTCATCAGAATATCCAATCTGTATCTACTAAACAATGTAAGTTTGAAAGAGGTATTTTGAAAGTCAGTTACTAATTGGTTTTGAGTAATTGTCTTCAAAAGCTATAATTATTTATCTCTACCCAAACTTTTTTTAATCTACATGTGTCAAGTTTTACTCACATGAAAAACTTAATGGCTTTTTATTTTGAATTGTTTTGAATAAAGCAATCCTTTTTTATCCAAGTGTTTTCTATATATGGAAGTAAAGAAAATAAATTTAAATAGTAATAGTTGTGTTCAAGTAGAATATCTAAGGGGCAGTTCTAATGCCTAATAATTCTACCAAGAAGGTTAACAAAATTTCTAACACTTTATATTTTTATACAGGACACAGATTATGAACATCTTGGAATTTTTCTTTCTTTTTAGGGCTGTGCCCACCGCATATGGGACGTTCCAAGGCTAGGGGTCGAAACAGAGTTACAGCTGCCAGTCACAGCCACAGCCACGCCAGATCCTAGCCGTGTCTGCCACCTACACCACAGCTCACTGGCAACACCAGATCCTTAACCCACTGAGCGAGGCCAGGGATCGAACTCACATCTTCGTGGATCCCAGTCAGGTTCATTACTGCTAAACTACAGTGGGAACTCCATCTTGGAATTATTTTATGTAGGCATAGGAGAATTCTTTGTGGCTCCTTAAGATATAACCTATAGCTTGTTAGAAGTGATGGTATAAAACAAGGATGACAAATATACGGTAACTCACTTATTCAATGCAGGTCATAATATTGCATCAGGGCACTCCTTTCCATCTAGCCCAGGGCAGTCCCAGAATCCTTCTCGACACAATGTCTAGCAGGTATTACTAACTGATTATAGTTGACATAGAAGAAACTTACTGATCTTGGCCTTTGTCTGTCTGTCTTTAGATCACGGGTACAGGAGTCACATTACTGTAAACTACAAATAAGATGTGATAGTCAAAATAATTGATCTCTGTTGACTATGGTATATTCTCTTTGGAAATACCGTCTGAATGCTGAGAATTTTCAAACTATGACGCTGAAAATCATGGTAGAGGCAAAATTGTGCTTATCCTTTTAGCACAACAAATTTGTGCACATTAAAAATATTCACAACAAGAGTCAAAATTTGAAGACACTGGTACAGTGTTTTATGGAGTAACTTATAGCAACTTATACTCTACCTCATTTCCAAAAAACCTTTGTGAGGTTTTGAATGTCCTGAGGAAATTGTAGCACAAAGAGATTTTATTAGTTCATTTGTTTTCTTTGGAGGTTTTTAAGGATTGTGGAATCAAGATGTAAATGCAGGAGTTCCCACTGTGGCCCAGCAGGTTAAAGATCTGGCATTACCGCAATTGTAGCGTAGGTCCCAGCTGTGGCTCTGATTCAGTCCCTGGCTGGGGAACCTCCATATACTGCAGGTATGGATAAAAAAGGGGAAAAAGATGTTAATGAAAAATATTTCCATGCCCCTATGTTCACTGCAGCGCTAATCACAATAACTAAGACATGGAAACAACCTAAATGTCCATTGATAAATGAATGGATTAAGAAGATGTGCCATATATATAAACAATGGAATATTAAGCCATAAAAAAGAACGAAATGTCATTTGCAGCAATGTGGATTCAACTAGAGATTCTCATACTAACTGAAGTTAGAAAGAGAAAGACAAACACCATACGATATGACTTATATGACCTATATGTGGACTCTAAAATAAGCCACAAATGAACCTATCTACAGAACAGAAATAGACCCACAAACATGGAGAATGGATGTATGGTTGCCCAGAGGGAGGAGAGCAGAGTGGCATAAACTGGGAGTTTGGGGGTGGTATATGCAAACTATTACATTAGAATAGATAAGCAATGAGGTTATACTCTACAGCACAGAGAACTATATCCAATCTCCCATCTCTTGGGACAGAACATGATGGAAGACAGTATGAGAAAAGAATGTGTTTATGTGAATATATATATATATATATATATATATATATATATATATGAATATATATATGAATGACTAGGTCACTATGCTGTACAGTAGAAATTGACAGAACACTGTAAATCAATATACTTCAATAAAAATAAAATATATAAAAAAGAAAAACGTCTGCCATACCAGTAAACAAAGGACAATGTGCCATCAAGCCAGCAGCCACTGCAGCCACCTCTAACTGTGCGCCCTAGAGAGATTCAGGATGGAGAAAAGCAAGATACTGGCCCTAGATAGTTAAGGTGCATATCAAAGGAATGATTTCAATGTGCCCAGATTTTTGCATCTTCCCACACATAGAAAAGTGCTAAACGCATTAACTTGAGATATCTGGTTTTCCTGCATTAACAGTAATCCTTCCATGTTTGGACTACCCGGTTTTTGTTGCAAAAACCTGTGTATCCTGGCTCCTGCCTTGCTTCTTCAGAGCAGTCCCTCAGAGCTATTTGAGTTTTTCTTCCAGCCTTCAGTCCTCAGTTTTGTCTGCCCAATAAAACATAACTCTCAACTACTGGGTTCTGAATTTTTTTCAGTTAACAAAGGTATTTAATTCAATTTGCTCCCATATAAACCCACAGCATGAAGTGCCTGTAACAAAAGGGCAAGAGGTGATCTCTGACTCCATTTAAAACAGACCAGGACTAAGCAAACATGAGAAGCAACGACATTACTTGAGCTCCTGAGTCCCACTATGCCTGAAGCAAATTCATTCTTGAAATGTTGTTACATTAGTCTTTTTCACTTACTGAAATTTAAAATGTGATTCTGACACCTACAACAAAGAGTTCCCCAGAAGTAGATTATTATTCTAATAAAAATACACATGTAACTTGATAAGAGAATTAATAAGAACCAGGGTGAGAGAACAAAGATAACATCTAACATGCATGGAGAATTACATGGACCATAAACTGTCCTAATTGCTTTATATGTGGTATTCATTTAATTCTCATAACAAATCAATGAGAAAGGTATTACTACTTACTATTACCACCCTTCTACATATAAGGATATCAAAATGCCAAAAAAAAAAAATTAACCTGACCCCGTTCACAAAGTTAGTAAACAGGAGTACCAAGAGTTGAACCCAAGCTGTTCTGCTTCAGAGACCATCTTCTTAATCAATAGGCTAATCCACCTCTTTGCTTAAAGGTGGATTAGCACACAGATACACATCCTGTAATCTTATACATTTGATAGAAATGGACTGTTAATTTTTCTCAGACTTTCTTATCTCGTTAACAGGATGGTTACACAGACAGATGAACAGAATCAGATATTGGTCCACAATGTACAGAATATAAATACGTATCAATTACTCATAGATAGCAGAGATACCTAAAGAAATTTCTCCTCTGAATTCTCATGAGGAAAACAGTGATTTGATGGACAGCACTTTCTACAGATAAGAATTACCATGGTAAGTTTCATATAGCTTCTACTTAATATATTTCAAATGAAGTTGAGAAATTCAGGACAAATTGTAAATAAATCAAAAGATACTCTACTGGAGATCAAAATGCTGCTCTTCATTCATAAACAACCTAGCTTTATAAGATAAAATTTAATTTATTTCAGACACCTACTTTCATGAAAATTATTTTAAATTGTTGACTTTTGTAAATTCTGGAGGCAGATGGTTGTATTATAGTCTCTATCAAAAAACTAGAAAGCCCATGTTCCCTGTTTTCCCCCAAAAAGGAGGACTTACTTACATGTTTTGATATTGAAAACTGAGGAGCTTAATCAGAATACATGTCCCAAAATAAAACGCTCTATCTTCAAAAGGTGGACCAAAGGAGTTTATAGAGGACCAGTGGCTAAAGCCATCATATATCGAGAAAAGAGCCTTGGATCTGTTCTCATCCAAAGGAGGGGGGAAGATTGGCAGCCCCATGGTTCTTTCAAAGAGAGCATGGCTGTGATAGTTTTTTCCAGGAAATTTTTCAAAACTGGCATTAACAATTTTAAGCAAAGCAACTTCCTTGTGAACACTCTAAGATGAATAAGTTGCAAAATTAACCCCTAGGCAACACCTTGAGTTGATTTTTTGTATAGTTACTAGATATAAACCAATTAAAGTTCATATAACATCTGTTAAAAATAATGATCTTGGTTAAGAAGTAGTTGATTGTGGGCCACGGTTTGATCTGACAGCAATTAGATATCTAGCAGGACCAGCTGTCAGTTGAGCTCAGTCCTAATTTATGGTAATAAAATCATACCTCTTATATTTTCCTTATCTATCTAAAGAATATGATCCAAAAATTGGTTAACATCTTTAAGATCAAATTAAGAATAAGAGAATTGGCCAAACTCTTCTCAGCTTTACAGAATAAAAAATTACTATTTTCTGGGTCAGAAGATCCTTGTCTCCTCATCCTGATTTTTTTCTTTCTTTTTAATGTCCCACCTGCTGCATATGGAAGTTCCCAGGCTAGAGGTTGAATCTGAGCTAGAGCTGCAGGCCTACACCACAATGACAGCAACACCAGATCCACGCCATATCTGTGATCTAGACCGCAGCTTGCAGCAACACCAGATTCTTAATTCACTGAGCAAGGCCAAGGATCCAACCTGCATCCTCATGAATACTAGTCATGTTCATAACCCACTGAGCCACAATAGGAATTCCCCCATTCTGTTCTTTTTTTTGGGGGGTGGGGGTTGTCTTGAGTTCTATGTAAACATCTGGAGACCAAGTTTTTATTGAGGTTAAGTAAGTTTACTGGTTATTGTACACAAGGTTAAAGACAGATAAAACAGCTATACAAAATCTGAAAAAGTGGAGTTCCCATCATGGCACAGTGGTTAACGAGTCCGACTAGGAACCATGAGGTTGCGGGTTCAATCCCTGGCCTTGTTCAGTGGGTTAAGGATCAGGCATTGCCTTGAGCTGTGGTATAGGTTGCAGACGCGGCTCGGATTCCACGTTGCTGTGGCTGGGGCGTAGGCTGGCGGTTACAGCTCGTTAGACCCCTAGCCTGGGAACCTCCATATTCCACAACTGTGGCCCTAGAAAAAAGACAAAAAAATCTGAAAAAGTTATAAAGAGAATGCTGACAGATTTCTCTATAAAGTCATAAAGACTATATTAGTGGTCTGTTTTACAGTAGTTCTATCTAAACCCCACTCTCTTTTAAGATGTGATAATAAAAGCCAACATACATGGACTTACACAATTTAACAGGCAATGTTCTAGAGATTTGACAGTACCTCACTTAATTTGACAATTACCTCATTTAATTCTCACAAAACCCTATAAGTTAGATACTATTATAACCCAACTTAGAAATGATAAAACTAAGGCACAGAAATATGAATTAATCTGCCCCCAATCACTCAACTAGAGGGTGGCTATACAAACTTCAAACCCAGCCAGTCTAACTTCAGAGTCACAGTCTAATAATTGTGCTATGACATATTATTTTGGCTCATTAAGCACAAATTTGCTTTTTCAAGGAGGTTCAGAATATATTTTAAATGATATGTCTAATAAACCCATGGATCTACCACTTAGGGAGGAGATAATTATACACAAATGACCTTTAAATAAAAAAAGACTAGATGACACCAAAAGCACAGGCAACAAAAGAAAATGTAAACAGGATTTCATCAAAATTAAAAGCTTTTGGGCAACAAAGGGTAATATATATCAAGAGAGTGAAAAGACAACCCAAAGAATAGGAGAAAATATCAGCAAAGTACACACTTAATAAAGGATTAATATCCAGAAGATATAAAGAACTTACATCTTAAAACTCATCAACAACCAAAAAAAGGCCTAATTTGTTTAAGACAAGGATTTAAATAGACAATCTCTAAAGAAAATACACAAATGACAAATGATCAAGAAACATATGAAAGGAGAAATATTAAGATGGTCAGGATTAAGATGTCAAGCTCACCTTCTCCCACAAACACATCAAAAAAACACATCTACATGTAGAGTGATTCACAAAGAACATCTACTGAGTGCTGGCAGAACTTAAACCTCCAAAAAGGGCAAGAAACCCTCCACATAAATGGGTAGAACAAAAGAAAAAAGAGAGAGAGAGAGAAAAGGAATCAGGATGGGACTAGCATTCCTGAGAGGGAGTTGTGAAAGAGAAAAGGAACCCACACCCTGGGAAGGCACCTAACTGATGAGGAGATCAGCTGGGATGGAGGGGCCTCAAAGTTGCTGAGCAGAATGCAGCAGCTGGACTGAGAAAGGCAAAGCAGAGTGAGAGCCAAACAGATAGTCTATACCACCACCCCGGACACCACAGCATGAGACACTTGAGTGGGGGCTGAGCACTGAGACTTAGGCTCCAGAGGTCAGTTCATGAAGAGGACTAGGATTGGCTGTGCAGAGACAGCCTGAGGGGCTAGGAAGCAGTGTGCCACAGGCTGGGGAGCAGAAAGCCACAGCTAAGGGAATGCAGGAGGAGGTCTGGGCCTGCAGGAGAAACAAGGCACCATTGTGGGGGAGGGTGAGAGGAAGAGGGGCATACCACCATAGGAATCTCTTCCCTTCCCATGTGTGGGCTCTCAGAGAGTGGTGTGCCTCTGGCATAGGCTTTGGGTGGTAAGAGGGCACTTGCTTGCGCTATGGGAGACCAGGCTCTTCTTGTGTGGGCTACGAGGAGCCAGGCACCTACTGTGTGGGATATGGACAGTGGGAGGGCTAAGTGAAACATGGCACCTCTTGTGTGATCTACAGGTAATGGGAACAAACCACAGCAGTTATCTCAGAAACCAGAGGCAGGGCATGGCCTGCCACCACTAGGGTTCTGTGAAGAGGCTCCACCTGTGGCCCCTGTCATCTCAGAGGCTAGCAAAAAAAGAGGGCACTGCAACCAAGCACTGCCCATTGATGCTGTCACTCCCCTGGGAAAACAACTGCTCTGCTGCTGCCACTGACAAATGCTCATGGCAGTGCCCACACGTGCTTGATCAAAGTCACTTCTCAGGACCCTGTAACTAGGAGCAGACTGTGCAGCAACTCCCAGGTAGGCTAAGCTGGATGGGCTTCTTGCATGGTCTACAGGTGGCAGCGGCAAACCACCGCAGTTATCTCTGACTCCAGAGGTGAGTATGGCCTGCCACCACTAGGGGGTCCGTGAACAGGCCCCCCTTGAGGCCCCAAATACCTCAGAGGCCACCAGAGAGGAGCGCACTATGACCTAATACCACTGGCTGTTGCTTTCATTCCCCTGGGAACTCACACACACTGCCTCTGCCACTGCCAAATGCTCCAGGCACTGCCTAAATCTGCCTGAGGCTCATTACCACTTCCCAGGGCCCTGCAACTAGAAGGAGCCTACACCACCTTCCTGCAGGTCCTTAATACTTGCTACTGTCAAGAGCCCAGCAACCAGGCAGTGACTTCTAGCCCTGCCCATTGCCTCCTTCTCCCTGGAAACATATTCAGCATGCTATCAAGGGGATATACTGCTCACAATGAAGAAACAGACAGCAGATATCCAAACTCCCATGCCAAAAATAAACAGTAACCTCTCACAAAATAAGAGGGGAGCTCTTGCATAGACATAGCCCTCCAAGACTACCATGGTTAGTTTCCCTAAACTCACAGAAAAAGAAAAATATAAGTGAAATTAAGAAGCTCAAGAAGCATTCCCAGTTAAAAGAACAGGAGAATTCACCTGAAGCAGCAAACAATAAACAGATCTCTGCAGTCTAATAGACACTAAGTTCAAAAGGAAGATGGTGAAAACAGTGAAGGAATTAAGGGTGAATATGAAGGAAGTAAGAGCAGATATAAACAGTAATGCATATTACTTTAGAAAGGAACTAGAAAACATAAGGAGGAGCCAAGAAAATTTTGAAAATTCACTTGCAGAGACACAGACTGAGTTAAAGGCACTAAAGAGCAGAATAATGCAGAGGAACAAATTAGTGATGTGGAAGATAGAACAATGGAAATCACCCAATCAGGACAGCAGACCAAAAACCAAATGAAAAAACATGAAAGCAATATAAGAGATCTATGGGATAATATAAAGCAGCCCAATCTATGCATAAGAGGAATTCCAGAAGGAGAAGAAAAAGAAAAGGGGATTAAAAATATATTTGAAGAAATTATGTCTGAAAACTTTCCAAATCTAAAGGAAATAGATATCAAGATACAGGAAACACAGGGGGCCTGAAACAAGTTGAACCGAAACAGGCCCACACCAAGACATATTATAATAAAAATAGCGAAAGCGAAAGTTAAAGAGAGGATTCTCAAGGCAGCAAGAGAAAAACAGTGTATTAATTATAAGGGAACCTCCATAAGGCTATCAGCTGATTTCTCTACAGAAACACTACTGGCCAGAAAGCAATATATATTCAAAGTTCTAAAAGGGAAAAATTTGCAGCCTAGAATATACTACCCAGCAAGAATATCATTTAAAATGAGAAAGAATTTCTACAACAAACAAAAACTTAAAAAGCACAGCAATACTAAACCCATTCTACAAGAAATACTGAAAGGGCTTCTCTAAATAAAAAAGAAGTGAAAGAAATTGGATGGAGGAAATCACAAATAGAAAGCAATTACTTAAATAAACCAGTATACAGGTCTAAAAATAAAAAAGCAAAAACAAAAATAAAAAAAGCTATTGTAAAACTGACAATAAACCCAAGGAACAGCAAAAGGACAAACATGAAGATGTTAAAAAAGGACTTCAAAATCTTAGAATGAGGGGAAGGAAAATAAAATACAGACTCTTTTTTTAGAATGTGTTTGAGCCTATATGACTATCAGTCTAAAGGAAGCAGATATAGAAAGGGCAACCATAAATCAAAACAAAATATTATATTCACAAAAACTAAAAAGGACACAAGCAAAAAAAAAATCATCCAACAAAAAAAGGAACAAAGGATAAACATAGAATCAAATAGAAAACAAGGTTTAAAATGGCAATAAATACATATTTATCAATAATTACATTAAATGTCAGTGGACTGAATGCTCCAACCAAAGACAGAGTGGCAGATTGGATAAAGAAAGCAAGAGCCTACAATATGCTGTCTACAAGAGATATACCTTAGGGAAGAGGACACGTATAAATTCAAAGTGAGGGGATGGGAAAAGATATTTCACGCCAATGGAAAAGACAGGAAAGCAGGAGTTGCAATACTCATGTCAGACAAAATAGACTTTAAAATGAAGGCCATAAAGAAAGACAAAGAACAACACTATTTAACGGTAAAAGGATCCATTCAAAAAGAGGATCTTACAATCACCAATATATATGCTACTAGTATAGGAGCACCCAGATACATGTAACAAATACTAATGGACATAAAAGGAGAAATCGATGGGAATACAATCATAGTATGAGACTTTAACACCCATTTTTTAATTAGGTTATTGGTTTTTTTGCTGTTGAGTTGTATGAGTTTTTTGTATATTTTGGAGTTTAAGCCCTTGTCAGTTGTATCATTTGAAACTATTTTGCAACAACAAGGATGGAACTAGAGACTCTCATACTAAGTGAAGTCAGAAACAGAAAGACAAATACCACATGATACCACTTATATCTGGAATCTAATATACAGCACAAATGAATCTATCTTCAGAAAAGAAACAAACTCATGGATATGGTAAACAGACTTGCGGTTGCCAAGAAGGAGGGATTGGGATGGACTGAGAGTTTTGAGAGTTAGTAGATGCAAACGATTGCTTTTGGAATGGATAAGCAATGAGATCCTGCTGGATAGCACAGGGGACTAGATCAAATCACTTGTGATGGAACGTGATGGAGGATAATGTGAAAAAAAAGAATGCATCTAAATGTATAAATGGTTCACTTTGCTGTACAGAAGAAATTGACAGAACATTGTAAATCAACTAAAAATTATTAAAAAGAAAAAAATTTTTTAAAGAAAAAAATGGTAACATGTATTTTATGTTTATTTTACCACAATAAAAACTAGTTTTAAATTAACAGAATCTACAATGGTTTCATCCCATTCAGGTGCTCCTTTAACTGCAGAATTAAACATATAAATCATAAAAGATCAGAGCAGAGTTATGAGATGTGACATCTTCACTGGCTGACTTAACTATCTATAGAAAAGACATTTAGTTGTGCCCAAACAGAAAGGAGCCCAACTCCTAGGAAACTCAAGCTGGCTAGTCACCCTTGGTTTATTTTATTTTTTGTCTTTTTTTTGCCTTATCTAGGGCCGCACCCGCAGCATATGGAGGTTCCCAGGCTAGGGGTCTAATTGGAGCTGTAGCTGCCGGCCGTCGCCATAGCCACAACAACGCGGGATCCGAGCCGCATCCGGAACCTACACCACAGCTCACGGCAATGCCGGATCCTTAACCCACTGAGCAAGGCCAGGGATTGAACCCGCAACGTCATGGTGGATTCGTTAACCACTGAGCCACGACGGGAACTTCTACCCTTGGTTTATGAAGCTGATCAAAGTTAGTCTCTCGGGGTCAGGTGGAATATGGGAACCCATAATCCTCACGCCTGAGGTCCATCCCATAAGAAACTGAACTGACATTGACACCAACTGCTCCTTCTCCTTGTGGGCCTGGGTTCTTCCTTTCTAAGGGCTATTTCACTCAAGACTCCTTAGACAATGACAAGTTTGGAATGAGTTTTAAATGCAATAACAGCCTAGGTGGCTGCTCCTGAATTCAGTTACACACCCTGCTTCAGCGACTAGGCTGTTATCCAGCATTAATCTGGGAAAGAAAAGTCACAGTTGCTTTTCTAGTCACCTAAGCAATTATATGACAAACAGCCAAGTGGCAGCCACTTCTCTGTGCAAAGAGGATTGAATTCAAAATTTTTAAATGGCTTTGAAGAAGCAATCAATTGGATGTGAAACTTTAGGCACGTTGCTTAGATTTCCCAAGCTTTGTTTTTTTTTTAACCTCTAAAGTGAGAAAATATGTTCCATAGGATTATTTTGTAAATCTTTGTTTTTTTTACCTCTAAAGTGAGAAAATATCTGTTTTATAGGATTATTATAGATTATTATTGTCTAGGATAGTGTCCAGTATGTAAAGCATACTCAATTAAAATGTATTTTGTTATTACAAGGAAAATTTTTGTATGCTATATTAGTCAAGTGTTCCCCAGAGAAACAATAGGATATAGAGATATAGATATAAGAAAGGAGAGAAAGACAGAGAGAGAGAGAAAGGAAGGAAGTAAAGGAGAGAGAAATTGATTAATTGATTGATGTTAAGGAATTGGTTCTTACAAATGTGAAGGTGAGAGAAATTGATTAATTGACTGATTGATGTTAAGGAATTGTTTCATACAATTGCGAAGCCTGATGAATCCTGAATCTGTAGGAGAGGCCAACAGGCTGGAGACTCAGGGATACAGCTGATGTTGCCATCTTGAGCTCAAAGGCTGTATGAAGGCAGAATTCCTTCTTTCTTTGGGAGACCTTGGTCTTAGCCCTTAAGGCCTTCCACTGATTGGATAAGGCCCATGAACACCATAGCAGGAAATTTGTTTTACTTAATAGCATTTACTTAATCACATTTAAAAAATACATCTATAGCAACATGTAGACTAGTATTTGACCAATCAACTGGTGCTTACGGTCGAACCAAGTTCATACAAGAAATTAACCATCACAGGCACCATGGTCCTCAAACATGTCACATTTCCAACTAGCATGACTAGTTAGGTAGATTATGCATCTGAAGATGGGTAGGTTTGTGGGGTGGGGAAGCCATCCTGAATGTTAGTAAAAACATCTGAAAAAGACATAAATAAATGGGCAGAAGGAAGTTTTCTGAAAAGGATTCCAAGCAAGAGGCAAGCACAGTCACTGGACTTGCTCTCTCAATTCCAGATTCTCCAACTGACTAAAGCCAGCTCAAATCACACAGTGCTCTCTCTGGGTGTCCCCACTTTCTCTGGCTCACTCTGATTTGTTTGAGATAGAAAATCTGTGATTCAACAGTTTCTGAGGTTATATTTGGAGTGTTATTGGTGGCTCTATATAAGGGATGAATCATCAGGTACAATTGGCCTACAACTGAGGATGGTAAGATTTGCCCCAATATGTGACACTTGTAGCATATGTCATTTATAAGATCTTGTCCATTGGCCAAAAGTTAGATTTGAGTTTTCAGCTTTGTCAACTACATTAGAATGATTGCATAGATGAGCTAACTTATTAGGGTAGAAATCAGTGATGGGAAGAAAAAAAAAAAAAACCATACCTGTATCATGTTAACTGTATGGACAGATTCTACTCTCAGCTGTGCCACTTGGCTAAATAACTCAGGGCAAGGCAATTCTCTCTAAAAGTTGTTTTTTTTTCCTCTGGAGAACAATGATATAACTTGTGTTTTTTCCCTTGAGGGGATTTCCACAAACTTGGAGGAAACCACGCAGATATTAAAACAATCTTGTTTCATGAAAATCAAACACTACAGAAAACTTCAGCAGTGGCAGTCTTTCAAAAATAAATTTATGGGTCATTGATAATCTTAGAGTTGAGCAGCCATGACATGCTTACTGAAATTAGAGAGCCACTCTGAAGTGCTGCTTTTCATTTCAAAAGAATATTTACTAAAAATGTTCAGGTCCCCATCCATTCAGATTTGGAATTGGAAACACGAAACATGGAAATTCACACATTTTCACAGATTCACAAACCACGGGCCACCTTACTTAATTCTTCATTATTAGATATCATATGACAAAAGTTTCCATCCTACCTATTTTGCACCTCAGAATATATGAATGGGCTGCTATAGGTTTTAGAAGCTAAATACATCTTTAACATTATGGAACTCTGAAATTAGATCTTTGTTAACAAATAGATTAAAATTACTATCTTAAAAAACTCAGTTGTGTAAACAAGTGATACAACGCTATGATGTATGTTATTCCCTTAAAAAACTTCATTGAGGCGTTCCCGTCGTGGCGCAGTGGTTAACGAATCCGACTAGGAACCATGAAGTTGCGGGTTCGATCCCTGCCCTTGCTCAGTGGGTTAACGATCCGGCGTTGCCGTGAGCTGTGGTGTAGGTTGCAGACACGGCTCGGATCCTGCGTTGCTGTGGCTGTGGTGTAGGCCAGCAGCTAACGGCTCCGATTAGACCCCTAGCCTGGGAACCTCCACATGCCGCGGGTGCGGCCCTAAAATGACAAAAGGCAAAAAAAAAAAACAACAAAAAAAAACTTCATTGAAAAACTAGTGCTGTTCAAGTAAACATGCCAAGTCCTATAAATCAAATACAATTACCACATTTTTTTCAACAAATAGGTGATTAGAAAAACCTTAAGGAGTAGGGTATAACTCTTCTTGCCTATGGTATAATACTGAACATCCTTATAACATGACCATTCTTATAACATGTTAGAAATTCAGGCAAACAGAAGATTGGCACATCAATAAAGATTATTAAAAGAGTTATTTGAAGAAAAAAAATACTCATGTCTCCTAAGCACATTCTCATACAGTTTAAAAATAGACCAAGGCATTTTCACTAGTAATGAAGCTTCTCAGCAACTTCAGGTAAAGTAAAAAAAATAACTTTACTGCAAACCTTATTTTATTTTAAATAAAGAGGGGATTACAAAAAAAAAGGGGTTCACACAATAGGACAAACTTGACATTTTAGTGTATTGGGCTTCATTCTCAGCATTTATTATCTGATCACTCATTTATTATTTTTTACTGCTAATTTGCATCAGCCTCCTTTATCATTCTCCAGGAAGCCCTACAACATGCTTGTTCATCATAAATAACAATTAATTTTACCTTGAGGTTTCTTTCCAGAATTTTCTACTTCTGCTAAAACTACTGAATATCCTCAGCCTATCACAAACCAAAAACTTGTTAAATGACCAGAGAAATGTTGAGGATCATGATTGATCTACCTATCATAGGCAAGTTACATGGTAATTTTTAAGTAAACAGAGCATTCTAGAGGAGCAAACCTTCAGTCACAGAATTCTCGAGTAATCTTGGAAACATCTCTTGAGCTTCAACAATTAAAATGCCAGGGGTTTCACATACACCACATTAACAAAATAAAAGTAAAAAACCACATGATCATCTCAAGAGACTCAGAAAAATCATTTGACAGAGTCCAACATCCACTCATGATAAAAACTCTTACCAAAGTGGGTAGAGAGGGAACATACCTTAACATAATAAAAGTCATCTATGACAAACCCATAGCAAATATAATACTCAATGGAGAAAGGCTGAAAGCCTTCCCACTAAAATGTGGAACAAGACAAGGATGCCTACTCTCACCACTTTTATTCCACATAGTATGGGAAGTCCTAGTAACAGCAATCAGACAAACAAAAGAAATAAAAGGCATCCAAATTGGAAGAGAAGAGGTAAAATTGTCACTGCATCCAGATGACATGGTAGTATACATAGAAAACCCTAAGGACTCAACCTCAAAACTACTTGAACTGAAAAAACAAATTCAGCAAAGTAGCAGGATATAAGATTAACACTCAGAAATCAGTCACATTTCTGTACACTAACAATGAAATACTAGAAAAGGAATACAAAAATACAATACCTTTTAAAATTATACCCAAAAAAATCAAACACCTGGGAATAAACCTGACTAAGGAGGTGAAAGAATTATATGCTAAGAACTATAAAACATTAATCAAGGAAATTAAAGAGGATTGAAAGAAATGGAAAGATACTCCATGTTCCGGGGTTGGAAGAATTAGTACTGTAAAAATGGCTATACTACCCAAAGCAATCTGCAGATTCATTCAAGCCCTATCAAATTACCCATGCCATTTTTCACAGAACTAGAACAAACAACCTCAAAATTTATATGGAACCACAAAAGACCCAGAAGTGCCAAAGCAATCCTGAGAAACAAAAACCAAGCAGGAGGCATGACTCTCTCAGACTTAGGCAATATTACAAAGCTACAGTAATCAAGACAATGTGGTACTGGTACCAAAATATAGAGAGCAAAGGAACAGAATAGAGAACCCAGAAATAAACCCAGATACCTATGGTCAATTAATCTTCGACAAAGGAGGCAAGAATATAAAATGGAAAAAAGACAGTCTTTTCAGCAAGTGATGCTGGGAAAACTGGACAGCCTCATATAAATCAATGAAACGAACACACCCTCAGACTATGCACAAAAAAAACTCAAAATGGCTTAAAGACTTATGTGTAAGACAAGACACCAACAAACTCCTGGAAGAGAACACAGGCAAAACATTCTCTGACATCAACCTTACAGGTCAGTCTCCCAAGGCAACAGAAATAAAAGCAAAAATAAACCAATGGGAACTAATCAAACTGACAAGTTTTTGCTAGCAAAGTAAACCATAAAAAAAAAAAAACACACAAAAAGACAACCTATGGAATGGGAGAAAATAGCTTCAAATGATGCAACTGACAAGGGCTTAATCTCTAAAATATACAGACAGCTTATACAACTCAAATGCAAAAAAGTCAACAACCCAGTTGAAAAATGGGCAAAAGACCTGATTAGACATTTCTCCAAAGAAGATAGACAGATGGCCAACAAGCACATGAAAAAATGCTCAACATCACTGATTATTAGAGAAATGCAAATCAAAACTACTATGAGGTACCACCTCACACCAGTCAGAATGACCATCATTAGTAGGTCCACAAATAACAAATGCTGGAGAGGATGTGGAGAAAAGGGAACCTCCTGCATTGTTGGTGGGAATGTAAATTGGTACAATCACTATGGAAAACAGTATGGCGGTACCTCAGAAAACTAAATATAGAACTATCATATGACCCAGAAATCCCACTCTTGGGCATCTATCTGGACAAAACTTTCCTTGAAAAAGTCACATGCACCCGTAAGTTCACTGTAGCACTATTCACAATAGACAAGGCATGGAAACAACCTACATGTCCATTGACAGATGAATGGATTAAGACGATGTGGTATATATACACAATGGAATACTACTCAGCCATAAAAAAGAACAAAATAATGCCATTTGCAGCAACATGGATGGAACTAGAGACTCTCACTCTAAGTGAAGTAAGCCAAAAAGAGAAAGACAAATACCATATGATATCATATATATGGAATCTAATATATGGCACAAATGAACCTTTCCACAGAAAAGAAAATCATGGACATAGAGCATAGACTTGTGGTTGCCAAGGGGGAGGAGGGAGTGGGATTAACTGGGAGTTTGGGGTTAATAGATGCAAACTATTGCCTTTGGAATGGATAAGCAATGAGATTCCGCTGTGTATCACTGGGAACTATATCTAGTCATTTATGATGGAGCATGGCAACGTAAGAAAAAAGAAAGTATATATGCATGTGCGACTGGGTCAATCTGATGTACAGTAGAAAACTGACAGAACACTGTAAACCAGTTATAATGGAAAAAAATAAAAATCATTAAATAAGTAAGTAAATAAATAGAATGCTAGGAGTTTCAGAAACTTTGCATGCATTTCCAGTTGTTATTTAATGAAATATTCACTTGAGCTATGCAAATCAAAGTCTTAATTGGGTAGCCACAGAAATCCAAATTAGCAGAATATTCTTCACATTAGATTGGATCATGAAAAGGAACTCAGTGAGCATATACAATACAGAAAATCATAAATGATACAAAATAAATAAGATTTATATCAAAACGAGTACTTGACTGGGTGCCATGAAAAGTGTCTTTTGAATCCTCCTGAAAAGGTCTTAGAAACCATCTACAAACCATGAAAAAAAACTTAACTCTACTACAACAAAATAATCACTACTCTATCTATAAAAATAAGCAAATGACCCGAGCCTATGAAAGTACTCTGAAACACAAAAAAGCATGGTAAGTAATGATAATGCTCTCAAATAAAAGTCACCTAAATGAAACAAAGTCACTGCAAGAAGAAAGTTTTAGTTCAAATTCTCAACAACATAAAAGAAGAAATTGCCCTTTCAATCCAAAACAGATTATTAACAGGATACAGGCTAAGAAAAAGAAAGTGTGTATTAAACAGAAGTAGACTCACAGACACAACCTATGGTTACTAAAGAGGAAAGTGTGGGGGAGATAAATTAGGAGTTTATAAACACATACACACTACTATATATAAAACAGATAACTAACAAGAACCTATTGTACAGCACAGGGAACTATACTCAATATTTTGTAATAACCTGTAATAGAAAAAATGAATACACACACACACACACACATATATGTATGTATATCTGAATCATTTTGCTGTATAACCTGAATCTAATATAACATTGTAAACAAGTACACTTTAATTAAAAAATTAAATTTAAAAACCTATACATATTGTGGAGGGGAAAAAAGCCTGTATTAAAATTACAAACAAGATACCCAACTGAAAAACTGCAATAGGCCTAACCTTAGGTTAGCATAAAATTGATTTTGCTTTATGAACAAAGTTAGAGGTCTAATTCATTATCACAGCAAAATTTGCTAAACGGTGCTTCCTCCCACTGATAATAACGGCAATTCTTATGATATACTGAATTCTTCTAAATACTAAATTCTATTTCTGGGATATCTATAATACCACAAATCTACTACCCAAACTTGCACCGCTACAATACAATGTTAATTTGGGGAGTTTTACAACACAAGTCTCAAGCCTGATATGGGAGGGTCTCCTCTAAATATTTTTCTTTTTCAGACATCTTTTAAAACTATCCTTATTATTCATTCTTCTATATAACCTTTTGGAATAATTCTGTCAAGTTAAATGGAACTTCCATCAAGTTCAGTTGAGATTTCATTAAAATTGGATTAAATGTATTTATTAATTCTGAAACTCAAATACAAACCTAAGTTGAAAAAGAATCCAGAAGGAAAGACACAAGAATATTAATGATGAGTATCTTCAAGTGATGGGCTTATGAATCATAAACTTCTTCATATCTTTGTGTTTTTCAAACTTTTTACAATAGACAATTATCCCTGTTATAACCAAGGGTTGCATACACATACCAGTATAGTAAATCACAGATTTGATGGTGCATGCAATTGAATCATAGAAATACATGATTTACTTCTAAGATTCTCCTGGAACTCAAGTAAAAATGACAGACTTTATGATAACTTATGATTGGATGAAAGGAGTCAAACGTTATATTTTCTTTATCTTGAATAATTATATAAACACAGATTTCAGAATACATTTTAAAATCTTAAGGATAATATGTTTGGAAAAAATTGAGAAGCCCAATTTTTCAAATACTGGAAGATGAAATAACATTAATGAACTCCACTATTTGTTGACTACATACCATGTACCATTTAATCCTCAGATGATAGGAATTACTATCCCATTATGATTATGGGGAAAACAACAGCGAAGCACAAAAGTTAGCAGTTCGCGGATTTCAATCTGTGCCTGTCTTATTCTACAGAGAATATTTTTTTTTTTGTCTTTTTAGGGCCGCAATCACAGCACATGAGCCGCGTCTGCGACCTACACCACAGCTTACAGCAACTCCGGATCGTTAACCCACTGAGCAAGGCCAGGGATTGAACCCACAACCTCATGGTTCCTAGTCAGATTCGTTAACCACTGCGCCACGATGGGAACTCCTTTTTTTTTTTTTTTTTTTTGTCTTTTTAGGGCCGCAACCGCGGCATATGGAGGTTCCCCTAGTTCCCAGGCTAGGGGTCTAATTGCCGGCCAATGCCACAGTCACAGCCACAGCCACAGCCATGCGGGATCCAAGCCGCATCTGCAACCTACACTACAGCTCATGACAACGCCAGATAGTTAACCCACTGAGCGACGCCAGGGATCGAACCTGCAACCTCATGGTTCCTAGTCGGATTCGTTAACCGCTGCGCCACGACAGGAACTCCTACAGTGAAATTTTTTTTAACCTCCATATATGCCCTCTCCCATAATAACATCCCAAAGTATGCCACAATTATACCCGTGGTGTGTAAAATTACATACTTCGGTTCATTTCTGGGATATCAATCCTCTCCCATTGATCAATCTGTTGATTATAGTTTGCAGTAAATTTTAATATCAAAATTAATAATAATGAATTTTTCCAATGTGCAACACATTATGTTTCTTCATTAATCCAAGTTTTTCATGGCTCCCAGTCAAGTTCTAAAGTCTTGTAACACAGATTGCTAGATGTTTTCTAAGCTCATTTCTAGGGATTTTATATTTAGGCCAAGTATTTAAACAGAATTTTTTTCATTATAGGCTCTATTATGTTTTAGCTCATCTATAGTCATGTGAACTATTTGGTCATTTAACACTTGAGAATTCAAATTTTTCAATCAATTCTCCTGAATTTTTTAGGTAGGCAATTAAATTACATACAGATTTTATTTTTTCTTTTTTTCCCCTATTTCTGACACTTGACATTGAATTGAGTAGAATTTTCAGCATAGTAATTGTCACAGCAAGTGTCTTTGTCCTGATCTTGACTCTGAACGGAAAGTCAGAACTAATCTTCAGCCAATCTATATCTTCAGCTATGGCCTTACAGGCTGGCAAAGAGCTGCTGTCCTGACACCCCCCCAGAAAGCCCCCAGTTCCCTACCCTGAAAGTTTAATGCTTTGCAGAGCAGAGGCCTTAAAGGACTCTGGTCTAGTTCAAAGGTCCAAACCATCCTGTGTGATGGTACCTGTAATGTGCTTGCCAGTGGTTAACGCACCCTCTGTATCTACATTATAAAACAGATTGCTGAATAAAGATCTGTGGCATTAAAGATATTGAGAATCCTTCTCCTGTATATTTCTTTTCTTTCCATTTTTTTTTTTTAGGGCCACATCAGAATTGAAGCTGCCATCCTATGTCACAGCCACAGCAAGGCAAGATCTGAGCTGCCTCTGTGACTTACACCGTAGCTTACAGCCACGCCGGATCCTCAACCCACTGAGCAAGGCCAGGGATCAAACCTGCATCCTCATGGACACTAGCTGAGTTCGTTACTACTACACCACCATGGGAACTCCTGTTGTATACTTCCTATTACACTACCATAGATTTACTTAGAGTGATATTTAGACAGGATTATTTTAGCATCGAAAACTGCTATGATATGATCAGTGAAAACCCAGAGCACCACTTTTACATACATTGTAAAAACAATATATATTTAAAAATGCTTAGAACAAAGAGACTCAGATATGCAAAGTATTAGTGATGACTGTCTTATGGGATAGTTTTGGTTTTGTCTCCCTTCTTATGGTTTGTAGTTTCTTTTTTTATAATTTCTTTTTTTCCGTTGCACAATGAGTTTGCAGTACTTCAGCACTGAGAGGAAAAATGAATATAAGTCAGTGCCCTCAAAAACTTTGAGACAATTTGCACATTCATCAAATTAAACTAGAATAATGATCAAGCAACATGTAAAAAAAAAGGTGTAAGAAATTAGCATAAACTGAAGTACAACTGTGCAAGAAATTAGCATAAACTGAAGTACAGATGTGGCAGGTATCAGGCAGAGTACAGCGTTAGTAGAAATTATTTATGATTTGTAGTCTTACCTACTTCAGATAAGAATCTCAGGCTGTTTATAAGATTTGATGAGGACAAAGAGGGATAATTTGTTCCAAACCTCCTTGGAGAATACAGGTGAATTCGGCAAGCATCAGTCACAAGGCTTTAATGATGTTTTACTTTGCTGTGTCCCCGTGAATATTGGCAACTCTCAAGAACAGCAGAGAGATCTGAGTCAAGGCAACATTAAATACTGATGGCACTCTGAAAGGAGTAATTGTGCTGGACCATCTAAACAAACTGGCATCGATACTTGACATCACTTGAACCCACCTATCCACTTTACTCCCGTGTTTGAAAGGTTGAAAAACAATGTCTAATGAATCCTTTTCACTCACTGTTGATCTGTAAGCACTCACGGGAAGAAGTAAAGACTTCAGGCTTCAGTGTCCAGGTTTAACAAAAGAAAGGAACTGGGTGGAGCATCCTGTACCACAGCATCACAAAAATATAACTGAGAGACACCAGTGGCCATGCATTCACTATTCAAGGAGCTGCAGGCCAGGCTGCACTTTGTCATTCCATGACAGCAGGTGCATTAGATATAAACCATGAAAATATCAGCACCCAAACCAAAAGCTTTTACAAAATTATAGTCACGCTTTATCTGGTGTCCATTACATCTTATCAGGCCCGAGTGTGAATTAATCTAATAAAAGTGAAGTGCTCTTGTTGCAATTTAAATTACTACAAAAATCTGGAATATTAGACTACAAAAGCATATATGTGACTGAAGAATTTATTGCCACCTGCCTTTCTAATTTCCATAAACAATCACCAGATAGAAATTAGCTAAGGAAGTTTGCTAAGCAATTGAAACTGCCTTGTAAGACTTTGGGTAAGTTTCTTTACCTAAGTCTCAGTCTCCTCAACTGAAATTATGAGATAATGACGATGATGACAACGACAATGATGATGATGATACATACTGTCCTTATGCGGTTGTTGTGAGGCTTAGATAAAATACCAATATGTGGATTTGCGATCACTGCATAACGGTGTGGGCATGAGATGCGCTAGGCTTGGTTCTTCTTGGGCATTTCATTTCCCTCTTCATGCAAAGATTGTGCAGGACAAACTACTACAATGCCAGCCAGTATACTTCAAAACAAGCACAGAGTGAACCTAAACTCAGCAATCCTGCAAAACCATTTTTAATCACCGGCAAATGGTCAAGGGACCTCCTCAGGCAAACAGAAGTGATGACAGAAGAACCCAGGGGCGTGGCTCCTTAACAAGCAGCTTGAATCTTCAGCTGGAATAATATGTTTAAAATGAATGGAGATCAAGTAAGTAACACACTTATAAAATGCTAATAAGAAAAATGGAGAGCAAATGTATGGAAGAAGAGACAGGCTGCCCTATGCTTTTAAATCTTTGCATTGGAAGCACAGTACAGACAGCATTGCTTCGTCAAAGTATGCTTTGAAAAGTAACTTTATACTCATGCACTTGTATGGAACTAAATAAAAACATTTAACACGTGAGCTGAAAGGAGTCTTATCTGATCATCCCACTGTAAACATTTTAGTGACTCCATAAAAACCAACATATGTACCCAGTGGAAGCCTGGCCCACTAATTGTCCCAGTTAAAGACCTAAAGCAGAACAATGGGGAAATTTGATGAATTAGGGCTCCTGTTAGTTATTTGTCAAGATGTTCTGCCTGGATGAAACCACTAGCAACTGCGAGCACAAGAAACTGTGCATTTCTATAAATAATCACATTTTCACTCCACAGCTCGTATAACTTTGAGATCAAAACCCTAGGATCCCCTGGGTCTTCCATGTGGTTCATCTGTCACTAGCTGTGAATCAATCCATGCTTGATCCACCAAATCATTCCCTTTCCCAATAGTGCAGGGAACTGATTAATACACTTGAAAATTCATGGAATATTCAAATTAAAAAGTCCTTAGAAATTCTAGTCTGAACCCCTTATTACCGAGATGAGAAAAAAACAGCAGCACAGAGAGGACCAGGCATTTGACAAAAGCTACACAGCAGATTAGCTCCTAAAGAATAGCTGACACAAGAAAGAGTACTTCACTGCTTCAAGCCTAGTGGTTTTTCAAATAATTTTTAAAGTAGAACTTTTTTCACTTTTTTGTAATGAAATCTTACCTGGTCTTCCAAAGACATAATAGTCAGAGGTGCCAGCTAAAGGCGGGAGCGGGGCTGGGGGGTACTAGCTGATCCAGACCTTCCTTATGCTTCTTCCCACTTGCCTTACCTCCTCTACCCATCTCCAGCTCTGGCTTGTACCACATCTCTGCAAAGCTCTGGAATTTAATGTAGTGGAGTCTAAACCCTTTACATATATCATGATCAGACTTCTGTTTCTGCTGAAATATTGGGGCTTCTTATGTGTGCCTTCACTCCTGGGCTGTATCCTCTGAGATCACTGGCTGCACCCTAGGGCCAGAGGCACCCAGACTATGTGCCCTGTTTCTCTTCCTTTCCTCCTGTCCCTGCGTGCACACAACTTAATTATTTCTCCTGGTGTCTTCTCTCCCTTTAGGCCATCGTCATGGACAACTCTATTAACTTCTCGGGATGTCTAAATAAATCTATTTTCTTTTAAAATGTATCAAAGCAAAGAAAAACAGATTTTCTGGTTCAGAATGTCACTACTGTTTTACAGTTGGCCCCTTCTTAACTTGGCAGTCTGTTGGAAAGAAAAAAAAAATGGAAACGTTTTCTTCCTGAGGTTTTCATAATTCTGTGAGTGAGCTGGGTGGACTCATTCTCCAGGGGCTTGAGAAGCCCAGGCCTGTCCAACGGACATATTCAAGCCAATACACATCATTAAGCTTTGGAAAGTCGTGGGATTGCAAAACCAGTTCAAGGCATTCTAACAGAAAGCAATAGAGGCGAAAAGACTTCTTGCTTCCTAACTGCCTTTATTTTCACAAATGCTACAAGTTCAAAGCAAACCTTTCCTACCCAGCCCCCTGGCGCCCCTGCCCACCATACTGGACCTGGGACATAATGCCACTCCCATTTCCCTCTTCACTCAGTGTTTCTCAAACCGGATACCGTTAACATTTGCAAAGTGACAAATCTGCTGTGTAGGGTTGCGCTGTACATTTAGCATCATGGCCCTTCACTCACTAAAGGTCAGTTATGCTACTCCCTGGTCACTGTGACAACCAAATTCTCTCATAATTCTGAACACTTCTGAGGAGTGTAGAATCACCTCTGAGAACCAATCTCTGCTCATCGTCTCTGCCATTTCCCCTTCCTGTTTTCCCCAATTAAGGTGAGGTGCCCCTTCCTCTGGCCCCATTCTACCTTTGTAGGTCCCGGGCACTGTTCACTAGAGGGTATTACCGCATTATCCACTTGTGCATCTGTCCCCACTGCTCTCTGACCCTATCCATGAAAATACTGACGGCAGGGATCATACCCGAACCTTTAAAACCTATAAAATGCTCAATAAATGGGCATTGAAAAAAGACATATGAAACAAGCCCATGATATATGCAGAGAATTTGGTCTACACTAAGGTAGACCAAAACGTAAAATATTTTAAAACGTAAAATTTTGGAGCTTCTATCCTCTCAACCCTCTGAAGCTACTACCCCCCAAAAAATGTGTAATTTTGTAGGAACAAAGCAAAGATGTTTTTATTCTTTGGAGGAACCTGTGTTACTAACTTCTGAATCTCTTTGCTACCATTGTTAATAGGGAAAAATTCTGATTCCACCACCAATCACAAACCCATCAAACTAATCAAACTATCTCTGTAATATTTGCATGGCTAAAATGGTTGCTAAATAAGGAATAAAAATATCCACCTTTTACCCTAAAGGAATGTCAGATAACAACATCAGATGTAAGGGAATATCACTAAAGTAAAAGGCCTCACCAGGGTGTGTGAATTATAGACAACCCTAAAATACAAGGACACAGGAAAGCATCCCTGGGTCCCATGTAGTATGAGGTTTCACATGCTCCAACTTACTGAACCTTCACTATTGAATCCCGTAGGAAGTGATGCTATTACAGTCTCTGTTTTACATTTCCCAGAGATTAGATAATCTTCGCAGTCACAAAACTTCCACATAGCCAAGGTACAAGCTCATTCAGGCTTAAATTCATTCCCCTCCAAGCTCTGGGAATCACCACGTTCAGCCATCTCCCATGCATGTTGGGTCAAACTCTTCCAACAAAATGAAAAGCACTTAAATGTAAACTAATGAGCTGTGAGGCTGCTTGAAAGTCACACATTACACTAATTCTTCATGTGTCACTGTTCCCCAGCATGGCTGCTTTCTCAAGAGGAGAAGGTAGGAGAGGAAGTAAAAGGTTTTTTGATACCTACGATGAGTCGGGTAACATGCTTTAGAGCGAAATCTTAGGTAATCCCTGTAATAAACATACTTGTGTTGTCAGAGAAAGAAATTGAGATTCTAAGGTGAAGTTACCTGCCAAATTCATCTTTCCCTTAGGCTGCACCCCTAGGGAAGACTCGAACTGGAATTCAATGCAAATAAGATTTACTATTCCACACTACCATGTATATAATTTTTAAAAACAAAGAAAATATGTAAGAGACTGGGTTTTCTAAAGTATGTAGAAATATTGGCTTGGGCAGTATACACAAGATATCAAAACATCAAGCAAAATTGCCATTTCTGCTAGGATGAGCATTCAGGCTCCTGGTGGAAACCAAGTGACAGAGAGGTTTCCAAAGAAAAAGAAAGAGGGAAACTTCCACTAAATTTATTTCTGTGTGTTTCTCACAGAAGAAGGAAAAAGAAATCTGGCAGGAGGTTTATTGACCGATAGTCTTTATCTTCAAACAAATTCTGGCCCATCAGCCCATGCTCAAGAACAATTTCCTGATTGATAATTATATTAAATTATGCAGATAGAGCTATAGTTCTCATCTGACTGTATTTCGTGCTTTATAAAAGTCTTTTCTAATCAGTAAAGATTAGTTACAATACGTTTTGTATCAGTAATTATAAAACGGCCATGGTATTTAGTACATTTCATTATATTTTCAAGCATCAGATTCTCAGGTTATTAAATTAGACATGCTACCACTGGGGAGTCTGGAAATTTTTCCTAATTAACTATACAAAAGGAGACAAGGAGAATATTGTTTCATAGTCCAAATGTACTCAGAAGCTAATATCTTCTAAGAGACACCACACTTACACGCACACGCACGTGCGCACACGCACACACACACACACACACACACACACGGCTCCACTTTCATCAAAGAGCAAAAAGCTGACACTCAATAAAAAAGGAGATCTAAATGAAATCTCTCTTTTCCCCATTTGTGCTTCTGATGCTATTTTAACACAATTGCAATCAAAATGATCACTGAAGGAAATGTTAAAAGTTATACGTGGACACCAATGAAAATCAATAAGGTCTCTTAAATAACAGTTCCAATGAAACAAATTATGCATAATTCTTACCTTCACAACTCAATGATGCTTGAAATGAAATCCCTTTATACCCTTTATGCAAGTATATCTTAGTAGTAGTTAGTGACTTGAGAGAGAGGGTTTTATCAGCAAAGTTGCTGCCACTGCACGCCCACATAGACTTAAGGGGTCAAAAGGTGCGGGATCAATTTATTTAGGTGCATAAAGCATGCTGTTTCTTAGCTTGTAGAAAAATGCTACCTATAGGGTCCTCTTACTCTTAAACAGGGGTAAGAAAAGGAAAGAAAAAAATTCCTTGATACACAGAGAAAGTCTGTACTGAAGTCTTTATACATCTCAAAAGTATAGTTTTGAAAGGGAAAGTTAGAGAAACAACCCCTTAATTCCCCTTATCTTGGTATCTTCCAATATAACATATCTTTCCTAAGCATACTACCAAAATAAATATGGACAAGGTTAGATACAAGGAAGTACCTGCACTATCATAAAATTCATATATATGTTTATATATCTCTCTACGATGATATAAGTATACACTATGTACATTTAAAAAATAATACCAATGGTGATATAGATATAAAATACATTTTAAAATACAAGATATGTGTCTATATCATCATTAGTGTGTGTGTGTACATATATGTATACATATATACACATTTTTTTTTTGGCTGTGCCCACAGCATGCAGAAGTTTCCAGGTCAGGGATCGAACCCATGCCACACCAGTAACCAGAGCCACATCAGTGAAAATGCTGGATCCCTAACCTGCTGAGCCACCAGGGAACCTCATCATTAGTATATATTTTATATTCATGTATATACATCTATATTGTCATGGATATATATATATATATATATATATATTTATTTATAGGTAAATATATATGTATACATATCATCACAGGTATATATTTCATATACTCTCCCCATGATTTAGTGCAAATATTTCCTTGATTGTAATCTTGCTTATATTTATTTTGGTAACATGCCTGGGAAAGACATAATGATGGCTGGGCTTTATTCTAAATGTGTTTTACACTAACTCATTTAATCCTTATAATGTAGGTACTAATATGATCTTCATGTTACAGCAGAGCAAACTGAGGCACAGAGACTTTCCCAAGTCACACAGGAAGTAAGTTTTAGAGTTAGGATATAAACCCATGCAGATTGCTCCCAGGATCTGCACACTAAAGACAAAAGCTACTGAGTCTAATCCAGAAGACACTGCATGTGTAGATGTCTACTGCTCTCCAACCTCTTCCTTACGCTCATGTTTGCTCCTCACTACTCACCACACTGGCCTCTTAGACTGCATTCTATTCCCTGTGCCAGCCACAGGGTCTTTGCATGTACAGCTCACTGCTGCTGAATTACTCTCCCCGCTCTCCTTTTCAATCTCAGTTCACGTGTCACTTCAGATGTAAACTTTCCATACCTCCCTAACTAACCACTGCCCCATGAGAGGTTCTCCCAACATCATGTATTTTTTCTTTGGAGAACAAGATTAGACTTGTCTGTATCACTTTGTGGTTGACATCACCTTTTCCCACTGAGTTCTAAGATGGGAGGAAGTGGGTCTGCTTTTGTTTATCTCCTGCATTTCTGCCAGTACCCAGTACATAGCGTGTACTGAATGAATGTATGGAGGAATAATTAGACTGTGATAATAGTCTCTGAGCAGGTAAGTCTTTCAGATAAGTTTTACTGAATTTGAAGAATGAAAATTGTGACTGTATAAAAGAGGGTTCTAAGGAGAGAGGATGTGTCAGAGAATGAAGGGTTAAAGAGGATGGAGCATGGACCTCATTTATCCACTTAGCTGGAAATCACTAAGCATTAGCTGGAAATCACTAAGCACCTCCACAGTGAGTTATCAAGTCACATCATGATGAGGACAGTTTGGGAAGGAAATAGTTCTGCTATGGGTAATCAAACAATTCAATACAATTTAAGGGCAACATACGACGGGAAGACAATGGAAGAACAAATAACTCAATGTAGGCTACCAGTTAGGAACGGTTTCAATAGCAAAGAGATCTCTAGGTAAGTCTTAAGGAGACAAACGTGTTTTTTCAAGTTGATGGAAAAGAACTAGATAAAATATTATGTTCAAATTATAGACAGAGAACACAAAAAGGTCTGGAAATGCAGGAAAGCTGGAGGCTGAGGGAGAGGCAAGGGCTAAGGAACAGTCAGATCCTGGAGTAAATTGTATGCTATGCACAATAGTTCTTTTTCCAACGTCCAATAAGGAACCCAAATTATTATAAACGTAGGATAAACATGATAGAAAATGGCATAGATTGTTTTTCCATACCTAGAATGGAAACATCACAAATTCTCCCTGCCTTTCCCACACTCGGTGTGTTTGTCAAGGTTCTGTGCACTCTCTGCAACTGGCCCCTCAGCTTCCTTCACTCCAGTGGCTTCAGGGATCACCTCCACTAAGGTGATTCTCCAGATTCTATTGCTCACCTTGTACACTTTCTGAAATTTACCCCAACACCTCTACTTCCATCTGGGTATCTGACCTCTGTTTTAGCCTCCCCTTGTCCCAACAATCAGTCCCCCTAATGACTTACCAGCATCCATTAATATAATTTTATCAGGATTGAAGCCTCACACTCTTATCTCCCTCTCTTGTTGGACAAGTGAAAAAGTTCTCTTTGTGAATACTGGAAAAGTCTTACTGGTAGCAATGTGGAAATTATATTTAAGTTGGAATTGGGGTGGGCACTAGAAAGGCTGCTGCAGCCTTCCATTTAGGCCCTTTGCACTTCTGGAGCTGTTCAAAGATGAACTACACTCCGGGGAAGACCCTGAGGTCTTGGATATAGGTAAGGTCACCAGATACAGGTGTGGAGGTTGTACACTGCACATAGGTTCCCAGCAAGACGTTTAACAGGGGCTAAAATTCAAGCCACACTCTTGTGAACCACATCTTTTGTATCTACGCAGAAGGAGGTACCTTCTTCTAACTCAACAATGGCCCTGTAAATAGAAGTCTAAGAGACAAGCAAAGTGGACGCTAACTCTGGTATCACATGATGGCTATGCTGGAGGAAAAACAACAAACACTCGGCCTAGCAACAAATACACTAAAGTCCCAACATCATCTATATCTTAGGCAATGGGACCAGAGATCCCCAGGCTGATTACCTACTCCACATCTACACCTTAAAGTGAAGCCTGCCAACCAACATGCCCTGCCCTCTCATGCAAAGTCTACTGCCAGGCTTCTCAGTGAAGAGCAAAATATGTGCAGGAAATAGACACAAATGCATGTCAGGAGAAACTCATACCAGCTTAGAAAATAATCAATGCACAATTACGCAGGAAAAGTGCACCAATCCTACACACTAATCAATCTAATCTTTTCAAAAATATATAAGCTAATATAAACAACCAATATAAATATATGTAACTAAGGGAAACCAATGCACAAAGAGAATAACCAAGAGAAATAATCAGAACAACTGACGCCAGAAGAACTGGAAATAATTTAGTAAACAGAAGAGGATATTTTAGGAGGTTTGATAACAGTAGAGAGATGACAAAGGATATTGCATCAAATGTTAGCAATGGATGATCCCTGCTGGAGGGTTATGGGTATTTACTGTACCCACTTTTCTTTTTTCTTTTTTTTCTTTTCACGCCTGCCTGTGACATATGGAAGTTCCCAGGCTAGGGGTTGAATTGGAGCCACAACTGTCACCCTACACCACAGCCACAGCAGCGCCAGATATGAGCCACATTTGCAACCCACACCACAGCTTACAACAATGCCAAATCGTTAACCCACTGAGTGAGGCCAGGGATTGAACTCATGTCTCCATGGAACTCAGTTGGGTTCATTACCACTGAGCCATGACGGGAACTCTTGTACCTGCTTTTCCATATTTCTCTAAGTTCAAAAAAATTTTTACAAGTTAACAGGCAAAAGAATGTCACTCTATAAGACAAGGACAAAGACAAGCTACTATAATTGAGGACTAAAAAGGAAGAAAGAGGCGCTCTCATCGTGGCTCAGAGGAAACGAATCTGACTAGCATCCATGAGTACATGGGTTTGATACCTGGCCTTGCTCAGTGGGTTAAGGATCTGGCATTGCCATGAGCTGTGGTGTGGGTTGCAGATGTGCCTCGGATCTGGCATTGTTGTGGCTACGGCGTAGGCCAGCGGCTACAGCTCCCATTCGACCCCAACCTGGGAATCTCCATATGCTGTGGAGGCAGCCCAAAACAGCAAATAAATAAATAAGAAGAAAATTCTGAAATGGAAAAAGGTGATTCCTAGATTGAATAAGTCTAAACATCAAAAAAGTGAAAGGTCACCAAATGCTGAGGTAGAAAAAATTAACATCTTTAAAGACTCAGATTCATTGCTGTTTCAGAACACCAAGTACAGAGAGAAAAATAAACTACTACAGAGCGAAAAAATGGATTACCTATTAAAAAATACTAGATCGAACTGTGAACAGATTTCTCAAAACAATACTGAATACTGGAAGACTATGTGGAAATACATTCAAATGTCTAAGGGAAAATAATCTTTAAGCTGAACTGTACAGCAAGTAGACAAATCAATTTGAGGGCAAAATAAAGACAGCATGGGTTGTTCAAGACTCAGAGTATTCACCTCCCATGCACCCAAAAGAGCACCAATGGCAGTCAAAACAATGACTCCAATTAGAAAGAAAGCCCAAAAGAAATTAAAGAAAGCAATGTTTTTTGACATTAGGACATGATTCCTTAGTTAACAAAGGTTTAAAGATAAGTAATTATATTGCTTTCTCTAAGTTCTAACCAGTGCTTGGGATTGTTTTATGCACAATTTAGATAATCATAATTCTACACTGTTTTATTGAACTTATAGGCAAAGCAAAGAAGACTTAAAGATATGGAACAAGAAATGACCAAAAACATCAATAATGGGAAAAGATGTATGCTTAACAAAATCAAGAAGTTGAGAGTAAAAAGGTCTAATCTTCTCATCTTCCAAGGTAAGAGTTAACAGTTTGATAACAGTTGGATAACAAAGAAAAGCACCTCATTGGATATCATAAACTATAAAGCCTAGCTCCATATCAGGTACCTCAGGCAGTGGACAGGGCGAGTGTATTTAAGATGGTAGAGCTTTGAACATAGTCCACAAGACATATTGTAAATGGGCTTACATAAGGTGGTAATAAATGTCCCTTTTAAAATATTTTCTCTTTTCATATTTTTCATCCCAGGAAGCCCCAATACAGTGGCAGGTGTATTTTATATAAATGACCAAAATGTAACAATGTAAGTATGCCTCACATCTTGATCTCCATCTGTTTCCCCGTTAGAAAATTAAACAGTCTTGCAGCAGATCATCCTTTCACAAATTATCCCTTCAGATGGCCTCGGTGTGTGGTGCATGCATCCCAGCCTCCCAGCTCTTAAAGTTAGAGTGACCTCTTCAGGCTTGGCTCTCGGGACATCAGTGTTTTTCCAACACAGATTCTGTCTTTATATTCTGCCAGCTGACTATGAAATTCATTTGACTACAGTGAAATCTGGCTTTCATGAGGGGTTCAGGAGTTAACTGTTACTGAAAAAAAAATCCGTGGGAGGAAAAGTCTGTCATGGTTAATGATATGATTTATTGCAATTACAGCAAACTACCCTGATTGTTCAAATTGCGGTCTGTGGGCCTCAGCCAGATTAAATGCCAGGCTGCAACTAGCACAGGGGAGGTAATCAAATAATTGCCTCTGCTAAATAACAGTGTTCTTAATTCACACAGCAAACTTTCAAAAGTATAAATTGGTATTAGGTGATTGAGAGAAACACAACACCAAGATTTTAAAAATTAGATGATGCAACGAAAATGGAACTAGTATTTGCTGACCAAAACTAATTTGTAAGGCAACTTTTATTTGAAGATATTTGAAGTTTAGTAGGCTATACAGAGCTGAAGATGTCATATAACCCAAGATCTAATTGCTATAAAATGTAACAACTGCCACTTGTGAATGTTGGTATTCCTGGCAAAATTCATGTGTTGAAGTCCTAACCTCCAATACAATAGTATTAGGAGGTGGGGCCTATGGGAGATGCGTAAGGTCTTGAGTGTGGATCCCTCGCGAATGGGATTAGTGCCCTTAGAAAAGAGACCCCAGAGGGCTCACTCTCCCTCTTTCTACTACATAAGGATACAGTGAGAAGTCAATCATCTGCAACCGGAAGAGAGCCCACACCAGAATGTGGCCATGCTGGCTCCCTGATCTCAGATAGCCAGCTTGCACAAGTGTTGCTTGTAAGCTTCCCATTCTGTAGTATTTCATTATACATCCTGAATTAAGACGCTCATCATTCAAGAAATTTGAGGGAAAGAGACAATTTGAAAAATCACAGGGCAGGGAGTTAGCTTAGAAAAAGATGAAGAAGTAAAACAGAGGTAATACATATATTTGATTAGAGATTATCCACTAAGCTAACAACCCAATCAAAAAATAAGCAGAAGACCTAAATACACATTTCTTGAAGAAGAGATACACATGGCCAAGAGCATGTGGAAAGATGGTGAACATCACTAATTATCAGAGAAGTGCATATCAAAACCAAAACAAGGTATCACCTCACACCAGTCAGAATGGCTGTCATCAAAAAGCCTACAAACTATAAATGCTGGAGAGGGTGTGGAGAAAAGAAACACACCTACACTGTTGGTTGGAATGTAAATTGTTACAACCACTAAGGAGAACAGTATGGAGGTTCCTTAAAAAAACTAAAAATAAAACTACCATATGATCTAGCAATCCCACTCCTGGGCATACATCCAGAGAAAACCATAATTCAAAAAGATAATGCAACCCAATATTCATTGCAGCACTATTTATAACAGCCAAGATGTGGAAGCAACTTAAATGTTGTACACAGATAAATGGATAAAGATGTGGTATATATCTACAATGGAATATTACTCAGCCATAAAAAAGAATGAAATAATGCCACTTGCAGGAACATGGATGGACCTAAGTGAATACTAAGGATACTAAGTGAATACATGGATGCTAAGTGAAGTGGATCAAAGACAAACATCATGTGATATCACTTATATGTGGAATCAAATTAAAATTGATATAAGTGAACTTATTTACAAAACAGAAACAGATTCACAGATTTCAAAAACAACTTATGGTTACCAAAAGGGAAATGTCAGGAGGACAGAGTAAAAGTCTGAGATTAACATATACACATTACTATACATAAAATAGATTACCAAAAAGGACCTACTGTATAGCACAGCGAACTGTACTCAATAGTCTGTAATAATCTATATGGAAAAAGAATATGAAAAAGAATATACAAGTGTATACACACATATGTATTTATACATATATATGTGTGTATAACCAAATCACTTTCCTGTACACTTGAAACACAACATTGTAAAGCTACTATATTGCAAAAAAACAAAAATAAAAAATATATTATCCACTCAGAAAACAGAATACTAAAACCAAGAGATCTGAGAGTGAAGGATGAGTCAGCATTTTTGAAAGTCTGTCAACTGTCACAATTAATTAATTTGTTCTAGTTAAAATTTTAAAAAAAGGAATCAGTCACATATACTGTAATGTGAGATGTGAATGACCAAAGAGTACTCAGTGGTTAAGTTTAGAAAATTTTTTTAGTTCCAAAAGAAAATGGTGCAAAAGATAATCAGAACAAGAATACTTAATATTGATGTCTGCTATCTGCATTATCTTTCAAAACCTCTAAGAGCAGTTTTTTTTTTTTAATAACCCATTACATCATCCCCAGCACATCTAACTTTAGCATTTCCAAACAACCATTAAAGGGTATATGTTAATTACAGCTCACCAGACTCATAAAAGGCTTTATTGCATTCTGAAAAAGCATGAAATTAAGCTTTGTTCTAAAGTTTAGAGATGGGTTAAATTTTGGTCTCGCCTACAGCGAATTAAAATCTACTGAGAAAACAGAATGGACAGAGATACAATAAATAATCTACTCATGGCTCATGAAAGATATACACAGATTCCGCTAAAGCAAGGAAAACATGAACTTACACACACATAGTTTAGATACATTAACACACAAATCAGTTTGACTAAACAAGAAAGTATGAGATGGAGACTGATCTGGATGAAGGTAAACTAACCCAGAAAAAGATGTTAATTGGATAGACATTAGAAAAAACATGAAAGAGCTATGAAATGTAAGAGGAAAAGGTAGAAATGCAGAAGACCTAGTCCAGTCAGAACACTGGCCATGAAATGGGCTCTGCTGTACCAGAAACGTTTATCTGCACAAGCCCTGGAGACTTTAGACCCACCCAGAGAAACAAGAGCTGAGGGAAGTAGTGAATCTGAGGCCAAACGAGGCGTGAGAACAATGGCTGACAGGAACCAAAATTTGAATCAAAGGTTTTCAAAAATAATAAGATAGATAAATGAATGACAAAAATCAGAAGCCAGGAGAAACAAATTCTAGAACAGAGGCTAGGAAAGATGAAAAGTGAATGAAACGTCCAATTAATTTCAACAGTCTGGCTGGCTGTGTGCCGTTTTAGAGGGCTGGGCTTTGCATTCTCCCAGCTAGGCATATAATTTTGCATCTATTTGGTCTGGTTTTGTGTTCTTCTCCCTAAACTCTACATTCATCAGAGGCGAAACTCTGACAACAAGAAACAAAGCCCCGGCTGTCTTCAGAAAGTCTCTGGGGTGAAAATATGAGGTGGGTGTCTTTTCTTAGAAACGTATTCTGTTTAAGAAAAATCTGGTGATTATTTCTTCATCTTTCTTTAATATAGCAATATTCATTTGTCTCCAAAAGGATCTGTTTCTGTCCCTCTGTATACTGCTTTATTAGTTATGGCTTCTCTTTCATCCTGAAATGCTGTCAGATAATTTACTAATAAATACTGTCAGTTGTTTTAAAAATGCTACCACTAGGGAGTAATCAAGAGTAAATACTGAGATTCTTTATACATAAAAGGAAAAAAATAGAAAATCTTCCAGTTAATGTAACTTAATATGTCTAGTTCGTGCCAATAATGAAGTTGTTAATAGGAGGGTTCTGTGTTTAGTTGTAGGAATATATCGATGAAAACACCACAATTCCTGAGTTTAGAATATAAAAGGCCACAAAAGAACATCACTCTAACCCTAATTTTTTTTGGCCACGTCTGCAGCATGCGGAAATTCCAAGGCCAGGGATCGAACCCAGACTAATCTTGAGGTTACAAGGCAGCCAGGAAAACTGAATTCCAAAGGGTAACAAACCCCCCAGAGGGAGACAGAAATTGCCAAATTAGGTAAGAAAGAGGTGGCAAACTTAAAAGCAGGAAAAAAAAAATCAGCGGAAAGATGAATACATTTTCAAAGACTGAAGACACAGGAACACAACAGTTTAGAATCCCTGGGAGCCCCAGACACACATGGAGTCCTTACTCACCAACTCTTTCCTGCTTTTGAGAAAGACTGAAGGCAAGGCAGGAAATCTGAGGGCACCATCCATGCCTGATGGCCCAGGGTGCACAGCCTGGGAGTGGGGATGGGCTACCTGTTATATCTCTGGAAGGCATCTCTATTGAAATAATAAATTAATGGATTTTCTGATATCCTTACGATAAAACTTTATTGGTTATTTTTTAAATATTTCTTGGAGGAGTTCCCATTGTGCTGCAATAAGTTAAGGATCTGGTATTGCTGCAGCTGTGGCACAAGCTGCAGCTGCAGCACACATTCAGTCCCTGGCCCAGGAACTTCTATAAGCCATGGGTGCAGGTAAAAAAAAATATATATATATATATATATATATATATATATACACATACATATACATATATACATACACATATTCACACACACACACATATATACATATATATGTATGTATTCTGTTGCAGTCTAGTTACTTTTATTTAAGACGTTTTTCTTCAATAGCCATAACTGAGATTGGTTATAAAATTTTATAACCAATAAATTTTCAAGCAATCTTTATCAGTTTGGAGATCAATCATAAATATATTCCCTAAAAAAATTAAAATATGTCCTTTCTTCTGCTTTGGGATAGTTTAAATATTCTTAATATTATTGACCTTTCAAAAGTTTAGTAAACTTCCCCTGTGACATCCTCTGGGCCTGGTGCTTTTCCGGGGGAGCCCTTTAAATATTTCCTCTATTTTCTTCTAAGATAATTGTTGTATTTAGTTCTTCCAGTTCTAATAGGACAATTTTTTAAGCTGCATTTTAAAATATTATTTGTGGCATTTACTCTTTCAGTTTTTTTTTTCATTAAGTAGTACAAAGTAGTTGCATGATTTTTATAATTTTATCTCTTTTAATATCTATTTCTCTTTGTCAATTCTAGTTTTGTGTTTGTGCTTTCTCCTTTCTCCTAGATTATGTCAGCTAATGGTTACTCTTTTGTGGATTTTTCTCAAAGAATGAGATTTTGAAAGTTTTTCTGTTTTCAGTTTGTTTCTGTTTTCCTGTTTTTCTGCTTTCAGCTGATAGTTTCTATTTTTCAGTCATTAATTGCTATTTTGTTTTTCCTTATTCTTTTAAAGTTTTTCTTTTAGCTTTGAGATATAATTAACATATGACGTTTTGTAAGCTTGAGGTGGATAATGTGATGATTTGATAAAAATATATATTGTAAAATGATTACTACAATAAGGTAAGTTAACACCTCCATCACATCATATAATTGCAAAGTTTGGGGGTTTTTTGTGGTAAGAACTTTCAAAATTCACTTTCTTAGCAACTTTCAAGTATATAATATTGTTAACTACAGCTACCATGCTATAATTGCTGCTTTTAATTCCTTCTGTTCTTATTTGTTATTTTTATAACTTTTGAGTTTAGTATTTATTCCTTTTCATTTTTATTAATATTATAATTTAATGTCATAAATTCCTTTTGACCACTGTTTTAGTTATATGCTATAGACTGTATGGCAAGAGATGTTTAATTGTTTATTTGCTTTGTTTGTTTTTAAATTTCCAGGGAGAGGAGTTCCCGTCGTGGCTCAGTGGTTAATGAATCCGACTAGGAACCATGAGGTTGCGGGTTCAATCCCTGGCCTTGCTCAGTGGGTTAAGGGTCCGGCATTGCCATGAGTTGTGGTGTAGGTTGCAGACGCGGCTCAGATCCCACGTTGCTGTGGCTGTGGCAAAGGCCAGCAGCTACAGCTCCGATTAGACCCCTAGCCTGCGAACCTCCATATGCCACAGGAGTGGCCATAGATAAGACAAAAAGACAAAAAAAAGAAAATAAATAAAATTAAATTAAAAAATTTCCAGGGAGAAGGCCCTATGTTTTAAAATTTTTGTTTCCACTTTCTTCTTTTATGCTAATGACTTTAAGTGGATTTGAGTGTGGTGATTAAAGTTCTGAAAGTAATGAACCTTCAGATCCCCACAAGATTTAAAAAAAAAAAAGGAAGCCAGTCAAGGAGTAGGTTTATAAAATGGGAAGAAAAAGGAGTCAAGAGCCTGCATTCTTGAATAGATACAGAACTATAATGAAAATCAGAAACGGCAAATTTTATAAAGTCAAATGCTCAAAGAGAACAGGAAGAGGTGGGGGGAGAACAAATGCAATAATAAATAATAACTGATATTTAGCCTAAAGATCAAGGAAACAACAGGAATGATGGCAAATAACAGAGGCAAGAGGGACTGAGGCAACCTGGGACCATGTTTCCACCTAGAAGTTATTCTGCCCCACCCACACAGAAGCTGAGGGCCAACCTCTAAATCTTCCCATTCTTAAAAAGGTAAGACATCCAGATTTTCATAATAAATGTCTCCAATTTTAATCGTGGCTATTAATTCTAATTATAACTTTTAAACATTTGTTTAAAGGAAGAAGGGCCAAGCTGTTGAGGTTAGACAATGGGAGAGTCTGTCTTCTCTTAAGAAGTTTGAGGTTTAAGAGATGGAGCATTTCTGATAACAAATTCTAAGAGTGAGGCCAAGGTAAGGCATGGCCAAACTGAAATGAAAGCTTAAGGTCTTGGAGGTGACCCAAAGGCCACAGACCGCCAAGGATCATGAAAAGATGTGAACTATAGAGGAAAACTGTGAACAGGAGTCATAGTCCTTAAGAAAGAGGGTGAATGATCACAGAGGCTTCACCAGGGGTGGTTGCTGAAGGTGGTCACAGCAAGTTCTCGTAGATTTTTAACTGATCTCAAGGTGAATTATAGGTCCATAGTGTGACGCTGTTTTACTGACCATACAACTGCTGGGGGACTTTGATCCAAAGAGATCACAGGAATACTGTGTACAGCCTTATGAGGTCTACTACTAAAATCCTCCAATCTATCCTTTAATGGCCCAATATACACATCTGCTAAATATTAAGACCAAGTTGACTGATCTAGTAAATTCTGACATGAACCCATTTATAATCATTTGGTACCTCTGTGACCCTCCACTTTCCCCGAAGATAACCAAGTTCAGTGCATAATTCCTCCCATTCTCCAAGTAACTAAGATATTCAAACTGAGAGACATACTCATTTAGAGACGCCAATTCTGGTATTCCTAAAATGCTATGCTATATATCCCTTTGGCAGCCTGATGAAGCCGATGAGTCCCTTCTCAGAATAATATTTTTAAATGCATAAAATAGATAAAATGATTAAGAAAACTAACATTGAAACAGAATTTTCAGAATATGGTAATAATACACATGCTTTACTAAGAGACCAAATAATAAAATCTAGCTATGGTCCTAATAACATTATAATTTTAAAGTAGTGATATGCATAAGTAATATTTTGGGGCTGCTGCAACTACTGTAATATCATATGACAATATCTGTGACTTTATTAGTGATAAAGTTTAACTAATCTTTTTTAATGCTTTTCTTACTGTGGTTTGTTGTCTACATTCAAATGTGAAAGAAATATTAAATTTAAGTGTGAGGTCAGTAAAAATAAAGATGTATTTTTTGCCCACTCTAGTTCACAGACTCTCTGAATTCCTCCCATGGCTTGCTTGGCATCTACAGATTTCAAATTAAGAACCTCTGAGAGTTTAACCTTTTCCATTCTTTCACCTGAATCAGAATTCCAGTCCCCTTTATTACAGAATAGAGAAATGAAAGAGAAGTCTGCTTTCTGTTTCTAACTAGGTAGGACTGCATCATCTACCCCAAGATGCTGGTCCACGTAAGCAAAAAATATCATTTAAAAATCCTTGGAGTTTTACTTTTGTTTCAATGAGTCTCAAGCCATGCCATATTGTAGATTTTCTCATTAATTTCTTATAGTTCTGTATCATGCAATTATCCATCTTGGTATATACCTCTGCTTTACACTTTTTATTTGTGGTCAATAAAACTCTGTTCTAGAGTTCCTCATGTCATCATACAGTCTTTTAAAGGTGCCATCCCTTTGTTTCTCATTGGAATGATCTACAATTATTCTATGAGAATTTCAGTTTTGATAACATCCTAATCATGATAAACCATCTTCATATTTTGAATCCTGGACTACAGTTACATACATTTCCTAAAATCTAGAGGATGTGTCTCCAAACGCCCTAGGTTCTTCCTGCTATAATAGGACCATTTCTTATCCAAAGTTCCTAGTACTTTCACATCTCTAAATAATTTTTCCCTGACATGTAGTATGGATCAGTTATTTTGCTTTCTAAAAAAAATGAAATTATCACCCAAAGACAAACATTTATTGAGTGCAGTATAGGGACAGATAATTCAAGTTGCTCAGCAGTGGATACACAGATAACCAGAACCTCTCACTACTCCAACATCTAATTGGTGATCATTGCCGGACATACAGCATCTGCCCACGACTTCTACTAGGTCAGGAACCCTCCTATATATGGCCACTGTCACATCCATCCAGGCTCCTATTTCTAACTCAATCAAAAGCTTTCATGCCACCAATATTGAGTTTACGTATTCTCGTGAACACAAATCCTAATACTCAGAACATCTCCACTTCCTTTTGATGAGCTTATTTTCCTTGGAAAAAGAGACACCCTTCCAACCACAGACATAAATGGAGCAACTTATGCTTTTCAAACTTCCTGGAATGAACCCAGAAAAGTCTAATGCAAATGAATACGCTCTCAGTCTAGTGGTCTTCCCAAAATGTCATGTTGTCTCATCTGATAGTTCCTATGACCTCAAAACTATTCAGTGACCTTTTTGTACTATAAAATGTTCAGAAGTTTTCTTCTCACACTCACATTTTTTAGTGTCTACCTTAAAGTATCATTATAATTATGATTTATCTTCTCCTGAAAAAATGTTCCTTAGAGTTCAAATTCTTTGTGGTTAGCCATGGTCATTAGGTGATCTATATATAACTCCAAGGTCCAGAGGAATATTGAGCTATATTTTTACTCAATCTCAGAGAAATATAATTTGACTGCCCATAATCGCACTGAGATAATTCAGCACAAACTCCTGCTAGAAGGCCCTGGCTCTGTCCAGTCAGAGAAAAATGACTGTAAATCTAGATACTTGTTTTCTGTTTTAAATAACCACATCCACATTAGTTCAAAATATGAATGCAGCAGAATGTTTTATATATAAGTTTCCTGAGGCGGCTATAGCAAATCACCACAAACAAGATGGCTTAAAACAAAACTGGAGGCCAGAAGCCCCAAATCCAGGGGTCAGCAGGGCTGTACACCCCCTAGAGGCTCAACAGGAGAATCCATTCTTTGCCTCTTCAAGTCTCTGATGGCACCAGGTGTTCTCTGACTTGGAGCCCCACCATTTCAATCTCTGGTCCCCTGGTCAAGAATTAGGGTAGATTAAGTACGTTTTAAGCTTAATGATGCTCAAACATCATAGAATTCTTGTTTTCTCCAGCTGTCTGTCTCCGAGAACTGTACTGTACTTATGTTATTCATTTGAAATACAGTACAATTTACTTCTCTATGTTTTGCTTTAAAATTATCCCCCCTTGGATGCTGATTTTATCTTACTCACATTGAGTATATAAAACATCACCATAGTTCTAAAAGTCAGAACTATACAAATTATACGTATATTTTAATAAGTCTGCACCTCTCCTCCCAATTATTTCTACCCTTTCCACCGCATTCCCATACCCTGTCTTTGCCTTTAAGTAACAGATATAATTAGTCTCTCAAGTACCCTTCCTTCTTTTGGGTATAAATTTCAGATGCACACATTTTCTTATTTTCCCTTCTTTCTTATACAAAAGGTAGATTATAGATACTCTTTTCTGCTTTGCCTTTTTCACTTAACGTAGAAATCATTCCACAACAGCTCATAGAGATCATCCTCCTTCGTTTTACACCCACACAATCTCCATCGCAAGTATGCAACACAGTTTATTTAATGAATTTTCAAGGTTTCAACAGTTAGGTTGTCTCCAATATTATACAATTACAAATTCTACTGCAATGAAAAAAATTTCACATATGTGTTTCCATATTGTTTAAAGGGGTACCTTCAGGGTAAATTTCTAAAAGTGAAATTACTGCATTAAACACCAAAACATATGTAGTTTGTTTTGTTTTGTTCAGATGGTGCCAAACTCCCCTCCAAAAGGATTGTGCCAATTCGTGTTTCCACCACCAGTGTGTAAGGGTGCCTATTTTCACAGTCTCAAAACAGAATGTGTTCTTATATTTTTTAATTGTTGCCAATCTGATATATAGGAAATGATATTTCAGAGTACTTTTATTTTTCAGTTTTCTTATTAAAGTGGGGGTGACTAACTTCTTAAATGTTGAAGGGCCATTTTACATCTTTGTGAATTGTCTGTTCATAATTTTTGCATTTTTTTCTATTGGATTTCAGTCTATTTCCCTAAAAATTTTTAAAGATTTCTTTGTATGTTAAGGACATTAGCACTTTGTGATATATGTTGCAAATATTTTCTCTCAGTTTGTCAATTATATTTTTGAATTGCAAAGTTTTGTGTTTTTCGGTAGTATACTTTATTAACCACTTCTTTTATCGCATCAGTATTTTGAGTTCCAGTTTAAAAGCCTTTTCCGGAGTTCCCGTCGTGGCGCAGTGGTTAACGAATCCGACTAGGAACCATGAGGTTGCGGGTTCGATCCCTGCCCTTGC
>PVHT020000022.1:7157850-7169851 GCA_004024745.2 Catagonus wagneri
TTTCTCTCAGTTTGTCAATTATATTTTTGAATTGCAAAGTTTTGTGTTTTTCGGTAGTATACTTTATTAACCACTTCTTTTATCGCATCAGTATTTTGAGTTCCAGTTTAAAAGCCTTTTCCGGAGTTCCCGTCGTGGCGCAGTGGTTAACGAATCCGACTAGGAACCATGAGGTTGCGGGTTCGATCCCTGCCCTTGCACAGTGGGTTAACGATCCGGCGTTGCCGTGAGCTGTGGTGTAGGCTGCAGACGCGGCTCGGATCCTGCGTTGCTGTGGCTGCGGTGTAGGCCAGTGGCCACAGCTCCGATTAGACCCCTAGCCTGGGAACCTCCACATGCCGCGGGTGCGGCCATAAAACCCGCGGCCATAAAATGACAAAAGGCAAAAAAAAATAAATAAATAAAATAAAAGCCTTTTCCTTTGCACAGGTAAAACTGTCTCTTTACAATGACAGTTTTCGATCATTATCAGGCCTTCTATAAGTTTTTACTTCTCTCTTTTATGCAACTTTCCAGAGACTGCCCTTGTAATCCAAGGGCTTACAGCAGGAGGAAGAGAGAGAACTCACTGGGATTCCATGTTTACTTTTGCAGTTGCAGGTATTTTGAAGGTTGAATACTATTTGTCTTCGTGTTATGCTGAGAGCACGAGTTTTATTTCTTCGTGTTGTTATTTTTGTTTGGGGGGAGGATGTCTGAAGAGATTAAGATTTACATCATCACCATTACTTCAAATAACCAGCTAATTAAAAAAAGACTTGAGGGGTGGGATTCCCATTGTGGCTCAGCGGTAACAAACTCAACAAGTATCCACGGGGATGCAGGTTCGATCCCTGGCCTCGCTCAGTGGGTTAAGGATCTGGGGTTGCTGTGAGCTGTGGTGTAGGTCACAGACACAGCGTGGATCCCAGGTTGCTGTGTCTATGGTGTATGGCGGCAGCTGCAGCTCTGGTTCAAAACCTAGCCTGGGAACTTCCATATGCCACAGGTGCAGCCCTAAAAAATAAAGCAAAAAACCATGAATTTGGGGCATACAGAAATCCCCAGACCAGGGATCAAATCTAAGCCACAGAAGTGACCCAAGCCACAACAGTGACAACACCAGCTCCTTAACTATCAGGCTACTGGGGAACCACTAAAATGTTTAATAATGTTTTTCTCCCACATAAAATACTTCTAAGGACTATTAGCTTGAGAACCCTAGTTTTCCACCCATGTCATGATACACCCCCAAAAAAACATGTTTACTAATTGTCTAGTAAATCAGGGCATACACTGTCATGCCTGAAATAGCAATACTGGGCATCTCAGAGTCACAGAAGACTTACGTGTACTTGAAGGTCTGTCCAAAAAGATGGATCTCTCATGCCCCCACCAAGTAGTTAACTAGCTAAAAGTGAAAAATGAGACATTCTGACTGGTGTGAAGTGGTACCTCATTGCAGTTTTTATTTGCATTTCTCTGATAATTAGTGATGTTGAGTATTCTTTCACGTGTCTGTTGGCCATCCGTACATCTTCTTTGAAGACATGTCTATATAAGTCTTCTGCCCATTTTTCAACTGGGTTGTTAATTTTTTTGCTGTTGAGTTCTATGAGTTGTTTATGTATTTTGGAGGTTAAGCTCTTGTCAGTTGTGTCATGTGAAACTATTTTCTCCCATTCTGTAGGCTTTTTTTTTTTTAATGTCTTCTTTTGCTGTGCAAAAGCCTGTACATTTGTTAGGTCTCAGTGGTTTATTTGTGTTTTTATTTCTATTGCCTTGGAAGACTGACCTAAGAAAACATTTGTTTGGTTGATGCCAGAGAATGTTTTGCCTATGTTCTCTTCTAGGAGTTTGATAGTGTCTTGTCTTATTTTAAGTCTTTAAGCTATTTTGAGTTTATTTTTGTGCATAGTGTGAGCGTGTGTTCTAGAGTCACTGATTTACATGCGACTGTCCAGTTTTTCCCAGCCCCACTTGCTGAAAAGACTGCATTTTTTCCATTTTATATTCCTGTCTCCTTTGTCAAGGGTTAATTGACCATAGGTGTCTGTGTTTATTTCTAGGTTCTCTATATTCTGTTCCATTGGTCTCTATGTCTGTTTTTGTACCAGTACCACACTGTCTTTTTTTTTTTTTTTTTTTTTTTTTTTTTTTTTTTTTTTTTTTTTTTTTTTTGTCTTTTAGCCTTACCTAGGGCTGCTCCCGTGGCATATGGAGGTTCCCAGGCTAGGGGTCTAAAAGGAGCTGTAGCTGCCAGCCTTCACCACAGCCACAGCATTGTGGGATCCGAGCCGCGTCTGCAACCTACACCACAGCTCATGGCAACAATGGATCCTTAACCCACTGAGCAAGGCCAGGGATCGAACCCGCAACCTCATGGTTCCTGGATGGATTCGTTAACCACTGAGCCACAACGGGAACTCCCACACTGTCTTGATTACTGTAGCTTTTTAATATTGTCTGAAGTCTGGGAGAGTTATGCCTCCTGCTTGGTTTTTGTTTCTCAGGATTGCTTTAAGCAATTCTGAGTCTTTTATAGTTCCATATAAATTTTGAGGTTGTTTGATCTAGTTCTGTGAAAAATGTCACGGGTAATTTGATAGGGATCACATTGAATATATAGATTGCTTTGGGTAGCATGGTCAGAATGGCCAGCATTAGTAAGTCTACAAATAACAAATGCTGGAGAGAGTGTAGAGAAAAGGGGACCCTCTTACCCTGTTGGTGGGAATGTAAATTGGTACAACCACTACAGAAAACAGTATGGCAGTACCTCAGAAAACTAAATATAGAACTACCATATGATCCAGCAATCTTACTCCTGGGCATATATCCAGACAAAGCTTTCATTGAAAAAGATACATGCATCACTACGTTCATTGCAGCACTACTCACAATAGCCAAGACATGGAAATAACCCAAATATCCACTGACAGATGAATGGATTAAGATGTGGTACATATACACAATGGAATACTACTCAACCATAAAAGAGAAGAAAATAATGCCATTTGCAGCAACACGGATGGAACTAAAGACTCTCATACTAAGTGATGTAAGTCAGAATGTGAAAGACACCATATGATATCACTTACATCTGGAATCTAAAATATGGCACAAATGAACTTAACTACAGAAAAGAAACAAGCTCACTGACAGGGAGAAAAGACTTGTGGTTGCCAAGGGGGAGGGGGAGGGAATGGGAGGGACTGGGAGGGGCAGGGATTTGGGGGTTAACACATGTAAGCTATTGCATCTGGAATGGATAAACAATGAAATCCTGCTATATAGCACAGGGAACTAGATCAAATCACTTGTGATGGAACATGATGGAGGATGATGTTTTAAAAAAAGAATGTATATAAATGTATAAATGGGTCACTTTGCAGTACAGCAGAAATCGACAGAACACTGTGAATAAACTATAACAATTTTTTAAAAAGAAAATAAAAAAAAAATATGAGACAAAAAGAAAAAGAAACGTTAGGGGGCAGTTACCTAACCAATAAAAGACTTTTGCTAAGCAGTAAATGTGATATTTGGTAATTACTCCCTGAGGCTATTATAAAAAGATGGATATGTGTTCGTGGTTCTTTCTAGCCTTCATTACTTTATCACTCATGCCTGAATCCCTCTGCATTATTTGTCTCTCTTCTCTTACTGTTTTTACTATGTGTTTAATGGAAATTTAATTCCATGAATTTAGGAGCTGGTGGTTTCCAGAGACAAAGAGGAGGATCAAGTCAGAAGTATAAGGGCAAAAATACACCTTTTCCTAAGTTTGGGGACTCTAGGTCCACCAAGTGCTAACAACACTCTATGTGTCTATTGCATCCTGTTATCAAGAGCAAGACTTATACAAAGTAACTGGTTATCTTTTATTACTGATAAGGGGATATAATAGTACAGGCACAGAAGGTGCTTAATAATTATAAGCGAATGAATATCAGAAATAATGAAAATGACCACGGAACCTCATAATCTTGCTACTTGCCAATGACAGAATATACTGCTTTGGAAAAAGTTTATTTAAAGGCTACTATTCTCACTCAAACTATAAGAAGTCCCTATTTCTTGAGATCTAAGCTCACAAGCTTCCTCTCTAGCTTTCTAAGGAATGAGATTTGTTAGAAATTTCACCTTCTTTTGCAAGGAGGTTGTAATCCACAGATTGCAAATACGTTTGGCCCCATGGGAATTGAGCTTTATTGAATGCTTTATTGAAGTGGACAAGCAAACTAGCACAAATGCTTCCCCTCACAGTTGTATTATTACATTAAAGTGCAGGCACATGTTCTGATTAGGAAGAATTTGCTTCAAGTGGAGCAAAATTAACTAATAAAAGCAAGGAAAATTGATTAATTTACAGGAAGTTTCACAGAAAAATCAGCTCACTATAATAATGGCTGAGTAAAGATCCCATGGATGCTAGGTCCATAACTTCCAAGGAAAAGTATACTTTCCGCCCCAGAAGCTGCCTAACTATACCCACTAGAACCAGGCCTTACTGAACATCTTCTTAAAAATAAACAAATTAAGGCACGATCTCAGACTTTAAGAAGCTGAAAGTGAAGGTCCATGTCAGAATACGGAAAAATGCAGAGAAAGCAGTACACCTGAAATGCTTCAACACCATATAATGGATTACCATTCTAACTGGATATCAAGGGACCAAATGCTTTATGAAGGGGGAAAAAAAAAAAAGCTCCTCTCATAAATGAAAGAGAAAAATCACAAGTATTCCTGGCAGACAAGAGATACAGATCATATAAATCGGCTAAGAGAATTCATTCTAAATATTCTCTAAGGAGGTTGAGAGAGAGCTGAACTGGACGCCGGGGGCTTGAGCTCCAACCCCTGCTTGCTTTTGTCCTAGCTATCTGTGCCTGGAGCTTCAGTCCACCTCTCTGAGCTACAGTTGGTTCTTGTGCTATTATTATTCTATAGATTAGAAATTTAATATTGACATGTTCTTCTGATCTGATAGTCCTAAAAATCTAAGGGAATGGAAATCACATCCTGAAGGACGTGTCATCTGTGGAAACGGGATTTAAAAACGTACTTTTCTAAGGAAGAAAATAGGAAATTAGAAATGAGTCTCCACATAAGGAAAAAAAATAAGCTTTATCCAAAGGAAATTCATGAAGCAATGACACAGACCTTTTGTTTTCCAAGCACAGATAAGCATTTATTTATTTATTTGTTTATTTATTTTTGCTCTTTAGAGCCGTACCTGCAGCACGTGGAAGTTCCCAGGCTAGGGGTCGAATCTGAATTGTAGCCACCAGCCTATGCCACATCCACAGCAACACAAGATCTGAGCTATGTCTGCAGCCTACACCACATCTCACAGCAACTCTGGATCCTTAGCTCCCTAAGCGGGGCAAGGGATCAAACCCAACTCTTCATGGATACGAGTCAGTTTCATAAGCCACAGAACCACAAGGACAACTCCCCAGAGATGCATTCTGAGGGCACATTTTCTAACCCCAGTGTCTGGGTTTGCACTATCGGCTGTATCCTTTCTTCTGACGGTCTTAGGCCAGTTTCTGAGCCGTGCTTCAGTCTTTTCCCAAGTGTAGCAGGGCATCTCACATTAATTTGCAATATTTACAAACACCATGGGATCTGCAGTATCATTAGCTGGACTTAGGCTGGCACAGGGCACAAAATTCAGATTCACTTTCCTCTTCCCTACACTAATTTATGGATTTTCACTCATCTTTGTTTTCAGTACTTAAGATCCAAAGTGTAGGCATTTTCTCAAGCCCATCCAGAATCTATCTCCATGTCTTTTAAAATATAAGTGCTAAACTCCTGACCCTAACATATTTATGTATGTATAACATATATATATACATACATACATATATATACACACACACATAGACACACATTTTATATATATATATATACATACACACACACACACACGTGTGTGGTGTGTGTGTGTTTATATATACATATATTTTTTGGGGGGGTTGCACCTGTGGCATATGGAAGTTATATCATATACCACAAGAGGAGCTATAGCTGCCCGTGTACACCACAGCCACAGCCACAGCCACAGCCACATGGGATCAGAGTCGAGTCGGCAACCTAACCACAGCTCACAGCAATGCCAGATCCCTAACCCACTGAGAAGGACCAGGGATTGAACCCACATCCTCTCAGACGCCATGTCTGGTTCTTAATCCACTGAGCCACAATGGGAACTCCTGTGAAATGTATTTTAGATAATGACATAAAACATGCCTGGTACCGAAAACAGCAATATCCCTAGAATGTACCAGTTGTTTATCGCCTAAGATGAAGTCCACCAACGGTGAGTGCTCTAGCTTCCTTTCTTCTTCTCTTCCTCCCTCCCTTCCATCCGTCCATCTTTCCTTCTTTCCTTCTCCTTCCCCACCCTGTACTAACTTCTTTGTTTCACTTTATAGAACTTCAGTGTAATTTCTAGTATTTGAAACAACACCTCACTGTCTCCCCTGTGACTTAATAAAAATGCTTCAGTGTCTGAACCTAAACACAAGACAAGTTCTATCTTTAATACATCTCTCTTCCCTGCATCCCTGTAAAGAAGAAAAGATAGCAAAGCCCTCCAGACAGAGAAATGAAGTTGTAATGAAGTAAAGCCGACTAAAAATTAAGTCGAGTTTACCACCACATGACTTGTCTTAATCATAAATACCGGCCTCTACCACCCAGCTATCCAAAGAAAAGCAAAGGACCTAAAAGCCGAAAGCACACCGGAACTGATTTTCTGTTCCACTGATCACTTCAGCTCTGCTGAGAGATTTCATAGACCTTGAGATACTTTAGTTCTGCAATTTAGTTCCAAACACCCCGAGAGTTTCAGGGTAGGACTATTATGTGATAACTAATTTCATAAAGAAGGGTTCTTCACGGGCTGTTTAGCAATTTTTGTTAGAAGCATAAATATATTTTCTTCAAACAGGCCCACAGAAAGTCCAGCAGAGACAAAGACCCTGATGCTTTCTGAGTGGTTCTAGAATGCATGCTTGTTTTGTCCATTCTTTGTGGCAGGCAGACTCCACGATGATCCTTGCCTCCTGGTACGTATGCCACTATGGAATCCTGTCCCATTAAGTATGGACTGACCTAGTTGGTGACTAACCAATAGACTATGGCAAAAGTCATGGTGTCGTTTCCACGATTAGGTTACATAAGAGACTGAGACTTTCGGGAGTTCTCACTGTGGCACAGCAGGTTAAGGATCCAGTATTGTCTCTGCAGAGGCTCAGGTTGCTGCTGAGGCGTGGGTTCAATCCCTGACCTGGCACAGTGGGCTAAGGACCTGGCACTGCTGCAGCTGCCACACAGGTCACAGCTGTGCCTCGGATTCAATCCCTGGCCCATGAATGTCCATATGCCGTGGGTCTAGCAAAAAAAAAAAAAAGAAGAGAAAGACTGAGACTTTCATCTTGCTTTCAGAGTCTTCCCTCTCTTACTGGCCCTGATGATAGAACTGCCATGGTGGGCAGCCCATGCACCAAAGAACTGGAGAAGGCCTCTTGTAAATGGGCCACAAGGAACCAAGGCCCTCGGTAAACTCAATTAAGCCAACAATGCACAAGTGGGCTTGGAAAAGGATCTCTCCCCAGTCAAATCTTCATGAAACCTCAGCACAGGCAGAGCCTTGACTGAAGCTCTGAGAGACCCTAAGTACAGGACCCTGCTGAGCCATGACCAAGATTCCTGACCCTAGAAATAGTGAGATAATCAGTGTGTGTTTTTTAAGGCACTGAGTTGGTAGTTATTTGTTACTCAGCGATAGATAACTATTCCATTGCTATTTGCCCAGAACCTTGGACAGTGCCTGGCTCATAGTAGGTATGCAGTAAATATGAACTGCATGAATCAATAAATTAAGTAAACTCCCATGATGGATACAGGGAGCATTGCTGAAGAAAGTTAGTGACCTATCTATCACAGTGCTGCTGTGGACAACACAACTAGATAAATAAACTCAACTTTCCACAACAAACATCCTAACAAATGCAACTTTCTAAAATAAGCATATGGTCAATAAATACAATTTCCCATAACAAACACGTTAAATAAGCTTTTCAGTGGTCCTAAGAGCCTCAAGTTTGACTTATATTTTCCGGGAAAGAAGAATAAACTTTCTATAGTTAAAACAAAATATTACAGGATACGTTTTTATCCTTCTCAGCAAAGAGACTGACCAGGAACCCAATTTCACGATGACAAAATTCAGAATATGTGCAGCTCTTGATCCAAACCGTCCTTTCACCTGACCTGGCAAGTGCTCCTTAACCTTTATGCCTTTATGGTTCCAAATTAGAAAATATGCTTCAACCTTCTCACATTCTCAAAAGCATTTAGGTCAATCTCTTCCCTTCTCCTCAAGGTTTTTCATTAAATACTCTTGTGACTTGCGGCCCATGATTCCAACTTCAATTTTAACCAAGGATAAATTTTTTTTTTCTAAATTTCCCATTACGAGTTGTGATCACTGCTGTGAAAGTAAGAAGGCTGAGACAAATGGGGGTGGATACACTAAGTGGGTACCTAGCCTGCTAAAGACCTAACTTTCAAACTTTGAACTCAAGGATGAGAAGAACCCAAATATACAACAGACTGGGATGGGGATGTGGACAAGGAATAGCATTTCGAAAAGAAGGAACAGCACATAAAAAGGCCCTGAGAAAATGTTTCTTGGAGCTTCTGCTCTGGCACAGTGGGTTAAGGATCCAGCTTAACCCACAACTGTGGCATAGGTTACCGCTGCAGCTCAGAAGTTCCCTGGCCTGGGAACTTCCATATGTCTCTGATATGGCCAAAAAAAAAAGGGGGGGGGGAGAAAAAAAAGGTTCCTTAGCAGAGAGATTGATAATAGAGAGTTAGCCATATTCTGAATGTTGAAGACAACTATACACAATGAATATATTAGAATCATAAAATACATAGTTCCTCCAACAGTCCTGCAGGAAGTCCAGCACAGACAAACCATTCTGATGCTTTCTCAATGGTACTAGAACGTAAGGTCTACAAAAGTGGCAGCTTTTGTTTACAACTGCTTGTCAAATATCTCTGCACTATTTTTACTGGACAATTCTGAGTTTATTTACTTTGAAAATGAGTAGAAATCATTTCAAGTTTTTCACTTTTATATTATTTGGGTTTTATTCCCCATTACTTTATGAGATAAGGATTTCTCAGGTTCCAAGAGAGAAAACCAAGGTTCAGGCAGGTTTGGTAAATGTACCCAAGGTCTTGAAGCCAGTAAATGGGAAAATCTGATCTGGCCGATCCGACCACCTCACCAACCTCATCGTAAAACAGAGATTAAAATGGGGGGAAACAACTAACAAAAGGTCACACAATTTTATTTAGATGGCTGGCTTGGAGGTTAGGAAACCTCGTTTCTGACTAAAATATGCCAAGAGCGATACTATCAGCCACTCATGCTTCTAAGCTCATTGAAGAATCCAGCTCCCTGGAACAGCAATTAAGTATTTCTTCATGCTATGGGCAAATCCAACTTTGGATCTGGGGTTAGATGTCTAACCTCACCACAGGCTAAAGACCAGAGAGCTAAACACAAGACGGTATCATGTAAGGGCAGGGGGCTAATAAGGTTTTGAGGGCAATATATCTGAAACATAATGGGCCAATAAAATAAGGTCACTATGATCTAGCCTCCATGTCATTGTGAGGCCAGAGACAATGTGTGTCGGACCCACCACGAAAGAGTAGCTTAGCTAAAGGGAGGAAAATATAATAAATAGAAAGTGATCGGAGATACCCAGTTATCTCTTATACCTGAAAAAAAGGGCCTTATTCAAGAATGTAAGGTGGTTCCACTAAACAAGGGATTTGTCCCTATAACAATGCTAGTGCACCAGGAAAACCTGACCCCTTCAGCTTTTACTCACAAATCTTCAGGGCAAGACTGGGAAGGAAGAGAGTGTTGTGGTCCCCAACACAGTGCCTGTGTGGACTCAGGCACTGGGGACTTACCAGGAGGGAAATCCAGGGAGGAGGATACTGATGGCAGAATGCATTGCCTTACCTCAGCTCCAACGTGTCAGGGGTAAGCATGCACCTCACCTGTGACCAAAATGGGGAGAAGAGGGGGAACAGAAGGCGTTTCATCATAAGGATGAATCTACCCTAGTGTATTTTTACAAGCCTCATTTTTCCTTTTTTTGTATTTTTAGGGCTGCATCCATGGCACATGGAGGGTCCCAGGCCAGGGGTTGAATCAGAGCTGTAGCTGCCAGCCTACACCACAGCCACAGCAACTCAGGATCTGAGCTGTATCTGCAGCCTACACCACAGCTCACAGAGATGCTGGATCCCCAACTCACTGAGTGAGGCCAGGGGGTCGAATCCACCTCATGGATACTAGTTGGGTTTGTTACCGCTGAGCTATGATGGGAACTCTTATAAGCCTCATCTTTTGATGTAATTACCTATTTCAAACATCCCATGGCCAGTCCCCACACAAAGCACAAATAGGATGTTGGTGATATTTCTTTTTTTTTATTCAATAATCTCTTTGTTTTGAATAATAACTCTGAAAAGTAAGGGCAGCTATGCTACCTACAGTTTCTTCATCAGATCCCCAAGCCTCTTCTCTCTTCGAAGCAGCCCTGACTACGGGTATCAGTGGACTGTCTATCTCTGAACCGGTTTATTCATGGGTAGTGATCACAGACCACCACTTAGTACGGCTATTGAAATCAGGGGAAGAAAGGCACCTTAAAGGGTCTTTATCTGGCCAGGAAAACAAGTCCTTTCATCTGTTTTTACTTCCGGTGTCTTTAGACTCAGATATACAAGGGCCTTGAACAGTTTTCCATTCGTCATCCATTGGAGGTCCCACTGCTGCCTGACAGAGGAAGGAAACGCTTTCTCTTCACTGGTGTACGGCCCGTAGAGCTGGAACACAAAACAGGCCTCGCTGAAAGCCCCAGTTCCACTGCATTAAGTATCTTCCTTAGAAAGCTATAATGAAATCATGAAAGCACTGCTTGCGGTAAAGTAACAATGAAAGAAAGAAATCACTTGGCAGGATTCTGACTGTATTTCACATCTCAAAACAACTCTTCGGGGCAGCAATGCTGAAATGGTTGCCAGGCTTAAACGGTAGCAAGGTCAGATTTGACTGTGGGTATGAGGAATAGTTTAGTGTTTGGGGGAGGGATTACTGCGCCAAGGAAATAGGTAGTTGTTTTTCAAACAGTTTGGATGGAGGTGTGTAAACAGTACACTGAGTCTGTGATTGCTGGGGATAGGCTGGTGGGGGGATTCTGCATTTTTCCTCTCTCGTGTGTCCTTGTGAAGGGAGTTCTGCGAGCATGGAGGAAGGCTGGTCCTTACTGTCACAGGAACTGGGATACGAGAGTGGGGGTTGTTGGGCTTTGTTGCCAAGGACATTCTGCAATGTCCCTCACAATGAAGAAAGTTCCCAGCACAAATGTTTTTTGTGCCCTGATGAGAAATACTGTGTCTCCGTAACAATTCTATCCCGCCTCCGACCCTCTCCCCCAGGGTTCTCTGATTTAGCCCACTCCAGCCCTCTCCCTGCTTGCTTCCTAGTCTGTTGCTTGCAAAGAAGGTGTTTTATGGGGTGCTCACTCTATAAGAGAAGAATGAGAAAGCCCGCTGTGGCAGATGTCAAAAACCATGCTCTCTACAAGCTTTTCCAGTAATTACAATGAAGAGAAATGTCAGTACAGTTCCTTCAAAACTCCATTAATGGGAGTTCCCGTTGTGGCGCAGTGGTTAACGAATCCAACTAGGAACCATGAGGTTACGGGTTCGATCCCTGGCCTTGTTCAGTGGGTTAAGGAACCGGCGTTGCCTTGAGCTGTGGTGTAGGTTGCAGACGCAGCTCGGATCCCGCGTTGCTGTGGCTGTGGCGTAGGCCAGTGGCTACAGCTCCTGTTAGACCCCTAGCCTGGGAACCTCCACATGCAGTGGGTGAGGCCCTAAAATGACAAAAGGCAAAAAAAAAAAAAAA
>PVHT020000022.1:7170851-7235339 GCA_004024745.2 Catagonus wagneri
TTTTTTTTTTTGTCTTTTTGCCTTATCTAGGGCCACATCTGCGGCATATGGAGGTTCCCAGGCTAGGGGTCTAACAGGAGCTGTAGCTGCCGGCCTTCACCACAGCCACAGCAACGCGGGATCCTTTACCCACTGAGCAAGGCCAGGGATCGAACCCGCAACCTCATGGTTCTTAGTCGAATTCATTAACCACTGAGCCATGACGGGAACTCCCTGTCTGACAGTTTTAAAACATTATCCCCAAACTCTTTGACACTTCCCCCATAAAGAGGTGGGGTCTACATCCTCTCCCTTTGAACCTGGGCAGGCTTGTAACTGCTTTGACCAATAGAGCATGACAAAAGTGATGTGAATGGACTTCCATAGGTGGGTCACAAAAAGGAACGCAACTCCTGCATTGTCTGCTGGAAAACTCCCACTTGGAATCAGAATTCTCCCTGGAAGAAGTCCTAGGGTGAAGAAACCAAGCAAGAGGAAGCCACGCTACATGCAGAAGCCACATGTGGGCTGTCTAATGACAGTCTAGCACTATAGTTCAAGCGCAAAGGCCATCTACTGGCAGGATTTTGTCTTGCTCAAGGAAGATCAGCCTTTGGGCTACTAAAGCCTACAACTGATTGCGCGGGGCCCACCCACATTCTGGAAGGACAATCTGCTTTACTCAAAGTCACCTATTTAAATGTTAATCTCAACCCAAAACTCCCTCATAGAAACATTCGTAATAATGTTTGACCAACTATCTAGACACACGGCCCACCCAAATTACCACACAAAAGTAGCCATCACACCAGCCCAGACGCCAGCCCAGCTGAATGAAGGCTTCTTGGATCCCCCAGGCCAGGCTGGCCACCAGCTGAGGGCTAAGGAGTCAATGCCACATGGAGCAAAAGAATCACCCAGTCAAGCCCTACCTGGTTTCTTAATCCACAGAGTCCGGGAACATTATGAAATAGTTATTTTAAGTCACTGCGGTGGCTTGTTACACTCCAATAATAACCAGAACACTAACTTTAACTCACATCATTGCCTCGCTGGGCTGGTCATCTCAAATGCACCAGCTCCTTCTAGCTCCAAGGCCTTTCTATCTGCTGGTCGTCTTGGATTGTGCTGTTTTTCCTCCAGCTCTTTGCTTATCTGGCTCCTTTATCCTTCCTGCCTCAGATCAAATATTGCATTCTCTGAGAGGCCTTCCTTGACCACACTCTCTAAATTAGCTTTCCTCTCACTGTCTCTGTTTTTCATTCTGTTCATTTTCTTCAAAACATTTTTCTCACTCTGAAATTAACTTGCTGTGTCTTTGGCTACGGTCTTTCCCTAAATAAAATATTAGTTCCAGGAGTTTCCACTGTGCCACAACAGGATGGGTGGTGTAATGGGAACACTGGGACTGGGATGCAGGTTCAATCCCTGGCCTGGCCCAGTGGGTTAAGGATCTGGCAATTAGGCATAGGTGGCAACTGCAGCTCAGATATGTTCCCTAGCCTGGGAACTCCATACGCTGCAAGCAGGCCAAAGTAATAACAATAATAAATAAATAAAAAGAAAAGAAAAATATATTAGTTCCATAAAGTTGAGCCTTTCTTCAGCCTGTGTACTGCCCACACAGTTGATTAGCACAGAATACATGTTCAGTCAATACATGTTGAATGAAAAGTAATTAATGCTGACATCACACCTAGGTGACTGACTTCCGGATTCTGCCCCTGGGCCTCAATTTACTGATCCTTTCATCACAGACAATGAAGGGAGATTAGTCCTCCCACCTGATATAAAGGATCTGTTCCTCTGGCATTTCTTCTTCCTCTCATGAGATGAGTAACCACTAAGGAACAAAAAATACCTAGCATCCTTCTACCATCCCTCAGAGACAAAAAAAAAAAAAAAAAAATCAAAAACACTTCATTTTTATACTTGATTATCTACTCGACTTGTTTAGATGTTTTCCAAACTCTTCCAGATTAATTAACGGATAATCCTAAACTAAAAAAGGGAAGAAGAGTTGGCTCTTTTTTTTCCAGGAAAGCCACTCTACCTGTAGCCTTTGCACAATACAATCTCAGCATTTAATTTCTCTCCCCACCCCCGCCCCAGCCACCCTCTTCCAAACAGGGCTTGGGAGACAACTCAGAGGCTGCACTCAGTACTCAGTAGGTTAACTCTCACTTTAGCAAGATTCAAAAATGCTCGAGTTAAATCACTAATTCACTCAAGAAACATTTATTAACATCCCGAGTGTGCCAGGTATTGTGGGAGGCCCCGGGGATAGGCAGGCTCCTGGTATGATAGGGCTCAAAAGATATTTAACGAAAGAAAGAATGAGTGAATGTCTTCCCAGAGTCCACAAGCTGGAGCACATCACTGGCTGGATCCCCTGGTGTGTTCCCTTCATAAAAATTGTCGACTTTGGAGGACTTGAAAATAGAACAAGCTGATTTATCTTGTTCAGTTCCATTCTTTATGTAACAAGCTATTGGGACTGGGAATCTAAAAGATTATTCAAATTTGCAAGGTTATTACTAGCTCTAATTAAGCCTTCTTTGGAACACCTTCGTGTAAAAATACAGCTCAGCTATTCCTCAGAACAGCCTGAGGAAACTGTTATTTTGGGCACAGAACATAAATATAATATTACTCATAAGAGGGAAGACTTACCGAGTTCATAATATGTGCCAGGTATATAGCAAGTATGGTGTATGGGTCCTTTTATTTCAGCCTCATAAAATGCATAGTGTCATCCTTATTTCACAAATGAAGAAACTGAGGCTTAAATAGGATGAACAATTGGCTAAATGCGATCTAGCTATAAAAGGTAGTGCCTGGATTTGAACCCAGGCAGTGTTACTCCAGAATTTACTTGTTTGACAACTAATAGTAGATATGAGCTAAGAAACTATATAATCTTCTAAAGGTACATTTCTTAAACCCACTCTTATAGTCCACGAAGGAATTTGGGCCAAACTTTATTCCAGGAGAAACTCTATCCATTCAAAATGCTTCTGCTGAACGTACAACATCTGAGTACACCAAAATCTTTCTTCTAATAGGTTCATCAGAACTTGTTTTTAAGCTTGCCCTGCTTGGTCACTATCCACCGCAGTCTAGTTGGTTATGCAGTAAAATGAGCTACGTTAAAAAAACCAAACAAACCAAAAAAAAAAAAACAAAACCTAGCACTGTTCTCCAAAAATTCTCCATAAATGAGGAGAAAGCTTTAGTAATTACATTTACATAAAGAATAGATTTTAGGACTCAATCTGTTAGGCGAGTGAGTTTTCTGCTTCCTTGTTAGTCTTTCCCATGGAATCTAGTCAAAATCTTGTGACACCACTTGCCCTAGCTTTAATTATCATTTTTATTTCCATTAGTTTGGTCTAATACATACCACAGAGGTCATCTTCAGACTTGATTTGCTTCACTGAAAGAAAGCTTATTCCTCTCTGTAAGGTAATTATATCCTCCTTGACCAGGCACTGGGTGTGCTCTGAGGAGTCCACAACTTCAGTCACCTTGAACCTCTGATATTTCTTCCTTTAAGGCATATTTGTGGGAAAGAAATCCACAGGACACTAAGTACCATGTATATCTCAAATCTGAGCTTCTGTTTCTCTCTCCTTATGGCTACAGACTGAACAAAATTACCGTAATAGGCAAACGAAACTTTCTTTGTGGCACCTTGAGTTTCAGAATACCTAGAGGAAAACACTGAAACCTACTCCTTTTTTCCTTCTAGCCTCCAAAAGAGAAACCCAAGAGTTGCTGAGCTCTTGCCAAACCTCAAGCTTCCTAAGATACCAGTCAAATGATATCTAATATTTCTTTTTTTAAAGGCCCAGCCTCCTTCTCCCAGCCTAAAGGAAGAAGACACACCTGAAAGGTCTCTTCCCTTTCACAACAAGCATTTCCTGAGTGCCTACTCTGTGCCTGAATCTAAGGCCTTAGAGGTACAGCAGTGAACTTGTATCCTACCTGTCACAGAGGACCAGAGAGATAATACTCAAAATTCCCACTGGAACCAAACCACAACTCAGAACACTTCAAACTGTACTCAGAATTTTTACAAGTTAGGGTTAGAAGAAACTCGAGGAGACTGAAGACTTGCAGCTGTTCCCTACACTTATTAGGACGAGGGTACTTAATAGGTGGGGAAGGGAGGGGGGTAATCTTCCCATATTTATATCCAATGTTTGGTGCACAAGTATGCTCATTGGCTGAGGCCAGGTTCTAGAGGTTTCCTGGAATTCTCAAAAAGGCCCAGGATCCCACAAAGATTGGAAGCATTCTCTTAACATACCGGCGACTGGGCTTGAGGAACCCAGGGATGCTGCACTTGCACGTTCCTGGTAAAGGTCACGTTTTGAACCTGAAAGTAATGCCTAGAAGACACCACACAGGTCGCCACAGACGCTCTGACTGGTGCACCCCCATCAGTCCCTCCAACACTTCAAAACTTCGCCCCCCAGAAACTTCAGCCTGTAAGCTGGTGCACTGCCTTGGAAAGGGAGCAAGGAGTCACAACGCCTTGGGCCCGGAAAGAAGGAGTTGTGGGTTCCAGTCCTGTTCTGCTCCTAAATAGGTTCCTGGTGAGAAGATCAGCGCCTTTTTTTTTTTTTTTAATAATGACTTTTACTTTTTCCATTATAGCTGGTTTACAGCATGCATGCACGTGTGACTGGGTCACCTTGCTGTACAGTAGAAAATTGACAGCGCCTCACTTTTGACATCTCTAAGTTATGGCCACGATTAGTTCTCAGAGCCTGACTGCCCAGAGCTCCAAAGTTTTCTGAGCACAGAGATGCACAATTGGATCCATCTGGGTCTTTTCAGGACAGGTGAGTTGGCCTCGCGCTCGGCCTCCGCGAGCTGTCGCGGGTGCTCACCTGCTCAGGGTTACCAAGAGTGCACCCCGCGACTCCAAGCACGCGCTCCAAGAGCACGCACCCCGCGCGCCCCTCTGTTTCGCCACCGCGCGCCCCAAAGGCTGCCACTCCCGAGCCGAACTCGCGTGCGTGGGTCGCGCCAGTACTTTACCGTCAGTCACCGTAGCATCCGCCTCCTCCCCTGTCGGGTGGGTCTCCAGCCGCAGAGTTTTCGGGCTAGGGAGCAAAAGCGGCCCCGTGGCGAAGAGCTGCTCCTCGGTGACGAAGCGCAGTCGCACGCGGTAGTGCTGGCGCGCGGGGACCCCGGCAAGGGCGGGGGCCGCGGCCATGGTGGGAGCGCCTCTGCCCGGAGCCGGAGAGGCAGCGCCCAGCGCTCCTCCGCGCGCTAAGAACCTGCCGCGGGAAGGGGAGGGACCAGGAAGCGCTAGCACCTTCATCACCTCCGCCGAAAGTTCACTCTTCAAGCTGGGAGGCGCCTGACGGCTGGGGCTGCACCCACTGCCCTGCGCATCCCCTTACCTCACCCAGTGCCCGGCCGCCGCTGTGACGCGGCGACCTCAGACACACAGGGGCGCGGGGTCGATGCGAGGGAGGGCGCAGTCACCCCGCAGGGCCGCTGCGCGGCTGCCCAAGTTTGGAGAGCGCGCGAGGCACCTGGAGGCAGTTGGAGTTTGGAAGCAGAAGGGTGACACCTGCTGTTGGCTGGGACCCTCCGTGGGCGTCAGTTTGGAAGCTGCATTGGCCCAAGCTTCTGCTGGGTGGGCACTCGCTCTTGGGCGTATTATGGGGCCCTTGGCGCCCACATGTGAACAGCGGTCCGAAGCACTGATCTCTTTCCTCATTGACAGGGTCCTGACAATGACAGGACACTCCTGCAACTGGCTGGTGCTAAATGACCCCATCATCTCCCATCCCCTAACTGGAGACTGAAATCTTGCTTGCTGCTGGATTGCGAACCATTTGGCCAGGCGTGGGGTCTGGAAGGCCGGGGAGGCTGATCCCTAACTCCAGCAAACACCTCATCTACCCATTTAGCTCCAGCGTCAAAGGGTGGAAGCTCCAAACTATATCACAGGTTGTCTTCTCTGCAGAGCTATTGGCCTTCTGCTGCAAGGAGTTAAGAAAAAGAAACAGTACTTCCTTTGACAAGAGTACCCCCCCACCCAAGAAAAAGAAACAGTACTTCCCTTGACAAGAGTACCCCCCACCCCCGCTGTCCTAAACACCCTCCGACACACACACACACACACACACACACACCCGCGCTGTCTTGGTCCCAGGTGTCCACACACACACACACACACACCCGCGCTGTCTTGGTCCCAGGTGTCTTAAAAGGAATTTTCTTCAATTCTGAACCCACTTGTGTGTCCTCGGTCTGTAACCTCCTAACAGAATAGACTGCAGGGAGGAAGCAAAGATTTTAAGATTATAAATCCACTTGGATTCCATAAAGATAACGTCCTTAGCCAAGCTGGCTGACATAAGAATGAGCTTCCCTAAAGGCCCTGGGGTCTCTGTAGCTTCAGAATTTCCAACTGGACTGTTAAACCCAGCCAGGCTTTATGAAATAAATTCCTAGCTTCCTCTATCGCCTCACCCCACCCCACCTCCTTTGTAGTCTTTGTTCCCACTGTGGCCTGATTCCTCCCCTTTTTCCCTCCCAAGGCTTTCTCTTTCCTCCTTCTCTCTTATCTCTATCTTTTAAGTACCCCACTCTTCCCTCTTATCCTGTTCTCACTTCCTACTGCCTCATGGCTTTGATTTTTGCCTCGGAAGCCCCTGGAAATCAGAAATCCTTTAAAAAGTTGGAGCTGTGGAAAGAGTTTCTGGTGTGAAGACCACAGAACACCTGTATTCTGCCCCTCATGGTATCATTCTGCCTCTCCTGTTTCCCCAGCCTCCTCAAAACATTTTCCTGCCTTTCTCATCTTTTTACCTTCTCAAGCCCTGCTTTGATGACACTAAGTACTTTCATACTACCAAGACACTCCCAAGTAGCTTTTAGCCCCTGTCAAAAAAGCCCATCCAGCCTTCATATGTTGTCAGCTTTTAACTTGGAAAGTAAGTCTGGGGACGGAGGACTGATTTATACTAAAATGTAAATGATGGATGAAAATGACTAATAAAGCACCTCCAAAAGGGCAATATAATAGCCTTGGTAGAATTCCCACCATACTCTCAAGAAACCTGGAGTTCTGTTGCTTAAACAAACAAAACAAAAATCCATAAAACATAATGGCAGTCTTTCCCACACGTTAATGCCAAGGGGGGCAAAAACCCAACTTAGGCTAATTGCAGCAAAAAGCCAAAATGATTCACCACAAAGCCAGGAGATCTAAGTTCTGATCACGGCTTGATTTAGAGACTCAATTAAGGTAGACCAGATGGTCTTGTCTCTATCTTCTAGAAAGGCTTTAGTTCCATACTGGGAGTTGTCACCGATTTACAATCTTTCAGCAAAGGCAAGGCCCTTTCTCTGATAATTCCAAATCAGGTTGAGTCCACTTGAATATGAGTGATTCGCTGTGATAAATCTTCCCAACTAGGGACTTGGACTCTGGAGTCTGGAAGCCTTACCAAGTTTGCATCCCCTGAATGACGGATGAGCAGATAACCACAGGGAGGAGGTAGCTGGGATGATAAAGCAAGTTATAATCATGACATCTAACACAGAGCGTCTACCACATGCCTGGCATTGTTCTAAGCAGGTTACACACACTAATTCATTTATTCCTCCCCACCACCCTATAAGATGGTAGTAATAATAATAATATTACATATGTTATGTATAATGAGTATTATATTATATATTATTATAATAAATACTATAATGTTTTGACTGATGAGGAAGTGAGGCACAAAGGTTAACTAACATGCTCAAAGTCATAACTTAGAAGTCCTCTACAACAGTTCAGACACTAAAGTAAGTCCATGAGTAGCCATTCCCACTACATCTCAAAGTTAGAAGCTAGTAGGTAATTTTTCAGTACTCCAAATGGATAAAGCTCAGGACCTTTAAGAGTCCCCAGAGTTGTGAGCACATCATTTTAAACTGTTCCCACTTTCTTTCCCCTCGTCCTCTCACCCTCACACAGATGGTTAAGACTCCCTTAGATTCCCCCCCACAAGTGTTTCACCTTCCAATAGTTTTATTTACACCTGTGCAGTTTTTGTCCTGGTACAAGTACTAACACAAAGTTCATGAGCCATTTGGTCTTTCTTCTGTATTGAGTGTAATGTAGATTCCTTTACATCATCTCCTTAATCTGCCATTGAATCTGACTTTCTATTTTTAGTTTATCCCAAACTTCTGGGGCTTTTCGTTTAAGAGCCATCACTCTCTTCCACCTCTTTCTGTCATCAGCACTTTTTTTTCAGGGTCACCAAAATTTTTTAAAAGTCCATTTAGGATAGTTAAGAAAGAGGAGCACCAGCCTGCAACGGGATGTTTTTTGTTTGTTTTAATACTTCTTCCTTTTTTACTTACAATGTTAGTTTCAGGTGTACAGCAAAGTGAGTCATACTTACAAACAGATCCATTCTTTTCTCCCATATAGGTTATTATGCAATGGAATGTTGATTGAGAGCAGCTGGCAGACTTATCTGCTGAGTTCCTTCTCTGGTCTGCCAGCCTCAGCATGTGCTGTGTTTGGCCAGCCATTTGTAGAGCCTGAATGGAGGACTGAGGCTCACCCTGGGGAAACCAAAGCCATGCTCCGGATTCTTCCTCTTCCATGCAGTCTGGCAAGAATAAATTATCTTAGAAGTAAAGGAGGACCCCGGTACCCGGATTTCTAGCTCTGTTGTCAGGACAGCATCAAAAGCATTGGCTCTGTTCATGCATGTGATCTGTGTCCAAAGCTTTGAGAGATTCTTTCCACCCTTTTCTTTCTCCAGATAACATATGGAGAGGGACCTCTGGCCAAATTCAATTGCAGATGCCTGTGGCTGTGAACTGAGTTCAGCTGTGTCATCCAACAGGCCATCATCAGACCAGTGCTGAGCTAAGAGAGTAAAAGGAATTCCAACTCTGTCTATATTCTGCCTTCCCCGGGGCTCAGCCCAGTTTCTCAGTGGCTTGAAGTCTAGACTAGGCTCTTCAACCCTTGACAAGCCCTTTTCCTCACACATGGTAGCAGGTCCCTGTTCCCGGGCAGAAAGATCCAGACCAGAGTGCTTTCTGCGCCCTTCCTCTGATTTCAAAGTAATATTATCCTCAGCGACAGGACAACTACATTGCTCACCATGATGTTCCACAAAAAAAAAAAAAAAAAAAATCTGTACCTTAGCTAAATAACAAATTTCTACACCACATGAAGAAATTTTGATGTCATTCACAAGTAACTGAAACAATATAATAATCTGCCTGCATGTGATCTAGTCCATTTAGCAGCTGGAATTAAAACCCATCGTTTGCAAACTCTACTCTTGTGATTTCACCTACTTGGTGAATTTTATGTGTAACCCTCAAATGGGCATTAGCAGTGCTTTCATGGTCATTTGTGACAAGTCTGAGTCACCCGATGCACACACACACTCCCAAGTGAGGTTGAACAAGGTGACGCTCTGCATTCTTGTTTCACTTTTTTTTTTGCCTTTTGTCATTTTTTTTTAGGGCCACACCTGTAGCATATGGAGGTTCCCAGACTAGGATTCTAACAGGAGCTGTAGCCGCCGGCCTTCGCCACAGCCACAGCAACACAGGATCTGAGCCGCGTCTGCAACCTACACCACAGCTCACGGCAACGCCGGATCCTTAACCCACTGAGCAAGGCCAGGGATCGAACCCGCAACCTCATGGTTCCTAGTCGGATTCGTTAACCACTATGCCACAACGGGAACTCCTTGTTTCACTTTTTATACTGTAAACAAGTGTTCTTTTTGCAGTCTATTTAGTGCCATGTTTTTTCTCATTTTGTGTGCAATTTGTTGGTGATTTTATTATTTAAAAGAGCCTCCAAGGAGTTCCTGTCGTGGCTCAGCGGTAACAAATCTGACTAATATCCATGAACACACAGGTCTGATCCCTGGCCTTGCTCAGTAGGTTAAGGATCTGGTGTTGCTGTGAGCTGTGATGTAGGTGGCCGACGGGGCTCGGATCCTGCATTGCTGTGACTCCGGTGTAGGCCAGCGGCTACAGCTCCAGCTGGACCCCTAGCCTAGGAAACTCCATATGCTGCAGGTGCGGCCCTAAAAGGATAAATAAATAAATAAATAAATAAATAAATAAAAACAGCCTCCAAGCATAATGCTGTCTAGTACGAGAAGGCTGTGATGTATCTTACAGAGAAAATAGGTGCTTTAGATAAGCTTTGTTCAGGCACGTGTTATGGTGCTGTTGGCTGTGAGCTCAGCATTAATCGATCAATAATATATATTAAATAAGGTGTCCTGTAATAGAAACACACATAAAACAAGGTCATATATTGACTGGTTGATGAAAATGTGACCAGAGGCTCAAAGGAACCTAACTCTGTATTTCCTCTAGGAGCGATGGTTCAGTACTTGTTAATTCTTGGTTTGTGGCAGCATTATAAAACAAAACTACCATGAATAACAAGAACCGACTATATTTTACAACAATGATGCATTTTTTACAATGTTTGCCAAAGACAGCTCCATAACTTGCAGATAATGAACTTGAAATCTAATGAACTTTGTGCATTTGACCAGGTGGTGGGCCCACTCCCATTCCCATAGGCAGGATAGGAGGCAGTTTGAGAGAGGGGGTCGGTGGCGGGGGGGAGATAAAGTGGGGGGGGCATACTAGGCTTAGAAATTAAACTGGAGCTACTAGAGGAACAAAAATGCCCTGCATACTACAGGCAAGGACTGACTTCGTTTTGAAAGACGGAGAACACTATGGAGAAAGGAAAAATGTCTACATTTTGGAAAAGAAAGAGAGAATGATTCAACCATTCCTTTCTACAGCAATGGTGCTCAAGCTGAGGTGTGTGAAGACCCAGCAAGGAGGATTTTTAAGGGAATGAATTTCCAGATCTTTCACTTCTGTGAGTCCTTTTTCCTAAAACTGACTTCCTGCGAAACACACATAATGTGTTTCCTCTTCCCCACTGCTCTCTTTATTAAAGGAAGGCACAGCTCTCCATCCGAATTTTACTATGGCTAATTGCCACGATATAGAAAAATATCCAGGGCACCAAAAAAACAATTCAAAAGTACTGCTCTGGGTACATAGAAAGTAAATGACCGCAGCTCTTTCAAAAGTCAAATGATACCTAATTCTTTCTTTTTAATGAAAGTGAGGGAGACCTAACTGAGTTGTCAACTGGGAGATCATCAAACTTAAACTTTGGCAATTTGTTGCAACCACAGGGGCCATGGGATAAAGGGCATATGTACAAACCTTCCTTAGCTTCCTGAACAACTATCATCTGTGATTATTTTTAAAGCAAATAATAGGGAGTTCCCTGGTGGCTCAGCAGGTTAAGGACCTAGCATTGTCACTGCTGTGGCAAGGATTTGACCCCCTAACTTGGGAACTTCTACGCTGCAGGCATGGACAAAAACGAAAGTATAATAATAATCAGTTTTTTTATTTTTTGCTTTTTGGGGCCCCACCCACAGCATATGGAGGTTCCCGGGCTAGGGGTCAAATCAGAGCTACAGCTGCTGGCCTACACCACAGCCACAGCAAAGTAGGATCCGAGCCGCATCTGTGACCTACACCACAACTCACGGCAACACCAGATCCTTAACCCACTGAGCGAGGCCGGGGATCGAAACCACAACCTCATGGTTCCTAGTCAGATTGGTTTCCACTGCACCACAACGGAACTCCAATAATTAGAGTTTTAAACAGACTTATGATCATAGAAACTTTTTAAAGTTGTATTTAAATACATATTTTTAATTACAGAAATTATGATACATTTAGCAGAAAAAAATTCAAGCATAAAATACATTACAACTAAGATAAAATTCTATGAAGGAAGTACAATGGAAATAAGACAAAGAAGATAAAGAAAATACAACTTCTGACAATAAGAAAGAGCTTATCGTATTTTTTAATGGGTGACAGTGACTCTCGAATAACTATGTTATTTAGAATTACTGGATTCACTTAAAATGTGACATAACTTCTACCTTTAAATGTTAATATTAATAACGCACTGAAATTAATATTCTTGAGACTAAACTTGAAACATTTTAGATGTCAATTTTAAAAGGTGTGAGGAGTTCCTGTCACGGCTCAGAGGAAACAAATCTCTCGGATATGGGAGAAAATACTTACAGGAGGAAGGGAATTAATCCTGAGATAAACCCAGCCCTCCTGACAGTCAAGTTTGTTGAGAGAGGTACATGGGAAAGGCCAAAGTTAGAGGCTGAAGCTGGTCTGGTCTCACAGAGAGAAGTGTTACTGGGATGAGAGAAGCAAGGTCTGGACCTGGGAACATCAAGGGAGGGGTTTCCCTCAGCTCACAAGGAAAGCCACTCTCCAGGTACTGTTTTTCTCATCTCAGGTTCTAAGTTCCTTGAACTACCCTATCTCAGTGCTTCCATTTATCAGCTCTGTGCCAGCTGAGTGCGCTGCTGGGTTGGGACACAGATAAATGAAAGCAGCACTTTATCTAGAAGACTGTGTCAGGATGGCAGACCCTTACAAGCACGAAGTAAAAGGGACCACCACAGGCTTAGAGTGCAGAGAAGGAGCGAGCCATGCTGAGGAGTATGGGTTCCAGACCCAGTCCCACTCCTTCTTACCTGAGTAATTCAGGCAAGTTTCTCAGATACTTTGAATTTATGGAAGCCTTGATGGTAAACCCACAGGGATCTGGTAAGTTTATTGCGAAAATTAAAAGACACTTGGAGTTTCTGTTGTGGCTCAGCGGAAATGAGTCTGACTAGCATCCATGAGGATGCAGGTTCGATCCCTGGCCTCGATCAGTGGGTTAAGGATCCAGTGTTGCCGTGAGCTCTGGTGTAGGTCACAGACTTGGCTCAGATCGGGTGTTGCTGTGGTTATGGCTTGACCAGCAGCTATAGCTCCAATTCGACCCCTAGCTTGGGAACCTCCATATGCCGTGAGTGCAGCCCTAAAGAGACAAAAAAAAAAAAAACAAATTCCCCTGCTTTATAAAAAAAAGAAAAAAAAGGAAAATTAAATGATACTGTATAGCAACCACTGAACACATAATGACTGTTATTAGTATTATTACTCATGGAAGAAAATATGGAAAAGCAAAAAGAGAAAAAGCTTAAATAAACCATATTCCCTCACCTGAATGCAAGCATTGGAATTATTTTAGAAGAGTTATTTTCTTAACACTTTTTTGTCTATTACCCAGCTAATCTTGGCAGTAAGTCAGCTTTTTTTATTGAAAGGCAAAAAACAGTGTGAACACCCACAGATATGAGAGATGTATATAGGACTGACTCTGTATTCCCATGATAAGAAAAGAAAGACTTAATAGTTACAAAGGCATGTGAGTTTCAGCTTTTACTTATTTTTGTTTTTGTTGTTCTGTCATTTATTTATGGGTTGTGATTTATATTGTACTCATGCCCAGAGGCACATTGGCATGTTTTGTAAACTACCAAATAAACAGCAGCAGCTATATTTCTTAGATCCATTTGTATGGAGGTGAAAGCAAGCATAAAAAAATTGGAGAAAACAAGCTGGAAAATTGAGAAGACGGTCAGAGGGGCATTTTGAAAAACTCCTGCATTTATTTTAATCTGCTGATCCATGTGTAAATCCAGGGTCAGACGCCCTGCAATAGTTAGTTCGATGGTCATCCATCTGGAGTTCCTCCCAGAGAGCTGATGTAATTGTGTAAGATCCATGCATGATTTCTCATGCAGCTCCTTTCTTGAGCTCTAAGCAGGAATTATAAGACCAACATAGTAAGCTTACTGACCCACCTCTTATTCTCTCAGCAACCACCATAAACCAGATACACTTGATTATCTAAAATATTGATTAAAAAACACAGTAGGAAGAATAAAATGAGTGATACCAAAAAAAAAAGTATACATTTTACTACCACATTAAAAAATGTTGTTTCACCAGTTAATCTTAATGCTTTCTTCCAGTTCTAATATTCTGAATATGTAGAATAGCTGATATTTATTCATTGGTCTACTTTTTCATAAGTTTGTTGCAGATTTACCTTTAGGCTAGCTTTAGCACGCCTCCACATTCTGCAAGGCAGTGCTGGTCAAACTTTATCATTTATCATGTGTAAGAATCACCTGGAGAGATGGTTTAAATGCAGATTGCTGGGCCCAGCCCCCAGCTATTTGGATTTAACAGGCCTAGTGTGGTACCCAAGAAATAATTCTATTTCTAACAAGATCTCAGGGGATGGCCATGCTGCTGGTCTGCCACCAGTGGACCAAATTTAAAGCAACTCTGTTCTAACCTCGGAAGGAGCTGCATCCAAAATCAGGCTGTGTGTTAAATGTGCAGGAGCTAATCCAGGAAGCTGAAGAATTGCATGTGGATAATGAAGGATAACTTTATTATTCAATTACAAGTATTTAGTATTTGCAAGGAGCTGATTTTGCCGCAACATTTTGAACTATTTCTACTTCATCTCAAAGCTGCAATAACAGCTTGTTTATTTTTTCAAGGGATACACTGACACAAAATTTCCAGAAGGGGCAAATGAAGAAGAGGATTATTTTTAAGAGCTCCACTCCCACGCCTGTACACCAACGAATCAACACTTTCTTTTCACTCATATTTAATTGCTACATGAGCTTCCCAGGTACAGCACAAAGAGTACTTTAACCTCATCCATGTTTCCCCTTCCTCCTCTGCAAAGTGAGGATGGTAACCCATGTATCAAAGACCTGATGTGTGAAGATTAAAAGAATAATGCATATGAAGGCAAAACAGTACCCAAGAAATCACTCCTGAGTCCCCATTCTCTCAGGACACCTCATTCCCTTCCATTCAGACAGTTCATCACAGATCGTCACTACACATGTGCGGGCAAGGAAGAGTGATGATTTAATTACACGCCGCCCCCCACTCACACACACACAATCATAAACCCTCTGTTTTGTTCACTTTTGAATCCACAACACTTAGCCCAGTTCCTGGTTCTTACTAGGCAATAAAAAAAGACAGTATTTGTCCCATACTTACTCAGTGTCTATTTGAAAATGGTTACGTACAAAATATTAGGTGCAATCAAAATGAGAAATTTACAGAAGAAGGTCATTCTTCGTAATTGAGACTCTGAATATAACACTAGAATTGGCTGCGAAGCCAGTACAGCTTTCACAGGGGACTGCTGAGTTTTCTAGCTGCAACTGCAAAGCCAAGACTGACAACTCTGGTGTTTAAGAGTTAGGTCATTACCTACTTGAAAAAATAAAAAGGTTGAGCTACTGAACTCCCGGGTCCTCCTTTTTTTGTTGAAAAAAATCTACATTGTCTCTGATTTCTTCAAATGTACTGGCTGTCTTTCTGAGTTCTCCTTCTAAATGGAAAATATTAAGTCAGACAAGCAAAGAGTCTTATAATTTACAAGCACATTGCGGGTTTGCAGCTCAATGGTTCCTATAGGTCTGCCAAATTTGTCAAATTTATAATGATGGTCTGGGGAAAAAGCTGATCAATTAGATTGCCAAGAACACTGACACATAGAAAGCACATAAATTTTTACCTTTCAAGGATCAAAATTAATTTTTGGTATGAAGACATTATTAGTATGACAGCTTTACTGTACAAGTTAAAAATAGGAATTGCATAATAGGACAAGGACTAGCCCTGAGCTCTTAGTGGAGGTACACTGTGAAGTGTGTTTTCTTGGAAGAAGAAGAAACAAACAACAGGTCAGTTCCTGAGGCAGAAGTTGCACAGGGAGACAACACATACAAACTAGTTGCAGACAATAAAGACAAATCTGAAAATAATTTTTATATATACATAAATGCAAAGGAGGACACTTTAGACAGTTGTCCTAAGCTCTGCAGTCAGAGCTAAATCTCCAGTGCTTGTGCATTCATTTGAAAATCTTGCAAAACAAATTCACATCTTCTATAGTTTTGCATTAGTTCTACTTCTCCTTCTGCCACTAATTTTTGGAGTTGGGAAATTACATTGCTCTTAAGAAAAGGCTTCCCAGTACATGCTGAAGAGACGATATTTTTAGATATTCCTGTATCTGGGTGTTCTCAGTTGGTTATTCGAGTTTATTATGGTACAAAAAGACAGCTGTGTGCTTCTATCTCTCTCACACAAGCTGGTACCCCCTTCTTAACTTCTCTCCGTGCCTCAAGTGTCTCCCTTTATAAGAGCTGGGTTAAAATACAACTAACCTCACAGAGTAATGACGAGGATTATCCTCTTAATGCTTATTTGGGCTAATTCAAAATTCATTTCTGTTCCCCAAACCGGAATATTTCTATAGTAGAAGGTATGGCAATAGGAATAATGCATACAAAAGTGCTTAGTAATACTAAGAACCACACAAAGAAGTTTATTAATATTACTTGAAATAACTTCCCAACTAAGGAAAGAACCCAGCTGACAGCCGTGGGGAGAAAGAGCCCCAAATGGTCACTTGTGAGCCGAGCCTCCCGCGGGTTTACAGAGCCCACACCTCCTTGGGTCTTTCAGAGTGGGCAACGCACTGCACTTTGCATCGACCTTCAGTGGTACCTGCCAATTATCTTCCCCAGGTACCCGCTAAGAGGGGCTGTACTCAGAACACCTGCAATCTCTGCTCTTTAAAAATAGAAAAGCACTTTAACTTGTAGAGGCTAACACAAGTGGGGGCAGAGAACTACCTCAGCCTTAGTACACTTGGAGATTTTTCTCCTCCTTTGTATCTGAAAATATTCTGGGTTTTTTTTTCGAATAATGAATTGTTTTTCTGAAAATTAGAAATGATTGATCAAATCCAACATTTATGGGTAAATTATAAACAAAACTTAATTACCACTATTTTCCTTTTTTTTTAGGCATAGTATTAAAATTGAGAAATAATTTTCAACAATCACGTAGTCCACATGGTCTAAACCACCAATTCACACATCTACAAAAAGGAAATACAAATCTTTCATATACACATATATATATATATGAAATCAGATGTTCAAGTTCAGATTGGAAAATGTGAAATAAAAATTTTAAAACCTTTTTTCACTTTCTAAAACCACAAAATATCCTTAACATTCAATTGGTGAAGGGACTGAGAAATAAACATCCTGTTCATTGATGAGGGTTTTGGGAATGGGTAACTCTCTTTGGAGGATAGCATCTGTCAAATTTCAAACTATCAATCGCTTAGTACTTGGCAATTCCTCTTCTAAAAATGGAATACAGGTGGACCAGAGCCAAAGCTTATGAGGACAGACTGTAAGGTGAAGATAAATGAATATTACCAATGTACCCAAAACCCCTTCAACCTGCCTCATAGAACAGCATATCGTGTAGAGTTACAGTGCAATCTACCTGTGAGAAATACATACATGTGCTGAGATACATGTGCAAAGTACAACCTTACAGTATTTCTAACAAAGGATGGTGAGACCTTCACTCAATACCCACAATAAAAAGATAAAGCTGGATTTATTGCTGATGATAGTTAAAGGGGAGTTCTGCTCAGACACACTGTCTCTGCATACGGTAGACTACTGAGCTTACATAGTTTTCTTCTGTTTTGTTTTGTAAGCATGTTTTGTAACCAGGAATTGAGGAGTTGAAACTTATCAATCATGTAGGTAGGTTGACACCATTTGTAGAAGCCTGATAACTTGGGTGAGACTTTTTGTTGGTTGGAACTTAAGGCATGTATATTGGTGCGAGTTTCTGACTGCCTTTCAGAAGCAGGGGTTGACATCAATTGGCTGGTTTGTAAAAACATGTTCAAGTTGTTCCTCCGTTGGGTCATAATGAGCTCTGGTGGCTTCTTCTTATTATGGCTACAGAAAAACCCACCTTTTCTGAAATATGTGGAAATATATTTAGTTTTATAGGTGAGCTTACTCAAATGTTGAGTTTTTTGTTTGTTTTTTGTTTTTTCTGGGCATACCCTAAGCATATGGAAGTTTCCAAGTCAGGGATCGAATCTGAGCCACACTTGTAACCTACGCCACAGCTGTGGCAACACTGGATCCTTAATCCACTGCCCCACAGTGGGAACTCCTCAAATGTATTTTGATGCAACTGTACTTCACAATCACAATAGACAAGGATATTCACTGCCTAAAGAGATTACCTAAACAAGGTGATTAAATGAATTTGGTGCATCTGTACTATGCGATACAATATAATGTTTTTATAAGGAAGGAAACTAGATGTACAGAAACTAGTTGCACATCACGGCGCAATCTCTGTGATGTGGTAGTAAGTGAAAAAAGGAAGGTGCAAAACAAGTTCTTACCTACAGGTAGAACTCTGCAAGAGTTAAAAAAGAGAAAGAATCTGATAAAAACACATTTACATCAAGAAACAGGGAGGCTTCGGGTGGGAAGAATGACGGGAAATCTTTCATTAGAAAGTCAGTGTTCAAAAACCAAAAATCTTGGATTCAAAATTCCATTCTCTTTCCACACTGCCCCGCCAAACTCTATTTATGTGATTTTTGGGGGGTTGATGCACCAGTTGGCTTTGCATGAGAGCATGCCCAAGGTACTCCATAAAATGGTCTTTAACAGCTTATTACAAGAGTTCCCGTCGTGGCTCAGTGGTTAACGAATCCGACTAGGAACCATGAGATTGCAGGTTCGATCCCTGGCCTTGCTCAGTGGGTTAAGGATCCTGCGTTGCCGTGAGCTGTGGTGTAGGTTGCAGATGCGGCTCGGATCACGCGTTGCTGTGGCTGTGGCGAAGGCCGGCAGCTACAGCTCCTGTTAGACCCCTAGCCTGGGAACCTCTATATGCCGCGGGTGTAGCCCTAGATAAGGCAAAAGACAAAAAAATAAAAAGCTTATTACAGAACACCATCAGCCAAAATCTCTCTCTTATTATTTATCCCCATTTGCTTTCTCGAGTGTGTCCTCAAGGTGTGGGAAACTTGGGTGAGCATCCTGCTTAGGGATCATCCTGAGGCATCGATCTCCGTACCATCCATTTTCTCAGCCCACCCCTTCCCCACACCTCCCAAGGGGGTCTCCCCACTCATCCCGCAGAATGCTCCCGGTGTATACATTCCCCATAAACCAGAGCCTGTTTTCTCCTGTCCCCTGTTTAGTCGAGCAGAGTTGACACATTCACAAGTCTGTCTTTCCACCACCTGCAGAATCAGTGCCTCCAGGGCCCCTGCAGTATTCTCAGCAATCTTCTCTCAAATCTTTCCAGCCTCTTGCATGCAATTGAGAGGCTCAAAACTAAACCCAGCCCGCTGGGTGTGGTCTCCAGAGGACTCCACAGCAACGACTACTACAGGGAGAAGAAAACTCATTAACGCAAAATAAAGTGGAGCAGGAACAAAGTCCTATCAGAATGACTGAAATTTCTAGGGCGGCTACAGTCAGCACTGGGTGAGGGGCAGCGGGGAGCCAGGAGCAGATGTGAACAAGGGGCGGGACAGTATTAACCTAACAACGCGGCCCTAAGTCAGAGGGTGAAGGTGCCACAGAACAAAATATTCACATAGCTGCAGGTGTTTTCACTTGGGTGGGACAGGGTCAATTAAGTAGGTAGATTCATGTATATCTCTCAACCATTTCCACAGGCTTGGCTTTGGTTCACAGACCTGGAGAGAGTGTGTGAGGTGTCCTGTGTCTCTTTTCACAAGGACACGAATCCTCTTGGATCAGGGCTCCACCCTAATGGTTTATTTAAATTTGATTACTTGCCAAATCCAAATACAGTCACCTGAAGGTTTGGGCTTCAGCCTATAATTTGGAGGAGGGAACAAACATTCAGTCCCAAGTGAAGAAGGGTGTTCCCGCTACCTAGCATATTCAGGTGGAAACAGCAGTCCACAGCTCTAAAGCAGGTCAGATGAACTGCTTCTCTACAAACTTCCTGCACCTGGAATCTGCTGGAGGCTGGACGTGGATTAAGGCATTAAAGCAAGATGGTTACAAACTCTGGTTAGGAATTAGCAACAGACTGACAGCACCTCCCGCTTGCTCTCTTGGGAACATGACTTCAACTCTTTGAGCCAGAGCTCCAAGACAGCACAGGACAGCACACTGGGTACTATGCATGCTGTGCCAAGACCTTGTTTACTTATCTCTGGCAATGAACAACCTCCTGTTGAAACCAAGCAGGATCTTGCAGGACCTGTGTCCCCCACTCCTACCCCTGTCTGTGCAAAAGCCTTTCCACATCCTCTGTTTCATGTCTGTGGGGAGAAGGCTTCAGGTTCCTAGACTTTGCCTGTGTTCCAAAGGGACGATTCAAACAGAAAAGTGAGGGAATACAGAAAGAAAGTCCAGAAACAATAGTGCAGCGACAAAGAAGAGTACTGGTTCCTCTTGAAATGATAGACATAACACCCTGATACAGTCTCCAAGTTCTACTACAGGAACCAAGGACCCCACCAAGGTTGAGGATGGTAGCTTCAGTGCACAAGTAGATGACAGAGATTCCTGAAACATCACCACTTACCTCACCACCAACCAATCAGGAGAAAGTCACACACCCTGCACACCTCCTCCCAAATGTTGCCTGTAGAAACTTCTCCCTGAAAACCATCAGGGAGGGTTTAGGTCTTTTGAGCACAAGCCACCTTTTCTCCTTGTTTGGCCCTTGCAATAATCCTTTCTCTGATCCAAACTCTAATGTTTCCATTTGTTTGGCCTCCCTGTGCTTTGGGAACAGGAACTTGGGTTCAACAACGCAGTGAAAATATATGGTAATTATCTATATCTGCCATGACACCAAAACTGAACAGCTGATGGGATTCAGGACACCCAAAATATGGCACCTTGGGATATTAGTATCTTAAGCTGAATGAATTAAAAAACAAAAACAGCAGAAGCAGGAATTCACTCTGACCTTCCCCTGATTACCCTTCCTCTCGAAACACGTCATAAAACTCCTATATGAAAAGTATCCCATGCCAGGAGGAAGAAGGACACTCGTAGTACCAAAGACAGGGAATTTGGGGCCAAGAAATCTGTACAAAGAAACCTTATTAGACTAACCCTTATATTCCTAGTTACTTCTTCACTATTTGTTACCCCTCACCCAAATCCTCTTGTGTTACCAATTCTTCACAAATTTTATTGTTGCTTTGTCTAAAAAAGTGTTTTTCAAAGTTCCATGGTAAATATGACTTTATATAAACTGCTGTTTACCAGTGTTTTAAAGCATTAAATTTACCCACTGAAGGAACTCAAAAAGATTTTCTTCAGCTATAGGAAAATGATCCCAGATAGGTCTGAAATATGAGAAATGGCGGACGTGTGGGTGAATCCAAAAGAAACATTGCCTGTACAAAACAATTATAATGTCAAACGTGTGTGCGGAGAAACAAGCCAGAACCAAAATACCAGGCAAAGACTGCATTTACCTTGGGAGGGGGTTATCAGAGCTACCACAGCATATTATTTGGTGGCACTGTTCACAAAGTACAGAGGAATTGCAGGAGTGAAAAGAGAAGTATTAAATTTTGCTTTAAGTACTCCTTTCAAGCTATTAAAATTGAGAGAAAAAGACAGTTTCTGACCATGTTTGAGGGAAAGAGCTCCATAAAATACAAAGTAAGGATTTATATTTCGAGATAAAGATAGACATAATGCACCCTTGGGAAAGGAATTATCTATCAGTAATGTTAACTTAAAAAAATATGACAACCTAAAAGTTGAAAGTTAAGTTTTATTTGGGGCAAAATGAGGAATATAGCTTGGGAGGCAGCATTTCAAATAGATCTGAAATACCACTTTAAAGAGTCTGGGGGAAGGTCAGTCTATAAGTGATTTTGGTGAAAGGGGAGCTATGTGCAATCAAGCACACATTTTTACAGAAGGTTGCTGCTAGTCTCAAGAATGTTACTGCTAGTCATGAAGAGTAGACATCACCATGAAGGATCTTGGTGCTATTCTAGATACTAGCAGATGCAAGAATTGGGCTCATAAAATCTTCTCCTGAAATATCTAAGTATTTTAAGATCCGTTCTGCCAGTTTTTCCAGAGCACAGAGTGCCTCACTCCTGATCTCAACCCTGAGCTACTTTCAGGGGGCAGCTGCAGTGGCTTATGATTCAATCCGTGTAGAAGCAGATGGTAAGTGCCCATCTCCAGTTCACAGTAAAGTAGGGTCAGAAAAGTGAAGAATGGTAGTAACTTAAAAATAAGTAAGTGTTGGAGGCCCCTGGTGGCTTTGCTGGTTAAGGATCCAACATTGTCACTGCTGGGGCATGGGTGCAATCCCTGGCCTGGGAACGTCCACATGACATGGATGTGCCAAAAAAAAAAAAAAAATTTTTGACAGGCCATTTCATCTTAACAAATGTAGCTAAGATAGCTAGTCTCTCTAGGTCACAAGGTATTCATTCATAATTCCCAAACAAAATCAATTACTCTGACACAGGGGCAAAATATAGGTATATAGGTTCTATGAAATTGTTCCTAAGTTTCCCTATAATTTAATGTGATTTCTGTTGGACTTCAAAGCCTCTTCAAGGAGACGGACCTCAAAGCCTCTGGCAAGACAAGAATTATCAGACCATTATCACCCCGCCCATCTCATTGCAATGCCCCCTCCCCCACCTGGAACAACCTGGCCTACTCCTTCGTGACCACTACTAGCAAAGGTATGTGCCCACTTCTCACCTCACTCCTATAGGGGCAATAGACACCCCCAACCAACCAGCATGTGCATAGGAAGACCCCATCTGGCCCCAACCAATCAGCAGGTCAGCAGGTGTATCTGAGATCTCTCCTCTCTCCCTGGGTTATAAAAACAGACACGACCATGTGCTCAGTGCTGGCTTTTCCTGATCATCAGGAGTCATCCTTGCTGTACTAGCAGTCTCTCTTATCTCAGTAAACTCTTCTTTCTCTTCATCTCACTATGCTGAGATCTTTTTTCTGATCTACGTGCACAGATCACATCGATCTCCTTTATGTGGGGAACTCATCTTTCTAATTTCACCTTTTCTGTTTCCAGGCTAGATATGAATCTACACATCTTGAGTCCATCCTTAAATCATTTACTGGTAGTTAAATTATGGTGAATTAAGCTAATGACAATTTCCAACCCTGTTTAATTTACCCATATGCTAAATATTCAGGCCACGAGAAAAGAAAAACATATTATTGGATAAGACAAACTTATGGATTCCATGGATGTAGAAAACATTCTTGGAAGTCTCTGTGTTTAATGGTTATTGAGTGAATAAGCAAATGCATGGATAACAAAATAAATGAGTGGTTACGCAAAGAATTAAGCAAGCTATTTGGTCACATATCTCCTTTTGGCCGCTTCCTCTACTCTGTCAGCAGGTTCTGAGCACCTGCAGAGGTTATTTTGTGTGGGACTGTTTTCCAAGTTGGCCTGAGTTAGCTCGGGGAGTGCCAGCCTTGGTTCTGCCCAACACTCAGCCCCATGTGCTTTTCCATAACTGAGAGTGAGCACTGCTGGCTGCAGACACCTCAGATCTCAGCAGGGGAGCTTCCCCAGTCACAGACCCCGGTTCCCGTTCTTTTGAACACCTGGGCAGCTTGGCATCCCCATCTCAGATGTGACAGTTCCCAAGAGGGTTCGCACCAGGCTTTCTAAATCGTGTTGCTCACTCAGCCATGGGCTGTTCACCCCCATGTGGTAGGAGTGACACCTGGGAAACAGTGAAGTGCCAAATGCTTAAAGGAGAAAACGGGCAAGGCTATATTTTAATTAAGAGGGGGAAAAGATTCTGATAACGTGGGCATATATATGAAAAAAGTTCTAACCAAGGCCACCACTCTCACTCCAAAGGCTTGTACAGTAGCACTGCATACTATGAATCAGAAGTCAGAGAATCGTAGACCCTTCAGAAATAGGGGATGTAAAAGTCCAGTAGTCCATCCCTATGGGTGAGGAGGACAGGTTCTTTCCAGTGTCACACAACCTAGTGGCAGGCTGAGGGCAAAGACCTTACAAGTGTCTGCCACCTTACAAGGCACATCGGCGTATATTGCCTTCTTCATTCCACCATACTAACCCTGTAAATTAGATATTTGTTATGACGCCTATATTACAACTAAGGAAAGTACCTGTCACAGCTGGGTATTTGTTCCTCTAGGACTCAGACGATTCTGGAAGAAGCAGTTTGATGGTTTTCTACCCTTGGCCTGGGTGTTCGATAATTAATATTTGTAGAGCTGTGCTGAACCAAGTTTTTCACCTAAGTTGACTAGGTTTTACAGATTGAGAATGATTTGGAGATCACTGAGAGACAAACCATAACTTTGTAAATAACAAAGAAAGTAAATATAGAGATAAATTTAAACAAATTTTGTAATTACGAATTGTGTTCTTCTAAATAGAATTAAAATTCACAACTCTAATGTATCAATTATAACATATAATTGAGAAAGTAATTAATGGAGTTAAACTGTTAAAGAACCACATATTACCTAGGAAGAAGTAAAAGTATCAATATATTTAGATATATAATTAATAATAAGATACATATAATACCATGTACTATATAACATACAGTATTTTTTTCAAGTTAATCAATAAAAGGACAGAGAAAGAGTGCATGGCTTCTTAACGAGGAGAGAAAATGGAATGATAGAAATTATTCAGTACAATAGAAGGGACAAATGGAGACAAATGGAGAAAGAAAACATAGAACAGGTAGGACAAATAAAGGCTGAAAATGAGATGGTAGATGAAACCTAATTATGTCAGCAGTTGTATCAACATAAACTAAACTCTCCAGCTAGCAGTGATAATTTGTCTGAAAAATCCCACTTTAATCTACTTAGAAGAAACACATCTAAAACATTAAAATGTATAAAAGTTGAAAGTAAAATTATCAAAAAAGATAAGTCAAAAGAATATCAGTACATCTATATTAATATCAGAAAAGGTAGACTTCCAGGCAAAAAAAGCAGCAAAAGGAAGATGTGCTGTCACTTTATAATTGTAAAAAGCTCAGTCCTTCAGGAAGATAGAATAACTTTGTGTTGCTGTGCTCCTAATAACATTGCCAATAAGTCAACAAACAAGCAAGCAGACCTAGAATTACAAGGCGAAGTAGACAAACCCACAATTAGAGTGAGAGATTAAAACTCACCTCTCTGAGTAAATTATAGAACAGGAAGACAAAACATACCAGTATGAATACTGAAAATATGAACAACATAATTACAAACTAGAGCACATGGATGTATATAAAATCTGTACAAAGTACTGAATAATGCCCATTCTTTTATGGCACACATACTATTTAAGGAAACCGACTACATACTAAGTCATAAAGAGAACCTACACAGATCTCCAAAGACTGAGGTATTACAGAATTTCTTCTCTGACAGCAAAGTAATTTAGTGACTCGGCAATCACAGGATGACTAGAAAATCTTCATTTGCTTGGAAAGTAAAACACAGGCTTCCAAGTAGTCTATGGGTTACACAGGAAATGCTAATGTACATTAGACAATATTTAGAGTGATAACAAATACATAACAGAATGTCCTGGATCATTTTTATGTCACTACAGAAAGGCCTAGAGAAAAGAGAATTTTTTCTAAAATACAACTTACGAAAACTGACTTAGGAAGGAATTTAAAACTGGAGTTGCAGCATAACCACTAAAGAAACTGAACCAGTCATTTAAAATATTCCCAAAAAGGAAATTCTAGGTTCCAGTGGCTTCAGTGGTGAGGTCCACCAAACATTCCAGGAACAACCATACAAACAAGATAAGAAAGAATGGTAGAGAAGTATTCACTCCGCTCTAGCATGATTATTGAAATGCCTGACCAAGATCCTTCCCCTGAACTGCCGAGGGGAACGTGGGTAGGAGCTGAGGACGCTCCCACAAGCATGCCCTCACATAGCTCACTGAGTTCCTGGCTAATATCCCATGTTGTCTCTTTTAATCGTCACACTACTCTTGGGTTGTGGATCCTATTCTTACCTTGATTTTACAGATGATGAAACTGAACTTTAGAAAAAGTGGTTTTCATGGCCACACAGCTAGTAGACGGCATGGCTGGGGACCAAGAACAGGCAGACTGACTGGAAAACTCAAACCCTTTGCCTCTCCTCTACATCTCCTCTATATCACTGAGCCTTTCCAGCAGGATGCATCAGGAATGCTTGGTTTCCCACAACAGCACTCCCCTTCCTTGACACAGATCAACCAGTGCTGACTATTTCAAAGAAGCATATGGTGCCCAGGATTGACCTTCAGATAACTATTTACCGACTGTGGCCGCTTTGAGGTTTGTGCCATCATGTGACACCAGGTGGTCAGGGATACCCTTAATGGGTGTTTAAAATAGCACTCGGCAAATATTTACTATCTCCATAAAATGGGGTTTAATGGTAGGAACTATCCTATAAAGTTGTTGGGATAATTATATGAGTTAAAATGTGCCCTTGATGTCACCTACCAAGAAACAAGCAGTCAGAAGGCATCTCCACGAAACACCATTCACCCTTCCCTCACGGCCAAGCAAGCTCTGTTTTTTCTTTAGGATGCTGTGTCTGACCTGCCCCAACTTATTACATTCTGACGAACATCCACAGGCAGTTATGAAGAACACTCAAATTTTATAATTTTGGTACCTCTTAAAGAAGAAATATCCTGATTCTGAAGGGGTGTTGGAGGTTGATCAAATCAATTCAACTACCAATCATACACCTTACCCCAGGGCTCTGGGCTTCTCCATCATAAGCTAAGGAGTTGTTATCTCCCTTGTGGAATGAATTTCCCCTCTAGACACATTATTCATTATTCTTAGTTTACTTTCTCCGAGGTTTTGTTACATGAATCAGTCCAGTGTGCGACACAGAGTCTAAAGAATCGTGAGTCACACGTTACACACATTTCCCATTTTTATGTTTGCTTGGTGGAGTGTGTTGGGTTTTAAAACAGATCTTGATCTCCCTGAAACTTTATATTCAAATTTACTCTTAAGGTGAAAGATAAAAAAGCTATAAAGTCAAATGTAAAGAACAGCCTTCTTATAAACCTGTGACAAAGCAGGTGCCCTCAGTGAGTAGAGAGAAAAGCTCCCCCGCCCCATCAGGTCACTTCCCCACCAGCACCTTCTGCTGGTCCTTCAGTCCTAAGCAAAAAGACCACGCCAGAGATTGAACCCACACTTTTGCAGCGACCTGAGCTGTTGTAATCTGATTCTTAACCCATAGTACCACTATGGGAACTCCCACTTTTTCCTTTCTTAAATCTCCTCTTGTTTTCTAACTTTTAATGTGGTTGTCAATATAACTGTATTTTCAAAATGATACCATAAAACTCCTAGAAGAGAACGTAGGCAAAACATTCTGACATAAGACATGTTTTCTTAGGTCAGTCTCCCAAAGCAATAGAAATAAAAACAAACATAAACAAATGGAACGTAAACAAACTTGGAACTTTCGCACAGCCAATTATTAAAAAAAATACCAAAAGAAAAAAAAAGATGACCTACAGGATAAGAGAAAACATTTGCAAATGATGCAACCAACAAGGTCTTAATTTCCAAAATATACAAATGGCTTGTATAACTCAACAACAACAACAAAAAAAACAAATTAAAAAATGGACAGAAAACCTAAACAGACGTTTCTCCAAAGAAATACAAATGGCCAGTAGGCACATGAAAAATGGTCAACATCACTAAACATTATAGAAATGCAAATAAAAACTATAATGAGTTACCATCTCCCATGGGTCAGATTGGACATCATTAAAAAGTCTACAAAATAATGAAAACCGGAGAGGGTGTGGAGAAAAAGGAATCCTCATTCACTGTTGGTGGGAATGTAAACTGGTGTAGCCACTATGGAAACAGTATAGAGGTTCCTCAGAAAACTAGGGATAGAGTTACCATATGATCCAGCAATCCCACTCCTGGGCATGTATCTAGACCAACCTTTCACTGAAGAAGATACATGCACCCCTATGTTCACTGCAGCACTATTCACAATAGCCAAGACATGGAAGCAACGTAAATGTCTATCTGCAGAAGAATGCACAAAGAAGACACATGTATTGGAATACTGCTAAGCCGTAAAAGAGAATGAAGTGCCATTTGCAGCAACGAGGATGGAACTAGAGTGTATCATACTAAGTGAGCTACATCAGGAAGAGAAAGAGAAATACCATGTGATATCAATTGTATGTGGAATCTAAAAAATGACACAAATGAACCTATCTGCAGAACAGAAACAGTCTCACAACACAGAGAACAAAACTTGTGGTTGCCAAGGAGGAAGAGTTTGGGGGAGAATAGAGCGGGAGGTTGGGGAGAGTAGATGTAAGAGATGTAAGCGATTACACATGGAAGGGATAAAAAAAAAAAAGATCCTACTGTATAGTACAGAGAACTATATTCAATGCCCTATGATAAACCATAATGGAAAAGAATATTTTTAAGAAGAGAGGGTGTATAACTGAATTACTTTGCTGTAAAGAAGAAATTAACAAAACATTCTAAATCAACAGTACGTAAATTAAAAAAAAAGAAATTAGGCCTCTAATAAGATACAGAAACATTCTAGAGCCAGAAAATTGAGTTCAGTAAAAGCTGGAGGCAGAGTGGTGGAACTGAAGAGGACATACAGTGAATGTGGACATCCCCATAGGCTCAACTTAAGATCCAACAAGGACAGGGACAGCTAGAGGAGTGGGGTAGACTGGCCCTGGAGTTCCCCCCTCTGACTCTCCTCATTCCTATGACACTGCTTAGCAAAGGCATTTCCATGCAAGAGCTTAGGAACTTGTGACTGTTGTTGTTTCACAAGTCTTAAGCTGTGTGGCATTTTGGAAGCTGCCAGTCACTCAGAATGGCCATATGGCATCCTATGTTTAATTGACTGCGAGTGGGCATATTATAGTGATAGCACACCTACAAGCAAGTAAACCATCCTATTTCTGCAATACAAACAGTGTGATCTCCCGCCCATTCTATCTGCTGTTTCTTAGGGTTTCCCCTAGACACATACTGTGGTCAGTGTCACAGCGAGGCCTCCTATCTTCTGAAGATCAGAGGGCTATTCCAATGTGCAGAACCTGCGGAAGTTAACCATCTGTTTTGGGTTTTGGTTTTGGTTTTGGGGGTTTGTTTGTTTTTAATGGCCACATCTGCAGTATATGGAAGTGCTCAGGCCAGGGACTGAATGTGAGCTGCAGCTGCTGACCTATGCCACAACTGTGGCAATGCTAGATCCTTTAACCCACTGCACTGGGTCCAGATCAAACCCACACCTTGGCAGTGACCTGAGCTGCTGTCGTCGGATTTTTAACCCACTGGACCACAGTAGGAACTCCTGACACCAATCATCTGAATAGCCATTTGGGCAAAGTGGAAAAACACTGGGAACTCCAGGCCACTGAGAAACATTTCTGCAAAATCCGGACAGCTTGTAAACTTGGAAGTCTTTCAAAAATTTCCTGTTATAGATTGTACCCTTTACTCTTAACAGGCAGTCAGAGATTTTTTTTTTTTTTAAAGAATAGTCTTAGAATTTATTTGTTAACTCAAATCAACTTCAACAAATATATCCTTTTGTAATAAGATATAAGAAATCAGGTAGGCAGTACTCATTGTGAGCACTGAAGCATGAACATTTCATAGCTACTTCTGGTTTAAGGCACCATTAAATAATGTGTTAAATGCAAAGCTGGAATGCAGTAGTTGGGATGTCTCGCTATAAATGCATAAGTGACACGTTTCCTTAGCTTAAGGAAAATATTGGGGAGATTTGGGATTTCAAGCAGTTAAGTGAGTCTAAACCCAGACTAGTTTTGATTTTTTAAAAAATCAGCTCAATAAATTACCTTACAGAAAATACACAGATAACCACTACACAGATCAAGAAGTAGAATGTTCGGAGTTCCTGTTGTGGCTCAGCAGCTTAAAGACCCAACATAGTGTCAGTGCCCAGGAACTTCCGTATGTTGCAGGTGCTGCTCTAAAAAGAAAAAAGGAAGAAAGAATGTTGCCAGCACCACAAAGCCTTAAACTCTTTCCTCATTGTAAAGGTTTTCTCCTCTCCAAAGGTAAACAATACATTTTAGCATTCTTCTTCCTGTTTTTGAACCTTAAAAATAGAATAATTTAACACGTATTCCTTTATGTCTGGCCTCATTTTCCATGTAATATTTGTGATATTTATCAAGTTAATTGTACTTTGTTTAGTTCACTAACACATAGTATTTCCTTACATAAATAGCCCATAATTTCTTCATCCATTCTATATTTGAAGGAAAAGGGTTGTTTTCAGCTTGGTGAGATTGTCATTTCTTAGATGAGAAGTTTTTTTTTAATTTCTTTTTTTCAGAATTTAAGAATAGTAATGAAGTGTTCTGAGAATACGTAGGTATGTTTAAAAGGCTACAATTAAAATGACAGAGATGTAATGATACGTTAACATAAGTACTTGGCATTTTATCTGCAATTCATATTCCAAGTTTAACTTCAGGATAATTACTTGGGGTATAAAATATTTATTTGCCCAAAGTTCATCTACAATTAATATAGCAGTTGCTGAGGGAAGTATTCCAAATAATCAAATGTCACTTTGCTGAGTAATCAATTTGACAGATTATTTAGGAAGTCTTGAAGTGTTGATTTCTCTGCCTGTAAAATGGCAGACAGTCCTAGATCAAACTTAAGATGCATTTACAACAATTTTTTTTTTTTTAGCTAACTGGCTTCCAGTGATGTGATTCAGAGCTTTTTAAGGAATTATAAATTGCTTTAGTATTTCAGAGTTCAGTAACATGTTCCAAAAAAATTTTGCCACGTATTGGCTTCTAGAAATGTGTGTAGAGAATGTGTGTGTGGGGGAAAAAATAGGTTAAATGTGCAGACAAATGCTCAAGAGGCATCATTAAGAATTATTTGTAATGGCAAAAACCATCAACCTTAAACCATATAAGCATTAGGGAATTTCCTAATGCATACAAGTATTTGTTGATTAAATTATATACCAAGTACCATGCTACATACTGGGAATTCTGTAGGGATCAAGACTGAGAGGTCCCTGAGGTTTCAATTTGAGATGGAAACGAAGGAAGATCCTGAACTCATGTCCTCCCAGGTGAGTTCACGGAACCTTTGGGCACAGGGAATCTACAGTTACAGATGGAACCTTGTCCTCTGAAAACACCGTAAATGCTGGCTGGGCAACTCTTACGCATCCAGTAAATGAGAAACAAAACCACATCAAAGCAAACAGGAGAGACTGGGACACAACCCCACAGTACACTTCACCCCCACCCTGCCTCTCCCCCACAATCAGGAGGGAACCCAAAGCCCAGAACTTCTCCCTGAGGAGCAAAGGCTTCGTAGCCCACAGTGGGCACGCCAACTGACTATTAAGACCTTCACCTCGGAGGTGTGCCCCCCAACACGTCTAAAACATTTAAAAGCCAAGGGTCCGGCAAAGTTCTAGCAAACCTGAGAAGGGCTCTTAATAGGCCAGAGCCGCTCAGACTCACCTCCCAGGCTCCATGCAGATTGAGGTGCAGGAGGTGGCTCATCTGCTTCTCTGCAGCCTGGAATTCAGCCCTTTTACCTGGGAGCCTTCACCGGGACCTGTTCCTTTCGCACCCACAGCCTTTCTCCAGCGCCAGCGCCATCTTTTTCTTTTTTTTTTTTAACTCCAGGTGTTTCTATTTTCTTCCTGGCGGTTGCCCTTGTCTCTTCCTTTGCCTCACTCCTGAGCCAGCATCTCCTAGAAGGAAGTTTCACCTGTGTCTGGTGCCTCGGGTTTGACGGCTGCCGCACAGGGAGCTTGCAACCCTGGACCCCAAGGGACTGGAACAATTGAGAGTCTCGGTGGGCTGCCACCCCAGGGCACCGCACAGACATTACCCCCAGTCTTTCTGAGGAAGAGCCAGTTTGCTGGTACCGGAGCTCTGGCCTGGGGGGCACCTTCCAGCCTCAGGGAACAGGTTGGTGGTCCCAGTATCCGCCCCTCTCCAGTTCAGCTGCATTGCTTGGAAAAATGAGCATATGCTTTTGTCTGGTGCCCTGATTTTTATGGTTGCTGCCAGGGGACACCTCTACATGGCCTGGCTCTCCTGGCCCACAGGACTGTAACCAACAAAATTCTTCCTCAGCCACCACCGCCAGGGGCACAGGAAGAGGCAACAGACCTAGTAGCTCAGCCTTTCTGTGAAAGTGGCCCTTGAACAAATCATCCATAATAGCTGCGGCCTGAGGGACAGGCATCTAATGAAAGACCTAGAAGATTTCATAATTAGTGTTTCTATTTTCTTTTCCCATCTTTTTTCCTTTCATGATTTTTGGAGCCCTTTTACTCATACCCATACAGAGATATGTCATTTTTGAAAACTCCAGTTTGACAGTCTTTTTTTTTTATTATTTTGTCTTTTTAGGGCTTCACCCAAGGCATATGGAAGTTCCCAGGCTAGGGGGTCAAATCCGAGCTACAGTCGCCAGCCTATGCCACAGCCACAGCAGTGTGGGATCTGAGCCGCAACTGTGATACTACACCCAGCTCATGACAACACCGGATCCTTAACCCACCGAGCAAGGCCAGGGATCAAACCCACATTGTCATGGATACTAGTCAGGTTTGTTTCCACTGAGCCACGACAGGAACTCCCTAATGGTCTTTTACTTACAGTATATAGTACCCTTATATTGACTTTAAGTACTAATATATTTTTGCTCAGACAACTCAGACACAAATTCCTGTGTCCCCAATCAAACCATGGGATATCCAGTCTCAGAGCCTGCAACAACTGATGCAAAACAGGAAGCTACTATGTCTAAAGTCACTCAGCTTAAATACTCAGCTGGCTACCAGACCCCAAAAGGGTAAGCAGGCCCCTTCTCCTGGTCCAGATGTTGCTTCAGAGAGAAGCAGACCAGACCCAGACCAGAGTGCTCTCCTGCTTCCTTCCCCTGATTTCTAAGTACATTATCCTCAGCAAAATGACAGCTGCTACATATTATTCTACATACAAAGTCTGTGCTCTAGCCAAATGACAAATTCTACGTGCATTACTTCTAGACCACAATGAAAAAAAATAACTTGGTCGATTGAACTGATTCATGATTAGTGAAAACCAGTGACATTTCTCAGGTTGAGTTTGAACTTGAAATGTCCAAGTTTCAAAAGAGAAAGAAAAAATATTAAAAATCCATGGAGGATAACATTAAAAACCCTTGGAGAATAATGTGAGAAAAAGCATATATACATACACACACAAACACACACACACACACACACACACACACACACACACACACACACACAACAGAAATTAACAAAGAACAATGTAAATCAATTATAATAGAAAACAAACAAACAAAAAAACACAAACAAAAAAACCCATGGAGGAAAGAGTACTGTAACCAAGAAATAAATGCACTGATTACAAGATCTGATTACCTCAGATTTCCAAGAGAAACTAAGTACAAAAATAAGATTAGAGGAGTTCCCTGGAGGATTCCGTGTTGTCACTGCCATGGCTCAGGTCACTGCTGTGGCACAGATTTGATCCCTGGCCAGGGAACTTCTGCATGCTGTGGACGTGGCCAAAAAAAGAGGAAAAAAAAAACAAGGTTAGAAAATGGGAACTCCATTTCTACGTACAAAGTTCTAAACATCTTACAAGTGTGATGGCTACAACATAAAAATTCCCAAATTGGTCAAATTCATTTTCTTTCTAGCATAGTATTGTTTCCAGTATTGGCAATAATTCTATCCTTTCATTTCAGTTACTCACTAAATAAATTTTTTGTTACACTTCTGTGTTGGTGGATTAAATGCCCATCCCATATAAATTAAATGATTTTGGGGTTTCTGTGGCCTAACATGTCACCGTTTGTTTTAGAAGTAACTTTGCACGATATAACAACAAAGCATCATGCTGGAGATTCCCAAAAGGATATTTTCTGTCTTGCATCTCTGTCCTTTAAAGGAACCCAAATGAATTGGCTATTCCATACTCTAGGAGAAGACCTTATGTTTACGATGATTTAAAAAAAATTATGTCTGCAAGGTAAAAACACGCTCAGACTTGATTGTGGTGGCGGTTGTATGACTGTGTCCGAACTCACATAAACATACATTAAAAAGGGTGAATTTTCCTAAACGTCAATATGTAATTCAAAGGGGAAAAAAAAATTGGGGCAGGGTATCTTCTTAAGTGTATTAAAATGAATTTCAATAAGCTATTTCAGTCTAAGCAAGGAACTTGGGTGCCAGATATCAATGTGAAATGACACAAAACAAACACATTATGAACATCCAAAAATCTGGATTTACAATGGAAATGTTGACAGCTTTGGAAATTGAACAGCACTCAATCACTAATTTTCTTTGAGGGTAAGATTTGTACCCTGCTGGGCTTATTATTTTGTTTTCTCTTTTTGTGCTGTTCATGTGTAAATATTGCCAATTTCATTTGACACAAAAAAGGAAAACAACTTAATTTTGTTTCTAAGCTAGTGAATTACACAGAGACTACCTTCTAGATGAGGAAGTGTAATATAAGCCTCCCAGCAATGATTTGATGGGGAAAAGAATCAAGCCATTTCAAATGTATTTGTAACAAGGAAACAAATTTATTGATTTTAAAAGACAAGACACCATTTTGTTTTGAAAAACACAAGAAAGCTAGCCTGAGTTCAAGTCTGAAATATTCAGAAAAATCCTACTAATATCTTTAGTATGTTCCAGTCATTTGTTTAAACAACACACTAAAAGTTAATATATATTTTTATAATTATAAAAGTTCCCCAGTTATTGTACAGTACACAATACAAATCGCCCACAAACTATTATTTAGCTCCTGCCAATTTTGAGAGGACATGATATACTAAAAGATTTAGCATTTCTCACAAAAATCACATCAGGAAATACGTATTTACAAAATCAAATACATTATACAAAAAACCATCACATGTTATTCAGTAAAGATGTTTTTAAATAATTAAAAAGTTTATTCAACTGTAGTCCAAAAACTGGAAAAGAACATTACATTATCTCACACATACAATCTCTACAAAAGTTGCTTACCTCATTTACATAATATATTCAGTCGATTGTAAAATAAATGTTCAAATATCTCCTAGTGTTACTATGTTTCTGTGCTTGTGGGACTGAATAATGTAATCTGCCACTTACTAAGTGAAATTTAAATGATGGCACTTAAAAAAAAATACAGTATTTTAAAAAAACACAATGAAAGAAGTTTTACCTAGAAGGTACGAAAGCCCTGAGTGATAGTGGAATTACTGATTGGTAAGCACTACAATTAACCTAATTAAAAGTTTACCACCCCAGGCACAAATTTCCAAGTTTTCTCAAGGCACTCACTTAAAGTTTCTGTAACCAATGCATTGGTCACCACCAAAGGTCCCAATTGATGATGGAGATGAGTAGAGAAAAAAATTTGCTTTGGTACAAAAAGATGCTTTTTTAAACGAATAAAATTCAATACCTCCTTTATCGGGTTATTTGAAATTGTGTTTAGCAGGTTAAAACAAGGCGATTATTTGTTCAAAAGTATTAGTTCATTGAAGGAAAAATTTTACTTGGTTATCAACAGTCAATGGGAGTTTTCACTCTTTCCTCCCCAGAATCAAAATTCTTCTAGTAAAGATTTGTTGTCCTCATTGTTGAGCTACATAAACAATTCTTACCAAAGATTTCATTACTCAGGGCTTCCAATCCCAACATCATAATTTCTTAAAAAAAAAAAACAAAAAACAACCAAAAAAAAAAAAAAAGGAAAGAAGGGGGAGGGGGGAAAAGGATCAAATACCAGAACCAAATAAAAGAGACAAAACACATTTCTGAAAATAGGACATATTACCAATTACTTCAAACCAAAGTGGGGGGGGGATCCTAGGCAGTCACTTTGTAAGTGGCTTTTACTATTTAAGTAAAATTGGTAAACTAAACTCAGGTCTACTGGCACATAAAATCACTAGCAGCAATGATCAAGGCATGCAAACTGAGAAGCATTTACAGTAAATCATCATGAAGAATTCAAAAGAAGAGAGTTAAATTAAAACCCTTTGAGTATTGCATGTTAACACATGAGTAATTTGCGTGGTTTGACTTCCTAAACTGCCTAAAAAAAGCAATGTTTACGGCAAACTTGCACTAGGCTATGGATGTCCTTTCACCAGACATCAGAATAGGTTACACTCTTTAATGAGCGCCCAGCTAGGGCAGCGCAAGCACATCTGCAGACTATACTGCTCTCATGTTCCATCAGGCAAGGGACAGAGGGGGCCCAGTGCACGCAGAGAGTCCCTTGAACAAAGTCAGCAACTGTGTAAGTGGACTGGCATTTACAGATATCAGAAGCAGTAGTCATAGCATCTCCTGACAGATGAGCTGAAAATCAAGTGCTTTGCTCTCCATTCTATCTATATATAATTTTTCAACAAAGTATCAAAGTTTTGGAGCATAGATAAAATGATGCCCTATATGAAATTCCCAAACATTTTATGAGAGATCTAACTCCAAATTGCTTACCTGCCCCAAAGAGTTCAGCTTTTTGTTATCTACTCGAACTCATTTCTCCCTAAGGCTTTACTTAGAATGTACTTTCTAAAGCTAAATAAACGAGATCTTTTGTTTGGGGTAAAAAAAAAGAAATGTAACCCTTTCTTTATCATACCTTTTAAAGGCAATCTAGGTACTTTCAATGTGCAGACATCAGTTATGACATAGGTCTACGGGCCCATGTATTTGTCCTCCTTTTCTAGAGTCATGATGTGATGCTAGAAAAGTTGATTTTTTTTTTTTTGTAAACAGTACACTTACTTAGATGGCAGTGAATATTTGGGAATAAATATATCAAGCCCTCTTGAAGAAAATTAAGAGTTGAATATAAAATGTAAGTGTTCAGCGTGGAAACACTTTCTCTTCTGACCCCCCCTTTAAAAAAACAGCATAATTAGACATTTGGATATAGAGTATATTTTACCGGTCTAAATCTAAATAAATGATCTGAAAGGCTTTTGTCCCCCATTGTATATCTTACAATGCTCAAAGGGTTAATACAAGGCATTACATCAAAGGGGTTTCCTAATACTAGAACTAAGCACTGAATCAATGCTTCTATTCCTGTTTTTTAAAAATCACCAAACTTGCAGAAATACCAGGATTCCATTGATTGATTTGTTCTAACCATATACATGGAGGCTGATGTGATCTAGTGACAAGCCCAATTTTCAGTAGCACTGCATGTCGATCCCTCTCCCCCATGTTCTGGTGTGAGTTATATAAACCACAAGTTCTAATTTTAATTTTCTGATGATTGTTATTTTTCTCACTGATAATTCAGAGGAGGGGAGGTTATAACAAAGGTCAATTTGTTGTACATAACCACTGCCTCAAATTGTACACAAAGGTGACTTGCCAAAGTTTTTTAATCTCTACTTGTGTCCACACAGAGTAGACCAACATCACAGTGACCCCTATTTTTTTCTTTTACACTAATGTTTCAAGCACAGCATCATTTTAGACATTTCAAATACATCCTCTGAAGGATTTTTTAAATTTGAAAATGCATCACGTTTAGCACTTCTAGAGAGTGCGTTCATGTAAAAAGGTTCATGATTACGCTAATGAAACTGCATTCATTCCTGAATGACTTCGACAGCATTCTACAAGAAAGTGTTCATTTTTACTCATCTACTACAAATCAAAGGCAGTCAATGTTGCACACTACTAATTTTAGGTATGCAGTGTTAAAAATCATTTTCTAAAATTTACTTTTGTTTTTAAAGTACACCATCTCAAGAGAGGTGCATGAACCGTGCTATACAGTACAAGAAAAAGCACAAAAAGGAAAGCAGATTTCTAAAAAGGCAGTAAGACTTACACAGTCAGTCCAAACACAGTTTGGATAAGAATCCTAAAAAAGTGACCAGCCACTGGCTATCCAAAGAAAAAATTTAAAACTGGGCCCTGTGTTCCAAGGAGATGGTTCATCCATTTCGCCCTATTGTTCATTGGCTTTGCGAATTAAAATCTTTGGGGTATGATTCTCAAAGTGTATATGAAGATCAAACTATACCCATGATACTCAATCCTACTATATGGAAATACTTTTTTCAAACTTAAAAATAGCCGACATGCCTTCCTCATATTTTTTCTTGCTCAAAGTGTAGCAATGGGTATACATAGATGTTTTTCATGACTAGTGTTTAATTACAATGTCAAGAAATGTTAAGAATCCTTACAATGTGTACTTGTCAATAAATCTAATCTGAGAGGGTTAGTGTGTTAAGATTTAGAAAAGTCATAGTTTCGGTAAATGAAAAAAACAGAAATAAAATGTTCAATAAATGTTTGCTCCAATTTGCTCTACTGTATAAATTACAGTGTTTTTACTTTCTAATATATTTCACAATTCAAATTCAAAATTGGTTAAGGTATGTGTGTGCGTGTCATTCTGAGAATCACAGATAACTGGAAACGGCAGAGATCATGGATGTTATTTTTACCTACTGGTCAGAACTATCTATCCTAGTCACAAAGAATTAATATTCCTAACTCTGGTCATAAAGAACATGACAGTATTTTTAGTGAGACAAGTTGAAATGTAATAATATTTAATTCCTCTAATCTGTCCTAATTTAGAGCAAACCATGAACAATTGGAAGAACCGCTGAATCCTGGAGGGTCCCCAATCCCTAACTTCCATCAATCTAAATTTGCCTATTATTATCAGATTCCTCTAGTGATACACATATATCCAACATTAAACAATGACAATAAATACACTTAAAAATTGTTCAGTAGCCAAGATGAAACTAGAAAATACATTTGGTCCAATATAGATATAAAATAGTTGGGGGGTGGAGGATGAGAAAGTGAAAAACTTCAGAAAGGAGGGTCAAAATGAAGAATGCTTTTTTCCTCTTAAGATTTTAATTTTACCTGTAAATCTTTCCTAACTCACAATGAAGTAGACACATGGTCTTTGCAGCTTAAGATGTTTTGTTTGCTTTTGTGTGTGTGTGGTAGTGCAAATTCATTGCCTTTTGGGGAGAAAAAAGGAGTGGATGATCATTTCAATGATGTTTAAATGAAGGGGATGCTAGGATGCTAGTGAAGACTTTCAAATATGTGAGTTGTATAATACAAAATCGGAATCATTTAAAAATTACATCTAAATCACTGAAAGTTTGCTTAAGAAGCTTTGTTGATCTTAGTTATTAGAGTAGTCTAAGACAATCGAGCAACAACTGTTGAAATGTACTGCATGTTACCCGATAAGCCATTTGGTATTTCCAACTTTATGGACTGGCTCACCCTCTCCTTTCCACCCCCCCCCAACCCTACCCTAATAAAAATGGAAAGATAAACATCTTAGTTTAATATAGGCCTCATTAATAATCTGTAAATCATTTTGTGCTTTCCCTCTTTTTTGGCTCTATGTATTTGTGTACTATTTATTTTTGCTAATTAGCTTTTTTACAACTATTTAAATAAATGGATGTGCCTGTTTTTCTGTTAATTATTTCAGTGCTTAAAAGAACCTTGTTTTTCATGTAAATTAAAATAGGGATGGGTGTATCCTCTCTGGGATCTCACCTTCTGACTTTGTAGCTGACTCCTGCCCACGGGCACTCATGTGTGCATGTGGACACACAGAGACCAAGACACACAGAGAAACATTTAGACTGAAAAGATGCACTTCAATAAGTACCTGCTTATTTTGTTAATTTTCTTAAATTATAACTAGATAAGAGTGGTCTACAACATATGATTTATGTAACAAAATTGGTAATTAAAACTAGCTTGCTATTCCACAATAGCAATCTGAACCTTAATCCTTACGCAATGTGATTTGCAACCAAGTAATATGCAGCTCTAGGAACAAAAAAAATAGATTCACGGTCAAAGAGGGGAACTGATTTTTGTCTTTCTGTTTTGCATTGTTTGCCCTAGATTTCCTTTGAAGAACATGTTACCTGTCCTTACTTTGGGAATCTGAAAATGACAGGCATACCTTGTCAAATGGATTGAAGAGGAATTCACAGGAACAAAATAAGCCTTATTAAACCTTAGCTTCAGTTCTGTTTTAAGGCACCATGTAATAGCCGAGGTACGGTGATCCCTGATGTACATTCTTCAATGGCACTGGTCCATCCAGCCACCTATCCAAATCCTACAGAATTGGGGATAAGCAACAGTGCGGCGTGCCAGTTACACTGCCTTCAGGTTCTGTTTAAAATTTAAATTCACATACTTTAGAAACCAGGAAATATTTTTGAAGGAAATAACGATATGCAGGTTGCTACATTCCTTGCATTCATAAATTTTCTTTTATAATAGCAGCATATTGAACTACTATTAGGAAAAAGACCTGGAATAAAAGAAAGTCATCCAAATGGAATGGTTTCCTGTATGTCCAGCTCAGCATAAGTAGCATGTACACTTAAAAAAAAAAAAAAGGTCAAGTCATTTTTTTCAGCTTCAGTATCTAACTATAACAGCCCCACTCAACAGCAGAATGCATCTGTGCAGTGGTCCCAAATACAGAATCAGTAGTCTTCAAACAGAGGAATTGGTATGCAAATAACAGTTAAAATTCAATGTTTAACGGAAGCTTGCATTAACATGGTTTAATAATTATGTACACAAATTATGTACATATTAGCATAATCTCTTGCAATTCTGTCATTTACTCTGAACTGATGAACACAGCTCAATTTTGCTTCAGAGAAAAATAGATGACCTTCCCAACCCTCTAGCACTATAATAAAAATGCTCTGTATTCTCTCTCCGTACTCCAAAATGTTATCAAAATAGTGTCTTGTGGTTCTGTCCAATGAAAAGCACCTTTCAAAAGCAAATTTGATGCATCTGCTGCCAAATGGGCATGCCTCCAGTGTAAATCAAAGAAAATCATTTCTTTTGATATTTCACAGAAGTGCATCTAATTAAAAACTTACACATGAAATCATACACCAAGACTAACAATCAACAATAAAATATTTTAAGCTACAAAAATGTAAATTACTTTTTAATTATAAGAAAACAAAAACATTGACATTAAGTGTTGTAAAAATCCTTCTTGACACCCAGAACTAAGGGAAAAAAAACTCATTATTAAGAGGCAAATAATTTGTTTACATTAAGAAAAAAAAGACCTGGCAAAATACATACACCCATTCCATTTCACAACTCCAAAAAGGTAATGTTCAGCATAGATAGAATTTGACAACAGTCGACCTTCAGGCTTATTAAAATTTCAATTTAAGCCCAATATCAACAGGGTTAATGTTAGCTGGAAAAATACGCTTTAATATTCTTTAGACTGCAGTGTAGGTATTTCCTGTAGCGCTGCACTGTCTGATAGTCTGAGTACTGGTGACAATGTGCTCGCTGTGAATTGGATTCAGGAGGCTTGGCTGCACGCTGCTCTCCAGAACTGGCTGCATACAGCCCACCGGAAATGCCTGGTTCAGCTCGGTTTTCTCTCTTTTGGCTTGAGGTTCTGAAGAGTCATCTAATTCCTCATCCATTTCACTTTCCACTTCACTGCCTTCATCTGTACAAACACAGAATACCAAGACTATTACCAGAAGACGAACTGAAAAAGAGCAATCAACACGTTTTTCTAACACTTTAATACTGCACATTAAGAAAGCTCTTCTTGTGGGACAAAGATAGTGGGTTTTCTTTTTGATGGATTTTTCCTGGGTTGGTGCTTTATTCTTTCAAACACAGCAAAGGTAAATTATTCTTGGCTGGTTTATGATTGATAGTTTAACTAGTTCTTTTTAAGACCTGTGGAGTTGCCTAAAGTTTTTATATTAAATAGTGGCATAATTTGTGTCATTATGAAGTAGCTACTTTGGTACAGCAATGCTGGCTTTTGGGGAATATATTGAGGTGAAAAATGCTGGCTTAAAAAAAAGGAAGAAGAAAGAAAAATGTTCAATTTCCTCCAAAAATCTATACCAGACATTCATAAATTCTGATGTTAATGTAGGTAAGACCTATGCTGATTCACAAAATAACTATAGTATGTATAAGAAGTGGCTGTTGAACAGACCTTCTGTGCACATGAATGTTGCAGATCACAACTAAAGTAGGGCCATAACTTTCACTGCAAAAAAACATGAAGACTGAGGCAGTAGTATCAGAGTAAAAATGCACAATGAGGAGTTCCCATCTGGGCTCGGTGGAAACAAATCTAACTAGCATCCATGAGGACTCAAGTTCGATTCCAGGCCTTGCTCAGTAGGTTAAGGATCCAGCGTTGCTATTAACTGTGGTGTAGGTTGCAGACTCAACTTGGATCCCGGGTTGCTGTGGCTGTGGTGTAGGCCAGCAGCTATAGCTCAGATTTGACCCCTAGCCTGGGAACTTCCCCGTGCCACAGATGCAGTCCTAAAAAGACAAAAAAAAAAAAAAGGCACAATGAATTTCCATTCTGGCAACAATGATACTCTCAGTTAATAGCTGTTATTCATTTCTGGAAATTAGGTTTATTAAATAGTTACTACTACCTCCAAATTTTAATACATTTTATGTTAACTAAAACATCATTATAAGAGACTACCATTTAATTTTTTTTCCAGCGTGCAGTGTTAAAATTCAAAAGCACAGCAGAGAGAGAAAATGCTCTCACACAGCTTTACTACTGTGTAAGATTCTCTCTGGAGAAATAGAGAATACCTCTTCACGAGTGCTAATTTTTAAACAGCTGGGGATATAGTTCTGCCTCAAACAGTTTTTATTTCATCTTCAACACGTTTAACTCTTTACCAAAAAAACCCATATATAATTAGAGCAAAATCTCATCTATAAACAGAATATATCTATACTTGCTCTCAGATTTCTGACTTATTATAGTGACTTGTATTAAAAAAACCTGATCTCCACTATGTTCTCTTCTATGGCATGTCACATACAAAGAGTGTGTAACAAGTAGCTGAAATGTCAGTTGGACCCTAAGAGGTGTTGAGTCTAGTTTTATCATTTGGGGCACACCTGCCAAGAAGTTCTGCTAATAAAGCTCTCAGTATAAACAGACTCCTTGACTTTTCTTCTCTTATTATCAATTGGTATGAAGATAGTTCCAAAGAAAAGTGATAGCAGTTGTAGGGCCTCCCTATACAGTTGTCAGGTTGGTCAGCATGGAGCTGCCAGGAGTAACATCTTCTGAGAAATGTTGTGTGATTAAGAAGGCTGAGATTAGAGGTACTAACTAGAAATGATGTGTGTAATGCATTAAATGATAAACAGAGAAGTTCTCTTAGTTGAGGCAAGGCATCTTGGCCCATCTACTTTATCTGGTTACCTTTTTACCTCTGGTAAATGGATTTGATGATAATGTTATAGTTTTTGAGAACTAGCACATTTGAAGGAGAGGGCTACATCAATTGACATTTGCTTCATCAAGAGTATATATAGTCAACATTTGTAGGGTGCTTTTTTTTTTCATTTTGCTTCTGTATTTGCTTCTTTTTTGCTTTTAAAATTTTAATTATATTGAAGTATAGTTGACTTACAATGTATTTGTTTTTATATAAACAAAGTCTGGAAGGATGTTCACACAATTCTTAATGGTGGTTGTAGTCTCAGGCTTTCGACTATGAAGTTATACTTTCTATAATTTCTAATTCTCTGTATTATTTAAAATCTTTATGTAGAGTTAACTAATAATAATAATTTGTTACCCCAAAAAAGTTAAATTCTCATTTTGTGGAAAAAGCCCACACATTTTTTTTTATAAAGATTTCAGATTCAAGCTTAGGTTCTAAATATGTAGGTTTGGCTATATCTCAAGAAGCATTCAGTTTGGAGGTGAATGGGACCAGCAGAGCCACTGCAAGAAGGTGAGGGCAAGTCACACTGCTTCTTGGCTCCCTCTCAACCAACTTGTCTATGACTGAGAAATAGTGTCAAAATAATAAAAGAGGCAGCAGTAAAAGAAAAAAAAATCTTTTCAAGCAGGAGGCAAGTGGAGAAAGTGGGCTGGTCCTTTCATCTGTCCTGTAGTGGATGGAAAAGGCAATGGGACAATGGACAAAGCAAATTCCAGGGTTGCAGGCCACCCTTCTGCAGGTCCACTGCTGTGTGACAGAGCACCTTTGGGTGGGCTACAAAGCAATACCCAAAGCAAGCCCTTTCTCCAGTTCTCACAGACCTTTATGCTCCTATAAAGACTCAAAGACATTTCCTAGAGACCTACTTAAAGTTATGAGAATCTGGTACACAAAAACTAAAACTGGGTGCCAGTGGAGTTTATAGAAGACTTTGGTTTAACATTTTATGAAGCAGACTGGCTGCCGTTCAGTCTAGGAGCAACACTCCTACCGCACCTTGAGGCACCCTGGAATCCAATCCCCAAAAGTGAATTATGAGATGGTGGTGTCACTGCATCATCAGGGTTGCCATGGAACGGACATGAGTTTCAACAGCCACCTTTCCTGCTCTGTAATTACAAACTGGTCTCATCATTGATTTACTTTCTGACATTTCTTTGGTTAGTCCTATAGATATATATTTGCAACAACAATATTTTGGGACTATCATTTTTGTCTTTTCCTGTTTTGCTATTATGCAAATTACTAAAACAGGAATTAATGCATACAGCTGATAAATAGAGACTGACAAAAGTTTCACATGGGAGTGATGCTGATTTATACAGGACTTTCACCAGCACATGAATCTCCTATCACCAAGGAGGCACAGAAGCTGAACACAGTATCTCCGTATGACTCGTTTCAGAGAATAGCAGGCAGGTCCCCCAATCCTGCCTCATGCCTCAGTTTCCTTATTGGCTCTAGCTCTGTCTTAGAAAGACTAATTGTATATCTCCTCGGTCTTTTACACTTTGTTCCTCACTCCAAAACTCAATTCCTTAAAATCTCAAGACATTTTCAGTTTTCTTGTTTTTAGAAGAAAAGCATGTATATATATTTTTGCCACACTTGTTTATTAGAAATTTCACATTACAACAAAATAAAACAAAAACTCTGAACTGGTGTTTTGTTGTTGTTGTTGTTTTTAAAATCGGGATTGTTTTCATTTGCGTGCACTCTATGCCAGCCTCATTTTCCTCAAACCTTGTTCCTCTTTATGTGTGGTTTTACAGGTCATGAGTTTCTTCACGATTATAAATCGTGTTGTCATACTGGAGTGGCAATGCTGATGTTAAAATTTAAGAAATATATGTTACCCTTTTCATCTACCCCAAAACTGATTTTGCTTTTATAATAAATTTCATTGCTATCTCCAAATTCTTTTTCAACTGAAAAGTGAATCAGTGAGTTGGGTAGGCTGAGGATTTTTTTTCTTGCCGGGTGGGGTTTAATAAAAATATTTTGCCTAATTTTATCACTTTTCTCCAGGACTCCAGTGAAGGTCAGAAATCATTTCTTATTACTTGTAATTAATTGTATGCAAAAAGTCAAGAAGAGTTTAAACTGCATTTTAATTCAGTTCTTCCACTTGATAGATGTCACATAAAGAGAGCATAGAAACAGAGAGATAATGGATGATTCCAAAAAACATAACTGTCATATTGACAGAGGATTATATGCCATTTCCACAAAATAAGAGTGCTATAAACATATGTTTCATTTTCCTCTATGACAATTTCTTACTTAAAAAAAAAAAGTACTTAAAGAGTTCCCGTCGTGGTGCAGTGGTTAATGAATCTGAATAGGAATCATAAGGTTGTGGGCTCGATCCCTGGCCTTGCTCAGTGGGTTAAGGATCCAGCGTTGCCATGAGCTGTGATGTAGGTTGCAGACGTGGCTCAGATCCTGCCGTGGCTGTGGTGTAGGCTGGCAGCTCTAGCTCCGATTCGACACCTAGCCTGGGAACCTCCATATGCCGTGGGTAAAGTCCTAAAAAATGAAAAAAAAAAAAGTCCTTAAAAACATACATTATTTTCACCTCTTACCTTTATCCAGATTTCCAGGAGACACAGCATTTAAATCACCAAACTGCAAAACAGTCATTTGTGCCACAGTTACTACCAAGTAGAATAAAGTAATAATATTCTACCAGCAGTAAAAACACCAGAATACGACTTTTTAAAACCGTAAACTAGTGACCATTCTGATCTCCAGCTACATGGGTCATTTAATTTTCCAATCAAACCTGTCGAATTTGAACAGCTTAAATTGTGTCACAATTTATCTGTCTTAGCCTCTTTGCAGAAGGATAACAATTTTCTCTGCTTTCCATGCTCCATTTTACTTTTTATTATCTCATCAGAGAAGAAATATGGGCCTGGCTGACCTGAAGAGAGATGTGTTGTAATAAATTTGGAAAAGTTCTTATGAAACAGGATGCATCAGCTCCAACCCCGCGCACTGTCCATGAGTGCACCTGGAATCTACTTTTACAGAAGCATGATCCAGCCACTTGGTTGAACTCTATTTTTTAAGCTTTTATGAGTATAAGCAAAAAGCATAATAGGAGCTCCAGCTCCAATGTTGAGAGTATTTATTTTTTACAAAATCTTTAATTGGGAATTCTCTTGTTATTTGATCTTATTTACTAAGATAACAGGGTCACACATTAAAAAAGAAAGGCATCTGATTGTTACTAATGCAACAAAAAAGGGCTTAAAACAATATGCAACGATTAATAACAGCTTAGGCTTTGATTTCTACCTTTGTTCAAAAGCTTGATGATATTTTTACAGTGCATAAATATATTTTGAGAGCCTCAGGATGAACAAAGACAAATATACAAAGACAAATATACTAAAAAGACAAACAAAAAAACACAAAACAAAACTGAAAATTAAAAAAAAAATTTGAAAAGCAGAGGTAACAAAGCTAATCGGAAAAAAAAGTGAAGTGAGACCTCAAAGCACCTGCTTTTTAAATGGTAAACATTATTTTTTTAAAAGCTGAAGATTCAGAATAAGTCATTATTGGAAATTCAGATTTCTCAAAAGGCTTAGAAAGGGTGAGACAAAAATTCTACTTACATTCAGAAGTATGCTTATAAGGAGTCCCATCATAGGAGCAATTTTTTCATCTACACATGTCTATCAAGTAATGAAACTGATCTTATTTTGCAAAAATACCTGCACACAATTTTTTTTTAAACCTAAACACGTATTGTTCTTCATAGTAGCTACCTTGAGAGCTTACACATTTATTCCAAGATTGGAGATTCTGGAATTCCTCTTCGACAATCAATTTCAAGAGTTAGTTTACGTATCATTCAAGAAAGCCCTTCTTGTTGTTGTACATCGAACTGTGGCTTCAAACACTCCAAATTTTATTTGCTGTACTTGGCCCTGACATGATTTTTGATTACTCACCCAAATCAAATGCATCTCTGCCACAATTCAGGATATTCAAAATAATAGGACATCTTACTCTTAATTATTTCTTAGCAACTCAGAGGCAATTCAAAAAGAGGCATTCTGTGACATTTTACGCTATGGCAGTATTGTAGCCTTCCTAGGCGACTGCTCTGAAATGGACAAGGGCCTCTTGGAAGCATAAATCCTAACATTTGTTTGAAAGACTGTTCCACTGCTTTATAGTTACATCCTATTGGGCAGCAAATATAAAATCATAAATACCGAGCTGTTGTTTTGAAGTTGTTCCTGTTCACATGGATCAGAACCTTTTATTAGTCTAAATAAAAAATCGCAGTTTAGGAGTTCCCACTGTGGCACAGTAGGTTAAGAATCAGACTGCAGTGGCTCAGGATGCTGCAGAGGCACGGGTTCTATTCCCGGCCTGGCACAGTGGGTTAAAGGATCTGGTATTGCTGTAGCTTGCAGCTACAGCTCAGATTCAATCCCGGCCTGGGAACTTCCATATGTTGCAGGTGTGGCCATAAAAAACAGAAACAAAACTGAAACAAAACCACAGTTTAAATTATATAGGATTTCTTGAATAAGAATATAAGGAACAAAAAACCCAGTAAGATCCTTTATCTAATTTTGGTATTTAAATATTTTAGAACTATCAACAGAGAATGCTCAAAGTTGAAGCATCATTTATAAGATATTTCTAATTGACACACATGGTAAGATTTTAATTTCTTTTAAGTGAGTACTTAATACTTAAGATCCAATACTGGAAACAGGCTGGGAGTGATGAGTCTAGACATACTTCTATACCTGTAAAAAGGAAACACTCCATTTGCTTTTGATAAATTTAAGTTATTATTACCACTGGTAATCACTAACATCAAAGTGGCTAAAACCAAAGTGTGGATATATTTGAGAATTCTTCTTCAAAAGAAACACTGCTTTTAGTTGCTATTTAACTGAAAACATGATAACTTAATACAAAGATCTTCCTTTGAAATTTTCTGTTTAATCTTAATGAATATATCTGATTACTCACGACACTGAAAATAAAAACCAAAGCAACTGAAATCCTTGTGTTTTTTATTATCAATGGTAAATACATATTTGCATACTCAGTGCTGTGGTCTTATGACCATGCACGGTGAAAAAAAAACAAAACAAATAAACAAGAAACAAACAAAAAATCCTCCTAGACATTGCCAATGTCTCTAGGCATCTCTGGGATTAATGACAAAGCACCACATGTACAGAAAAGAAAGTAGATTTAAAATAAAAGTCCTCTGAATAAGAGGTTTTGATATCCCTATAGAGCAGAAGGTAAAGTTCTTTATATGCGCTTTACATGTGAGGAAAAATTATATACGTGATTAAGGAACAACCACAATAATCCTATACACAGATTAAATAAGATTAGGACAATTAGATCAGGAGGGAGGAAGCAGGTGGGAGGTGGGAGGTGGGAGGTGGGAGGGGAGAGACGGGGAAAGTATGCTTGTTTTATACATGGAGGAGGGATATAAATTAGGGGATTTAAAATGTGCTCTGGGGTTAGAAAGCATATGACTTTTGATGTTCATAGGTCCTTTTTCTTTGCTTTTTTTAAGGGCCATACCCACGGCATATGGAGGTTCCCAGGCTAGGGGTCCAATCGGAGCTGTAGCCGCCGGCCTACGCCACAGCCACAGCAACACCAGATCTGAGCCGTGTCTGCGACCTACACCACAGCTCACGGCAATGCCAGATGTGCATAGGGATTCAAATTCTGTCAGCTAGACAGATAAATAGGGAACGTTCTGAAGTAGAAACAGAATGGAACATAGAGAAAGAATATCTGCTTTTTTTTTAGGAAGAAACACCTCCTACCCTAGAAACTACTTCCTCCAGGTCCTGACAAGGGGTCATAATAGTGAGCATGTTCCTGGACTAGTGAAGACTAAAAAGCACGTGGTCAAGGCAGCCACTGGGAGTCTGTTAGACCATAAGTTCACAATGAATAGTAATGGCCTGGAAGTACAAATGGGAGACTGGTCAGTACAGCCAGTGCAACGACGGGCAGCACCCTTGAGAGGGACCCTAAGTACGACACCAACCGTGGCCAAGCAGCTGAGGAGTAGTTCATCATATGGCTTTGAGGCCCAAGCACAGCACCAGGAGAGGGGCCAGGCTCAGCATGGGAAGATGCAGCACACAGGTGTATTGCAGAGATCACTGCATGCCACCTCCAGCAGCAGCAAACTTCACAGTAAGGTAGGCACGGCTCGTACTGTAACAGGTGGACATTGAGATAATGTCGAGGAAGCCAGGGAGCCCAGATAGCAAACAGGTGAGGATCCATGGGGTCCCCCAAAACAGAGATGGAATAGAAGGAAGTAGTTTAAGGACTAGGATGCTTGCCCTGCTGGAAGATTAGTGAGTAATCATAACCATAAATTCTTGGGTGGCCATGTAAACATCCTCCATAGAAACTGCATCTTACTAAAAAAATCTGTTAGTGTACAAATTTTAGATTTATAGGCAGACACACACACACACACACACACGCATATACACAATGTATAACTGATTTACCCGGTGACATCAAAATATGAAAATGTATGATCTAGAACAGAAGTTGGAACTTTTTTTCCAGAAAGAGTCTGGTAGGATGCTAAGATAAGATGCTGTTGCAATTACTCAGCTCTGTAGTGTAATGCAAAAACAGCCACAGACAACAGGTATATGAACAGTGATCCAATAAAACTTTACTTATGAAACCAAATGATGGGCTGACCCTTGGCTGAAAAAGCCTGTAAACACCAGAAGACCTGGTTCCGTTCAGGAACAGTAAAGCAAATGGCAGGTTTTGTCTTTAAGGTAGGTGTGAAGACTTTGGCCACAGGGAGGATATGGAACCAGAGGCTTTAAAGAGCTCAACTGATGAAGGTCACGAGGAAAGAAATAAGGCTCAAGTTTTAAAGATGGAAATCAGCTGAAAAACTAAATTTCCTATGGAGGCTTGAATGTATAGAGAGACCAAGGTTGGTGTTTGTGCCAGTTGGTGGGTGAAGAGGGACAAAGTCTAGGATGCCAGGAGAGACCACAAGAAAAGAGACAGGGAAAAAGATTACATATTAGTAACTCAGATGGGGCAAGCCTCCCTAGTGGGAAGTTCATTTCAACTTGGATGAAGATGTGACAATATCTCCAATTGCCTAATTTCTCTACTGGTAAAAACAAGTAAGGAGTAGTTCCAGATGAGGATGGTTTTGAGGGTGGAGCCATCAATGGAGACATGACAGTGAGATGTATGTAGAGGAGAGGAGGAGGTAAGAAAGAATAACATACTAGTGGAAGAGTCCATAACCCGTAAGTAATAACTGACTTTAGAGCAAAATAGTTTTATAGTGTAATAATTTCCTACTGCTGCTAAAGCAAATTACCACAAACGTGTTGGCCAAAAACAATATAAACTCATTATTTTCTAAGTCTGGAGGCCAGAATTCCAAAATGGGTCTTGAGCTAAAATTAAGAGGTTAGCAGGGTTGTTATATTCCTTTCTGAAGATTCTAAAGGGGAATTTCTTTTTTCCTTTTCCAGCTTCTAGAGACAGACCACAGTCCTGGTTGTGGCTCCCTTCCATCTTCAGAGCCAGCAATGGCAGGTCAGGTCTTTCTCCTGCGTGCCACTCTGACACTGGCTCTTCTGCCTCCCTCCTCCTTTTTTTTTTTTTTGGAATTTTTAGAGTTGCATCTGCAGCATATGGAAGTTCCCAGGCTAGGGGTCAGCCTATGCCATAGCCACAGCCACAGCAACTCCAGATTTGAGTTGTGTCTGTGACCAATACTGCAGCTCACGACAATACCGGATCCTTAACCCACTAAACAGGCCAGGGATTGAACCCCAGTCCTCATGGATACCAGTCAAGTTCATTACAACTGAGCCAGGATGGGAACTCCTCTCTTCTACTTTTAAAGACCGTGGTGATCATATTGAGCCCATCCAGATAATCAAGGATAATCTCCTTATTTTAAGGTCATTTATTAAACTTAAGTCCACCTGTAACCTAACATAACCATATGTTTCAGGGATTAGAATGAGGACCTCTTATACTGCCTACTATACATATATAAGATATCTTAAAAATAACTGTGACATATGCCTGAATAAAGTCATTTGATTGTAAATTTTCCTTCTAGTATTTGAGGAAATACATCCTCCAGATCAAGCTGTTTGGAATATATTAATTTTTCTCTCAATTTTGTCTGTTTTGTGTTTTTCACTGGGGGTAGGGGGCAGGATAGTATATACGCACGAATTAATTTCTTATGATATTCTTGGCACTAAGGGCATTTGTCCTTTATTTTCATTTATAGACTCTGAAGTTATATACAACATTTCCTACCAGTCTGAAAAGTTTTTTGTTTGTTTGTTTTGTTTTGTTTTTTTAAACAGCATGCAATGCAAGGTGTAGGCTTGCTGAAACCACAGATACATCCAAAAACTTTATTAAGATCATAGAGGTGAAAGTTGTTAGTGACACTTTAGGAACACATTCCTAACAAAGAAGTGGAAGTCAAAAGTGAGGAAATCAAAAGCTACTAAGTAGTGGGGGCAGAACAGCCTCGCATCCAAATGGAGGATGAAGGAGCAGCTCCAATGATAAAGCTGCACACTAAGGAGTGAGATATATACTGGACCTCTGCAATTTCAGGAGAACAGCTTGCTCCACCAAACTGCACCACGAACAGCCCCAAAGACCTCAGCCCTCTTGTGTTGGCAATACTTAATAGTTCTGCCAGGATAAGAACCCCATTCTGCTGGCAGAGGATTAGCAGACCTTAGATGTCTCTTTGGGACTTTTCCCTTTTAACTTGCATAAATTTATACATACATACATATATATATATATATATATAATTTTATATATAATACTCTCTTCCCATTTCACAAGTATTTATAAAACCATTCATTCATTCCTACTAGTCAAGATTTTATCCAAATCTAGCTATGTCTATTTTAAGCTTAATTATGTTTATGCTTCTTAATGTTGCCATTGTCTTTTCTAATTGATTGACTTATTTCCTCATTCTATTTTGTGGTCTGTGTTTTACAAAGCATTGAATTAGTTTGCCTCTGATTATCACTTTGGCTACATCCCAAATAATGCTGTTGGATGCTTTGTAATTCCATGAATCATTTGACTCAACATTCAAAAATTGTCTACAGGCTATTTTCCTCCTCTAAATATAGTATTACTAAAGCCTTCATGGACCTTTATTTTATCTGTTTCATCAATTTCAACTTCTAAGCTTATCTTTGTATTGTCAAAAAAAGATGGGTCTAATTTTACACATTATTACTTGCATTGTCTTTGTAACATCAATATTGAAAATCTAATTCAGAGTAGAAAGCAATCAAATATAGTCTCTCTAGACTAAAATACATAGCTCAGATATTTATATACATACAGAAAGGAAATGAAATGCAACTAACAAAAATCAGGTAACTTTCTATGTGTCTATCTGCCTATCTACCTATAATAATCTATAGCTGTCTACTTACCTTATTTAGTCCTCACAAAATCCTTGTGAAGGAATGGTCCTCATGCTTTTTTTTGTTGGTGAGAAAACTAATATATATATATATATATATAAATTATATAAATATATATATACATACACACACACACACACACAAACTTGAATACATAAACTTGCCTAAATTGCAAAAGTATTACGTGTGAAATACAGAATTTAAATTCCACTGTCGAGCACAACACAGGTGAACAACACAGGAATCGGAGCCAGCCTGATCTTGGCTTGAAACACATCTCTATCACTACTAATCATGTGATCTCAGGCATAATACTCTTGGTCCCCAGGATTCTTTATATATGAAAGAGACAGCGTTTATTGTCTTCAAGACTCATTTTTGAAATACTATTGATAAGGCCCTCGAGTTCCTTAAGATGGTGGTTTTGAAATGAAATGTCTCCGGCTGAGTGGGGTTACAAGAAGTACTGCTTCAGAATGGAAATATTCCTTAGGCTCTGACTTCATGTTGTTGACACTATAAGCTCAGTCTCGGGCTGAAGTTAAAGTCAGTTTATGTACGGACCAAGCCGTCTATGACTCAAATAAATACCATGAGAAGGGCTGGCCTAAACATGGATGGTGTTATGTGTATGTTTTGCATATTGAGCAGAACGGGGATGATCACACAATCAGAAACATCTGATGAGCTCAGAGGAATATCAACATGCAAACTCTGTCCTAAACAACTGCTTCTCTACTTGTTCTTTGAAGAAGTCAATGAAGGAATAAGGACCTTTAAAGATTTTCCTATAGAAGCAGGAAGATTGTTCCCATGCAGAGTTGGAAGTGCCTGATCCAGTTCTAATCTTTCAACATTCTACACTTAGCTTGAATGTTCTTATCTTTACAAACCTTAGACAGCTGAACAGTCTCCTATGATTTCAGTTCTATTAACTGAAGTTAGTAGAACTGATCACAAAAGGATTAAAGAGGGGCAACTATCTTGAAGATTTTTGATGGAGAGAAATGTCTTTTTTTTTTTTTTTTGCCTTTTGTCATTTTATGGCCGCGGGTTTATGGCCGCACCCGCGGCATGTGGAGGTTCCCAGGCTAGGGGTCTAATCGGAGCTGTGGCCACTGGCCTGCGCCGCAGCCACAGCAACGCGGGATCCGAGCCGCGTCTGCGACCTTCACCACAGCTCACGGCAACGCTGGATCCTTAACCCACTGAGCAAGGGCAGGGATGGAACCCGCAACCTCATGGTTCCTAGTCGGATTCGTTAACCACTGCGCCACGACGGGAACTCCGAGAGAAATGTCTTGAAATGTCAATCATAAGGGATCCCAGAGCATTGTTATTTTCTTTAATGTCTTCCAAATGAGAATAAAGTTAATTAAAGCATTAACTTAGCACTAGTACAAGATTTCATAACTGAAGAAAAATAATTGCTGACTTTAAAGTGATTTCCAATTTTATAAAATTTGCAAGTAATACTAATGTTCCATTTGGTAAGATCTTGTGTTCCCTGGATGTACTTTTCTATGTATTTTCAAATAATTTTATTGGGGCCTGCTAAGATAGCTAAGATTTAGGCCAGTCTGCTTCACATCTAGGAAAATTCTGTCCTATATTTGCTGTTGGTTCTACTTCTTCAAACTAGCCAGCCATCCTGGGAACGTGTGCTGCTAGCCACTCTCTATCCAGGTAGCATATTTTCAACATGATTCTAACTGTTCAGGCTCTTTTTGTTCCCCTCTGCACTCTGGGAACACAGCAATTCATGTACCTTTATATTATTTCAAAATCTCTAAGATGTGATACAAACAACTATGTATAAAATAGATAAACAACAAGAACATATTGTACAGCACAAGGAAATACAGCCACTATTTTGTAATAACTTTAAACGGAATATAATCTTTAAAAATACTGAAATCACTGTGCTGTACCCTTGAAATTAATATAATATTGTAAATCAATTATATTTCAAGAAAAAAACCTATAAGAAGCATGCATGAATGAACACGTAGGTAGTAAAGAAGTAGGAATACAGGCCTCAGTTGCTTTGAGGAGAAAAGTGGTTTCAAAGACAAGAACGTTTAATATTAATATCATGGCAAACCAAGAGGGGTCTCTGTCCTGAGCTCTACACCATGGAGAGCACTACTCTGGCTTTCCTGTGGCCATGGCCCTCCCTACAGTGTAACGGGTCCACCGGGCCACAGAGAGATGTGACACCCCTCCCCCCCAATTTTTGTCTTTTTTAGGGCCACACCCACAGCATATGGAGGTTCCCAGGCTAGGGGTGGAAATGGAGCTGTAGCTGCTGGCCAATGCCACAGCCACAGCAACGCCAGATCTGAGCTGCATTTGCAACCTACACCACAGCTCACAGCAATACTGGATCCTTAACCCACTGAGCGAGGCCAAGGATTGAACGTATGTCCTCATGGATGCTAGTCAGTGTTCATTTCCGCTGAGCCATGAAGGGAACTCCTAGATGTGCCCTCTTAGAGTCCGAGTTTCAATCACACTCCCAGATCATACTTCTATTATATGAGACATCAGAATTCCCTGCCTAAAGGTCCCAAGTCCCCTTTCAGGCCTGTGCAGTTGCTAAGTCCACCCTTCAGAAGAAAGAAGGGCAGCTATATGCAAAGAGTGGGCAAAACGCGATCACTGGACCCAGGTGTCCACAAGCATGAGCACAAGGTTCTTCACAGTACAGGATGGGGAATGATCTGTAAGAGAAGTGGTCCAGGGGCCAGCAGGTGGGCCATGGCTGGCTATGTTTACGCCACCATTTTCTCACATGGAACTAGAAGAATACCAAGGATTTTAAATTTAAACCCAGTCTTCCAAGTTGTTATCAAGATATGTTTATCAACCTAGGTGAATAGAATAGATTTTTTTTTTTTTTTTTTTGGCCACACTCACAGCATGCAGAAGTTCCCAGACAAGGGATCAAACCAGTGCCATAGGAGTGACGATGCCATCTCTTTAACCACTAGGACACCAGGGAACTCCAAACAGAATTTACTTATAGTGTGACACATAACTTTTAAAATATTTACATGTAGGTTACCATAGGCCCTGCAAATGTTAGAGTTGGGCCTGGCAACATACTCTTTATGGAAATAAAACTATCCACTGAAAAGAAAGAACCTTGATGCTCTCAACTAAAGACAAGCTTGCAGTGAAGCCATTTTCACTGTCTATCAGAGAACCATGACATAAGTTTGTTATGTCAGAGGAGTACTTATTTTGTTTGTACCACTTGTCTTTTTTGGAAATTATTAACTGGAGAGACAATGGTGGTGGGAATGTGCAAAGATGTTCTCTCTGTACTCAGAAGACCTTTACAACTAGCATGACTCAAGACTGAAATACTTGTAGGATCATCACATTTGGCCCAATATGAGACCTGAAAATCTCTCATATTTATGAAAGCAATATTTTAGTACAGTGATGGTGAAAAGCAGAAAACAATTCCTGTGAATTGAGGAACTTCTCCATCTCAAACAAGGCCTATTTCTTTATCAGGAGGACCAGCAACTACCACCTTCACCTGTGTCTGTGAGTGAAAATACAGAAAGACAATGGCAAGGCCAGAGCCACTTGGGCTGGGCTCAGAATGGCTGAGTGTGGAAGGAGACCAGCAGAGGGAGCTGTCATGCTTAATTTACGCCAGGGAAATTTCTCTCCTAGCTGACTCTGAGATTGGGGCTACTCTACTAACTTGTTTCTAAGCAAAGCCCAGGGGTGGACTTTGCTGAAGAGGACAGTGTGCTGAATTTCCCTTTCCAATGTATCTACAACGACCATTTTAATTCTTGAAAAATGTCAAGAAATCTATTTTATTCTCTTTTCCCACTTCCAAACTCTTTAGGAAAACTACATATGAAAACCCAGCTTCATAAGAGGTTCTCTGAAACATTGACAGACATATTTGGGGAAAGGGAGCACTTCTTGGTCTAGGAGCTTTACTTTCCCAACACAGAAATCCAGTATGGCCATCATGAAACACAATGAGAAGTCCTGTAAGTTGGTCATCTGTATTTCCATCATTCTTTTGTACTTCCTTCCTTGAAATGAGTATTTCTGGGGTATCTATTGTGGGATTGTGTTGAGACCACAGTTCTAAGCAAAACTCCATCCCATGAAGACGATACAAGGAGGGGTTAAAGCCCAGTGCAAGAGGGAAGAAAAACAAGTAGAGGAAACTAATGAGTAGGGATCCTAGAGGGAAAGAGTTGTAGCCCTGGGCTGCTGAGTCAATAAGTGCTTTTCTCAAAAGCAAGGAGAGTAAGGAACAGAATGACAAACCAGGAAAGAGGAGGGGAAAAATGGGAAAGCATCTACAGAGTTAATTCTTAGGAACTTGGAGGATGAAGATGTAGGAGAAATGCTTTCCATTTTTATAATTCATTATAATTTCATTTTTATAATTTATTTTCAAGTTGTTAGGATTGTGCTAATGTAAAGGAGCAGATTTACAGCTAAAAGCAAACTGCAAATTCTAAAAACATAATTTTGATTTAGGTCTGGTCTGTGGGTGGGTACAGAGGAGCTGACGGGTGTAATTTGTTGTTGTTGTTGTCTTCTGGCAGATTTAGCTTTCCAATTGCTATCTGCTTAGACTAATATTCCATTTAGTTTGCATATACTGAACGTCTACTAAACAAAAAGTGTAAAGGGGCAGGGTGGTGGGACTATCAAGATGCATCCTACAATGCAGGGGAAAGAAGCCTTGGAACAAAATAATGAAAGCTTTCATGCCAGGCATCTGGTTTGTGTATGATCGTGAGTATGCACGCATTTGGGGGAGTTGTAAAAGTACAGATAAAAATAAATTAGTCTCTATTCTGAAACTGTCTGTAAACAATTTATATCGTGAAAAATTAAAATGTAGATTAAACTTATTTGGCTACTTGGAGTGAGACAGTCCTACTTTCTGTAGTACCACTTGCTACTTCTGATACTGGGCAACTTTCGACCTTTGTTTTCCTTATGGGTGAAATGGGGATATTAACACATCCCTTGCAAGGTTTTGGTGAATATCAAGTAAGAATGTAAAACACTTAGCACAGTAATTGTCACGAGGCCAGACTTCAATTAGAAAAATATTAATAAATGAGCTTTATTATATATAATAAATAAGAAGTGCATATTATATATAATAAAAATATAAAAATAAACATATGTCATAAATAACACTTTTAACAAGTATCATTACATTTCCTAGGTTACTACTGTACTAAGGTTTTTCTTTCTGCAAATGATTTTAATTGTGATGATTCCTCCCTTTAAAATTACCCTATAACAAGTCTATTATTCAACAGGTACATTTTCAATGTATTTCCTAGTTGCACTAGAATAATGGTAACTGAAATTTGTTTTTCATTAATTTGATTTTACCCCAAGCATCCATGCTTATTTAAAATGGTTATGTTTCTATCAGAGCATTTTCACTCAACTTTTATCCCAAAAGCTTGCCTAACAATTTTCATTGCTCTTCTCCAGTTTTTAGCTTTCAAATAGTTTTTCGGGAGTTCCTGCTGTGGCCCAGTGGTAACGAACTCAGCTAGTATCTGTGAGGATGTGGGTCTGATCCCTGGGCTCACTCAGTGGGTTAAGGACTCAATGTTGCCGTGAATTGTGGTGTAGGTCACAGACGTGACTCAGATCTCGAGTTGCTGTGGCTGTGGCATAGGTCATGGCTGCAACTCTGATTTGACCCCTAGCCTGGGAACTTCCATATGCCGCGGATGCAGCCCTTAAAAAACAAACAAAAAACCCCCAACTAAACAAAAACAACAGTTTTTCCCCTTTCATTATGAGTACATCAATTTTGATGAAATCAAGACTTTCTTTTTTGGGGCTGCACCCATGGATAGTGGAAGTTCCTGTGCCTGGGAGTGAACCTGTGCCACAGCAGCCACCGGAACTACTGCAGTGACAAAACCAGATCCTTAGCCCACTGTGCCACAAGAGAACTCCTCAGGACATTTTTCTTCTAATGGTAAAGCCTTAAGAGTTCCTCAGATTTTCCCTAGAAAATATTATTAAAACATATTTTCTGGAGTTCCTGCTGTGGCACGATGGGATGGAGGCATCTCTGCAGTGCCGGGACATATGTTTGATTTCTGGCCCAGCACAATGGGTTGCATTGCCTGAGTTGCAGTGTAGGTTGCAGCTGTGTCTTGGATCTGATCCCTGGCCCAGAAAATCCATATACTGTGGGGTGGCCAAAAATGAAAAAAATGTATTTTTAATGTTGATATTCACAACCAAATAACTAAAATATCTTTTGGTTTCTATTTTTTTATTACAAAAAGTTTGTTACATAGATAGTTTAGATATAATATTAAGTATAGTTAAATTATGATAAAGAAAATTTAAATATATTTAATAAAGTATAAAACTCTTTATCACAGAAAGTCATTTATGAAGCAATAAAAATTTGTAGATTCAGGGAATATACTAGTGGACTATACATATTTTAAAGAAATAAAACACGTATGCTATGAGCTTCTGTATATAATCCAAATAGCCATAAAATCCAAATAAAAGGATATTTTTATACTCAATTTTTCTTGTCAGAGTCACACAGAAAGCCTTATGATTTTTAAAATAATTTAACAGGTGTGAAAACAGATGTAACTTGTTTATTTTATTCCTACTCTTAAAATTGCACTACTACCAGAAAGTCTCTGGACATGTTTATAATATTTAAATAAAAATTCAAAAAAATTGCATGAATTTTAGAAGTAAATAAATCCTGTTTCTTTTTTATGATCTAGGAAAAAATAAAAATAATGAAACTCTGGAAATGCAAATGCTTTAAATAACATACTAGTCAGTTTTAACGTAGCAGCAGGCTGACATTTAGGAAAAAACTCATAGCTGTCATGCTGTTTCATCTGGGGGATGCATTCATTATATGGCAGCCTTCATTTCAACAAGTTAAATGGCAGTGCTACAGGGAATGCAAAAATAAAACTTTGTATGTTTGTATACTGTATTTTCATGTAAAACATAATGTACTGGATCCTTTTGCCTGCTTAAATTATGTAAATAATTTAAAAACTCAATGAAATCATATTAATGAAAAGATATACTGACTGCTTCTTAAGTTACTTTCAAAAAGAAACCTTTCACCTTGCTTCTGGATCTAGCTGTCTGGCACCTCTCCCAAATATAGCACGTGCAAAGGTAAAACAAATGTCCAGCAAAGTGTGAGACTATTTTTTAGCTTGCCCTCACTGATTTCTGAACCATTCTTGCTCCAGTCTCACTCTGTCCTGCAGCAGGTAATACGTATGGTAGATTAGCAGCAAGGGCTTTGGTGCCAGCCTGCTTGGTTTCAGAATCTCATTTTCCAATCTAGTAGCTGTGTGTGACTGTGACTTGATGGCTCTGGTCTCATTTTGTCATCTCTAAATCAGGTTAAAAACAATATTCACTCCTAAGTGAATATTATTCTTTAAGCGTTCCTATATCCCTTTAACTTTCCTTACAGCACTTATCATATGTAGCCTCTACTAAAATATAAGCTCATCGAATGCAGCATCAAAATCCATTTTGTTCATCACTATATCCTAAACATTATAATGTTTGGTCTAGAGTAGATGCAAAAGCAACGTTTTTTTAAATAAATTAACTTCAGAGATAAGTCTGAGAATCAACATAATGAGAACATGATTTACCCAATATTATGCTACCATAAATGACAGGAACTATAAGGAAAATTTGGTTCTTCTGACTCAAAGGCCTCTATTATTTCCAGGCATTAAATCTTCAGTTACACAAATCATAAAAGAACCATGCAATTGTCACTGTGTAGGTGCTAGGATGAAAAATAGAAGTACAAATCAGAGAGAAGAGGAGTATCTAAGGTAGTCTAGGGGAAACCAGACCTCCTTGAGGAGTAGATGTTTAAGACATGAAGGAGTTCAAACAGGCAAGGAGAGCCAGGCGGAGGGCTTCAGGTGAAAGAATCATTTATATAGTGGTCCAATGATGAGAAAGGCTTGCTGAATAAGAACACTGTGATTGCCACAGAAGGAGCTGGAAGAGGAAGGCAGAGGTTGATCAGAGAGTCAGGGCCCACCTTGTATACCAAGGAAAGACTATTGTTCCCTAACTAGCAGAAGAGAAAGTCACTAAAGGGTTTTAAGTAGGAATGAAACAATCAGATTTGCACTTTCATAGGATGATACTGACTGCACTATGCGGGGGTCTGGGAAAGAGCAGACTTGGCAATTGGTTGAACACGTGGGTCAAGACAGAAAGATACGTAAAGATGATGCTCATGTATCTAACATGATCACCAGGAAGGGTACCTTTTATTGAGAAAGGACCATTAGTAGAGAGATCAAGAGCATAATTTCATTAAGTGTATAATGAAAGCTCAATAAATAGTGACAACTACTGTTTTGTGGTTATTCTCACTGTGATTGAAAACCACTTGCTGCAATTGAGGGAAATGGTTATTTTCATGGATTTCAACAGATTTTGGCCTGTGTTGTCATTCCCACTGTTCACACAGGCATTTGTGGACCTGGTGTTTGGAAAGGCAAGTCATCTAGGGAGCTAAGAATGCAACTGAGGCTTAACATGTTTTATGGGGAGATCAAACCTATAAAATTAGCTTTACTTGGCCTGGGCTGAATAATGGATGAGTACAGACAACTCAAAGGACTTTCCTATAAATTGGGTAAGGAAATAGTATGCTTAGATCTTGGATTTTAAGAGAAGGTATTTTATAATTTATTTTCTGATCTAGATTTTATTTGCATCATATCTGAATCATGTGGCCATCTGCTGTATTCATTTACACTGTTTACATATAGTTAAAAAAAAAAGAATGCTGTTTTGAATGATTAACCGGCAGTATTGACTACATAAGGCCATTTTAATTCTGGTGAGCCAGTACTGCCTATAAGGCCATGTGAGGAGGTCGTTAAGCCTTCACAGAGTCACTGGCTCACGACCACTGCCTTTGTTCCCTAGAGATACAAGGGAAGCAGACACCACATATCAGGATTAACCACAGGCTATTAATGAGAATCCTTGTGATCATTATCCTGGTCATCCTGTTAAAGAGGTCCCAGAGCAAATGAGGTAGCTGCCAAATGTGTTAAATACACCAAAAGGCATGTCTACTTCAGAAGTTTTGAGCCCTGAGTTAAAATTTTTTATAGTGTGTAACTGACTTGCCAACTGGGCATTTTGCAACCAGACATCTACAAAAAACAAAAAAAACAAAAAAACAACTAGGGAAGGAGGCACTGAGAGAAGGTCGAATCTAAGAAGAGTCCAGATTGTTTTGGTCACATGAGGTCCTGCCTGTAATTTAAAAGCTACAGTAAATTTCTCACACATAAAATTGGAATCATATAGGCACAGTCACCATTAAGAAACATCACACAAACACATACAGACCAGCGTACAGCAAAGGATTTTAAAGAGAGCAAGAAGAATATTTTAACCAGCATTCTGAATAAATTTCACATGTATTTTATTTATATTAGAATACTTATAAAGGTGCTTGAGGTATTATATCTTTGTTTATACCTCTACTATCATGTTTATTAAACTAATAAAAGTGTCTAACATTTATTTTTCCTTTTTTAATTTGAATAAGCACATGCACATAGCTTAAAAATGAACATGACTTCTTTACTGCTTTGGGTGGTAATATGTGACACTGCCTATCCTAGTATAATCCAGCAAAATCTGACCAGATTCAAAACAGCAAAGTAAGCATGTTCATCTAACCCTCATTGTATTAATCAACTCCTGTGTATATTAACTTTAGCATTTTAGCTTTTCAATGTGTTGAAAACACATTTTGACACTCTCTAGCAATTATGAATAATTTTTTTTCTACAGCTTTAGTGTTTAGGAGTGTGGGTAGGAAAATCAGACTGAATATTCAAAACAGGTCTTCACCACTTGCTGGCTGTGTAACCACTTAATCTCCTCGTGCCTTAGTTTTCTTCTTGAATTTCAGACACTCGACTACAAAGGAGGATAATAATGGAGCACCTATCTCAATGAGTTGTTGTGTTAAATGATTTATTACAAGTAAAGGATGTAGGACTATGTTTGGCATAAGTGTCCCCAAAATGTTAGCTATCATCTTCATCATCGTTGTTATTATTCTTCTGAAATAGAATCATTGGTTTTGTTCTTGGGCACTTGAAAAAAAGAGTCTATAAAACACATATGAAACTTTTTCCTCTGTGTTTCTAGCCCTTAATATTATTAGAAGCCTCACTCTTTCTCATTTTCCAGTTAATAAGGACTTCTAAAAATTGAAGTATAGTTGATTTACAATATTGTGTTAGTTTCAGGTGTATAGCAAAGTGATTCAGATGTATATATGTAAATTTTTTTCAATTCTTTTCCATTATAGTTTATTACAAGATACTGAGTACAGCTCCCTGTGCTATACAGTAAAACCCTGTTGTTTATTTTACATATGGTAGTGTGCATCTGTTAATTCTATATTCCCAATTTATCAACCCTCTTCCCCCTGGTAATCATGTTTGTTTTCTATGACTATAAGTCTGTTTCTGTTTGGTAAATAAGCTCATTTACGCTATTTTTTAAGATTCCACATATAAGTGATATCATGCAACATTTGTCTTTCTCTGTATGATTTACTTCACCTAGTATGATAATCTCTTGGCCCATCCATGTTGCTGCAATGGCACTATTTCATTCTCCTGAGTAATAATAGGGTATTTTTTAGTCCAATGATTCTCAAGCTTTTCTTTCACATAGAAAACATTATAACATATTGAAACATGATGTAATCTATAATATTAGAATCTTTTGACTAAGAAAAAATACATAAACAGAGGGATTTAAAGATCTTCTGCAGTAACTACATAGGCCCTCTGGGGGCCAAGACTCATTATTTAAGAATCATTGCTTTAATCAATAATTAAAATATTTAGATTAAAATAAAATTTAGATTTTTTTTTAGGAAGCCCTGTGAGTCAGTTATTTTTGCCTCTCTTACCTCACCCATGACCGCTATGGGTGTCTCTCCTGTTGCCTGAGCAACACGATGTTCTACTAAGTAGAACATATACTCGTCGTAGAGTAGACGGATCAGGTGGAAGGAGCCAAAGCTAGCAGCACTGCGTAAGGTTAAGTCCCGAATAACCATTGAGCTGTTCCAAGAGAAAAGACACAAATGCAGCCAGTATTAGTGACCAGGATTAGAGTTCATTCTACTTTTCCTCTTAGAAGTTAGAGGTTTAAAAGATTGGTGTAGCATACAACCTGCCACGGAGTAATTTCCTAATTGCAAGCAGTTGGTTCAAGTCTTTCAAACAGAGTGGTAAAGAGGTAATCTTCACCCAGACTTGACTAGACACTTATGACAGGTTTTCATAGGGAAAAACCATTTTACTATCACAGGAAAGTCTGATGAATTCTATTAAATTCACAAATGGGTCAGAATTAAATAAAAATGATTTTTGGAGGCTGACCACTCACCACCACCGTAAGAAAAAAACAACTCAAAAGTGAAAGTCTTACTGATGCTGAATAAAGACCGTGTGTAACTATCTCTCAGTGATAATGACTTTTGTGGTACACGTTGAGAAAAATATGTATTTCTGCTTAACCAGGTATATAAAATATACTAAGCAATGCTCCTAGAATGTGGGATAGCATTTACAGGGATCCCTGCAAGTTCTGTTGGAAGGCAAA
>PVHT020000022.1:7236339-7255129 GCA_004024745.2 Catagonus wagneri
GAACCCGCAACCTCATGGTTCCTAGTCGGATTCGTTAACCACTGCGCCATGACGGGAACTCCCTATTTTCTGTTTCATTTTCAACCTTATTTATATAGAGGCTACTAATACATCAAATTCTATACATTCAACTTGGCAAGTGACAGATCATCATTGAACATCTGAAACCCTGAAGCCCTGGATTCTGATTCTGGCTCTTCATTAATTCACTGTCAATCTCAAAAAAACAAAACAAAACAAAACAACAAACAAAAAAAAAACCTTTTCTCTGAGGTTGTTTTTTTTTTTTTTTGAGTGAAAATAAAAGCACAAATTTTGGCTTTATCTAATTTACGCGATTACTTCAAAGATAAAATGGGTTAAAGGTTGTGATAGAAACTTATGAATGAATAGAACAATACTCAAACATAAGTTACTGTGATTCTAATATATAGAACAGGAGGAGCTGAGCTTCTCATTCTCATTTGGTTATGGCAGCAAGAACAGGGGTTACTACTATATGATGGCAGAGGACCTTTCATTTCTGTGATCTACTAAATCTAAAAAAACAATGGGTTTGGAGTTAGATCCACATTAACCACTATATGATCCTGACTGTTAGCATGTCATTCAACATTTTCAGGTTCAAGATTAGCTTGAGAGTCACATGAGATAACATATATGAAATCTTAAGAAAACTACCCATTCTATACTATTATATATGTTCGAGTTAATAATATACTCATTATCATAAAAGCCGTACTAGTGAGGAATTCCTTAGAGGCAAATACCTTAACGAGTCCCTTAAGTTTAGAATTCTACTGGAGAAACACTAAAAGCAAATTAATACCTTCACATTTATATGTCAAAGGAATAAGGACAAAATTCTGTTTATAATTCTATGCATTCTTTTCCCAAAATTCAGTGACACATCACCTATTTGCAAAAATAACTATTATAAATTCAATAGCTATTTGAAATTAAACGTTTATTTTCCTATGCAAAAAAATTAAAAGATAAAGAATCCTCTACTTAAAAAAGAAAAAACAACATAAAAATAACAAAACATTGCCTAACATTTTACCCACACATCTAAACTTGATCATGTGGATTAAATAATTTTGAAAATTTAAGTAATTAAGGAGCAGAATATTCACTCCTAATTACATACCTCTTGCTAAAGAAAGACTGCAGATATTAAAAATACTGCCTAGAGGAACAAATGGCTAACAGATATACAAAAATACGACTAATCATATTTAAAATTAAAAGAAATACAAATTAAAGACATCACATATCATCCATTATATTATAAGAAATTAAAAGATCAGCTCTGAAGAGGGTATGGGGAAAGAATGCTCATACTGTTTCTACAAGCATAAATTCACAAACGTCTCATGGAGGGAACTTTGGTAACACATATCAAAATTAAAAATGCACAAATGCTTTCACCTAGTGATGCTAATTCTAGAAATTCACACAAATGAGCAAAGATAGCTTTAATTGCAGCAATATTTATACTTGTGAGAAAACAGGGGCAACACTAAATATCCAGTTGTAGGATACTAAGTAAAAAAGTATGGTTCACTACACATAAATGTAGTTACATGGGAAAATGTCTGTGAAATAATATTAACTGAAAGCATTTAAATGTGCAATATGAGCTCATTTAACACAGAAACAGTCTATATGGCTCTTAAAAAATTTTACCCCCAGGAGTTCCCATCGTGGCTCAGTAGTTAACGAACCTGACTAGTATCCATGAGGATGTGGGTTCAATCCTTGGCCTCGCTTAGTGGGTTAAGGATCCAGCACTGCCCTGAGCAGTGGTATAAGTGGCAGACAAGGCTCAGATTTGGCATTGCTGTGGCTGTGGTGTAGGCCAGCAGCTGCAGCTCCAATTTGACCCCTAGCCTGGGAACTTCCATATGCCGTGGGTGTGGCCCCGAAAGACAAAAAGAAACCCAAGAAAAACAAAAAAAACTACCCTTAAATAAATGTGAATGTTTTATACTTTACTAGCACTAAGATAGTAATTCATTAAAATAGTATTAGTCACTTTAAAAAGTGCAAATTTATTTGATTTTATCTGAAGATAAATACTCAACTTTATACAAAGATAATCATTTCAGTATTTATTATAATTGTATCACAAGACCAAAAATCACTTAGATTTTCAAGAATAAGAGACAAACGAAATGTTTGAATGTATAAGACATACACAAAATGGAATATTGAGGATATTAAAACTTATGTTTCTAAAGATATGCTCAAGGAATTACATTAAATGAAAACTCTTAAGGGAAAAATATAGATAATAAATTCAAATAATTGGATCTCAATTTTACATAACACTAAAAGAAAACATTTTACCAGAGATTATTTCTGGGCAGTAAAATTATGGATGATTTAAATTTATTCTTTGTATAGTATTTGTATTTCAGAGATTTTTCTAAAGTGAGCATATACTAATTACATAGTCAAAAATGCTTACTTTAAAGTAAAACATTCTTTATTATATAGAAAAATAATCCTGGGTAACTTGAACGTCAATAAATCTTTGCAGGGATAAATGTCACACATATAGAATGAATTATACATACATATATAAAATCGTTTTAAAATTATAGTTGATTTTGATTTACAATGTTGTGCCAATTTCTGCTCTACAGCAGTGACCCAGTCATACACACACACACACACACACACACACACACACATTCCTTTTCTTATATTATCTTCTATCATGTCTATATCATGAGATTGCATACAGTTCCCTGTGCTATACTGTAGGAGCTCATTGCTTATCCATTCTTTTTTTTTTTTTTTTGGCTTTTTGGGGCCACACCTGCGGTCCAACCTACACCACAGCTCACAGCAATGCCAGATCGTTAACCCACTGAGTGAGGCCAGGGATCGAACCCGCAACCTCATGGTTCCTAGTCAGATTCGTTTCTGCTGTGCCACGACGGGAACTCCAGCTTATCCATTCTAAATGTAATAGTCTGCACCTACTAATGCCAAAATCCTATTCCATATATATATATATCTTTTTAAATTCAACTTTTAGTTCTTCATATTTCCCTTAAAATAATGTAAATGACTCAGAAGAATATTCACATCAAGTAGCTTTCTGATATCATTATAAGAAATGAAAAGCCAAATTTTTTTGAGAACTCACATTCATTTATTCAATAAATATTTATTATACTCCTATTCTATGCCAGGGTCTTGTTTTAGAGCAAGTCAGACAAAAGCTTGGTTTCAAAAGAGCTCATACCCTACTAGGACAAAGAACTGATAAAAAAGCAAGTAGGATAATGTGAGAAAAAAAATGTATACATGTATAACTGGGTCACTCTACAGCAGAAATTGACACAACATTGTAAATAAACTGTAATTAAAAAATTAAAAAAAAAACCCAAGCAGATATACAATATAAAGTTAGGTAGTGTTAGATCCTATGAAAAAAATAAATCAGGATAAGAGATTGGAGAATAATGGGCACAGGCATTTTAAATTAGGGTGTCAGGAAAACTCTTTTTGAGAAGGTGATACCTGAGCAGAAGCTAGACTGAAGTGAGCGAGTAAGCCGTGTAAGCACATGAGCTTTCCTAGCAGAAAGGAGAACAAATGTGGAGACTGAGGCAGAACTATGTTTTTTGTATTCAAAGAACAGCCTGGATGCTAGTGTGGCTGGAGAATGTGAGCAAAGAGAGGAATATATGATGCCATCTGGAGGTCACCAGCAGCTGGGCCGTGGAAGGTCTTACAGGCCATGATAAGGCTTTTGGATTTTATTCTAAGTGTCTTGGAAACTTTTAAATCAATCACCTTATTTTATCATAAAGTATACATGTAATACTAAATTCTGTTGGAAAATGGAAAAAAAAGGTGTGCTGACCTTCAGTTGTAATATTGAGTTATTAAAAATACTGATAAGGGTGCTATGATATTATTGTCATATGTTTAGAAAAGAATCCATTGAATTTTATTATTAATGCTGTGTCTACTTTATGTTCTCTGTGTTGGGCCTCTGCCCTACAAGCCAAGTATCAAACGATACAATTAACAGTTTAATTGGAAACCTATTGTCTGATTCAGACTTCTGTAAGATACGTTGCAAAACTGACTCCACTGAATTTCACGTTGCTTAGTTACCATGAATTCAACTCCTTTTAAAATTGGACTTCTAAATGCTAATTATTTTTATAATGGATGAGAAATACCTTTGTGTATTTATCTTTGTAACTCATGGTGTGGAAACTGAAACATATACCCGAACACACGATACTCAATCCACCTCTTTACATATTTGGGGATACATCACACCCTGCCTCAAAAGAAATGTGAGAACTGTGAGCCCCCTGTGGCCCCCTCTTCTCAAAGAATGCTTAGAGTTGATTCCAAAAGAGTATTACTTTTTGGAAGATTTATATACTGTCCAGTTGTAGGCAAACTAGGTTCCTGGTGCTGCTTTTTAAGTCACTGTATCGAAGCTATAAATTTCATTCTTTAAAAATGGGATATTTTGCTGACCTTCAGGGTGGCCCTGAGGAATACCATGTTCTGTTAACCACAAAACACACAAGCTGAGAAATGGCCCACTTAGCTTCTGCATTTCTGCCTAAGAAAGGTGGTGATATCCCCCCTTTTTTTTTCCAATTCCCAGGGAGTCAGCAGTAGACATCCAAAGTCAGGTGAGGCAAGGAGAGACCCTCATTTGGAGCAGATGGTGTTTATAGCATTATGGCAACTGCTGCTATCATGATTTTCTGCCAATCCATTTCTTTATTTGTACACGTAAATATATACAAAGAACTTTAGAAATTATGAGATTAACCAACTTCAGAAAATGAAGGGTTGGTGTATGTGATTTTCAAATTCTTATTATAGAGCCAAAGACACTAAAAAAAATTCTGTAATTCTACTTCTGTTTATGAATGCAGTTTTCATTATGCAATATGTTCTCATGTCTCGGTAAAAAACCAGGTCAGATTTTAAAGGCTCTTATATTTCTAAGCTATTGACTTTGCCTACCAGCAGGAGGTATGCATCTGTCTGAATATGGCTTTCCTTCTCTGGCCCTGAACTGTATGCCTTCAAGACTTTTTGAAATGAAAATAATAACCATAATAGTGTCTAATAATAACAAGCCAATTATCCCCAACTCAAGGAGGACAGAGGGCAGGCAAGAGATGATCTACTGGGTTTGTATATCTGTAGAGAATAAGAAATACAAGTAAGTAATTTTCTCTCTTTTCAAGACACCCGCAACAGATCTCTGTAGAGACAAAGGCTCCAGGGGTGTATTTCTAAAGTGATATCAACTAAACGTAGGGAAAAAACCCTCAGGAAGGAGTCAGGGCAAGTCTGACATAACAACCTAAGAAAGGAGTAAGAAGAAAAAAAAAAACGCCTTGCTTTTTCTGTTATAGAGGATAAACTCTGCTTTTGGTCATATAGGTACTGAAACAACAGCTAGTATGACTTCTATTTCCTCACTCACGAAGCATATATACCATCTTATGATTTTCTGAAGGAAAAAAATGGATGAAATCAACTTGCAAGTAAATGGGAAGATATCTGAAATCTTAAGAAATGTTCCTAAATTAAAAACTTGAATTCTACTATTACTACTACTATTGCTACATCTACTTTAAGAATAATGTGATAATGTTTCCCAAATCTTCCCTTTATATCAAGGGAAAAGCTTTATCATCAAAACATATCTCATGGACACCCAGATCTGAACCTAGGACTGGCTTTACTGAAGCATATCAGGGGGTCACAGAGCTAGATGGCATCTTAAGGTAAGGGGGGGGGTCTCAAATCATATGGGCTAAAACTATTAAATACATGAGGGACAGAACTGTGGAATTATTCCAGTCTCCAAACAAAACCAGAACAACAACACAAACTGCAAGGCTTGCTTTTATTGCATTTGACCTGGGCTAGACACTAGAAAATTATTCTCAGGATGTAAGGATAATTTAACTCTCAAATAAACATATACAGTGAGTCTATAGCCCTACATTCAGTTAATAAATTAAGATTGGATCAAATTAGCTGAGAAAGAAAGAAGTCAGAGTAAAAACCAAGCAACTACAATCATAATTAAAAGATATCTGGTTCCATCCTTAAAAAGGTGGTCAAAACAAGACGGAAACCCTATAATTTGGGCTTACTTGGCTCACAAGTACCACTAGTTTCTAAACTCTCCTACTTCCTTGTATACCTTCTCTCCTCATAACTGCTGTGGACTTACCACTGATGTCCAGATGATGACCTTGGTGTACCCATAGCCACAATCAGTGGTATGTCCTGTGGTCACCACTTTAATATGTGCATGGTGGTACAAGGACTTAAATTAGGACAGCCTAAACCTCATAGATACGGCTTTTAGGTGTGAGTCACTAAGGCCACTATACCTGAAAAAGTAAAAATGAACTTCCATCATAAGAATAAACGCTAGGGTCAAAAATGCAACTTACATAACCTTTATGAAATGAAACTCTAGCTATCAATTCCATCCTATGTCATATATATAGTATATAGGCCAATTTATACAGGTTCTTTTTTTAACCCCTGGAGAGCCTATGGTTAACTGCTTATCCCAGAATTTGATATCACATATCAAGTAATCTTTCTCTTCTGGGGTTCTTCTGTGTCTCCAAAAACATACATTTTTATATATTATTTTAGTCAAAAAGTGATTGATATTGTACGTCTACCAGATTATTGGATATTCAACTGGCTGTGTATTAGAATCACCAGGAGTAAGTTTTTGAAAACAAAAAAATCTGATTACCCCTATTCCTAGTCACTACTTTCTAACCACCATAATTTTGACTTGGTAGGTTTTGGGAGGTACCTAGGACTTTCATTTTTCATTATATTAATTCTGAACTGCAGCAAGGTTTGAAAACAGTTGTAATAGATCAAATTAAGAAATTAACTGGATGGTACTGAGGATGCATCTGAATCACGTGGATGATATTTTTAAAAAGCACAGATTTCTGGGCCTCCTCTCTGCAGTTTCTGATTCAGGGAGATTTTGAGCAGGGGTCTGAAAATATGCATCTCTCATGTATTTCCAAGCAATAGTGATGCTACTGGCCTAGGGAATCACAGAATAAAATGAAGAATAAAAAGAAGAGTGGTAGTAAGGCCATAATAAAGAAGCCTAAATAATACATGTCTGCCAGGGGGAGGACCGCAGCCCTTTTCTGACTGTGGCTGAACATATTATCTAGACTGGAAGGTTCCTATCTGAGAATTTCTAGAGCTTCGAGTAAGAGTCTTTCTTTTCCTAGCAGAAATTTTATTTCCATAAGCCTTCTGGTATAACTCCATGATATTGTAATCACGAGCTGGGTTGAAGATAATTATAACAAAGTATTTCTGCAAACTAAAGTCTTCACCCCTTTTCTTTTTTCTAAGAAGCATGTATATACATAATTGTAGAATAGGAAAAATTGAGATGGTACCTGTAGAACGACCATTTTAGGAGAAATTGCCTGGCTGCTTTAGGAAAACTGGGTCTTCCTTCATAGGGTTTCAGTGCTTGCATCATCACATTGTCAAGCCACGCAGCCCACTGCTCCAGGGTGCTCTGCTGCTGAAGAGTCATCTTGAAGTCAGTTTCTAGTCTCTGAACCATGTTGTCATCACACTGACACACCCAGGAAGCCTGCTCCTGGGACAGGACATGGAAAGCAAAGGAAAAGTGCAACTCAGGATCTTTGCATTGAATGTCAGCACACAAACCATATGCCTGATGGGAAATTATACTGAAAGCATCAAACAATTAATTAAGAAAATGAATGACTATTCATCAGTTGTTAAGGAAAACTAACATTGCCTTTGTGCATGAAAAAGTGGTGTGACATAAAAGTCTGACTTGGTTTTCCTACATTAGCTAGGCTGCGTGAAAGGCTAAAATACATGATTACTTAAGAAAAACAGGAGCCTGAAGCTACTGTATGCAGGGTGTTTCTTATTCTCTCTTTAGTTTTCATACTCTTTTATTTTCCCAATCAGATAAAACTTTTAAGCCAATTCATTTGAAAAGATTTAGGGTAAGTCAGATGGATAAACAGATTGAACTGGCCAAAAGTGACCCCTCAGGACTAAAACAGAAACAAACACTGAGTGGTACAAGGTAGAAGCATATGCTGTAACAGTTTTACGGATAAGGAACTGAAGTCTCAAGGGCTATCAAGGCAAGGCTATGAATGCAAATTAATTCACAGAACCTAAAACAATAATAACAATTAAAAAAAAACAAAACACTTTTGAGGAAATGTAGACACGCTACATGCCAAGAAATTTGATTCAGAAATTTGGTTCTGATAGGAAATTTTCATGTTTGGTAATAGTAAGTTTTATAATGTTTCTAGTGCTATATTGTATTTTTTTTCTTTAAAAAACTATATTCTCAAGGTCAGAAAATAATTATTTTGTAACACAATATCTTGACATGGATTTTAACATAGGCTCCTAATTAAATTAACTGACTTTGAGCTATTCATTTAATCTACATGGGCTTCATTTTCCCTAGGCAAAAAATTAGAGAATTGAAATGTGACAAGAATTTTTAAGTGGGTTCACTACATCCTGATAATACTTTCAAGATAGGTTTCTGTGGAGGGGTGTCTGTGTGAAGGTCCTAATTTTTATCTAAAATGTTATGAATATTGGAGTTCCCGTCATGGTTCAGTGGTTAACGAATCCAACTAGGGTTAAGGATCTGGAATTGCCATGAGCTGTGGTGTAGGTTGCAGACAAGGCTCGGATCCCGCATTGCTGTGGCTGTGGTGCAGGCCAGCGGCTACAGCTCCAATTAGACCCCTAGCCTGGGAACTTCCATATGCTGTGAGTGCAGCCCTAGAAAAGGCAAAAAGACAAAAAAAATTAATTAAAAAAATTCAAAAATAAAATATTACGAATATGTGTGTATTTTTCTGAAAAGTGCCTATAACTTTATCTGTTCTCAGAGGATAAATTTATTTAAATAGGCCATTTCAAATGAATAAATCCTTAATCTCCACCCTCTGGTGCTAGCATCTTTCCTTACCCTACATACTTTACCTATTCGAGAGATATTTCAACTGGCAGGTACTTAAAACATAAAATGCCCAAACTCAATTCACTTTATCTCCCAAGGGAAACCTAGGGTTTCTTCTATATTCCAGCTCATGATACCATCTACTGTCTTCCTTTCTCTTTTCTAAGTAGTAATAAAGTCTTTCAGATTTTATCTCTTAAATATCACTTTAAGTATTTTAGGTACACTAAAATATGATTATTAAAAAATTGAAAATGCAAATAGACAAAATGGAACAAAATATTAAGACTATCTAAAATGCCAAGATTAAGAGAGAACTACAAAGTGCTAACTTTCAAACTCTTCCCATGTAATATATGAATATGCATGTATGCTTACGTATTATTATTTTAAGAGATCATATTATACATTTTACTTGACATTTTGCTCTGTTTCACTTAACTACCCAATATGATAGCTATTTTTCCATATAGGCAAATGAGGAGCTATATTTATTGCTCAGTAATTGAATTTGTCTCAAACCATGATATACCATCATTTACAAAACCAGTTCCATACACACATTTACATTCATCCCAATTTTTTACTACTAGGAACAATGTTCCGATAAGCATTCTTATACCTATATCTTTGCTTACTTTCATACTTATAACTACATAATAGTTTTATATAAGAATGATTACGATCTTTCAAAATAACACTGTTAAATGCCTCCCAGAAATTTTGTATCAATTTAGGAGTCCAGCAGAATACTCAGGGAAGAACTTGGGCCTTAAGAAAAGGATTCGGGAGTTCCCATCGTGGCTCAGTGGTTAACAAATCCGACTAAGAACCATGAGGTTGCGGGTTTGATCCCTGGCCTTGCTCAGTGGGTTAAGGATCTGGCATTGCTGTGAGCTGTGGTGTAGGTTGCAGACTGGGCTTGGATCCCGTGTTGCTGTGGCTGTGGCGGAGGCCGGCAGCTACAGCTCCTGTTAGAGCCCTAGCCTGGGAACCTCCTTATGCTGCGGGTGCGGCCTTAGATAAAGCAAAAAGACAAAAAAATAAAAAAGAAAAGGATTGGGGAGGTTGTTATGTGTTTTTTTTTTATTAATGTCTAAATATTTTTTATTATGGTAAAAAAACACAAAACATAAAACTTATCACCTTAATTTTTTTTTTTTTTTGGTCTTACTAGGGCCGCACCCATGGCATATGGAGGTTCTCAGGCTAGGGGTCCGACAGGAACTACAGCTGCATGCCTACGCCACAGTCACAGCCACATCAGATCCGAGCTGCTCCTGTGACCTACACCACAGCTCACGTTAACGCTGGATCCTTAATGCACTCTGTGAGTCCAGGGATTGAACCCACAACCTCGTTGTTCCTAGTCAGATTCGTTTCCCCTGTGCCACGACGGCAACTCCCTAATTTTAAGTGCACAGTACGGGTGTATTTACTACATGCTCATTATTGTGTAATATATTTCTAGAACTTTTTCATCTTGCAAAAAACTCAATACCCATTGTAGGTAATTTGTTTTTCTTTTTCGTCTGTGCACTAATAACAGGAAGGAGGAACTTACTGGTATCTCTGGAAGAATTTAATTTCTTTTTTTTTTTGCCTTTGTTCTGTTGTTTTTTTTTTTTAGGTCCACACCCACAGCATATGGAGAGTCCCAGGCTAGGGGTCAAACCAGGCTAGGGCTACCAGCCGACACCACAGCCAACCAACGCCAGAACTGAGCCACGTTTGTGACCTACACCACAGCTCACAGCAATGCCGGATCCTTAACCCACTGAGTGGGGCCGGGGATTGAACCTGCAGCCTCATGGTTCCTAGTTGGATTCATTTCTGCTGCGCTAAAATGGGAACTCATTTCTTAACATAAATTCAGACTCACTACTTCCTTGCAGTAGTTTTTTCCAAGAGAGAATGATAATCTAAAACCAAACTTTTCAAACTATATTATGCTTTCTCTTTCTACTCTCAAGACTGGAAACATACTAACAATAGAGTATACTGTAAATCTTCCCTTTTGAAGGCATCTGAATATTTCAGTTCTATAACGGAAAAGCTAAGAATGGACATTAAGGATGTTATTAACTTACAATTAAATTATATCCAAGATAAGGAGTCAGTAGCTTCAAATCAGAATGTCTTTTAAACAGAGAAACACAAATATATGCAAAAGTTAGGTTATCAGGTCAATCTACCTAAATATATCTAGCCCACAATATAGTTGAAAAACTACCCATTTACACATAAAAAATTAGAAAGTAATACCACTGTAGTGCTGTTAGTTAAGTAAAACAGAAAACCAATTATACTGCAGCAGGAAAATCATCCTAAAAGCATGAGGAAAAGATTTAATTAGAGAAGAATGAAGTGGTGAAAGAGATGAATGGATATCCTGAAGGAAACTTTTAACTATTTTCAAGCTCTACAAATGTTAAAATGGTCACACTTACGTGTAATTTCATTGTTTTAAATTAAAGTTTCCTTATTACAACAGTGTCATCCTTACAGGCGCCAATCTTAACTGATTGACCTTGTAGGGGCAGTGACAACCTCCAAGTCAACAGGAGAGGGGGATAAAGGTAGGATGGGAGGCAGAAGACTGAGAAAACCCGAGGACTCAGAAAACCAGGAAAAATTTGGAATAGAAAAGGAAAGAAAGAAGGGAGTTAAAGACAAAATGTGTTAACCCGAGAAGGAGATAATGCATTACGATGAATAGAGTTGTGAGGAGTAAAATGGGGGGGGGAGATGGGGGACACAGCACTGTGTTCACTGTCCTCTAAGGAAGGGAGAGAGGTCTTGGAGAAGAGATATTTAATCATACAGATTTCAGCACTAGTACCTCATGGGGACCCAGAAAAACTTGGTAGTTGAGAATAAAGGAAGGGAAAAGACAGCTTCCAAGTTGGTCAGTGGAGGATGAGTAGTAGTATGGGTGTACAATTGTTCGTTTATATGCAATAATGTGGCCAAACTGCTGTTTATAACCAGGAAGAACTCGTTTCTATAAATACTTCATAGGGTTCAGACATACAACTACACAAATGTAAATGATGTTAACAGAAAATTTAAAAGCTTTCTCAGATATCATTAGGAATCATTCTTAAATATATTTTATGTTATTGAACTGAACTTTTTGAATCTAGGAGTGGCCTTTACCATTTCAATTTTTATTAAGGTACTTTTAAACATATCACTGCTGAATGAAGGTTTGAAATAAACCTTATAGTATAATTTTAAAGCAATAAAGTATGAGCTTTTAATATTTCCCCTAAAATCAGTTAATGTAAATTCCATTGATATATGTAAAGTTAATGGATTTGTAAACATGAGACAGTTTATTATTGTAGAGGTCATATATTTGCATATGTGTATAAGCATTTTTGAATATATACATAAATAGATATTTATAAATGTAGATTTATGAAAACTCTGATATATACATTAGATGTTTAAGCTCAATTCATGACAGTCAGAATGGACTGAACCAACTATACCCTAAAATAAATCAACCCCAAATATTACTTTTTGATGTATTTTAAATGATAAAACTAGGCCAGAACTGCAGATTAAAATTTGTAGTGGCTCAGTAGTAAGGAACTGGACTAGTATCCAAGAGGATGTGGGTTTGATCCCTGTTCCCTCTCAGTGGGTTAAAGATCTGGCATTGCTGTAAACTGTAGTATCAGTCAGAGATGCGTCTCGGATCTGGCATGGCTGTGACTATGGGATAGGCTGGCAACTGCAGCTCCGATTTGATGCCTAGCTGAGGAACTTCCATGTGCCTCAGGTACAGCCCTGAAAAGCAAAAAAATAAAAAATAAAAAAATAAATAAATAAAGGCATTACTGTAGTAATAATTACTTTATCTTAAAACAATGATACCTTTCTTTTTGTTTTTTGTTTTTTGTTTTTTGCAACACCTGCATCACATAGAAGTTCCTGGGCCAGGGATCAAGCCCACACTGTCAAGAAGGCAACAGCAATGCACTTTTTTAGAACAGTTTTATTGATATATAATTCACTCATTTAAAGTATAATATTCAATGACATTTCAGTTTATTCACAAAGTAGTACATTTATCATTTTAGAACGTATTTATCTTTCCAAAAAGAAACCTCATACTCCTTATCTGTCACCTCCTAATGCTCCAGTTGACAGGACCTAGGAAGCCACTCATTTACTTTTTGTATCTATAGTTGTACTTATTCTGCACATGTCATATAAATGGAATCATGCAACACGGCCCTTTATATGTGGTTTCCTTTATTAAGCACAATGTTTCACTTAGCATACTGTTTATTTATGTTGTAGCATGTATCAAAACCTCATTTCTTTTTATTTCATGGTGTAGAACATCACTTTTTGTTTTTATAACTATCAGTTAATGGCCATTTGGATTGTTTCCACTTTTATGTGGCTAATATCAATAATGTGGCTAGAACATCCATGGATAAGTTTTTAGGTGGACATGCTTTCATTTCTCTTGCTATGTACCAAGGATTGAACTGTCAAGTCATATAATAACTCTATGTTTAACCTTCTGAGAAACTGCCATACTGTTTTCCAAAGTGGCTGCATCATTTTACATTCCAATTACTAGTGTATAAATGTTCCAATTTCTCTACATCCTCACCAGTATTTGTTATTATCTGTCTTTTTGATAATACCATTTTAGTATGTATGAAGTGGTATCTCACTGTAGATTTAATTTGTATTTCCCTGGAGGCTAATGAATGAATTTTCAGGTGCTTATTAGATATTTGTATATCTTATTTGGAGAAATGTCTATTTAAATCTTTACCCATTCTTTAACTGGGATGTCTTTTTATTGTTGGATTGTAACAGTTCTTTCAATATAGTTTTGATAAAAATTTTTATCAGATATAAGGTTTGTGAAAATGTTTTCAATATTATAAATTATCATTTCACTTTTTTGATGGTCTCTTTTGAAGTACAAGTTTTAAATTTTGATTACGTTCAAAATTTATGTATCTTTTCTTTCGCTGCTTTTGTTTTGGGTGAGCAATATACCACTTTTTTAATTAGTAAAATTAGTTTCATTACTTTAGTATCTGAAATAAAATATTTGTTGGAATTCCATAATAATGTTTCTAGGTAGCTATTTTTTTTGGCCATGCCCATGAATATGGAAGTTCCTGGTCCAGGGATTGAATTTGAGCCACAGCAGTGACAAAGGCAAATCTTTAACCGTTAGGCCACCAGGGAACTCCAAAAGTAGCTATTTTTTATGTGTACTTTAAAGTAAAAGCGAGTAGTTTCATCACAAGTTTAAAAAAATATTTCTTTCATTTGGATGACCAAAAGAGTCAAATATATTCCACCTAATTCTTTTCAAATGAACAAATATTACCAGGAACTTTGAGTGAACTCTGAAACAGAGCTGCTCTTGGTTCTTTCAAGGTGGGACACTTCAAAAAATAAATTTCTATATATATGTGTCATTGTACAATGTGCTTTACATATTACTAAATATGTAAACAATTACCTAAGATGGGGAAAGTCAAGCCCAGATCAGGTAAGTAACTTACCTAAGACCCCACAGCTACTAGATGGAAGAGGTTAATCTCTCGCCTATCAATCTTCAATGGCTGTGATTGTCGTTACTCTATTAATTATTCAGCAAACCCTGGTGACATATATGGCTCTCTAGCATTATACATCTTAGCAGACTTTAGCCATAAAACAGAGAAGTAGCAAAGTAGCTGAATAAACCTCTCTTCTTTTAGGACATTGTGAATACAGACGTGCCTGTGCATGATGTAACTTTGAAAAGAATTACAGTGATCCTATTTAAGAAAAAACAATTGTATACTTTTCATTAAAAGACATGTTTTGAAAGAAAACAGAGTACCTGGACATTGGCAAAGTCGACACGGTTGAGGTCATTGAGCATCTGGTTGATCTGAGAAGTGTTCTGAAGCACTGCACGAGCTGCCTGGGCCAGGTGATTGAGCGACGTGTATCTTCGCAGAGTCTGGGCAAAGGCACTTACAGCTGCAACCTGTAAAGAAATCCAATTACACTGGGATTTTTTTCCCCCTCCAGTAAAAGAAACCACTGCAATCTTCAAACCTTTATTCCCTTGCCAAATTTTAAATGCTTCCCTCTGATACTTATTTCAAATTCATTTGGTGAGAGAACTTACTTGTAAATTATAGCATTTAAATTTCTAAACCAAGTATTATTTTCTTTTTGAGTAGGTTAAGGTCAAGACTAAAACAAACTCCCACATTCTTAGACATCTGAGTACCGCGTTAATTAAACCAGTCTTGCAAGTAGCTACGCATCTACACTAAGAAATGAGTTAGTTTAGGAAGGAAGGAAAAATGTTGATTTTCATTTCTCCTTCTCTGTATGACAGTCAACTACAAACCAAGCAAGTAAAAAAAAATTCTTTTTTATTTGGAAAACCAAACTATCCAGTGCCACTTTTGAATCTGGATTAAAAAAAAACACACTTTTCAGAACACTGTCATTTAGATGCCATCTTTTTACTTTTATTTTAGAGAGGTGAAATAAAAGTGGGTGATTTGATTTCAGTAAGAGTGCCCAAGGCCTTTGTTAGCAAATATACAGCTAATTAAGTTATCAATACAAGCAACAAGAAGAGCTCTTTTTTAGAATTTGAATTTCTAAAAAAGGGCTATCCAGAAAAAAAAATTTGCCCTTCAAAATGTACTTTCTATCCTTCTCCATTCTGCTCTATGTTCAGGAAGAAGGACATGAACAGATTACAGTAACTGTCTCCCTTGCCCTTGGGCTTCCAAGGGTTTTTGCCCATCAGAGGCACTGATAGGAGACTGCAGGATGAAATAAAGAGTGGTCAAAGTATTTATTTCCTCACACCTCCGCTCTCTCATTTCTAAGACCACAGTGCTGAAGGACAAGAGATCTCCTGATGCCGTAATCACCTCTTTCCCCTTCAGACCCAGGGATGGGCAGACTTTCCACTATGGCTCGTGCTGGGGTGCTTTATCATTCCTCCTTGATTTTCTTAACTGTGTTCACACATTTAGAAACGGACTTTCTTAAAATATCTTTAATTAGTCCCCTCTTTGGATATACCATTTGTTATCTGCTGAAACCCTGAATGAACAGGTTATGCTGAAAGAAAGCAAAGATAATACCAAAAAAAATAGGTAAATATCTAAATCTCATGATCTCATGGAAATGTGTTATTTGCATAGCAGATGTAATGAGGATTTACACATAATTACAGAAATGTATGGAATGGCATTAAATCACTATGAGTATATAAGAAGCAATTCATGGAATGGTCAGTTAGCTAAGGAAAAAGGAGTTCACAGGCCAAAGGAGGCTCTATCTTGACACTGAGATGTTTTAGGACTATTTGAACCTTGGGTGATGTGGAATTGCCCATCACTGGTCTAAAGGGGAAAGAGGTGATTATGGGATCAGGAGTTCTCTCTCCCCCAGGACTGTGGTCTTAGAAATGAGAGAGCAGAGTTTGTGAGGGAATAAATACTTTGACCACCCATTTTTCCATCCTGGAATTTCCTATCAGTGCCTCTCATGGGCCAAACTCAACTGGAAGCCCACATATCCTCAAAGAAGAGTATTACAAATGCCTCACACATATACTACGTTGTTCCATTCCTATAAACATCCTATTAGACACATATTATAACCTAGGGAAGTTAACCATCTTGCTCAAGGTTACACAAAAAACACAAAAACACAGTACAGTGGTGGGATATGAATCCAGACATTTTATGACAATTTTCATCACAATCTCATTATGCTGTTTCCACTGTCAGGGTAGGCCATCTTCATTGATTGAATGATCAGCTGAAAAACGACTATGCATCTGTGAGAGAGGAACAGCAGAAGGCATCTTCCACCAGGGTAAATCATCCAAATCAACTCTTGAGATCAATGAGATGGCCAGTATTGCAGCTTGATTGCTGCCAGGTCCACTCTGATGACACTGGGGAGGGAGGTGCTTTTAGCTGTTTGAAAGTATTGTTATGATTTGTTATGACTATAAGTTACTTTGCAAGTTGCAAAGCATTCCTCCAACCATCATAATCAAATAGCACCTCCTTTACTTGCCCACCTCAACATGGCACTCTCGAACAGCACTGCTATAGAGAGCTTTCTGCAATTATAGGAAAGCTCTCCATATGTGTTGCCCAATTTGGCAACAACTAGTCACATGGGTTATGGTGCACTTGAAATGTAATGTTACTGAGGAACTAAAATTTTAATGCAATTTAATTAAATTTAAATTTTAAATTAAATAGCCATATATTGCTAGCCCTACCGTATTGATAGCACAGCTCTCAATTAAAGCAACACTCTACAGTTGGTATATTGATATATCAATGAAATGTACCCTTCTGTATGTTTTAGAGACAGAACATGTTACTGTAAACTGTAAACCAAAGCAGAAGGAACTGAGAGCTACCTGTGCTACCATAGACTTGTCAGCTATAAGAGTTTCAACTATACTCAAATTGAAAGCCAAGGCATAATGATGGAGTCTGACAGTGGATACAGTCCTAGAAAAAAGGCCACAATGTGATTTTTAGTGCCAAGTTTAAATGGAATCAGTCCAATCTGTCATGTATGTTCACAGATTAACCTAAAGTAACACGGCTAGTGACAAAGTGGAGACCAGAATTCATATCTCTAGCTAAATAATCCACATTCTTGAAATACATTCATCAACTAAGATAAATATCACATGATATCATTTATATCTGGAATCTAATAAAACTGATACAAAAGAACTTATTTATTAAACAGAAACAAAGTCAAAGATTTCAAAATTAAATTTAGGAGTACTAAAGGGGAAACTGTGGCAGGGGGAGTGATAAATTGGGAGGATGGGATTAACATATACACACTACTATATTTAAAATAGATAGACTATACAATGCAGGGAGGTTTACTCAATGTTCTATAATAACCTAGGGGTGGGGGGAGAATGGATACATGTGTATGTGTAACTGATCCCTTTTGATGTAAACATGATACTAATACATCACTGTAAATCAACTATACTCCAATAAAATAAAAAAAATGATTACTTGATTCAAAAATCAGGTAATTGCAAAAGCATTCTCCAGTGTTAAAAAAAAAAATCCTGAAGAGCAAATGCTTATTAATTTACACAAGTATTTCAGAATACAATGAGTATAGTATAGGACTTAAAAATCTAAAATTCCTTCAAATGGGAACTATTTGAACATCCTGGGCAGTTCTTTTCAATATTTAAAGTTAAGCAATCTGAAGTATATACTTTAGAAAAGGTCTAGTAAATACACCACCCTTAAAATGTTCTATGGAGAAATGTCTATTCAGGTCCATTGCCCATTTTTCAATGGGGTTGTTGGTTTTTTTGCAGTTGAGCTGTATCAGTTGTTTATATATTTTAGAGATTAAGCCCTTGTCAGTTGTGTCATTTGAAAAAAATTTCTCCCATTCTGTAAGTTGTGTTTTAGTTTTCTTTTTGGTTTCCCTTGCTGTGCAAAAGCTTGTCAGTTTGATTAGGTCCCATTGGTTGATCTTTGCTCTGATTTCTGTTGCTTTGGGAGACTGACCTGAGAGAACATTAGTAAGGTTGATGTCCGAGAGTGTCTTGCCAATGTTTTCTTCCAGGAGTTTAATAGTGTCTTGTCTTATATTTAAGTCTTTAAGCCATTTAGAGTTTATTTTTGTGCATGGTGTGAGAGTGTGCAGATCGGAAGAGCA
>PVHT020000022.1:7256129-7397257 GCA_004024745.2 Catagonus wagneri
GGGAGGGAGTGGGGATAACTACTGCTTTAATGATGGAATAGCAAGGAGCTCCAACTGTAATGCACGGGGAACTATATCTAATTACATGTGACAAATCCATATATGTACATGTAATCGGGTCACCACATGGTGCAGTTGGAAAATCTGACAGAAATCTGTAAACCAGCTATAATGCAAAAAAAAAAAAAAATGTTCTAGTCTCTTTGAAAGGAGCATTATCAAACAACACATTTTGTGCAAGTTCTTTACCACATGGTTATAAAACGCAAATACAAAAATCAATTTTAAAAGATTTTATATATCATAATGTCAATATTTTACATAACATTATTTGACATTATTTGATAGGATAGACTTAAAATTCATAATTCAGAACCATTTTCCAAACCCAAAAGAAAAAGCAAGGACATAAAAATGTACCTTGGTTTGTATCATTCTCTGTGGAATATTGTTCATGGCATTGGAAAGCCAACCTTCAAGGCTTTTTGCAAAATTTCGAATGGCTTGGGTCAAGGCACCTAAATGTTAAAGAATAAAAGCAGAACGAAAAATACCGAAAAACATTAATCGTTATGCTAGAACAAGGGAAATCATGCAAACAGGACATCTGAAATAGCACAGAACTTATATATATCGTCCTCATTGACACGACTTTCTTTAACATTATTCCTAACTTTGAAAGAATCCAAAATTTATATTTTGGGCTTTTCTGTCTTTAAAAGCTATTTTGTTCCCAGAAACTTATGATAATTTGATGGGAAATAAAAACATTCAAACATTTTTGCTTATAGCAACATATACCAGTTGTGAATATACTCATGGAATTGTCTATCTTAGACAAAACACTCTTTTCAAGAATAGCTTTGTGCTTAAAGGCTAAGTGTTTTCTTCATAAATTCTTTATCGTGACTTTTTTTCAAGTTCTTAAACTATTTTCATTTTTTTAGTTAAAAAGAAAATAGTGCAAAGCTTTCTCTCTCTATGCACCTCTTTACATTAGAACACGTCAATTACAGTAGTTATCTCTCACTCTCGTTGAAAGTAAGGTAAAAATTAAAATTGCCTGACTTGATAATTCTGGATAACTGTTCTCCATTTCACTGATAGGTAACGACAAAAGATCACTGTGATAAACTTGCTGTCACAGAGACTAATATTCTTAAGAAATTTCTAAAATTGTCTGTACCATATTCTTTACATCTCTGTTAAAACCTGATATAGGGATAGGTCCCACGAGAGTAGCTTTTATGGTGGTCATAAAATGATTAGAAGCATCTTCCGTTTTCAGGGGCAACTAGGGCTATTTTACAAAAAGGGGTCTGCGTACTGAGATTGCTGTATAATAGGAAACAGAGTCCTTCTCTTGTTCAACAAGTAATTGAGTCAATATCATTTTACTTCATCTATGCCCAAGGCTCCACAGTGTAGGGAGCAATTTTAGACATTTAACAAATGCTCGAAGCATGCACAACATAAAACAAATCCCTGTAGATTCTCTATAATGTGGGTAGGTATTACAATTGGTAGTCCACTGTAAGAGATAAGAGAAGTTACATTTTTGTCCAAGGCTCCCAAGAATATTAATGTTAATGATGGGATTAAATTCCTTGGTTTTTCTTTCTGTGCTCAAATGAGTCTGACATGCTTCTTTACTACTTTTGTTAGAGCAGGGTTAGAAATAATTTAGCTTACTCAAATTCATTACAAAAGATACAAATTTTATCAATCCAATAATAAAAACAATTATTAAAAATTATTTCTTTAAGTGGTCAAATGACAGAAGAGAGCTTGAAATGGCTACACTGGGATTAAAAACACTCAAGAAGTAGAGACTTTTAACCATGAGAATCATCTGCTGGAAACACTGAGTTGGAAATTTCTTGAGAACTAGTCTTTTGAAATTTCCAAAGCTTCCCATTTAGCCAAAAAGAAAAAAGAAAGAAAAATATTTGTCTGCTGTATTATGTACTAGAACCATGGAGGGCAGGCATGAATGGAAATGAAAAAGAGTGAAAAAAAAATTAAGGACCCTTTTTGAAACTCAGTAAAATTTTGTTCAAGATTCAAGTTGGCTATCTATATTTCATATTTTTCTATAATTAACATATAATAATTATTTATATAAAAAACCGGGAAAAAGTTATTTTTAAAAAATTTAATATGGATCTAGTTTTATCCAGACAAATTTAATGTAAGGAAGATTATAAAATAAAAGATACATCTTGCACCTCAAGTGACTGTAAGGTTTTACTTTTTTATACTAGAAGACATTTGGGGTCATTGTAATCATAAATTGTTCATTTAAGTGTTACCAGTTGAGTTCTTATACAATTCTTTATACAACTTTTTTTTCTCCCCATTTTCAGATAAATGTATTTTAGACTATAGTAGCTTCAAGCTGACTTTAAATTAGTGTGATATGCAGACTTTTTTGGCTAAAAAAAGGAATCCCATCTGGACAGTAAATGGTAGAGTGAAGTACTAGTAGCCAGGAAAACAAAATGTTTAAAAATAAAGTTTGCTCTCTCTACAGGGATTCATGTCAGATCAAATTGTGCAGACTGACAATTTTTTCTCATGAATGGATAGTTAGAAATTTAAAACTATTCCAAAGCTAGTGTGATTAGCAATAAAATGCAAACAATCAGCGGATAGTGATATAAACTCTATTTTAAGCTGGATTTTTGTTAAGTCTTGTTATAGAACAGGAATTAAGATTCCACATTTATTTGATAGGGTGGCACATTAATGTATCTTGTAATTTCAGAGAAATTATAAAACTATACTCATGTGAAAAACTCCTGAATTTGAGTTTTCTGAATGCAGAGACAAACATGACAGAATAAAGTGATTTTCAAATCAAAATTTGCAGAAAATAAAGGTCAAGTGTATTATGTACTTAAAATTACAGGGCTTAAGGTCAACTAAACTTGATACATGATTCAAGTTAGGGAACCGCTGAGTTTATAAGTTAGTCTTGTGATGTTAACATGGAAGCAAACAATTTTAGAATTGTTTAATGATTACTGATATAGTTGATTTGCCTCAAAAAAGAAAGCACTCACTGACATCTCTTCTTATATCTCATGAGAAAAATTTATGCTGATGGCAAGATGTCATAGGCTAATGAGCTACCCTATGCAACTTCTCTTAAATATCTCTAGAGATTATCACTCAGAGCACAGGGAGCAAGACAAAAACAAGGAAAACCAGATTCTGGAACATAAGTCAGTAGAGAATTCACATGTTGAAATTTTCCATGACAATATCCCTTTTAATCGATCTTTCTTCAAGAAACTTGTTTCAGATAAAGTAGAATACTAGCAATTTATAAAATGTGAGACAAGAAGCTGGATTTAAAAAAAAACAATTTCTATACAAAGTTATGTGTTTGTGTGTATTGATTGAGATTATATGTCTATGTTTTAGGGTGGTGGGGAACATGTAAAATTAACTCATATCTTCCACTGTTATCTACCATATTTAAAAAAGAAAGCGGAAACTTACAAATGTTAATATCTTCACCTTTTCTTCTACTGAATCCCTATTTAAATATTTTCTGGAATAATTTAACACAAATCAACTGTGAACAATGTACTTGAAGGACATGGTTGCTAATTTCACAAGCTAAATGGCTATTTTTACCTTTTTAATGTCACTGTAGAGTGGAATTCTGTCCTATTTCTTCAAAAGTTAAGGTTAAAGACATAGGCCTAAAATTGTTTCAAATGTCTCTAACACAAGTATCTATAGTAGCGTTTATCGTGACACTTGCAGAAAATAGCTTTGTTTGCAATGGGGTAGTTTAAAAAGCACTATCATTTAAAAAAAATAATCTAACTTATCTATGTAATTCCTATTTGCTTTATGGAGGGAATACAATGCTTGTATAGTTACATGGGTTTTTCTCTCAAAATGTCAGTTAACCATTACATTTGTAGTTCTTATCATGATGCTGGTGACAAAGTAAGTGCTTTTATAAAGAAATTCAGTGTCAGTGGAAACCAAGATAAATTCATTTCAAATCAAAAGCAACCATGAAAGAGCCTGGCCTAGCAATTACAGATTTCAAAAATTGGGGGCTTGATGAAGGAAACTGTGTCCTTGGGTAAAATAATTTTCACACACGGTTGACTGGCCTGGGAGTGTTCTTGCAATTAGTTCATCAGGGCTGTCACATCTACAGGTTGTCTTCTTTTATGAAAAAGAAAACGAAAGATTAAGAACCGAGAATTTCCCCTTCTTTACTACAGTTTTGCTCTAGGCTGCTTTCATGCAATATTCTGTGTTGCATGTTTTCTCCTTGGCAACTTTAAATGAGGTTAGAATCATTCTCGTTTGCAACGTCACTGCCCAAAACTTCCTGAGTGGAATGTATGAGAACAAAAGCATCCGTACTTGTCTGCATTTAACTTACTAGGAATAGGTCTAAGGACGTCGGGGATGAGAATCTCCACCAAAGCCTGGTACATCCCATGGTCACAGTTACACATCCATTTCAGGATAGACTCATGTTTGCACAGAGTTATCAGCTTTGCTTTCGGAAGTCGACTTTCTATTTCACTCAGATTGCTGGTGTGAATAAATGTAGCAAATGAATAGATGGAAAATGAGGATAAAAAAGAAAATGGACTTTAAAAATAGTTTTAGTTTATCAAATATTACTGAGGTTAGAACTATACCACCATTGCCCTGGTGCCATATGGCTGGATATATATAACACTCCCCCAGAGCTGCCTATGCACGTTAATACTTTCTGACGGTATGAAAGGCAGATATGATACTAATTCCACAAGGATGAAATAGTTCTACCGCAGTCCCCCAAATCAATAAAAATGGGAGCTATAATACACACACTGAAACCTCAAGGGAGTAGTTTGTGGTTTATTTCAATCTATTCACTTAATGTTATCAGGTAAGGTTCACAACTGGTATACATATCTCTAATTTATTAGCTGTGACATCTACTCAGCCATGAAAACGAATTGGAAAAGCATGTTGATTCTGACCTTGATTCAGTAATGGTAGTGCCATCAGTTGGAGTAGAGGGAGAATAGCGCCAGAATGTTTGCCACAATTTTTCTATCAGGCTAAACTGAAGATTCACAACAACGTCCAATATTGCCTAAAAAACAGAAATGTTATCTATATTTGTTACAAAAGATCTTATGGAGATGTGTGAGGAGAGCATGCTGTAACAAGACAGAAATGGTAAAGATACTTTGGGGCTCATAAATTAACACGGTGAAATTGAACCAAGTTTTGCCAATGGAAATGGGAACACAAAAGAGATTGGCTAGAAAAAAAAGAGTAGGGGGATAACTCCTCAATGATTAAGCAGGATAACTTGTATTCCTCCCAGAATGGCCTCACACCATACCCTTACTTCCACCTCTTTTCCCTGCATTTTCATGCTTGCTTCCCTAACTTTTCTTCCATCCCTTAACCCACCGATTCCTTCGTTGCTAAGACTTCTGCTATTCTCAGATCTGTAAGGGCACAAAACATAGATTCCATTCACATTGGCCTTCATTGGACTAGGGGTGTCCACTGGCCTTAAAAGAGGACAGAAGAGGAGTTCCCGTCATGGCTCAGGGGTAAAAAATTTGACTAGTACCCATGAGGACGTGGCTTTGATCCCTGGCCTCGCTCAGTGCGGTTAAGGATCCGGAGTTGCCATGAGCTGTGATGTAGGTCACAGACGCGGCTTGGATCAGGTGTTGCTGTGGCTGTGGCGTAGGCCAGCAGCTATAAAACTATCCCTTTCCTCACTTCCTCCTTCTTCTCAATTTTATCTCCTAGAACCATTTTCCAGCTACATCAAGGATATATTTTTGATGATACTAAAATCTGCCACTTTTATTAACTTTTGATGATCATATTCACCCTGCCATCACAATCACTCTGCAAATTCGCCTTAGATAAAAGCAGTCATAAAACCAAATAACTTGTTTGTGCAAAGATCACATGATTCTGTGATTACTGTGAGTATAAAAGATAAGTCCTCAGTATATGTTTGATGTCATCAGCATTGAGAACAAAAACATGTAAAACAGCCCCTTCATGATCTGCAAAATTCACAGAAGCTAAGAGACAACAGGGGGCAATAGAGAGAATCAATCTGAGCATTTTAAGCAGAAAGAGGAAACAGTAACTTCGAATTCCAGAGTCTGTGCCACCCAAGTTGATCTAGCCCTGTGCATAATACAGAGAACAACTGATGTTCTATGCAAAACCACTCTGAGACCAATTTAAATATTAAGCAAAATCTGTTTGGGAGCATGTTCTAGGAACTAATAGGAAATGTTGCAAGTAGTTGGATAATGAAAATGGAAGGAAGGGGACAAATTAATTAACACACTGTTCAGCTTTTAATATCATCAACAATAAAAATGGAAAAGAAATCCCGGGAAGTAAAGGGCATGCAGATGTCCCTTCTCCCCGGGCAAAACCCAAAACTCTCCCAAGGGGCAAATTATTACAGCTGCTTTCCCAATCGTAGCTTAGGCACATTCCCAGAGACATCTATTAATGAAGCAATTAGTAGTAATATTTGCTACAATACCTTACATATCTCTAGCTATGAAACTGCACAAGAACACTATGCATATATAAAAAGAAAATTACTGTCACAGAAACTTGCGTAGAAAATTGTATTTGTTTTTTACATAACTAGTGAAACTTCCAAAATATCTTTGATAAACCAATTGTGAGAATCTCAAGTAAAAGGCAAAATAGGTATTAATCACTTAAAATATGAACTATAAGAAATATGAAATAAAATAAGGCAAGTAACAAATTCAGTACCTCTTAATCTCCAATAATTCTTTTGAAAAGGATATTCACATCAGCCTCATTTAGGCAGTTTTACAAATGAATGAAATATTTGATCATTTGTTCACACACTTTAAAATATGTTCAGACTAAAATATATGGTAAATATAGCTTAAAATAATCCATATTCTATTGGCTTAGGGCAAACAACTACTTAGAGGACTGGATCTGAGACTCATGCACCTGTCCTTTCAAAGTCTGGAAATTTAGGAGTTCCTGTCGTGGCATAGTGGTTAACGAATTTGACTAGGAACCAAGAGGTAGCAGGTTCGATCCCTGGCATTGCTCAGTGGACGTTGCCGTGAGCTGTGGTGTAGGTTGCAGACGTGCTCAGACCTGGCATTGCTGTGGCTCTGACGTAGGCCAGCAGCAACAGCTCCGATTAGACCCCTAGCCTGGGAACCTCTATATGCCACAGGTGTGGCCCTAGAAAGACAAAAAAAAAATAAAATAAAAAATAAAGGTTTGGAAATTTAACAGGAAAAAATAATTAGAATTCTTCTTTTTCATATATGGCTTTATGCCCTGTGACAGAGGGCATATGAACACTGGTAATTCTGAAATAAATGGGGATCATTCTATGAATTGCCATTTCCCACACATATTAATTAGTACATGTGTTCATTTATCTCTTCATAACAAATATTTCTGGCAACTGGTATGTTAATGAAAATTTTGTAATCCAAAGAATATTTTCATCTTATTGTGGGAGTTTTTTATTTTAATTAATTTTACTGTTTTTTTTTTGGCTATGCCTACAACATGTGGAAGTTCCAGGACCAGGGATCGAACATGAGCCATAGCAGCAACCTGAGCCACTTCAGTGACAATGTTGGATTCTTAACACGATGTGTCACAAGGGAACTCCTTACTGTATATTCTTTAATAATGTTAATAATCATGCTCCAACTTATATTTTGAATAAATATGAGAAACTTGAAAAAAATTCAAATTATACTTGTGAGGGCTGGTTTGCTTGAAACAAGATTCATCCGAGATAGAGAAATGAGAAACTGCTTAGAGAATCTTCATGTAAATATTTGTTGAATATATATGATATTCACATAGAAAGAAATTTTTCTCTAGATAAGTAAGGATCATCCAGAAATTCTCTAATATTGGGAAAAGCACACCCATCAAAGAGAAATGGGTAGTCAGTGTTTTTCATCATTACAAGAGATGCTGGGAACAAACTGGCAGGATGTATTGAAAGACACTTGTGGCTCATGGTTTGTTAATAAAGAGAGAACTTGCCCTTGGTCGTTAATAATCTAGCACCCTTGACAAGCACTCAGATTCACTCAAGCAGTTCTTATTCCTGAAGTGCGAAAAAAAAAATCTGTGCATGCTGTGAGCTGAGACTTCTCACTGCATACTGCATCGTCAGCAGTCAGGGGGACTGCCCAGGAAATCCAAAGGATTATCTTTTACTCCTAAGTAGATCACAAATAGCCCTGGAATAAAGCTACTTAAATTCTAAAGACTTCTCTTTCGAAAAGAAGAGCACTTTAGGAAGCTCTTATTGCAATAGGTTATTTCCTTTACACAAGGTGAGCCGCAGGTACATGTGGGCTTGGAGGGAATTTTCACTTCCTGGAGAGAATACAGACCATTCTGCAGTGGGATACTCAGAAGGACACTAGGAATAGGGGTGGAAAATACCAAGGAAAACTTTCATTAAAAACAAAAGAAACAAAATTAGAGCCTCAATGACCCCTGGAAGGAGCACCTTAAATGCTTTATTATATATTTCTTGGAGTTCTCCTATGGTGCAGAGGGTTAAGGATCCAGCGTTGTCACTGCAGCAGCCTCAGTTGCTGCTGTGGTGCAGGTTGATCCCTGGCATGGCATGGGAATTTCCACATGCCATGGGCGTGGCCATAAAAAAAAATTTCTAGGAAACATTTTTGATAGAAGCACACACCTAGGTGTAAAATTCAAACAGTAAAATGAGTGTATTGAAAAATTAAGTCTCTTTCACCTGATTCCCAGCCACTCAGTTTCCTTCCCAAAGACAACCAGCATTAACATTTTGTTCCCTCTTCTGGAGAGATGTATATATACACTGTTTTCCACGAAAATGATAGTATACTATAATCACTGTTTTACATCTTGCTTTTTCCCTTAAAAATAAATCCTGGAGCTTGTTCCACAATAGTACATTTAGAGTTGCCTGTTCTTTTTAATGGTTGCACTGCATTCCACTCTAGAGATAGTACCATATTTTATATATCCAGTTCCCTATTAGATACTGAAGTTATAACCAGCCTTTTGCATTAAAAACAATAATGCAACAAGTTTCCTGTACATTTATCTCTTCACCCACATGTAACCATTTTTCTAGCATGAATACCTACGAGAGGAATTGCTTCATCAAAGGACTCATGTTAGAATAGGCAAAGAAACTGGAGAGTAACATTCATTCTCCCTTTCTTGCATTCTTTACTTCTCCAGTTGGAGATAAGAAGAAAAAGTAACTTATCAGTACTCAAAGAAATAAGAACTAACTTCATCTATCCCTAGGAATATGACTGATGATTTTGTTTGAGCAAGTTGTCTGGCAAAACTTAGCATATGTCAGTACTACCTTCGAAGAGACTTACCTCACAGTGCTCTCGATAAAGACTCTGCAGTGACTTGATATCCTCAAAGGTAGTACCATCTGGCAGAGAAGAGATTTCAACTTCTCCAAACTCTGGAAGTGCTCGAGATGCATCTGTGACCATGACAACATAACAGAAAAAAGTTATTGTGGACAGTGCCAATTACAGATTAATAAGGGAAAATTTAAGAAGACTAAAAAGGAAAAAAAACCTAAAGGTCAGAGGTCTAAAAAGCAAGAATTCTTCAGATTAGTATCTGATAAACAAAACAGCATTATTAGCACAGAATAGCAGAAATACTTTTAAAAATTTTGAAGAAATTAAGTTTCACTATGATTAGACTGGAAATAACATATTACAGTGTCTCTCAACAGAGGGTCCCTATTAAAAGAAAAATACTGTGAGCTGGTCAGTATCAACTTCCGTTATTTTTATCACTATATTACTTAAGTATATAAAAAACAGACTAGTTTAAACTCATTATTCTCATACCTTTCATATAATCATAAAAGAAAAGACCTACAAAAGTAAATACAAAGAAACTTACAAAAATAACATTAAACTTAACAACATTAATTTGACATGATAGATGATGCTGTTGTCCTGTAATTAAATTACTTCTTGCAGCATGAATATGGTATTGTCTGCTGCAGCCCAGGATCTTTTGAGTTTGACAGGTCTATACCAACAAGAACTTCATGGGGGCTGGTTCTCCCATTATGTTTCTACAAGCAAATAAGCTATGAAACTTTCTTCCACACAGAGCACTGGGACATCATTTAGCCTTCCCTTGGGATGAAGGTGTAATTTACACAGAAAGTCTCTCTCTGTTCTTTTCTCATTAGCTCTGGACAATTAATGCAATGCAGTTTGGTGCCAGCCATAAATTCAAATAAAAATGTGGAAATTAAAATTGCAGAACAGTATTTGTTCTAGTCTTCCAGATAATCTAGATGATGCTTTTATATTTTATATAACTGAAATAAGAATACAAAATTAAAAAAAAATCTTTATGAGAGCTGAGGGACTATAAGATTTGAGGACTTTAGTTTGGGAATGTTGCCATAATGTTCACAACTTCAGTAGCCATTCTAACCTGAGAATACATTTTAGTTGTTTTTGTCAGGAAGTACACATAGACACATATATACACACACAGACACATACACACATGCACTCTCTGATAGCTTCTACTTATCTTGATCTGTTGTACAGAAACTATGCATGTTCATCTCTAGAGGAGTTGTCAATTAAAGAGCCATTTTTACAATTTTAGTTATAACAGGAATATGCAAAATGTTCAAGTTCCACTTTCTTAACTCTTTACATAATAAGAAAGTGGTATACCATCCGCAAAATTACAAAAATAAGAAACAGTGTGATCAATTAAAAAGAATAAATTACTTTTTAAAAGTTCACAGTAATATTTTTCTAATCTGAGACTGTATGAATATGCAACTTTATAGGCATCTTTTTGGCACTTGGAGTTACTACTGAAAGTAATGAACATTTCAATCACAAATGCCCAATTAATACATAATCTGGAAAATAATTTCATAGAAATGAGCCTTTAAATCATACACATTTAAAAATCCTACATAGCTTGAAATTTTCAAAAATAATCTCTAGTGAAGAAAAGAAAGTACAAATGAACTAGAACTATTATAATGTGCATAGTTTAAGCACACAAAAGAATCTAAGTAATTAACATCTGTAATGGACATCGCACTTCAAGAAAACACTGCCTTTGTTCTCTTGCTTTCAAAATCCTAATTGCAACTAATATGCATTATACCTTAACATACCTAAAAACTGTTGATGATGTTGACTTTGGGCAATTACTGTTTGCTCAACAGATGTGCCTGTCTGTTGACCACTTCCTGTGAAACCATCTGCAACCCCATCCACTTTCTGCATAGGCTTGTACCTAAAAATATTAGATGGGAAAAAAACAAATAAACCAAATTATTCCTTGCTTTTTTGTACTACACAAAACTCCCAAGGCATTCAATTTTATTCTGTCTTCTTTAATGTCTCATGGTAGTTGTAAGATTTTCTTTCTTAACAGTCTGATAATGTTAGGATGAAGAAACAGAAATTTTTTCAATTGTAAAAATAAAAAAGAAGGGAAGGGGCTTAGGAAGAGGACCCATTTGTGAAAATTCAGAAATTTAGCTAAGAATGAGAGAGTTATAAGGTATTTCTTTGGACAGCCGTGTCAAAGATGTCCATGATTACAGTTTAACACACAATTAAAATATAACTTTAATACAGTTTAATATACAATTTAAATATAAATTTTAATGGCCAATGGATCAAGGAAGAAACATTTTAAATACATTGAGACATTAATCTGAATTAAGATCTAGGAGCTTGGGCCTGAGAAATGCTAATTAATGGCTTTCAATTAATTAGTATCTTCAAAATATGATCTGCCTATAAATGCTACCATTCTGTTTTTCATATCACTTAAAGCCTCCCGTGCATCTCAACACATTCATCTCCCTTGACTCCTATCCACATCTGCAAATAACAAAGACCATAAGCATCAGCTTGCAGCAAAAGGCATGCAAAAAGCCACCTACAAACCTAGATTATCAAATTTTAAAAATAAACAGAATCATAATCAGCTACAGTTACCTATTTATCTTTAGGTCTTAGTCATACAAACTCATGAATTTTCCATACTGCTAAAAGAAAATATGTTTCAGCAGCATGGACAAGAAAGAAAAGCTCCTTGGGAGAGAAATACCACATATGAAATGTACAGGTAAGTCTCCCAGGATAAGCAGATAGAAAGTAAGAAATAATCAGCAACTATAATTTCTTCTTTTTCTAGTATATCATGTATATTTCTTCATTCTAGAAATTAAGAAAAGCAGATTATGATAAAGTTAAAATCTGCAATAAGTTTATTACCTAGAGATTTCATCATTTACTTTATGCTGTTCATCCTTCCATTTTTTCCATTTCTAATTGTATTTATAAATAGAACCACCTAATATTCTCACCACACAGATACCTGACTCTTATACTGATATGAATAATGTCCCTAGTACATGAACAAGATATAATCAAGGATGCCTACACTCTGACAATAGATATGAGATGAATGGACCTGGTGAAACATCATACAAACCAACGTTCAGGTTGCCTTAGGAAATGATTCAAGCTTGAATATTATTAACTATAACTTAGATAAATGAAGCTTCCGTGAAAAATTGCAAAGTCACTCAAAATGACATTTATATGTGTTTCTTATGTGACAGAATCTCATATAAAATTATATGAAAAGCAAAAATAAAGTCAGAAGATGAACAGGGTGAGACAACGATACAACATACTTCATTCTTGTTATATTTTAGTGATGACCCTGCACCACCAAAAGGCTGGTTTTTATTTTTTTATGATATAAAAGAACTCAAACATATTATTTTGTTTAGTGGATAAGAAAACATCTGACAGTACTTTTGGGGGGGGCACACCAAGAGATAGCTGAAAGTTCAGTATTGTGATGTGCTAGGTGTGCCATTTAGAAAAAAGAATGTTTTTCTTATTTTTTTTCCTCCTTAAAAAGAATCATCTTAGAGATGCCAAAAAAAAAAAAAAATCCTTTGTGAGGCAAGTACTTTTAGTACTTGTGTGGGGGAGCAGTTGCTAACCATTCTGTTCTAGACTTGAATGATTTTATCTTTAGGGAATATATTTAGGGAAGCTTTTGTCTTCATTGATTCATTCCAGGTTTCATTTGATTTTAGCTTCCCTTTTCTGACACGAAATTTTATATCACTATCACCGTGTTTGTTCATTTTATGTTAATAGAGTTTGGGATTCATGAAGTTAATAAACAAGAGTAGTTGGAGTTCCCGCTGTGGCTCAGTGGTTAACGAATCCAACTAGGAACCATAAGGTTGCAGGTTCGATCCCTGGCCTTGCTCAGTGGGTTAAGGATCCGGCGTTGCCGTGAGCTGTGGTGCAGAGGTTGCAGACAAAAAAACCCCCCAAAAATAAACAAGAGTGGTTAAAGTGATTCTAATATTTACTCTGAAGAAGAGCAAAATGGAAATATTTCCTATAGACTCAAATATTAACTTTCAACGGAGGATGAGAGAGTAAGTATTAGACTTTGCCCAACTATGGTTTATCAGTTTCCTTTGTCCTGAACAGAAACTAGTATACTATAGACGTTTAATAGGCACAAATATCAAGGACAAGTGGAATTTAAACCCGAAAGGAAATGACATACATTCATCGTAGACTAAGTTTTCAGAGGACACTTGCTGTGTCACAGTCAACACAGTGCTCAGCAAGCCTGTAGTCTGCAAGAAAGATTATCTGCTCCCTTAGAAAGATGCAGACAGCAGAGGTTCCAAAGGGAAAGAGAAATTTTTAATAAGCACTCCAAGTCACAGTTCATTATACTGATGTTTGATTAGGCTTAATAATAATGATATTGACTGGGAAGCAATGAGTAGAGGTACATTCTATGATATATGAGATGGAAAATAAATCACGATTAGCTCGTAGATTAAAAGGAAATAAGTTGGCAAGTTCTGGAGAAACCATGGAGATCAGTACTTAAGAACAAATCTTAAATAGGAGAGGTAAAGAAAATACAATTAGAACTGAGAAATGAGAGGCTTTATTCTAACCTCAGAGTAAGGGTCGCAAAGTGAAAAGTGGCTTAAATGGATTGGGTAAAGATGCACTATGTGTACACGGTCTTACTTGCCTAGGTTAATAGGACCTTGATAAGCCAGAACCTTATGTTCTGTCTCCTTAGGGAAAGGTATGAAGACAAGTTTGGGATGTTTTGTAATATAAACAATGATATCAGAAAGGGCAGGGATATAGTTCACATACAAGGACAGTATCAGTATAGCATATAAGTATGAGGGAGTTTCCAGGTATTCTTGACTTTGGCTTTTCCTGCATTAGGTAATAAATCATGTAGTAGCATATCTACAGTATACTGTCTGGCACAGGACTGGCATTTAGAAGTTAGAAATACTGAGCTGAGAAAAGCTGGATGTTTATTTTTATCCTAAGGAAAGCATCCTATCCCTGCCATCACCTCAGAATGCTGGGTCTTCTCAGAGAAGGTGGGAGTTTAACAGCAGGTCAAAGAGCCACATTAAAAATATTAAAAATAGGCTAAACAAATATTTATGGTAACTGATTCTTCTTGGGAGAAACAGTATAGATGATATTATTTTAGGTTTTGAAACCTAGTTGTCTAGCAGTATCTGGGTAGCTTTCAAGAAAATTCAAATGTTAGACTTACTCTAGATCAACTGAACAAAAGTTGTGAGAATAGGGCTTAGAAATTTATTATTTTAACTAGCTTCTCATATATTTCATAAGTACCCTGCACGGAATGAGTCCACAGGAGCTTCTTGGCCCAATAATAAACTCCTTCAGCCCAGTGTTGTAGCAGTACAATCATAACAATAGATAAAGACATTTTTTAAAAAATAAAATGAGTCACCATTTCAATAAACTACAGTTGGAATGTAAATAACTGTCTCTGGATGGTAGATGGATGAATGACTGTATGAATGAATGTTCAAGGTAACATATTTCATTTTATCACACCATCAATTGGTTGTTAAACATACAGCAAATCTTTTTAAAAAATATTTATTGAGCATTTACTATGGGCAAAGAATTATAAGGGCATGGTTTTGAAAACACTGTGTTATGAACAGAATTTTTCCAGGATTTTTTAAATATTCCACTTGATTTACATGATAATACAACATTATCTTAAATGGCTGAATTTCAACTGACCTTTTAGATTTGAAACATAGCTTTCAGACTTCCTATTTCTTTAACTTCTTTATAAAGTAATTACTATTTGAATACTAAATTGTAAAAAAATGATGTTTTCTACTAAAAAAGATTCTTTGCTGAATCTTTTAAAAAACTGAACTCTTTAGTATTTAAGAATATTCTAGTTTGGGGTTAATAGATGCAAACTATTACATTTAGAGTAAGTAAACAGTAAGGTCCTACTACGTAACTCAAGGAACTATGTCCAGTCTCCTGGGAATAGAACATGACGGAAAATATTAAAAAAAAAGAATGTGTGTGTGTGTGTGTGTGTGCGTGTGTGTGACCGAGTCACTTTGCTGTATAGCATAACACTGTACATCAACTATACTTAATAATAAAAAAGAATATCCTCTCCTTCTACCCTCATTTATTTTACAAATTCATTATTTTAGAATAGGTTTTCTTATAGTGCTCTTGAGTATGCTCTGAGAAAGACATGTACTACATCAAATGAAGAAACAGCTCTTGGTTTCAAAATTAGTAAGAAGCAAATGATAATTTTAACAGCTTGCAACTCCATGGGCAATCAAAGCTAAAGTTGTTAACAATTAAGAAATCAAAGAAGCTCTAATGCTTTAATAGCTGAGCGTATGCATGAAACCTGTCACTAACACAGAAACTTGGAAAATTATTAGGAATCTTCCCCCATGGGGTTAGTTATAGCTGTTATTTCAAACCTGGACAGCTGTAACTATACTGTAAAATAACATCTAATTCTGACAATAATTTCACATATACAGACACTGAAAGAGTGCAAAGGAAGGCAAAGAATGGTGTATATTTACCATCACAGTCAACTAATAGTACCAGGTGGAAGGATTTTCAACAGATTAAATGAAACATTTGGAAAAGTTCCTTTGAATAAGTGAAATATGCATATGCAAGACACAAAATCTGAGCCGTATAGGTGACCAGAGACCTTATTACACTTATAAGTCTACAAAGTACATAGTCACTTGATTTGAATGAACAAATCTAAATATTGAGGTCATAATGGAGGCAAAGGCTAAAATTTTCTGCTAGAACTTTGAGATTCTCTTTGGAAAAACTGTCCGCCAAATTTTTTAGATTGGAAATCTGAAATGAACAAAATGATATAAACATCGGCAGATCAGAAGAAAATGATGAAGGTTAGGAGTGCCATCCTTTCAAAATAGTGATGGACTCCTTGGTGTCACATTGAATATGTCTACATTTAAATGACTTCTAACATCAACCCTGCTCCTTAATGAGTTCTCTTCAGTCCTTGGTGACTCTCACAGCATTTGTCTCTTCATTAGCTCTACATGTATAATTAGGAAAGGAAAGGAGAAAGAAATTAAATTCAAATGTGGTTGTTGTATTAACTGCAGCAGTTTTAGCAGGAAATGTGGAAGAAGTAAGTAAGGAAAGAGGTTGAAGCCACTGGCTAAAATAAAAGCTATGGAGCGTTCATTCATTTCACACATGACAATGTGCTCAGTGCTCTTGTGGGTGCTGAGAATACAATGTTGAAAGAGATATATACATTCCATTATCTCTTTAATTTTTTCACTGAGTCCTAGCATAGATAGTTTGGGGCTACCTGTAGAGAACTGATACATTCTTGCTGCAAGTATGTATGACACTTTTATGATACTTCTTTTACCTACAGTTGGTCCTTTTGTTAAACTGATCCTAGAGGAATGTTTCTACATTTCCTTTATTTGAACAATGACAACCTAACTCCACCTGATACCAAGACAGGAACAAAAACTAAAAAGGCATCTGAGGCTCTATTTAGGGAAAAGTAAATTAGTGAGCTTCTTGCATATAGCAAAATTAAATGAGCCTCAATTTCCTTATCAGTAAATAACAATACGATTATTGCAAATGAGATCCTGCATATAAAGTGCTTGTTGAAGAACATTTTACAAATTTAATAAATATTCTTCAGAAGGATAAGTGGTGACTGTTTATAAAAACAAACTTTGTAGTAGTTAATAACTACTGAATTGAGATTATTTATGACTCTCCTGCCTTAATGGAAAATATATTTACATCAGGGACTTAATGCAATGGTATAGTGAATACTAAATAACTCAGTGCAAAGATTACTTGTCTCCAAAAGCCAAGCACACAGGCACCTAAACATCTTTCCAGTAAAGTCTCTAGCCACCCTCAGCTGTCTCAGAGTAATTTACCAGCCTTAGATGCTTATCTCTGCAACAACCCCAGGGATTTCACGCTCAGGAAAGGAACTGTAAACTATTAATATCAATCACAGTTGAAATGCAGTGGCCTAGAACTGTAAAGAAATGGAAGCCAAACTTGCCCAACTACCAGGCTTCATTCTTCTCCAAAACAGCCTTATTCTTTTTTTTTCAGCCACACTTGTGGCATGCAAAATTCCTGGGCCAGGAATCAAATCAATGCCACAGCAGTGACAATGCTGGATACTTAACAATGCTAGGCCACCGGGGACATCTAAAACCACCTTATTCTTAAAGAAATATTTTCTCAGAGTTCCCGTCCTGGCTCAGTGGTTAACGAATCCGACTAAGAACAATGAGGTTGGGGGTTCGATCCCTGGCCTTGCTCAGTGGGTTAAGGATCCGGTGTTGCCGTGAGCCATGGTGTAGGTTGCAGACGCGGCTCGGATCCCGCGTTGCTGTGGCTGTGGCAAAGGCCGGCAGCTACAGCTCCTGTTAGACCCCTAGCCTGGGAACCCCATATGCCGCGTGTGCGGCTCTAGATAAAGGAAAAAAGACAAAAAAAAAAAAAAAGAAATATTTTTTCTAGTGCATACAAAATAATAATGATGATAATTTCCAGTAACAAAAATCCCTTATATACTTTCCCCAATTAACTACAAAATAATCTTCGAAGTAGTCTTATTATTAATTTTCATTTTGCAGATGAATAAACTGAGGTTCAGTGAAGTTCAGTCACACACACTAAGCGCCAAAGCAGCCTGTATTCAAATCCCTATTTCCCACCTTTAAATACAGGGTTCTCTGCACTGATCTATGAAACCTATATTAAGAAAGATTTTCTAATGACAAAGGTTCTTGTCCTCACTTCTTAGGAACACTCATGCTTTCATATCTGTCTACAGCCAAAGCACAGATACCCTTGGTGTAGAATCTTTCCAGTTGGTCTCTATTTTCCTCCACTTAGTTCCACAAAGTTCCCTTCTTTCGCAGAATCCAATTCCTATGAAGGGACCATTCAAAGAGGCAAGAAACGTCGTATGTCCTCACTCATTTGGGACATACTCAAGTGTGAATTTCCCTTTTATTTCATACACAAAATTTTTATTCCATGTACATTTTTCTCTTCGGGTTACATTACCTCTTTAAAGATGGAATTCTCATAATAACAAAGACAAGAGAATTTTGTTCTTGTCCTGGTTGCTATATCGTGGATAAGTTATCTACCCTTTATGGATGTCAGTTTTCTCATCAAGAGGATGAGGTATACTAGGTGATGTCTCCCTTCCAGTTCAAACTTTCCTTGATCTTTTAGATGTGATGGATACATTCCATTTGCAACTGTTGATTATTACGTATTTGGTGAAGGAATGATAAATGCAGTTTAATATACTGAGAATGGCTACTGGATCAAACATAGCGAAAGACATTGTCAAAAGCACCTGGCTCTATTCCACCACTTTTGGTACTGGGATTTGGAAGAATAACTAAAATATATGTGTCAACACTCTCTATGTACTTTTTTAAATATTAAAAATAAACTGCAGCAAACATTTTTACATAGTTTGTAAAGCTGAAAATTACTTATCTCCTTTTTGCTGTATAATAATCTAATTTATTTATTATCTAAATTAGGGTAAGCAAATTAGCCCATGAGTGAATTTCCTTGAAAACCGAAGATTACCTCATTTAAGTGCAGAAGTTATTTTCATATGAAATATTTTCAACAGAAAGTATTAAAAAACAATTATTACACATTCCTCAACCAGGGTACTTAACCTCTTTCAGATCATCAATATGCCAAATAGTTATTCTACTGTGTTTGACTAGATCCTAGTCACTGCAGTGATACTGAAAGGACTGCCCGGAGTACCCAGGTCTAATCATCCTTCCACTAAATGTGCACAAACTGCCATGTTGAATAGCCCAAAAGTGAATCAAAGACCTTTGTCTACTTATATTTCCTCTTGCCAGCTGTTACACCTTATGATTTCCTGTGAATCAAGTGGGCTCTAACCTGCTCCTTTATTTTAGGTAAATGACTTGAGGATGGCTTCATCTTTTCAATTAAGATAAACTACAGGCTCTGTGACATCTGTTTTTCAATCAGAAGCTGTTCCCATTTATTTCCAGACTCATGGGCTATGTTCCCATATGGTGGTATTGTTGGGACTCTGATTGGTAGATAAGTGGAAATTTCCTCTACTGCTCTATCAAATCTTCAAGTGAGATACCTTATGTAAAGGAGCTCCAAAAACTATAAAGTTATTCAATACAATGATCTTTATTGATGCTACAACTACAATGATTCCAAACTTATCAAAAATTTACAAATTGAGTTCCAAAGTGTGACTTTTACTTGATAAAATAATCACCATATATACTTGAATATTCTTATTATAGGAATAGGTGAATCATGTACATTTATACTATGGAAGATGTTCCATATATGGTGCATACAAAAGCCTTGAGGCATTTAATTAATGTGAATATTCTAACATATTAAATACTATTAGCTGCTATAAAGTATTTAAACTTTTCAAATATCACTTGTATTTTAACAAGAGAATGGCAGTTTCTTCTTAGTGATATTGAATATATTCAGTAGAACCATGAGTTTTGGAACCATCTTATCTTTAAAAGCCATAAAACCAATGATACAATAAGTCCTTTTTCCATTGTTTTCAACAAAAACTCTTATTCCTTGCACCCAGACTCAGGAAGAGACACTCTTCCTCTCCCAAGTGTTTCTTCTCAATGGGGTAGGTGGCTTTATTTAGGGCCTATCAATGGTTCCAGTTGATATAATCCTTCAGAGAGACAACAGAAACCTCCCGTGGTCCTCCTAATCCCAGTGAGGGGCTGGTGAAGGTGATAACACTAACAGTGAAAGCAGTTAGCAAGACACCCTTTCAGGAGCAACTCTCCATATTCCTAAAACTTGTACCATTAAACAACAATAAACAATAAACTAAAGGAGCTTATGGTACTTCTTTGGTTTTCTAACATTTTTATTTCATAGAACAGCAAACACTGTAAGAAACTAAAGTTGGTACAAATTATTAATACTACTGAGAATTTTACGTTACTCCTTAAATAAAGCCATATTAGATCTAATTCTAAAAGCAATTACTACTATACTTAGATTACAGGGTTTTCATACTTCATTAACCTTTATAGCTCTGAAATCTGTTTCATAAGGATACCTTTGTAAGTCTTTGGTCCTGCTTACCTAACCCAGGCTTTTTATAAAGATTGCCTCTTGAAATGTTCCATTTCCATAAAAACTTGCTAGGTTTCTTTGCAGTGAAATCACAGGAAAAGGTAGGTGCAATTTTCTCTTTTTTCTTTTCTTTCTTTTGTTTTGGTTGTGCCTACAGCACGTCAAAGTTCCCAGGCCAGGGATCAAATGCACGCCATGGCAGTGACCTGAGCTGCTGCAATGACAATGCTGGATCCTTAACCCACTGTGCCACTAGAGAACTCCTGTAGGTGCATTTAGTAGGTACAATTTATCAAGATTTTGTTCATATTTAAGTTTGAGTATATGTTATTTTTTCCAAAAAAAATGTTTTTTCTTCATTGCACCATCATCTGCAATGCATAGTATTGCTATGCAAGAGTGCAAAGACCACACCAGAAAGTAAAAGCTGTAAGTGTTGCCACTAACAAGTAGAAACAATAACTGCAACCCCCCAAAATAACAGTTTATTCCAATTCACCCACACTCTATCTCTAACCATATAAGGCAACTGTTTTACGATTTTATTATTTTTTTCAGTCCTTAATATATTTCACTGACTGTATCTCAAAAAATATTTATCAGTAATTTAAAAAAATAAGAGTGAGACTATCTAAAATAAAATCTAACATCCTTGAAATACCTTTGTATAATAGCCAATCTTGAACTGACTCTTCAGTCTTGAATACCGCACTAGAAATTATGACTGTGTTAAAGCCATTTGGAATGTCTTTAACTCCAGTCTCTTCCCACTAAATATGTCTTGCCCCAAATCAAAAAGTAATCTCTCTACAAAAAATTTGAAACTGATGGTGTTTTGCTTAGAAGCAAGTCTCTGAAGACTTGCATGGTTTGTAAGCTATGTTCTTCACAAAGAATAAACTCACTAGTTTCATATACTACCAAATCCCTTCATCTATGATCCAAACTACTTTTTAAATCTCTTCTCTCAGTAAAGTACCCAATCTTCTTCTCAGTTCTCCTCCTGCAGTAAAATCCTCAGCAAATCACGGAATGCATTCTCCAAAGACATCATGGACTTTATCCCTCTGTGCTTTTGTTTACATTGTTTCCTCTGCCTGAATGTTCCTATCTTTTTTCTGATCCCTTTAACTCCCTACTCAAATAGTACTTTCTCTATGAAACTTCCCAATCCTGCTTCTCCTGGACTTTGCTGAAAATTCCTCTGTATTCCAACAGTTCCTTGATCAAAGCTTCATTTTGGCAATTCTTAGGTTGCATTACTTAACAACAACAACAAAAATCCCATATGCCTCCTCTTCTAATTTCTTAACTCCTCAAAGGTAAGGACTATGTCTTATCTTAGCACACAGGACCTAGCACATAGAAGAGGCTCAGTGGGTGCTTGCTGACTAAATAAATAAAGGACTACCACATGGTATGTTTTCTTCTCCAACAGTGGCTTAGAACTTATCTTTCTGACTAAGCTAGTATAGATACAGAGGAGATTTTGCCAAGATGACAAACCATCCCAGATCAATGGTTTAGGCAGACCGATGCAGATCATCTGACTACCTAATACAGGCCTCCATTCTCATATCTAATTCTGCATGGTCAATTGAAAGAAAAATTGTAACTACTGTCATGGCTGAACTATACTGGTAAAGAGGGAAGATTTTCCATTTTATTTACTTCAAACTATGATGCAAGTCACATGAGACCAGAAGGCCCTTGGCTATGCAAGCAACATGAAGGGCTTAGGCAAATCATTTAACCTCTTGGGATTTATCTGAAAAAACAAGTCTCAATGTTTTGAGTGTCACAAGGCCAAGGAGCCGGACTAGACTGAAGAATTTTTCAGTACTAAGATCTATGATTCTATTCATTCATTCATCCATCCATTCATCCATCCATTCATTCATCTATCCATCCATCAATGCTTGAGATCTCTTACAGCTCTAATATCGACAATTCTACACTGATGAAAGTTGGAGTCAAAGAAAATGTAAGAAGTCCCAAACATTCTGCAAGAATTTATAAAGTCAAAAAGAATGACTTGAAGGATGTGCAGATTAGCAAGTAAGAGGCTCATGATTACACAAACAACTTTCTCCAGATAGTCTGTGTTTAGTTGCCTTGTCTGAATAGTTTGCAATGTCACATTTACTTAAAAGGGCCAAACAGGCTGTCTGATAAGTAATATTAAGAGATTTGGGGGAGTTCCCTTAGTGGCCCAGTAGTTAACGAATCCGACTAAGAACCAGGAGGTTGTGTGTTCGATCCCTGGCCTTGCTCAGTGGGTTAAGGATCCGGCGTTGCCGCGAGCTGTGGTGTAGGTTGCAGATGCGGCTTGGATCCCTCATTGCTGCGGCTGTGGCAAAGGCCAGCAGCTACAGCTCCTGTTAGACCCCTAGCCTGGGAACCTCCATATGCCGCAAGTGCGGCTCCAGATAAAGGCAAAAAGACAAAAAAAAAAAAGAGATTTGGAAAATAGGACAAATACAACTCTAAATCATATTTGAAGACTGTAGTGAAAGCCGGTCAATAAAAGTGATATTCTTATACATGTAGGTATTTATTCTATTTGTTCAAAAAAAGGGAGATGGAACATCTAAAGAAATATATAGCTTTGACATGTCAATGATAATTCTAGAGTCTACCTTTGTTTCTGTTGCATGGGTTGTTGTCTCATAGCCATATACTGCATGTCTTCTTGCAGACGATTAAGAGGGGAGTCCGGCTTGACACGAATCCCATAGTAATGGTACTTGGAGTTTCCTCTTCATAAAAGAACAACAAACAGAGATACAAAAAGTCAAATCTATATAAATCATATAGGCTGTCCATTTAATTTCACATTTGAAAAAATTAGGTAAGAGAAACATATTAATGTCACAGATTTATGATTTCGCTCTTCTGGAAACCTGTATATGTTTATGGTGACCTTATTTGCAAAATCAAAATAAGATTCTGAATCAATCAGTTCAAGGCCCTAAAAAAATATTTCCTTATAAATCTTCATGTATTAGTCAGAGTCCTTTTAAGTTACATTTTATTTTCAAGTTTATATTTTAACTGTAATTTAGAAACTCATATAAACAGGATAAAGAAGTGCACAATAATTAGAAATTTATTATAAAGTGGTTATACAAATCAAAGAAGAAAAAGTCTTAATTCTACTGACTTGGACAAGTTTTGTATTTTTCTAATTGTATTACCGCAGGGATTACTGAAGTTAGGATAACGTCATTGATGCAAAATGTTGTAAAGTCTTTTATTTAATATTTTGAAACCTAAAAAAAGAAGCAGGCATTTAATCTATTGATTTCAAAACATATTTAATTAGTCTTTGTTTTTATGGATTCATATCAGTTTTGCAGGCTGAATAAGATGTGTCACAACAGATATGGGGAAATTTCTCTGTGAAAATGGCAAATTTCCACCTGGATTTAAAAATGTCACAATTTCCTCATGTTCATGAGAAAGACCATATTTGCTATTAGAGATGACAAAGTTTTACTCTGAATGAAATTTGCAAATTCTTACAAAAATAACATTTTAAATATGTAAATTTTTGCAAAGAGAAAATAGTTTTTCACAAGTCTATATATAGCAAGACCAGCGTTCTTTCCAATTTTTTCTTTCATTTACAAAAAGAAAAGCAAGTGAAGTGTGGATTCAATATTTTATATAAAAATAAAACAGAATTTTACTTCCAAGACTGAAGAACACAGATGAACCCTATATATTTGAAGAGACATTAAAATCTTATATATAAATGATATTGCTAGTTTAAAAAATGTAGGACACCTGAACACCTATTTCAGCAAAATAAACCAGTATAAAAACTTTATGCCTTTCACTTGTAGATATTAGATCTTGTCTTCAAAATTCACTGCAGAACAGAGCAAAAAACAAAAAAATACCCCAAACTCAATTAGCAGGGTTCTCCTGTTCAAACTGGAAAACAGGAGAGAGCTACAAAGCTACAAAGCAAAATGCCCATCTCTCTTGTGAGATACCAAAAGATGTGAAGTTTCTAGTTTTTCTTCAGTTTTCTACAAATCAGCATTTTGGTTGGGCTGGTAGAGAGATGGTTCTTTCTATTTCATTGAAGATGGTTGAAGGAGATAATTTCCATGGTCTTCTTTGTTTAAACTTAATTTGAAGGTGGGATCTAAAAAAAAGGTACCTTTTGGAATAAGGAGATTCAAGATGGTAGAATAGAAGGTAACTTTGGTTTGCCTTTGTTTAGACACACGGTGACTTTACTTATCTTGTACTTAGCTCCAGAAACTTGAGAAAGGTCTGGTTCTGGTTTGAATGAATTCACTAGATAATTTTACTGATGGATAAATAACAATTCTACATATAGTTTGCTTAGCAAAAATGTATTCGATTTGTACAGGATTTATACTGATTTTCCTTCTGTTTCCTGGGTTAGGAGTAGAAAGTGAATGCTAAAATAGTTTGCATGGTAGAAAAAAATCTCTAGCACTTCACCCCTACCATTGTCAGTTTTTCTACATTAGAGTTCTGCTATCTTCAAAACACAGCATTTGTTTCAACTTCCCCCAGAGGATTTCTTTTTTCCTTATCCTTCTAGGCTTTGCTTTCCATCTCTAATTACAAACACGACATACAACTTTAAAAGAAAGAGAAGACACAATTGTTACACAGTGAGGGGGGAAGAAAAGAACATCAGAAAGTAAAAGCTGCAATACTGCAATATGTACTTACAGAGCACAGAGTATGGATTCTACTCATTCACAAACCCAAACAACCCCAATTTTGTCCCTTTCTATTTTAAAGATGTGTTTCAAGGTTTGAATGGAGCCTCAAAATAGGATCCATTGAAATCCCTTTCAGTAACAAAAGAGGCACAACAATACAGCTATTAGAATGTTGAATAAAGCCCAGGGATTCAAAATATTGGCAGGGTATGAACAACTAATGAGCCATCAGCTAGGAGATAGTAGGTTAGGTCCCGCAAATAATGATTTTCATGGTTGGGGGGCACGGGTTCAAGGGAATGGAAGGTGGTTCCTTTAGTCTGAATAAACAATCATATTCTCCACTTTAAAATATACTATCTTTTGAAGTAGAGACAGAAGAAAATATATTTACGAGAGAACTGAACCTCCAGCAATCTGAAAGCTGTACAATCACTTAAAATGCAATAGAAAAGAATAATTCACACTGAATACATATAGACCTTGTAGTTCTCATAAAATTGACACACTCTTTTTTTTAGTGTAAATTTATAATGAAGTCAGTTGCTGAGGCTCTGTTTATTTTACTAAGAATATTAAAAACCCTTTATTAGAATATTCTGAAGCTGTGACTTATAGCTCTTTAAAGGTATATTATCTGTTATATACAGTAGAGCGACTTTATTTTTATAGTTTTAAGTATGGATTTTATAAGATTTAGGAAATCAAAAACATCCATATTGTTCTCAGCTACTTAAAATATTTGTTATGATAATTTGCAAAAATTATAGAAAGGCAAAAATAAAGCTCTATAATTCTCAGTACTATTTTCATATTTTGACTAGTTAAAACACTCATGTCTTTTCCAAACAAAGGAAACAAAAAAACTAAGAGTCTTCCTCACATTATTGGTTTCCCTGCAACAGAAATATACTATAGTTTTACTTCCTTACATGTATGGATTCACAATCAAGAGTTTAAACGAGCTAATAAGAGGCTAAATAGGAATATATCTTTAATCGAGGGCTTCAAACACTCAAAATTTGTAAGTTCCCCAAATGACTTTTAATTTGTCCCCAGAAGTGAAATGAAAAACAGCTTTAATTTCTTACCCTATTCATATAGGATAGTTATTTATAAAGATATTTCAATGTAATTTTGCAAGTCAAGAGTTATACAGTTTTCCATTTACTATGTCACTTTACTCATCATCTTTAGTACGGTTATTTTCCAAAAGGAAGATAGTAATATATACTATTTTTAAAGCATTACATGTAAGTTTTTCATTAATAGTTTGGTCTGTTCGTTTCTATGTGAGTTCAGAATCAGTTTTCATTCTGTTGATGTTGAGGACACTGCATCATTCCGGATGGGTAGTTTTCAGTGAATAAGGCCCTTTCCTTTTCCCTCGGGTATTATATGACAAATTCTTTTATATGTGTACATATAACAGCATTTGTTATGTGTGTATATGTAATATATCTGTAATCAAATACTTTTGCCCAAACAATACACCGAACTGCTATAGTTTAAAAAAGAGAGATTAGTTTACGATCTTATTTTTTTAGTACTAACCTAGTTCCCAATCTCCTGGTTCGTAGCCCCATAAAAATTGACCTTATTAGTTTTCCAAAAGAAGCAGCATTGACTGGGTCCAGTTTGTGTTCCTGACAGTGTCGTAGGTAGTGGTTGTATAGAGTGCTTCTGGGAAGGCTCACTCCTTCTGCTGTCTCGTAATTGTCCAACAGCCACTGGAGCTAATATAAATAAGACAGGGTAAACACAGAGAAATTGTATAATTCACCAAAATGTCTATAAGACACTGCAACTACAATACACAGAAATACTCAGAAGATTTTCCTCAAGACTTGCAATAGGTAAACCGTTATAATTCAGAGGCCTGTGTAATCTAACTTTGAAAACTCAGAGGCCTAAGTAGCTGAACATCATCTATTGACCTCAGACCATGTCCATTCCTTCAAACATTCAAGCACATATGGAGACATACTAATTTTCCTTGCACTCATTGCTATTTTGGAGACAAATACCTCTTCAAGGAATTCATATAAGCCCATTAACTGGTTATAAATATAATTTATAATTGCTACAGAAAAAAACATGTTACTAGGCCTGGCAGCATGGCACATAATGGGTCTTCAGTGTTTGTTTGCTACAACACATGAATAGCAGGCTACCTTTTTATAAGTTCTTATATTAAGGTTCTATTCATTTCTATAGAATTCTGAGAGAAGATAATACAATAATGGTATGATCTACTGGGACAAAATCTGCAAGAAGTAAGGAGAAGTTCTGATCTTTTCTTCCCTAGAAAAAAGAAACTTGCTAGACACTGATTTAAAAAAAATAACGTGTAATGAAAAAGAATCATTTATTACAATCATTTGAGTTTTTCTACTTCCAGGCTATGATTTTTCATAGTTTTGGAAGACACACTACAGTCGTAGTTGGTAAAGCAACATTTTCGCAATCTATAGTTTACATTTTAGAGTTTCATGTTATCCTGAATTTTTTTTTTTTTAATGGCCACATGGCAGTATGTAGAAGTTCCCAGGCAAGGGATTAAATACAAGCCGCAGCTGTGAACTATGCTGCAGCTGTGGGTAATGCTGGATCTTTTAACCCACTGTGCTGGACCAGGGTTCAAACGCCTACACAGTGACCAAGCTGTTGCAGTTGGATTCTTAACCCACTGTGCCACAGCGGGTCCTCCTTCAGTGTGTATTTTTAAAAAATAATCTTAAAAATATAAAATGTGCAAGAAATTTTTAGAAGATCTAATCTAGGTATACATTACTGAGTTTCAGCATTAGCAAAATCAAATTACCAATCTGCTCACTATTTACAAAAAGACAACAAAATGAAATAGGTTTAAATGACTTTCTTAAGGCCAGACATATACTTTCACAGTGCTTGATCTGGTTTCTAACACATTTTCCTGATTATTTGCATACAAGTTATTATTTCTACAAAAGTCACATATATGTCTCATTACTTGTCTCAACCAAATCCCCATGCCAGATAAAGGAGGTATGATGAAAAGCTGATATTCCATATGTAATTCAAGTTAAATATAAGTTATAGAAGCCAAATAATTCCTTTATTGCACATCATGTATCAGCCAGGCAATATGCTGGGTAACTACAGATGTAAAAATGAATGTAACTCATCCTTGCCCTCCAGGAATTTACAGTCACATACCAAAAATGATGCATGGACACTCAAGGAAATGAAAGCATTTTTCCATTTTGCTTACATATTTAAAAATTTGTGATCAAACTCAGAATCTATGCTTTCAGACTCTAAATAAGAAAATCCATTATAAAATCTTCAGAATTATTTCCTTTAACCATGACAATTGAATTTTTCTTTTTTTACTTAATGATTTTTATTTTTTTGCATTATAGCTGGTTTACAGTGTTGTTAATTTTCTACTGTACAGCAAGGTGACCCAGTCATACATACACATATACATTCCTTTTTCTCATTATCATGTGCCATCATAAGTGACTATATATAATTCCCTGAATTTTCTAGAACCATTTCAATTTCAAGTACTCCTACATGATATTTAAATATTGAAATATGTATCATTAAACCCATACGAATGTTTGCTTATAAAATATGACCACCAAATCTACAAGACTGAGCAAAGTACTTTTAAAAATAAAAATAAAATTCATGTTCTGATCACGAAGTCTTGAAGTTCTACATGAACACATACACACATGAATAACACTTTTAAATATACCTATTGCCTCTGTAACATATACAACCCTCCCCTATACAATTTCCTAAAGATTATATAAAATAAACATTCATTTTTATAAAGGCCAAAAAATTCCAGATCAAAAAGTTTTTTATATGAATCACCTGTAACTTTACTGCCAGTAAACAAGTTTTCCAACGGCATTCACACATGATTTCTGAGTATTCTACATGATACACAGAATAAGATGATGCATAAATATTCACTTAGTGTAAAGAGAGGCTGTAAACTGATTGGGAAATCAGCTATCAAGACTCAGACTAGTATCCTGCCTCCTGTGTTAGGTTAGTATGTCTCTTAAGCGTTCCTTTTTAAATGTGAAGACTTTGTCGGTTATGAATACAGTTGACACAGCACACAAAACATGACAAATCAAATCTGCCTCACATATTTCATCCACATGCCTCATTAAGATTACCGGGATCTGAAAACATTGTTTCCTTACACGAATGGTGTTAGGGCAGCCCTAGTGAACCATATTGCACAAAAGTGCTGGCTCCTATTTTGTTTACACAAAACAGAAAGACCGCTCCTGTGATATTTTAAATATATAAAGAACATAGAAGTAAAGAAAATTGAAACACAGAATATAGAAAGAAATATTGTTTGAGGAATTTAATTCCTTGAGATCACGGAATAAAAAAAGGGTAAGCATATTAAAAACTGTAAGTATTTTTTGAAAAATAGTAGTATTTTGCAACTGAACTAATGACGTGTCCGCATTCACAAACATGGAACACACAATTCCAGGAAGTTAAAAATGTCAGATATGTTTGTATGTGTACTTATGCATCCTCACATAAAGATGCATACTGTCAAACCCAAAATGGTATGATTATTCAACAAAAAATAAAAATCAATAAAAAGTCAAAATGTTTTCCTTTGCAAATGAAAAGAACATGTATCTATATAAGAAGTATTAATTTAAAGAACTTTTTTTCAGAAATAGAAAAATAATCAATTTTATAATGTGAGCTTTACAGCCCAAAGTATACAAATAATAAAAATAGAGCTGATGTAACATTTCCTTTTTTTTTTTTTTTTGGTGGCACCCACAACATGTATAAGTTCCAGGGCAAGAGACTGAACCTGTGCCACAGCAGCAACCCATGCTGCTGCAGTGACAATGCCATATCCTTAACCTACTACACCAAAGAGAAACTCTCTTTTTTTTTTTTTTCCTCCCATTTTAGGGCCGCACCTGCGACAAATGGAAGTTCCCAGGCTAGGGGTCAAATTGGAGCTACAGGTACCGGATATGCTCCACAGCCACAGCAATGTGGGGTCTGAGCCACATCTGCGACCTACACCTCAGCTCACGGCAACTCTGGATCCTTAACCTACTGAGCAAGGCCAGGGATCAAACCTGCATCCTCATGCATCCTAGCTGGGTTTGTTAACCACTGAACCACGAAGGGAACTCCAAAAGGGGAAAAGTATACTTTCTATAAAGTATTTTTAATAAGATATAAAGCAAAAGAAAATGAAAGAAACAAGCTTTTATAGGACTGGCTATGTGGTCTTCTGAAGTGGCTATGCAAGTCACACAACCTGAACAGGCTGTTTTGCAAACTGATTAAAAAATTTGAGTTTATTTGTAATATGCATGTGTGTATCTGTGTGTACACACACATACATATGTGCATATATATATTTACACATATATGCATATTATATATACATTTATAAATCATTCATTGGTTTGAAAAATTCCACAAGAGTAGGTATATGGGTATGCTGGTGCCTATAACTTTTACAGTAGCAGAGCTACATTTTGTTCCCTGTCCTTGTTTGCAGGAGGAGGAGATTTTACTCCTTGCCAGAAGCCTAGAGATCACTTGGGAAGAGCAGAAGGTCAAGTGGAGGTAAGAGCCCTGAAGGATGGAAGCGACTGTGCTGCAGCCATGACTGTTCCAACTAGGAAGCCTGCCAACTGCACCACCTAGGGATAGTGCTCCTAAAACTCACGGTGTAAAAGGAAATTGGTTCAGGAGCTACCAGATAAGATTTTGAGATTTAGCTGAGCAGTACAATCTGCATTCTACATGCCAGTATTTAATCTTCAAGTTTTGACACAGTGATGAAATTGTAAATCAGATCTTTGAGTCTAAAACATAGTATAAGAAAGGATTAATTTTTATCAATAATGGAGATTTGGCAGTTAGGTGTAACCTAAAGACATACTCCATGTGCTGTTCGAGGGAATTTCATGTCTGTTATAAGATACACTGTTTCCTCAGATTTTAGCTTTAATAAAATGCATTTGAACACTATAATTCAATACCCTTAATATTTAGTAATTTAGAACTAAACTATTGCTATTTCTTTTACTCTTTATATAATGACTTATAAAATATTTATTTCTATTTATGATTTTAAAAGCCAATAAAATACTACAAGAACTTTTAACCTTTATCTTTAAAACCTGATTATTCTACTAATGAACTAAAATAAATTCATGTAAGGTTGGAAACCAAGATAATTGCATCTTTCAACCTTTGCATTTAATCTATATTAATCAGGGTAGATTAAGGAAGATGAACAGTTCCTATTTTTCCCAAAGGGAAATACTGATTGACAAATTAAAAAAAAATACATACCGCATTCCCCAATTAACATCTAAATGTAACATTTGGCATTTTTTCCCAGATGGATTATTATCCATTAGGATTCATTTTAAGTTCAGCTCACTGATGATATGCATTTTGACAGGTCTTATTTCAGTCATAACTTATATTTACAACACAGCGAAGTCAAGAGAAAGTAAGCATAAAACAAGTTTTTGCTTTAAGCTGAATACATTTCAGTGGCCAAAACCAGCAAAAATCATGAAGCAATTATTTGCTAGATTGTAAAGAGTATATAAAATAATTGCCTGAAGCTTTTTATATATTTTAAATGGAATTTTAAAAATGTACATGCTAAGAACATTAGGTGAAAATTGAGAACAATTACTTTAAGAACATTTCTGCTAAATCTAAAATATCCCAAATTGGATACAATATAACCATGAAGTGTCAATTTATATTAATTACAACTGAGAAGGAATACAAAATAAGTCTGCAAGAAGAAAATTAAGACATTCTCATCTGATTTAGGCAGACTATACATCACTGGCCCATAGGGCCTCTACATGCCAAAAAATTTAGAAATAAAAATATTCAAATAAAAAAACAAAAAAGCCCTAAAGATGAACACTAGAAAATGAAAGAGTGGCCATATATTCTTTCACATGAATGGTTTTTGGGGAGAAGACCACTTCCTATCAACAATGCTCACACACACATCTGTTGAGGCACATTTGATAACAAAGAATGCACGTATGAGTTCCCATATTAATGCACACATGACTGGCAAAGGTACTTTGAATACTGAAGGCAAGATAAGGTCTGTTCCCTTCTATTACTTGTTTCTTCCCTTTACTCATTTAGCAAATATTTAGTGAGCATCTACATTGTACCAGGCACTGTTCTAGGCACTAGCAATGCTTCAGTGGACAAAACATAAAATCCTTACTATCTTGGAATTTTCACTTTTCAGCATATATTTACTGTCTGCCTATATGATACTAGTACTGAAATAAGCGCCACTACGTTCATAATGTTCAGAGAATAGAGCATGTCATTCAGTGTAACTGTACTCAGTTACAGGTGAGCCATTATGTTGGCTATGAAACAGACAAGCTATACCTACGTTTTGACCTGGATGATAACAGCATGACAATGTTAAAAACAGAGCAGAAGTACAAAATACTCTTAAGAATATGCTGAAAAGGAAATATAAATTTTAATACCTCAGCCTAGCTTTTAATGTATAGGAAGAGAGGTGAAAAACAAAGCAATCAAGCTGGATTACACTGACAGGGGATTATTTGTTTGATTTGGCCCTAATAAGAATTTTCTGAATTATTGTGAATTATCAAATACATAAAGAAAAAACAAGAATCCACTCTATTCCATACGGCAAAACATAGTGATAGTAGATTTTCAGCTCAAAAATCATGATTGAGATCCCTCTTTAGAAACTTGTAAATTTGGACTCAAATTATTGATAATTTCTGCTAGATTTTGCCTAATGAAGTTCATTTGTTGTGGAAATTGACAAGTTAGGGAACTAGCATCATAAAGCTGATTTCATGTCTACTTCAAAGAATCCCATAAACTTCAAATAATTCTGTATTATATTATATATAGTAAGGGATAAACATAAGTTACAGTTTATTAACATTTAAAATATTAGCCATATTTTTTAATAAAAACCTTCCCATTAAAATTCTTCTGCACAAATGAAAATCACCAGTTAACAGAATTTACAATATTCTCAGCAGGTGATTACTAATTGGAATGCATATAATAGCTTAATAGTTGTTTGGATAAATCTAAGGAAAATGAGGACCATCACTAACTTTCCAAGGTTTGAAAAACATCAGGATCTTCTTACATATTAAAGTAGAAACAAAACATGACTGGTCGTAGAAACACTGATCCTTTCTCCACTGTTTAAAACCCTCCATAAAATAATCTGTATTTCTAAAATCATCACTTGACTATTAATGTGTTGTTTTAAAATAAACTTAACTGAAAGTCAGAGGTGTAATAAAAGTGAATCGAGATAGCTAGAGAAAGATTATCACTGCATGAGCCACATTTATGCCCACACTTTCTATATACTGAAATGTCTTTGGAAGCTGTAAACAGTATGAAAGAGTTGCCATGCTATATAATAAAAAATACAAAGCCAAAGAATAAGAACTACTCATCTGTTATTTATGCAGCTTAATTCACACGTTCATTAACTTCATGAATTAATGAATTTATATTACTTCATGAATTTTACAAGAGAAAATTTCAAAAAAACAAACACTTGGTAAGTTTCAAACGAATAAAAATATACAAAATGTTCTTATAGCTATATTATTGTTCATAAAAATACTAATTAAGATGTACAATTCCAGTTAAAATTAAACACATCACATATTTCACCAAACTATATATCTCAAATGAAAGTGAGATGTGAACTGAATATCAAAGCACAACTCCTTTGAAGTATGAAAGTTTAAAAAGGGTGGCTGGAAACTTCAGGATTTTTTTCTTATAACTCTGCATATTTTTTAACTGAAAATGAACAACACTTTCACTTGCCATTTTCAAAACATAAATACCAGATAGTCCTCACCCTCCTCCCCAAAGCATATATCCTAATAGTATATAGTAAATCAGCCTTTACACACAAACACGGACTCAAGAGTGACATATTACAGACAAATTTTCGGAAAGGGTAAAAATCATATTTCTTCAATTTTCAAAAGAAGGACCAAATATATACTTTATATTAGAATTTATAATCCTTAATTTTCACCAAAATTATAGTCATTCTTCAAGTACGTTAACCTGTCCCTTTTTGCCATGATACTTCCCTTTGAAAAGGAAACAAGACAAACTACTTCATCTAAAAACAAATGTGTTGAATATAAGGAAGTATTTAGTGTTATGGTAGAATATAAAATTTAAATGTTTAAAAATTCAAATATTTAAAAAGCATAGTGAAAAGATTTTCTATGAACTAAAATTTTCTATGAACTAAATTTCTATGAACTAAAATTTCTATGAACTAAGATTTTATTGAAAAATAACTATTTCACCTGGGTGATCCAATTTTGGACTTTACAGTTATAAAATATGGGTAAGAATTAAAAATCACGATAATCTACCTTTAAATTTAAAAATAACATTGTCAGTTGGGAGGGAAAACCCTAATTTCTTACTATATTGTTACTGACATTTATTTAGTAGATCTGTCTAAATAGATTTAAGTCATAGGTTTATTTACTTTTTCCCATATATTCAGAAATCATGACAACAAAATGATTTTTAATTAACGTTTTCATTGATTCCCCCAAATTTGAACATTTGATGAAAATGTTTATATTTTCCCCAAATTGTCATCATTCCTCTGACACTTACCAGTATTATAGTGATACTGCATCTGTTAAAAGTTTAAAGCTTTAAGAAATAACAACAACAACACTGCTTTACCTCAATTATTAGCAATTTATGACTTATCCAGAGACTCACTTCTTTTGGCCTGGACTTATTTTTCTTTAGGTCTTAGGACCTGAGCCATCTAGGTAGCTGTTACCTGTACATCTTACATAATCTTACTGGCAAATAAATCATTTCAAACAGTTTATCGTTGTGTTTGGCATTAATCATCCTTTTTTTTCCACTTAAAGAATATTACTGATCATACAAACCAACACAACCATTGCTCTGTCTCAGATCTGAGATGTAGATTACAAATATTTGCTTCAGAGTAAATAAGTACCACACAAGAAGAATGTAAATCATCAATTACTTTTGACCAATAATTGGCAGCTTGTTATTAACTTGCAAATATTGTATCTGTACCAAAACAGTACAAAAACCTAGTAAAGTAGTATGTTGGGGGCTCCATTTTTAGTTATTCAACTGTACAAACTGCCATTAAGTGATATAGAGATCATAAGGGGCTGAGAAAGGAAGGTTAAAAAAAGCAAAATAAGTAAATAAATAAAACAAGCATTTAGAAGCAAGCAACACATGCAGAACAAGCAAGAGATTAGTTTACATGAAGAAGAGGCAACTTACATGGCTGTTGAGAAGAGAGCTTCTGTGAGTGGACAGACCGTCAGACTTTTGCAGCGTCTCAATCGCCATTTCAATCTGATAATAGATGTCATTAAAAAAAGGGCTCAAGACAAGATAGTAATAAAAGGCTCACCAGAGAATTTTTGATAGATTCTTTAAAGTTCAATTTCTTTTTCAATGGTGGCTAATGAACAGCTTTCACTAAATGTGTATTTCCCCCATTCCCCACCCCCAGAGAATAACATAAAAATAGCCCCACTAATAATAATCTCTATCACAAAAGTAAACCTTGTTGAATATTCTACAATTATAATCAGAATGGAGACCTGAGGAGCAGGAACCCCAGTGAATTTTGCCAGTTAAAAGAAAACATTCTTAACTTTCATAGCTCAAGATGTGGGATAGTAACCACTCTTTTTCTAAATAGTCTCCAACCTAAAGAATATTTAATATTTGTTGTATTCTGTCACAAAAGAAGAATACTGCAGATTTTATGAACTGCATTAGTATTTTAATGTAATATGCAAAGACATCTTCATTAGTGATCAAAAGCTACTAAATCTATCCATCCCTCTTGTAACCCTAAATTAAAATTTGGATGTAGAGGCTCATTAGTATGAACAAACTTCGCGGTTGTAATCACGGTCCCTACATTTTATTTTAGGATATGGTGGTGAGGCAGAGCTATTAGAAATGATAGCAGAAATGGAATGTAGAAGAGAAAAGAATTCAGAGCCAACAAAGGAAAGAGACAACCACAGAAACGGTTTTATTCCAAGTAATTTCAGCATATCATGAGCAATCATAACATCTTAATTAAGTAGCAGGTGCCAATAATAAATGAAATGCACTCTTGATAACCCCACATTTAATGATAACTATCTCTTAGCTTCTAGCACTATGGCACATACTATAAGATCAGTTTCTGAACATCCTGTATTTGATTATTGGATCCTATTAACAATATTAACTAAACTTAAAACATTACACTAAGAATAAATCATTATTCTTATTTTTTTCTATCTAATCAAATCAATATCCACATAAGCACTTACAAAAATATTTCATGCTTTCAAACGTAGAAAATGCATATTTTACATTGGCTATGGAAATTAATGATGCCTTGAAATTTTAACATGCTGCCTTCCCCAACCAAAAAAAAAAAAAAAAAAACAAACAAAAAAAAAGGAGAAAGAAAAAGATGGATGACAAAATCCATCCATAGCGAAGCAAAATCTTTTTATCTCTTCTCAGGTTTCTAATTTTTATGTTGGGATACTTTATAGACAATATTCAGTCTCAATTGTGTTAACATTAAATTTAATTTTGTTGGGAATTAGTAGATTTAATTTTATATTTCCCCAGATTACTGGTTCTTCATCCACAGAGTTAATAAAATGTAATAGAAGAATGTTAGGTTAGAAATTATAGAAAAAAATACTCAACATATATATTAAAATAATTCATAATAAAATTTATTATACTGTTAAATTTTTTTAGATCATAAAATTTTAGTAAACTGGTTTCTGAAACACTCCCTGCCAGATGGAATGTTAATGTAGTTCATCATTATACTTCAAAATAAACTGAAGAAAATGATACTGTACAAGCCAAAAAGAATTACAGAAAGAGTAATGTAAATGTAATGAGTAAACAAGCATTTTACCAAAATGTTAAACTGTAAAACTATAAAGGACCTCAGTATTACATCTCTTAAAAGGTACCAATAACTGCTGTTTTCAGAGAGAAAACATATATCAAAAGACAGCTGCAAAGTCTCATCCTCGTGTGATTTTAAATTACTTCTAGGAAGAATTTGCTCAAACTCTAATTTGCTAAAATGTCTGCATTTTCTTTAAAGTTTGAGTGTAAAAGATTTGTGGTTACATTTTGGTCTACCTAAATAAAAATAAAATTATCTGTATCTTGTGATTTTAGATGTGGTTTAGATGAAAGGTAAAAAAATATCCAAATAAAACAGCTGAGCAATAATGAGGGAGAAATCCATATCCAGGTTTGTTAATCAGTAATTTTCTTTATGACTAAAGGATTCATGGTAGCTGTTTTTGACAATTAAAAATCAGTATGATGAATAAACATATTCCATTTTCTCCCCTAAAAGATTTGAGATTTAGACTGTGAGTATACCTTAGCTTTGAGGGGAAAAATCAATTCTCTGAACTAAGGTACAGCGCCTAGTAGCCTCTTACTAAACAATCATCCTAGGACTGAGTTACCAAAAGTACACATAACCACTCCACGATTATCGAGTGCTAGGCTACATGGGGCTTGGGAGTTTAGGCTGGTTCATGATGATCCTGGACTATTGCCTCATAATCAGATAAGAAGCTATGGCAACTCCTCTGAGATCGAATGGTGGGATGCTCCATTTGAGATGAGATGTTCAGCCTGGAAGACGGGCTTATAGAGCATTAAGTGAGATTATCAAAGTGAGTGAGACTTAGAAACTCCCTATGTGAAAGATCAGGTAAGAAACTGACATCCATTCCAGACACAATGGGAACATGAATTCTTAAAAAAATTAGTCTTTCCTCGAAGATAAAAAAGAGATCCTTAGCAATATACTTGAATTAATTAAAAGCCTCCAGATTCACTAGCGAAAACAGGATTTCTATGAGAAAGGGTGGTTTTCAGCCAAAGAGAGAAATCCTTGGTCCAGGGCTACTGCAGAAACATTTTCAGAGTACTGACAGACTTCTGAGGCAGAAAAGTGAAAGAGATGTAGGAACTGTCTGGCAAAGTCTGAAGAGTCAGAGCTCAGGTAACATGGAGAGCTTCCTACCTGCATAGGCCAGGTTTCTTTCTGACCACACATTAGCAGAAAGATGAAAAACCTCTTTGTATGTGCCACATGTCAAGGCTGTATGGAGCATAATTCAAAAAATCAGACTTACCTAGAGTACTTGCTGAGAGTAGTTAACAACAAAGACTCTTCAGAGAAACTTAGAGAGTACAGAGACACCCATGAGTGAGGCTTAATTTGGGTGAACAAGAGAGGAAGGTAACCCTAGTTGCTAAAAGAAAACAATGTTTGGGCTTGTGTCACCAGTTAGGAATCGGAGAATTAAAGTAACTACAAAGACTGAATCCCAGGGAATGATTTGTGGTTTCCCTTATGTGGGCAAAAGGCTCTCCATAGTAAGTATGGAGGGCTAGTTAAAGACTACATCAATTATTGTTCTTCTGGAACAGAAAGTAGCATGGTCACAAGTACAAAAAAAATACGACCACACAGTAAAATCAGACCTTAGCTCTTGCATGGTAAGATTCAAGGAAAAAATACACAGGCTCTGTAAGGCTGAAAAAAACCCTATTTGTTTCCAGTATAGAAAGCATGTATGTCTATGGCAGACTGTACCAATGAAGGAAAGCTTCCAATTTTTTTTTCCTCAAGAGAAAACAAAAGTTCAATAGAGCTCCTACAGAGATATAGCAAACCCTCTAGGAAGGACCTGAAGGGGATAGGGCACATATTACCTGATGGGGGGATACATACACAATATGATAAACATGTGGCCTAAAACTCAGGCTGCAGACTCTCGGGTTGTTGAAATGCTAATGCTGCCGTGTTGGAATCAAGGGACAGGTGGAGAGTCTCCAAGAACTTATGTTGGTGGCATAAGCTTGTAAACAGATACCCAACCAAGAATCAGTGTCCCAAAAAGGAGTGCAGAGAAAAGTCACACCCAAGCTCTTAGGAAAAGAGAATGGGAAAGCAGAGGAGGGCCAAATGATGTATGGAAGTCCAGTAAATATTGTTTTTATATTCTCTTTTCCCAAGCTGAAAGAAGAGGATCAATATTCTACTTTTACCTAGGCAGCAAATACTTCAAAAGAGAAAAATATAACAAGAAAAAAATATTTTCCACATTATTTATATGTAATTCCCCATCATTATTTATATTGGTATTTATAGTTGCCCACTGTCTTTTAAGGAAGCGGGTATTTGTCATAGGATGGTCCTTATTTTGCAGAGTTGCTACCAGGCTTAAATGCTCTGCTGAAGGGTTGAGAGATGTAGAGGAAACAGGGACCTGGGAAGACCAGAGGTGAATGCTCCCTGGCAGAATGAATGTACAGACTAAGGAAGACAGGTGATGCAAAGAGGCTTTGAGGGACTGTGCTCTGGAGAGTGTGATGCTAAACCATCAGCTCTTTCCTCCACAAAATCTTCAGTAAAATTGATGCCACTCATAGATAATTCAAGTGTAGGAAATCAAGATTGGATGGAGCACAGGATTCATTTAGGGGCAGCCAATTATGTCAAAAAGGCAAACCTAGCTTTCAAATGCAAGGGAACATGGAGAGGTGCTGAGGCTTTTGCATAAGTTATATGTGGCAAAAAGGAGGCTTCTCTGTACAGGTGATTTATATATACATTTATGCACATCTATGCGATGGCCCCAAAAGAATATCATATATGTGGATAACTTCTCTTAATGTAAATATCGACGTTTCAATTACATACCAATAAGACAGAAGGAGAAAGAACAATTATATCTAACTCGTTGTCTTTATAGGTCAAGGCATATTCTTTTGAGTCTGAAATGGCTTTTTAATCATTTTTAAAGACTAAAGGTCAAGGCTGATATATTCAACTACCACTATAATTAAAATTGGTCTCATGGTAGAAATTATTTCCTTTCTAGAACTGTTTAAAAAAAGTGATTTAAATATAGAAGTAATACTATAATGCTTTATGACTTATAAAGCCCTTTTCCTTTAATTCTCAATAGATCGTCACAACAACTTTGTGAAACAGCAAAGACAAGCAATATTATCTCCTTCTCACAGATCAGAAAATTGAGGCTCTCTGGGATTGAGGTACTTTCTTGAGATTACACAGGTATTAACTATGAGATTGGAATCCAAGATTTATCACTCTAAGTTCAACATTATTTCCCTTTTATACAAATATAACATGAATATAATCCAAGTGGAAATAACTAAAATTGTTTTAATGAAACCATCTTCTGAGGAATGGCTTAAAAATTAAAATCTGCTAAATGACTTATTGTTAAAAGATTTATTTTCTAATAGGAAAGGGTTTAAATATGATGAATAAACATTACTTGAAAACAATTCCAAAGTGACCAAGTTACAAAGCAACAAAAAGTTTTGAATGGATAAATTTTACTGATCATAAAAATTTATATAATGAATATATTTTCCTGTTAATAAAGGTTATTCTGTTAATCTCAACAGTTTGAGACTTTCTTAGAGAAACAGCATTTTTGTTTTCTTGTGAAAGGATAGTACATTCTTCAGAGCAACTCAATGAAGAAAATATAGTTAGGTGCAGAAATTTCCTTTGGGGTAATTTTTCTCCTGAACTGTAAGACTTTACATTTTGCTTGCATTTGAGATCAAGTAAGATAGAAATATTGCTACTTGGTGGCTTGTTCAGAAAGAGTATCTGTGATCACTGACATGAACATGTGACCACTGCCCTTATACTTTCTAGAAATGACTACCTGCTGGGTGTGTAAGTGTGTTTTGGATGGTGGGGGACTTCCAAAAGGAAGCAGAAACACAAAGGAAAATACATTTTCAATTTCAACTTAGTCTATATAATAATTACAACACAGGTTTTTTTTTGTTTTTTGTTTTTGCTTTTTAGGGCCGCACTATGGCATATGGAGTTTCCCAGGCTAGGGGTCAAATGTGAGCTACAGCTGCAGGTCTACGCCACAGCCACACCAAGGTGGGATCCAAGCCACATCTGTGAACTACACCACAGCTCAGGGCAATGCTGGATCCTTAATCCACTGAGCGAGGACACGGATCAAACCCGCAACCTTATGGTTACTAGTTGGGAACTCCACAACACAGGTTTTTTTTTTTTTTTTTCCCCAATTCTGGTCCTAGACACTTGTTAGAATCATCTGGACATTTATAAGAATCATTAGGGCACAAACTAACAAACAAAATGGAGATTGCATCCAGGTTGTGTGTGTGTGTGTATATATATATATATATATATATACGTGTGTGTGTGTGTGTGTGTGTATATATATGTGTGTGTGTGTGTATATATATATATATATGTTAATGTTTTGATCTCGTCAATTTGCCCAAAGCACCACTTTTCAGAACGTAAAGTTAACACATAAGTAGTTTATGAAATCAATTATCTGGGCCGGCATTTTCTTAAAAATTAAAGAAATCAATAAAGTAGAAAATACTCAGATATTCTGGCACACAGGATGGGTAAATATTGTTTCCTGGAACTTTGGTTGCAAATCCTCCGTATACGAATGGATATATGTATGCTTATATTATGTACTCAGCCACAATTAAAGGCAATTTCTCATTGCAGATTGTGGCCCCCAAATTTGAATGCTCTGCACTAAGCAGTGAGATCAGTTACTGGATCACTCTAAGCATCTACAGGTCTCTTAGGCCCAGGTGTCCTCATAATGCAGATAGAAACAGCCCCCCTGAGGCCAAAGCTGTGAAATGGTAGTGCTCTGTAAGTTGTATATTTGAGTGATAGAGAAATCAACTTGTGAACACGCCACACTCCATGGCAATATTGAAAAGAAGCCTAAGTGTGAGAGATTTAGGACAGGTTGTTCCTTATCTCTGAAAAAAAATTAAAAACGCCCAGAAAATACACCTAGCCTGCTTTGCTTGTCATCTCTTGGACCAGAAAGTAGCTAAGACAAAATCTTAACCTTATACACTAGCATAGAGCAAAAAAGTTTTTCAAATGCTTAACTACATGGAGTATTTTTTATTCACTGATAATTTTAAGACATCTAGAGAAAAAATTATTATGCTTTCAATATGAAGTTTGGCAATTTTGTACCACCTATTTTGAAGTATTACTAAGAAAAAAAATTTAGAGAAGAAACTGGCATGAATTGTGTTCCGAAAACATTTGGTTAAATTCGGTGAACTAAAACCAAGACTGCTGTATTCGGCTTCCTCTGATCATTCTGCAGAGCCCACATCCCTCCACCCTCACCAGGACTCTGACTCTATGATTCTGGTATTACTGGTGTGTGACAATAAAAGTATTTTTGAGATAACAACTGCATAACCAGTCGGGCTACAGTTACCCTTCAGTAATCTGCTGGGTTACAATTCAGTGATAGGATTTAAGGCCAAGTTTATATTTTCAAATGTAAGAGTTCAAATTTGCCTTTTGCAGATTATTCTGAGTACTAGAAACATTTTCACTTTGTATTTAGTTTATGTAATCACTGAAACAGAGGTTTTCCCAAAGTGTGATTCTGGGAATTATCAGAATCACCTGGTGCTATTAAGAAATGCAAATCTCGGGCCTCTCTCCGCACCGAATCAAAAATCTTTGGGGTGGGTGGGGTCCAGCGATTTAACCAATGCTCCAGATAATGTACACTCTAGTTTAAGGAATGATGTACTAAAACATGATCAGATATTTCTTCTTTGCCAGAATCAGACTGTAATGAATACTTCTGGGAGAATAAGCAGGGAGGTAGAGTTTATCCCTGTAATGGTGCTAGCTAACTCTACTTAAAGAATAATTTTAAAGTTTAAGTATTATTTGTTTTTTTTATTCTTTTTCATTCTCTCACTGTCCAGTCTTACCCAACCTTTAGTCAATTCTGCAGTTTATACTAGTAACATAATCAGAAGATAAGCACCATTTTGGTGAATTTAAAATTAATCAATTTACAACATAATGTGGTGAGAAAGAAAACAAAACTAACCACTTAAAAGAAGTTTGGGGGCTATGTGTGGATTTCCATTTTTGCCTTAGAGGATCGGGTATGTTTCAGTGATGGAATTAGCTTGATTACCCTTATTGTAAACCTTTATATTCATAGAAACACAGTGCCTGATCAATAGTAATAGCTCAATAAATGTTTGAGAGAGTTAGTGATTAAAGAGAATAATTCAGACTCTATATGAATTCTAATACCATTCACCTTCACTCCAAAATATTGAATAACAAGAATGCCTCCAGAAATTATTACAAAATTTAATGTGTTTTCATCTCTAAACTTTCAGCCATCTAATAAAAGGAGGACTTTTTCTAAAATCTAGGATGATCAAAGTTTAATTTCAAGCATGACACCTCATAGACATTCTTTATAATGGACGCTAAAGAAAGGGTTGTTTCACTTACATGCATTCTGGGAGCAGGACCAGATAGACACACTTTAAAATCACTAAGAACTTGCCTGATTTTTTTTTTAAATAATCACTTTTTTTTTTAAATAGATAACATATTCACATGCCTCCCACCTTTTTTTTCCTTCAAGCATTCTTCTAGAGATATCTTTGTACTTATATAAGCATATACGTGTGTTTCTATTAAAACACATGCACAGACGCACACATTGCCTTGCTTTTTCCCTTAAGAATATGTTTGGAGACCTTTCCTCTATCTATCCGTCTATCTCCCTATTTACATATATATACTCATACACACACCACTTCACTCTGTCTAATGCTTGTATAAAATTCCACTGAATGGACAAATGCATAAAAATGTATTTAACTATTTCTCTGCTGATGAACAGTTAGGCTTCTTCCAATCTTTTACTAACACAAATAATACTACAACGGATAGCTGTTTACATAGCATTTCACACATCTAAGTGGATTTAAGCGTAAATTCCTAGATGTAGTCTGAGTCAAAGGATACGTGTATTTTCAATTTTGATAAAAATTTCCACGTTGTTCTCCAACCTTGTACCAATTTAGATTCCTATGACCAATGAAAGAGACTACCTGTTTCTTTACACCTTTGCCAAGACTTACTAATTTTTTAGTTTTACCTTGTGAGAAATGAAAAATGGTATCTCTTTTTAGTTTATTATTCATTTCCTCTTCAGTGGACTGCTTGTTGAAATGCTTTCCTCATTTTTGGTCTTTTTTCCTGAAGAATTTATAAGAATAGTCTATATATCAAATTTATGTTTTGCATATGTTTCAAAACTTTACAGGAGGTTATTGTTTCACATTTGCCTTTACTGTGGTTTCTGTCATATGGAATGTTTTTACTTTTGCATAGTTGCTTATATAAATGCATTTTTTTGCAGCTTCTGAATATTACATCATGCTACCCCACAATAAAGGAATAATAATAAAATACATTTTTCTGTCCAAGTGAAATTAATTTTTGTGTGTTTGTGTCCTTTTATGGCCGCACATGCGGCATATGGAGGTTCTCAGGCTAGGGGTCTAATTGGAGCTGTAGCCGCTGGCCTATGCTGGAGTCACAGCAACGCCTGATCGGTGCTGCGTGCGACCTACACCACAGCTCACGGCAATGCTAGATCTTTAACCCACTAGGTGAGGCCAGGAATCGAACCCACAACCTCATGGTTCCTAGTTGGATTCGTTCCCGCTGCACCATGATGGGAACTCCCGAAATTAATTTTTAAATAAGGAGTAATGTATGGAACCAATCTAATTTTCTCTTTAAAATAGTAATCCACTTGTTCCAAACATCATTTACCAATAATTCATCATTTCTCTACTGAAAGGCAATGCCACCTTTATCACATACTATATTCCTATATACATTTGGCCTATTTATGGTCTTTATTACTGGCACAAACTGGTCTATTTATGTGCCTAAATAATCTTGTTTTAATTATTAATTTTTTTTCTTATTTTTATTTTTTTGGCCACATCTGTGGCATGTAAAATTTCCTAGGCCAGGGATCAAACCCATGCCACAGCAGTGATCTGAGCCACTGCAGTGATAATGCTGATTCTTAACCCACCGTACCACAAAGGAACTCTTAATTATTAATTTTATATATGTTTGAATAACTGTAGGGGTGCTTATGTCCCATTTCACCCATCATTATTTTTCCTTTTATAAAATTTTCTTCACTATTCTTGCATGTTCGTTTATGTAAACAGCTTTTCTTATAAAAGAAAAAAATCTATTGATATCTTGATTGGGAGCATTTTAAAATTTTTTTAAGTTACTTTAAGGAGACTTGGAGTTCTCATTGTGGATCAGTGGTAACGAACCAAACTCTTATCCATGAGGATGTGGGTTTTATCCCTGGCCTTACTCAGTCGGTTAAGGATCCGGTGTTGCTGTGAGCTGTGGTGTAGTTTGCAGATATGGCTCGAATCTGGTGTTGCTGTGTCTGTGGCGTAGGCTGGCAGATGTAGCTACAGTTCGACTCCTAGCCTGGAAACTTCCATATCCCACAGGTGCGGCCATAAAAAACAAGGAAAAACAATTTAGGGACATTTAAATTGATTATACCCAAACTTCTTTTTTAATTATTCAAGCTTCTTTTTGTGTCCCTTAGAAACTTCAGAAAGTTTTATTCACAGCTGGATCTTTCCTATATATTGTTAGTTTACTATCTAATATATTTTTAATTTATTATAAATGAGATCTTTGCTATTTGATTTTCTAACTACTGTTACTTGTATCTAACAATGCTATGGAGTTCTTTATACATTAATTTTGTACTAAGTCACCTTACTAAATTCTTTCATTATTTGTTATAGTTATTCATTTGATTCTCTATGATTTTTATCAGGTATATAATCATATCACCTACAAATTATGACGTTTTTACTTCCTTTCTATTTTTATATTTTATTTCATTTTCTTGTCTAACTGCATCTTTCCTATAACTTTGAAGGCACAATTAAAAATCACATCTTCCTTTCTCATAAGGCAGATGGGAAAGGTTACTAAAACCTATATCCGATAATTTTAAAATAAAGGAGTTAAATTATTTTAACATTCTATAGTCATAAAACAAAATCCCTAACCCATGAAACTTTGGGGCACCAACAATTATAATTTAAAAAAATCTAGATTTTAAAATAACAAAATACTTCTGTGGTCAATAAACAGAACTATGGTTATGTACGCTGAGAAAATGGTAACCAAATCACATGCTTTTGGAGGATGAACTCATAACCATGGGAACACGGAGAAATTCCCACTCATTTGAGAATTGGCAGTTTCTCATAGGCATTGTGTTGTATTTTTCCTCATTAAATTAAAAGACATGGGCCAATGGAACAGGCAGTATTAAAATTTATGGGTCTAATACCAACTCATATGTAATTCACAGATGACACTGTGTTTCAATTTGCCACCAATATATTTTATATTTTATCTGGATTACCTAGTCTCTATGAATTGAATTAGTGATTTTTTTCATTTAAAATCTATAGTAGTTTCAAACTAGGACATTAACTTGCAGGATGATTTATAAATGTAAGGATCAAGCAAAAGTTATCAAACAGGTCACCTGGAACACAGTTTACCTCCATATTTACAAGTAGAATTTATAAACCTCATTAAACCTTCCCCTACTAGATTTTGGATAAAACAGAATCTAGCCATCCTGGCATGCTGCAACACATCTGTGTTCTAAAATTATGTTTACGTATAAAATAGGTAAAAATTACAATAATTAATTTATTTTGCTGTAGAAATTCAGGGGGAATCCATCAGCTATGCTCAGGAGGGGCTGATAGCCCATCATTCTGTCTGTCTTAACCTTCTGGTTTATCAAGATTTCTAGGAGTGTTATGTCTTACAGCCTTAACCATAAAATCACTGCCTCTAGATATTATCAGCTTCAAGGCTGCAGCAGTGTGAAACTGACTGACAGCTGAATGGAATATAGATGAAGCGATGGAGACTACAAGTCACTCAGTCCCATTTTATTAAGTGCTTTGAAAATGAAGTCCCAGAACCTTCAGTCAATTTAGGATTTAGTGCAGAAAGCAGAATACTCGTGGTACTCTCCCTGAGGAGTTTTATTTGAGGGTTCAGGTTGGTCTAGAGAAAATGGGACACAAGTAAAGAGAAAATACTAAGATCATAATAGACATACATACATCTGACAAAATAAGTGGAGAAAGTAGTCCTGTTTGATTTTCATTGTTAAATCATTGAGGCTAACTCTAAGACTAAGAAAATCAAAACAGAAATTTATTATTTCTATAATATGTAAAATATCTTCATGTACGTCCATTAAATAGAAGTTTTCATCTCACTTAACCATATTTCTTTTCTACCTCTACATAGCCATAATAAGTAATCCAACATTATTATAACCTTTGGTAAGATGGAGGAGCAGTTCAGCTCTTTCCAATATTAGCCATTTCCCCATAAATATAAAGAAATCCTCAAGTACTGATATTAAAAGAAAAAATGTCTGACACATACTGTTTGGTTGAAAAAAAAAGCAAGATGCAGTATTTTTGTTACCATTTGTTAAAAAAAAGTAAATGAGAGGGAAAGATAACAACAGAATATCTCTAGAGTGATACTCAGAGAGCCTGATGACTTTCATTGCCTCTATGGAGAAGAACTGAGGAACAGGAATAAGAGGAATACTGCATTAGGTACTTTCTTTTGTCTTTTCAACTGTGCAACTTAAGAATGTATAACATTAATTCATACAAGTAAATTCATAAAAACTTTAAAATAAACAAATAGGTGTCACTCCAGTAAAGAATAAGACAAAATTACTTTTTGGGGCACTGAACATTTTCGTTTTCTTAGAAAAAGCATTCCCGTACATCCAATCCATAAATATGTAAACCCAAAGATAAAGAAATAAAAGCATCTACAATTCTTAAATAAATTCTTCACTTTCCATAAATTTTATAAGATAGGCCAATCTTTTACTTATATAGCAGCAGATGGACATTCAGATTTTCCACCAAATAAATAAATTATTTATTTTACATGAATCAAAAGAGGTAAAGATTGGAACAATATTAACTTTAACATATTTTCTTTGTGCCCTTTTGTAGGATCTGATTTTAGCAAGAGCCATTTAACATATATAATTACTAAATGTATATCTAGAAAAGTGGAGAAATTAGCTTTCATATCAGACTCAAAAATGATTAACGGAATCTTATTTAGTTATTAGGAAGAAAAAACCTCCATAAATAACCATCTAATAATAAAGAATACAGATGTTATTTTAAGGAGGAGTAAATAAAGCTTCTTGAAGCAAATTCCCAATTATTGCACAATCTAGTATAAGATAAACTCTATTGTGATGACCACAAAATATAACTAACTACAATCACAAATTTTTGATCCTTGAATGCAAATTATCTTCCTGTACCAAATTTCTACAATTCTAAAAGAAATGGCTATACAAAAATAATGAAGAAATAAACATAAATTAGAGTTTAAAATGAATCAAGACACATAAGGAGACATTATGGAGACGTAGTTAGAAGGAAGATCAAAGTGTAATGGTTTCAGAGATGACTGTAGTCAACTCTTTCACTTTAATGTCCATGTGCTACAGAAATGTTAGCAATAAATAGATTCCTAGCATTCATTTCATGAAATGTAAAACAGTCATTCAAGTCGTAACTTAGCTGAAGTCATATCCAGTGATGTTCCAATTAAAAATGTTACATAATCTTTTTGAAAATATTTAATACTGTTAGTAGGAAATGCCATTTAAATGTGCATACGTTTGTATTTGTATTTAAATAAGTAAAAATGTATACAAACATATACATATATGTTATACATACATGGACTCCACTGACCAAATAAAAGAACACAGTAAATAAAGGAGAAACAGTATTTCGACCAAATCTGAATATCGGTAGTTTGTACCATAACATATCCAACAGACAAAACTTAGTATGTTACCATCATAATCTTTTGAAAAATTCTGAAATTTCTATGCACCTTGAAAACTGAGACATTTTACAATGCAGAAGCAAAAATAAAATACTAAATAACATTCATATAAAATATTTTTTCATTTAAAGTTGTAAAACTAAAATAAATCATATGCTCAAATAAAAATTCTCCATTAATGATGTAGAGATCCTTCTAGTATAAGAAAGATGGTTTTATACTGACTATTAGACTAGGTAAGAAAATATTTCAAGGGCTAATCATTTATTTTTCTTAGTGGTCAACTTAAAATCACCATCTCTTTTTATTGGTTTATCTTGAGAAGCTGGTTTGCATACCAGAGTAAACTTTCTGTGGCAAAAAAATTATTACTATTAAATTTAAACAAAAATATTTCTGTATATACAGAGTTTAAATGTAAGGGAGAGCCAAGGCAATTACTGTGAAAACCAGAGCAGGCAACATGTTATTCAGTAACTGAGTAAAGGTATTAGATATGCTGTTTCCAAGTACTAAAAACTTAACTAGTTTCACATCAACTGAATTAACTGACTATAAGTTATGTACATAATATTAGGAACGGTCCAACTGACTAATTCCTGGTCAGGAATTTTGGGCAAAGTAGAGGCTACTCCTACATAGTCAGCTGCATCAGGCATATTGCAAGTGATAGGTTGAATACTAAAGAAGAGTCAGAAAAATTGAACTTACATCGCACAGTCTGGGTCAGTGTTTGGAAAGAAATGGCTAGAGTCGTGACCATCAGGTTGTTAAAGACTATGCCCATATACATTTCTTTGCTATGGTTCTATAGCAAATGAAAAAGTACATGAAAATAAACCAGTCCCCACTAATGACATGGCACCTATACCAAAAATATGGAGTTCTTGAGTTCTAAGAGTCTAAAAACTTAATAAGCACAAAGTTTCTAGCATTTTGCAAGAAGAGGATGGGAGGGAATCTTAAATAGCTCTCATGGCACTTAAACCTTGTTAACTTTACTAAAGGAACAAATGTGAAACTGCTCACAGAATCAACACCTCAATATAAATGAAATAGATGAAGATTTTCAGCACGATTGAAGAAGAATCTAAAGTAAATACAATTTTTGATAATAAAATGAAAATACTGTTGGAAATGCAACAACTGTCACTAGAAGATGTATATTTAGATATCATAGATCTATGGTACGCCACTATTATGCGCTTTGATGAGGGCACCTTATGATTTTTCCATGTAGAAGCTATCTTTTTATTTACCCTCTAAACTCCTTTTGCTAAAAAGGAAATTTTCTTATAAAAATGAAAACAAACAAAAAATCATTCTTAGCAGATCCTTTTTTTTTTTTTCCTTCTATGGCCTCATCCATGGCATATAAAAGTTCCAGGTCCAGGGACTGAATATGAGCCACAGCTACAACCTATGCTGCAGCTGTAACAATGTCAGATCCTTGAATCCACTGTACCTGAGGATCAAAGCCGCATCTCTGTAGTGACCCACACCACAGCAATTGGATTCTTAACCCACTGTGCCACAGGGGGAAATCTAGCAGAACTGTAAACATTAATGCTTCTTAAAAAGTGTAAGTTATGGGTGCAACTGATACTATGAACTGATGGCTTGTTTTTTAAAATAGTTTTCCCACTATTCCCAGTTGTTTTAAGTCTGTTGTTTTAAGTATTAATTTACCAATTGATATTAAAAATTATACCAAATTTGTGTAATGGATAACTAAAGGAGTAATGGCACTTTTCATACTCTAAACAGAAAAACGAACCAAAAAATTGAGCTAAAAAATTTACCCTGTTAATGTTTGAAACATATATACACCAACTGCAACAATCAACTTAGATAACTCAGTGATAGTACTACCAAATTTAGTAAACCCATATCCAGCTGACGAGGATGTAAAACCAAGTAGGAATGCTCCGGGAAGGTGCAAAAGGAGACAGGTGGGGGATGGAGTGATGGTAAACCAGCATGAGAGGGTGTGGATGAAATAAGTGAGAAAGGACACTCTCTCTCTGTTTTTCAGTTTTCCTAAGGTCATAGCAAATGGCAAGCACTTCCTTTTCCACTGGAAATGACTTTCTGGGTGGTCATTATCAAGAGCATTATGAAGTATTGGTATCTACCCTACCTTTTTTCCTTTTTATGGTAAAATGCAGTTATTTTACATCTAGAATATTTTACAATTCCTTTGTAAATATTTTAAAGCTGTGAGGACATTAGGAAATCATTTAGCCTAACTAATCCCTTATTTTACTGACAGCAGAACTGAGGTCCAGAGAAGCTATGATTCAGTTTCTAATCTACATAAATATACAGGTATGACTAAAAGGTTTACAAATACTGTATTTAGTTAAAAGCAAGAAAGAAATGTATGTTAGAAATACTTCAGAAATAAAAAGAGAAAATGACAGAAAAAAGAACTCTCCACTTAAAATGGCTAGACATCTATTCTGATATTAGCAGGAAATAGTGAATTAAAATAAAGTCCTTTAAAAACAGATTAGGGAAAAAGTACCAAATTATGAAAGTGTGAACATATGTAATTATTACAAACAAAAAAAGTGTATACAAAATACTTACCAAGTACATATCATGAAAAAATCCACAAAATGAAAAATTTAAAGCCTCTCATATAATTATTTTCTTCCCAATTTATTTCTACCTCTATTTCATTATAAGAACAAACCATACAGTAGGATTATAGAAAAAGGGGTACATACCCTTAAATCAAATCCTTAGGCCCTTTTATGTGAAACATCTGGAAAATCAATTGCATTTCTAATTTAGCTAGGTGGTTCTAAATGATTATTCTCTCTATACTTAGTTGAGGTCAAAGTGGAAAGCCCAAGGTACGGAGTTTGATATCAAATTTTGCACAAGTTCTCGCTATTTCTACGATAGCATGTTAGCACATTAAAATACCCGTGTCAAAATAAATATATTTATTAAATTTTAAAAACTTGAAAACTCTAACATGTAGTAGTAGTGTTCCTAAGATACTATTTGCTCATATCTATGATTAGAGCCAATATAAATGTCTTTCATTGGAATCAACCAAATCAGTACTTCCCAAAATGTCCCTGTGAATACAAAGTGACTTTCCATACGACATATGGGTCAACATTTTAAATGCTACTATTTAAGTATGGATTTTTGTATTAGAAAAATTACATACTAAAACTGCTCAATACATTTCTGCCCTAGTCCTGTGTTTTGTTTTGTTTTCTCTCTAAAGAGAAAAATGTACAGGAGAGGATACCAAGAAGCCTAATTAAACAAATAAAAACTCAAATACTCACTGTCGCTGGGGAAGCACGAGTGGTATGTGTTACTGAGTGACCGGAATTCTCCATTGAATTGCCGATGAGATAGGTTCCTCCAGAGCTGCTGATGAGTTGTCCTCCTGTGACGCCCATCTGAATCCCACCAGTGCCCACCATACTGTGGGACGAGACCACGGTAGTCACCTGTGCAGAACTCCCTTGAGTATCAAAGTAATTCCCTCCAGTGTTTTGGCTGTACATCTGTGTTTCTGTGTAAGGGTAAGTTGTTGTTCGGCTTTAGAAGAAGAAAAAAGAAATAAATTTATTTATATTGTCTTATTTCATTTTCTCTATCATGAATACATGTTTAAAATATATCAGCTTAGCCTTTGGAACACAGTGAGTTTTGTATTTTGTATGACACTTCATTCCCAGAAACATTAGGGTTTACTTTCCAAATTAAAGATACATTTCCTTACTGAGTATCTCAACACTATTCTCTGCTTTAGAACTTTTGCCTCTAGTGGTGCCTACCTTCAGTGTATAAATAATCCAGGTCTCTTCCCTCCAAGAAATCCTGCTGCATGACTTCTTCAATTTCTCATAAAACTTCTTACAAATGCCAATTTTAGAAAAGCTGGGGTCTGGGATGACTGGGAGCTGACAAGTCAGCTCCTCATGCTACTTCACTCCTCTAAGAGACTTGCAATAAACCTCCATGACTAAAGGAGCTGGCATGGATCTCTTTCTTGCCACTATAAGGATCTTGAACAAAAAGTCGACTTACCTTGGACCCTAAATTCCTATCTCTCCCTTTTTCTTTACACTCAAGCTTCTCCTTGATGAGATGACTATGCCACCTCTTCATGTCCTCACTTTCTGTTTCCCAGCAAATACAGTCAAGCTTCTGCCCTTAGCCTTTCATTGAAAGTACTTTTAATAAGGTCATTTGTGACCACATCTAAATACCAAGTGAAAAGGCTGCTGTCAGTCCCCATCTTCCTTGACCTATCTGCATATAACATTGTTGACCATGCCATGCTGCCCTTTCCCTCCTCATTCTGTTCTGATTAAGCAGCTTGTTTGCTTATAATTTTCAGTTGCCTGTAACTTCATTTTAACATGACTTTTGTTTTACTTTTTACTTTGAAACTATAAACTCACAAAAAGTTGCAAAAATAGTAGAGAGGTATAGTGTACTTTTACTATAAAAATTCAAATATCAAATTATAATTCTCAGTTCTACTGTCATTCTCTTCAACACCACATCCCAGAGCTAGCCAGTACTGACAATTTGGGGTGGATGTTTTTAGACATTTTTTCTATGTACATGCAAGGACTTTCTCCTTTGACCTCTTTTGTTCATTAGTTTCTATGGCATTTCTTTACCACTTCTTACTTTTTTTTTACTACTGCATTTCAAGAACCTTTTGAAGGTTTCCTTTTCCTGGCACTTTAAATACTGGTCATTCATAAAGTCTCTATTTTTAGACCTTATCTTTTTTCATTTTAATTCAAACTGCGTAACTTTATCATATAATACATGACTATATAGATACTCACAGTAACAGTCTTACACATCCATTCTCTTTACTTTCTATTTATATTTTAAGAATTTTAAATCTAGATTTCTAACAGCCATCTAGTTATCTCTGCTAGGGAACCCCATGATTTACAGGAAGTATCGGGTGTGAAATTTAACCTATGACTAAAAAGGAATTCTTTATCTCTCTTGCTCTTTTGCTTCTAAGGCCCTCTCAGCAGAGGGCCGCACCACAGCCCTCAGTTTGGAAATTACAGCTAACTCTTCCCTTGTTCAGAGACATCAGTCACTGAGTCCTACTAATTTTACCTTTTAAATAATTCTCCAATTCTCCTTTCCATTCTCACACTCACTGACTTAACTCATAATGTTCTCCATTATAACTGCCTTCTAATTAGTTTTCCTTCCTCATTCAGGCTCTCTTCCAAACTATCTTCAACTTTGCTGCCAGAGGAATTTTTATGAAATGCAAATATGGAAATAAAACTTTACTTAAAAACCTTTGCATGGTTCTCTCTTGCCTTCCAAAGAAATTCACAACCCTTAACCTGCCTTATAAGAACCATTGGGGAGTTCCCATTGTGGCTCAGTGGTTAACAAATCCAACTAGGAACCATGAGGTTGCGAGTTCGATCCCTGGCATTGCTCAGTGGGTTAAGGATCCGGCGTTGCCATGAGCTGTGGTGTAGGTTGCAGATGCGGCTCGGATCCCGCATTGCTGTGGCTGTGGCCAGAGGCTACAGCTCCAATTAAACCCCTAGACTGGGAACCTCCATATGCCTCGCGTGCGGCCCTAAAGCAACTAAAGACAAAAAAAAAAAAGAACCATCGGGGCTGATGCCTGCATTATCTCTGGACTTGGTACAGCCATATCCTCAAATACTTTATTCAGTCTCAACACACTGATTTTTTGCTGGTCCCCACAAAGTGGGGGGTCTTTTGACCCCCTGTTATATTGAATACAGCTTCCTCTGTCTGGAAGGCCTTTACATTTTTCTTCAGCTTTGTTCCTTTATCTAAATCATTCTTAAACTCTTAGCTCAAGCATCACTTTATCTCAGAATTACTTTTCAGCACCCCTTGCCCTCTATGGCCACTCCTCACAGAGCTGTTATGTTTTATTTTCTGTACTTTTCTAACATCTTGTGAATACCTGAAATATAGTTCTCAGTACTTTGTTAATTTCCTCATGTCTTCATCCTCACGTGAAATTCTGTTTTATTTTCATCTGTACCCTCAACACTTAACACAATTGCTGCTTCATAGTGGGAATACTAATAAGCAAATAAAATATGATTCTATTTAAAAGTATACTTGGCAAAATGGCCAGTTTCATAAATTTCTAAAACATAACTCTTGCTGCCAGCCACAGCCACAGCCACATGGGATCCGAGCCACGTCTGTAACCTACACCACAGCTCACGGCAATGCCGGATCCTCGACCCACTGAGCAAGGCCAGGGAGTGAACCTCCATTCTCATGGATACCAGTAGGGCTCATTACCGCTGAGTCACAAGGGGAACTTCCAATAAAACTTTAAAAAAATGAAAAAAAAAATTGTAAATCTCCAAACAAAATGAAGTCCGGTCTTAAAAAAAATACACCGTTCTTCTCATTATAGTTGTATTTCCCAGTTGGAAATCTCATTTATGTACTTCGTTCATTATGTATTTATTTAACAAAACAAAACAACCATATTGACTTAAAATTTAGGAAAAGAGAGAAAAAAGGTCATTTTAATTTATGTCCACTAAATATGAGAGTGACCCTACTTGGCTATGCTTAAAATAACACAAGCTGATGCTGACAATTGTAGCCAAGTAAGATGTACAAGTAAATACAGGACAATAAACTGACAGATGCAGGACATGGTGCCGGCTTTCCTCTTCACAGTCAGAACAAAATGCTTAAGCGTGCTCCCTAGCAGAATGTTGAATTTACAAATAAAACATATAATAATGGCTACCGATGGCTATTTACTATGCGATAGTAAATTACTATTTACTATGCAATAGGCACTATTTTATGTACTTTTCAGGCATTAACTCATTTAATCTTCATTACCACTTTATGAGGTGGGTACCGTTATAATTTCTGTCTCAACAGACTCGGTGAATACTTGAAGTTTGGCTAGGTTAAATAACATTACCCAAAGCATACAGCTGGTAAAAAAAATGGATTTGGAACCTGCACTTAGTCCATCGTCTCAACCATTTTGTCACATAAAAAGAAGTTAATATTTTAGGTACACCAATGATACTGGGGAACAGCCAGCCCCAAAAGGTGGTACAGGGAACATAGGAATCTTTTGCTGCTACTTGGGAGCTCCTTACACTTTAGCTAACCATTTACTAGCACCCTACTACTCTCCTCTCTTACTCAGAACGGGATGTACAGAAGATGTACTTGCAATAGTAAAGAAAGAAAGATGGAAAAGATGAGACTATTTTAGAGGATACTTACCATTGCACACTTAGATTTTAGAAGTTCTATGATCATGGAAGTTGTAACTCTATCATAAGAGAACCATTCCAAGGGATTTAAATCACTCTTATCTTTTGGGCATGACTCCTTTAAGTAAACAGTCCTCAGTGAGAAAGAGTAATGCAAACATATCATGGATATATAAAATCTATATCTATAGCCCTCACGTCAGTATAAAAATATGGTAGCAAAGAGCTTTGATTTTCACACTTCCCCCTTGTTGGAGATGATTCATTAGCTAAAATAAATGAGCAAAGAACAGGAGAAGAGTTTAAGTCACTAAAGAGTATGCCTAATCCATAAATTATGCTCATTACTTAATCATGACCCATGGGATTGAGAAGAAGGCTTGACTGCTGTATAAACTCACACTGGGATAAAGACTGGCAATTTCTAGGGGGGAAAAGACACATTTATATTAGGAAATGAACTGTCACAAAATGTTGCTGAGTTTGTCTCTGACACATATATTTGCAATAGGAAAGAGAGGAGACTTTTAAAAAATGGGTTAGGTGATAGAGGCTGACCATAATGTCCTTAGTCTTTGCTCTTTGATGATAAGAAGATAAGCATTAACCCATTTGTTGGAGGCCTGCTGGAACCACAGCCAGAGTCCTGCACAGATAATTCCTAAAAGTCTTTGCAGTTCTAAATGCTCTAAGCTCATAAATAAATACTGAAGAATTTATGTAAAATAAATACATAAAAAGGAAGTACCAACAACTCTTTTTTAGGCACTAGAAATAATGACTCTTCGATTCTGATACCTAAGATCAATTTGCTTTTGTATTGTATGATGGATACATATGAGTTATTGCTTGCACACTATTTTCCCCAGAATTTTTTAGAACATTTGTTCAAGAAAATTACTCATTTTTGGCATATCAGATTGAAAGCAGCTAACTAGTTCCCACTGTACACTCCTAAAACAGCTAAATTATCAAGCAATTACGTGTATATTTGAAAAATAGTGCTGTGTTCATTTTGTTTGTTGTTTATTGATTAACACAGACTGCTATGAAAATAATGTCATATTATTCTATAGGAGAGAGAAATCTTTCCATTCTTCTGCATATGTATCCAGTAATGAATGCAAACACATAGATAAGTGCATACTTGCTGACAGAGGCTTCTTCAGAGCTGACTCTATTATCAGGTTCTATGTAAATGCCAGGTCTCTGATCCATTGAATTCAGTAAATTAGTTCTGTTTGCATCCATCATGCCTCAGCATATACCTTGGCTAAGCATGACCCTGAATATTCTTTGCTTGCTTATCCATAGGATGATTATGTCAATTTATTTTAGCTATAACCAATTCTTCTATATTCTTTATCTTTAGGTGTTTTATCCACAAGTCCAGATGTATAATATCTCTAAATTGTGTGTTTTGTATTTTAACTAGATCTTGAATATCCTCTCACCAATAAGATAGTTAACTACAAAAATCAAGCAATGGTATGAAAATGGCAAATTAAGGAAACAAAATATCTTGCAAATTTCATACCATAAAATTTACTACAAAGACAGAATACAGTAATGTTGATCTTTATAATATCTTATACTGGTACACTGTTTTATTGCTTTCAGTTACTCGGCACATTCTTTTAACAAATATTTACTTAGCATCTATTCTGGCACCTAGAAAAAAAGGATATGACCTCTACCATCATAAGGGCTACATAACATAAGGAGTAGTTGGTCAAAAATAAAAAAGGAAATAAGGTAATTATAAATGTTCTTAAGCCTATGAAAGAGAAAGAATATTAAAGTTGAATAAATGCAAGGGCACATATTAGATACAGTAGTCAAGGAATGTTACCTCCAAAGAAAAGATATTTAGGCTGAAACTAAAAGATGAAAAGGAGTCAGTCCTATGGAAAACAAGAAGAAAAATACATGAGGAAGATAGTGCAGCATGTGCAAAAGCCATGACATGGCTAAGATTCTGGTATTTAGGAAGAAATTAGAAGTCTAGAATGGTTGCTTAAAATGAATGAGAAGGATATCAGTAAAAGATGAAATTATATTATTAGCACCACATTCTAACCAACTGAGTTAACCTGGCCTTAGGAGATGAAATTTCAAAAGTAGGTAAAAACTGGAGTTCCCATCGTGGCTCAGTGGATTACGAACCCAACTAGTATCTACAGGATGTGGGTTCAATCCCTAGCCTCACTCAGTGGGTTAAGGATCCGGCATTGCTGTGGACGTGGCTTGGATCCCATGTTGCTATGGCTGTGGTGTAGGCTGGCAGCTGCAGCTCCAATTTGGCCCCTAGCCTGGGAACTTCCATATGCCCAGGCGTGACACTAAAAAGACCAAAAAAAAAAAAAAAAAAAAAAACTAAACACGTAAGTAGTGTAAAGACTTTTTTAAAAATTGTGGGTCATGATCCACAATTGAATGGGTCACAATAGCATTATAAGAGAGTTAACAGACTAGACTAGACAACATCAGGACATATTACATCTAGTAAGAATAAGAATTATTTTGAGAAAGTATGTTTCTATCATATGCATATATGGTGTGTGTTTATGCACACTTACATGTGCATGTATGCATTCAGCTGAGTAAAAAATGTGCATCTAACTTTCTCACTGTGGATGGTAGTTTTAAAAGCCTGAAAGAAATCACTGTGGACAATGGCAAGAAGTTTGGATATTGTTTAAAGCGAGATAGGAGTTAGGAGGCATGCGTAGGGGGAGGTAAGGGAATGTTCCAGCCAAAAAACAACCAGAAGACAGGCCTGAGGCAGGAAGAGTGACAGGAAACCATGAGAAAAGGGAGTGGCAAACAGAACACAATGCTACAGAGAGGTCATGTAAGATGATTCTGAAACATGTTCATTAGATATGATGATAGAAGGTGATCTATCGCAAGGTGTTTCCATGTAGTGATTGGACTAGACTGAGGAAATAAGTAACTTAAGGCAGCCAGAATGTACAGGCTTTAAATACTTTCAGGGAGTTTGGGAAGGAGAATTTGAGAACTGGGAGAACTATTGTTAGAGACAGGGAATAGATCTCACGTAGTCTACATCAAGTGAATCACATCGGTCAGGGATTGTTATCCCTTGTGGTTGATCGGAACTGAGCTGTAGCAAAGGCTGACAGCATTTGAGATGGCTGTGGTTGCTCTGTCCTTACGGATGACTCCTATGGTGTGCTTTTGTCTACAGTCCACCTGCTGTTTAACAATGCCTGTACCAGTCTTTTTTTCAGCCCGATTTTCCACACTTAACTAGAAATTCTAAGTCACAAATATCTTTCAATAAATTATTTGTTCTGCTTAAATAAGCCAGACTTGGTTTCTGCTGCTTGAAACCAAGAACGCTGCCTTAAATAGTTTCCCATCATATAGTTTTTATGTGAGTCACCAAAGCCCTGCACAGAAGTAGCTAGGTTATTCAAAATCTTCAACAAATCACAGTCACGTGATATATAATCTTTGGTTGGCTAGCATTCACTACTTTTTTGAGTTTTGAAATTAATTGTCTCTTGAATGTTTCAAGTCAGACTGAAGGCAGAAGATCAGAGAGATGACATGTCCATTTTGTGAACGATAGCAAAGGGAAAAATAGTAATTCAGAGAGGAATTCAAGTGAACAGACATATGAGATTATTATCTAAGAATGAAAAACAATAAATTATATAAAGTAATAAATACTAGTATCACCAATAAAACATTTGCTTTGATTCAAATTCAGAAGATATGCTTATTTCTGCTAATTTCAACTGCTAAAACAGTAAGTGAAAATTAAAGCATATATTGAGCTGTTACCACAACATCTAGGGAGTAAATACAAGAATGAATGTTAAAAATCAAAAATAATTCTTGGAGTTCCCGTCATGGCTCAGTGGTTAACGATATCCGACTAGGAACCTTGAGGTTGCGGGTTCGATCCCTGGCCTTGCTCAGTGGGTTAAGGATCCGGGGTTGCCATGAGCTGTGGCGGTTGCAGACGCGGCTCGGATCCCGCGTTGCTCTGGCTGTGGCGAAGGTCGGCAGCTACAGCTCCTGTTAGACCCCTAGCCTGGGAACCTCCATATGCTGCGGGTGCCCCCCTAGATAAGGCAAAAAGACAAAAAAAAAAAAATTCTTGCAGGAACTAATTGAACTTTTTCATTCACATTTAGTATTTTTAATATATATGTTGATAATATACAAAGTGCTGAAATCATAACTTTAACTTATCATTACATAAAGATATCTGGACATTTACACTTTACTTTGCATTTCAACTCTTTATTTGTATACCATAGAGTAGGAATTCTCATACTTTAGCGCTCATCAGAATCATTTAAAGGGCTTGTTAAAACATAGATTGCTGGATACTACTCCTCAAATTCCTGATTCAGTAGAACAGGGGTAGACAGCTAAAGGTGGTATTTCTAACAAGGCTGGCATTTTTCAGATGAGGTCCATGTTGCTAATCTGAAGAACACATTTAGAGAACCAATGAACTGGAGGATATTAAAAATGTGGAGACCAACTTGCACAGGAATAAGGAAAAAAAGTGCTATCTCACAACTATTAGTTCTTTTTGTCTGTTTGAGGTTTTTTTTTTAAAGTCAAAGTCTATAATTGTAAAAGAAGTTTTATATTCTGTGGCAGCTATCCATGAAAGCATCACCGAAATTTCCATTCACCACTCTATTTTTTGAAGCACACCTAAAAGGTGTATATAATAAGTACATATACAGAGTTCTCTTGTGATGCAACAGATTGAGGATCCAGCATTGTCCTTGCAGCAGCTCAAGCCATTGCCATGGCGCAGGTCTGACCCCTGGCCTAGGAACTTCCACGTGCCACTGGCCCAACTGTAAGTAAGTAAGTAAGTAAGTACATATACTGCTCATGTGCCCTCGATATGTACTAACTTACTTACTTAAAAGAAGTCAGGGCAGTAGATATGGACTTAAATCAACTTTGGCAGAAGTGACATCATGAAAGACCTAGACCAAAGTTACTGGTCAACATTTACAAATAAGAAAAACTGGGTTGGACCATACGGTAGTTCTATTTTTAATTTTTTGAAGAATTTCCATATTGTTTTTCATAGTGGCCATACTAATTTACATTCTTAGCAATAGTGCACAAAAGTTTCTTTTTCCTCCACATTCTCTCCAGAATTTGTTACTTCTTGATATTTTAATAATAGCCATTCTAATGGGCGTAAGGTATTAATTCACTGAGGTTTCCATCTGCATTTCCCTGATGATTAGTGATGTTTGTTATGAAACAGTTTAATGTTCTTTATACCATATATATGTCTCCTTTGAAAAAGTGTCTATTCTGGTCCTTTGAACATTTTAATCCAATTATTTGTGGATTTTTTTGTTGTTGTTTTTTCTTTTTGTTTCACTATTGAGTTGCGTGAGTTCCTTATATATTTTTGCTATTAGCCAATTATCAGATGGCTAATATGTTATGCATATGGTATGCAAATATATTTTTCTATTTTGTAGGTTATCTTTTCTTTGTGTTGATAGTTTACTTTGCTGAGCAGAAAGTTTTTAGAAGTCCCACTTGTTTATTTCTGCTTCTGTTGCCTATGCTTTTGGTATCAAATCCAAAAATCATCACAAGGGCCAATGTCAAGGAGCATAACCCCTATGTTTCTTCTGAGTTTTAAAGTTTCAGGTCTTTAAAACTATAAATATAAGTCGCTAACCTATTTTGAGTTAATTTTTGTGAGTTAACGTTTGTGAGTTAATTTTTGTGAGTTTTTTTCATCCTTTTGCATGTGGATACACAGTTTTCCTAACACCATCTACTGAAGAGACTATCCTTTCCCCATTGTGTACTCTTAGTGGAATACGCCTGAGTTTATTTCTGGGCTCTGTATTGTCTCATTGATCTCTGTGTCTATTTTATAACTATCATATAATCCAACAATCCCACTTCTGGGTAAATATCTGAAGGAAATGAAATCAGTATCTCAAAAGGATATCTGCACTCTCAAGTTCGCTGCAGCATTAGTCATAACAGCCAAGACAGGGAAATAATCTGTGTCAATTACGCACACAAACACAATGGAATATTGTTAAACCATTTGCAACAATATGGATGAAACCTGATGGCATTATGCTAAGTGAAATAAGTCAGATAAAGAGAAGTGCTGTATGAAATCACTCATATATAAAATATTAAAAATCAAACTCAGAAACAGAAGAATGGTGCAGGAGCTGGAAAGTGGGAGAGATAAGGAGATGGTGGTCAAACTTTCAGTTATAAGATAAATAATTTCTGGCAAACTAATATATAGCTTAGTGACTATAATTAATAACAGTGTATTACATACTTGGAAAAAAAGAAAAGAAGAACTGAGCAACCATATATACACACACAAGCTCAAAAACGTTTTGAACTGGAAAAAATTTTTAAAAAACACCCTGAAACAAGAAAAATAAAAGCTGTGTTAATTCTATGATTGTTAGCAGTATCTTAATTCAGTTCTATTCATTCTACCTTGTGTACCTCCTTGTGTATTCCAAGTGGCCTGCCCCTGTGTCTCATCTGCCATTAAATGCTGCTATTAATTCAATTCATTCAACAAATAAAAACAGGTTGAGGGCCTATCAAATATGACTGTTTCAGGTAGTAGAGAATGGGGAGCACACAGAGGTAACTGCCCTGGAGTTCTTGTTGTGGCTCAGAGGGTTAGGAACCCGAGTGGTCTCCATGAGGATGTGGGATCGATCCTGGCCTCGCTCAGAGCGTTGGAGATCAGGTGTTGCTGCAGGCTGTGGCATAGGTTGCAGATAAGGCTCAGACCTGGCATTGTTGTAGCTGTGGCAAAGGCTGGAAGAAGAAGAAATAGAAAAGGTACCGGCCCACATGAAAGTTACTTTCTATGGGGAAAACACAGATGAAAGATAAGTTAAAAGTAAATAGTGGAGACTGATTGATGGTCATAAATGTTGTAGAAGAAATGTCTCTTTTAGAAAACAATAGAGAAACATAGGCCACAGAAAAACTGTTTGGTCAATAAGAGAATGAGGAAGAGCCAATAAGAGAGGAAGAAAAGAAGACTATACAGTTAGAAAGGCCAAAAACATTTAGTGATTCAAGGATAGAGTCAAATCGCTCTAGTTGACCAGCTGTTAGTGATGGAGAAAATTTAATCTAGAAGAATCTGCTATATTTAACAACTGGAGGTCACCAATGACTGATAACAGTAATTTCATTTTAATTTGGAGAAGAAAAAACACCTTGGAAGAGAATGAAGAAGACGAGGTTAATCATAAGAGGATTTACTATAAAGAATAAAAGAGAAACTAGGAACTTGTTAGAGATGAATATACTGTCAAGTGGAACTTTCAAAAATGGATAAAAGCAGCTAATGTATGTGTGTATGTTGTTGAAGCCAAACCAGCTGCTAAGTCCAGGCAAACTGGTGGTATGTCCCATCCCCAAAGTCAGTCACACTGCTGTACAAAGGTAGTTTGGGATCTTGGAGCATTTTCTGGAGGAAGTCTATCAGTCTGACTCTTTCTGAGGCTTAGACGTGTTGCACTTGTCCCCTCTAGAACTTTCTGGCCACTACAAAGCTCAGCCTTTGTGAACCAGCCTTAGGATTCTATAGCTGGGAGATACTACTCCCATCCTGAAAGTCTTCAGTCTCTTGTGAAGCACCCTGCAGTGATTCCCAACCTTTTCAAATGCATTTTCCCAATAAAGATTTCTCACTTTACCTTCCAAATATTTGTTCAAGCAGAGATTTTTAGAAGTTTAACATTTGTAGTTAGGTTTATAAGAGCAACTGTACTAAAAGTGAATATATTTTTTTCAGACAATATAAATTTCCCCATTTTATGCTCTCATTACTCCATCCTCATCCTGTACCTGACCTAGTTATTAATTAATGCTTTTAACTACTAATCCCTACTTCACAGATTAGGAAATCTAGGTGCAAATATGTTACTTGCCTGATACTAAACTGCAGTCAGTAGGGGAAATGATACTTGAACATGGGTCTCTGAAATGCATTTAAGAAAATTAATAATACAAAAGCACATATGGATTTCCTTCATTGCCTCCTCTTTAAAAAAAAAAAAAAAAGAGGGAAGAGGAGAGAAAGAGAACATTTGAAGTCTAAACTTTTCCTTTTTTTTTTTTTTTTTGTCATTTTGCCTTTTCTAGGGCCGCACCCACGGCATATGGAGGTTCCCAGGCTAAGGGTCTAATCGGAGCTGTAGCCACCAGCCTATGCCACTGCCACATAACGTGGGATCCGAGCGTCGTCTGCAACCTACATCACAGCTCACAGCAATGCCAGATCCTTAACCCACTGAGCAAGGCCAGGGATTGAACCCACAACCTCATGGTTCCTAGTCAGATTAGTTAACCACTGAGCCATGACAGGAACTCCCAAAAGTCTTAACTTTTCTAATTTGTTATCGTGTAAAGTTATTTTGGACATCAAACCACTGGATATGAAAATATCACAGAGCAAATTGCCCTTAATTTGCACCATTTAATTCTACAAGTGGAAAAATATTAAAAAGGAACATAGGGCAGTCAAATAACAGTCTTTTCTCTTGGAAGCTATTTAAAATATTGTACAGTGAAAAACTACAAAATGGGAACTTTTTAAGGTATTTTATGAAAAGTCAAAGAACATTCTACATTCATAAAATACATTTAACTATAAAAGTATAAAATGGAATTTAAAAATCCACAGAGATTTATATGAACAACAGACAGTATTAAAGTCATCAGTCATAAAAAACTCCGAGTTTATTATCTACAATAAGATATACAATAATATAATAGCATAATAGTATAAAATTTACTAAAAACCTTTTTTGTTACTGGCCAACCCACCCCCACAATCCCTCAAATAACTCATGAAAAAAGAACACTAGCTGCAAACCACTGGAAAGGAACATGTGCTGAGAGTCAGAAAATATGAACTCTATAGACACTAACCAGCAGGGAAAAATACTGTACCTCTGAGCCTCAGTTTACTCATCTGTAAAGTGGAAAGGTGAGAATAAATGACTCCCAGACCTTCACAACTCTGATATTCTGAGAAGTCATATTTGAAAAACTTCCATTTTTGGAGAGATGGGAACTATGATGTGATTAATGAAGCAGGCTCTTCTCTAACTGCAGAGGACCTCGGGGCTCTTTTCTACAAAATGATAGTTCTCTCCTAAACAGATTTCTAAGTAACCAGCCATATACTACTGAAGTCCAAATGGCAGGTGGATTCATAAACTAGATCCTATGCCATTCTGAAGTCGCATATCAGCAGAAGCATAAATGAAGAAGGTAGGCACTCCATCTCAATTACAGAAATATCATACAACCATTTCTTCTAAGAGGAAGGCATTTAAACAGTAATAAGAAAGCATAATTTCACCTGAAAATCCTAAAACTTACTATTTCACTGAAAGACAAAATAGGAACTTTAAGAGTATCCCTTTTATGGTTCTTTATTAATCATTTTAAAAGTACATAGAAAAGATAATTGGATGGCTTCAGAAAACACAATCAGAAACATGATTTTCAAGAAGTGACTATTTAGAAAATATGAGTCCTATACACATGCTTATGGATTTAAAATAACTATTCCATGTCAATATATTAATAATGTACCACCTCCTAAAGTATACCATGTGATGTTATTAAATAATAATCAGATAAGAGTTCTGTGGTTCAGTTTTTAGAACACCGCATTTCTTTCCTAGAGGATTTCTCAGAGACTTTAAAAAACTAACAGAAATTTAGAGTCCTCAAAAGAAGTTCATGCAGTGTCCTCCTGCATGTGTAACCACAGAACTCTTTTATGGGGCTAACATTTTATGAAACACAGCTTGGTATAAATTCTCAGTTGGTCTTGATGAGAAATCTATAATTTAAACAGAAAGATTATGAGAATGCTTCCTACCAGTCAAGTCTTATTGCAATGGATACCCATACAATGAACACCTTGACATTTTAAAACACTGATCATCTCTAAAGAGTGGACAAGCTTCAAAGAGCAGCTGATATAAGAAAATCCTTTAAAATTAAAAAAGGTTTTTCAAAAAAGATTTTTTAATTTGAACATGATGTAGTATGATATTATGTCCACTTAAGCTAACATGATGAAAGAGTTAGGGAAGTATGAGTTTAAAAAGGAGTAAAAAGAAAAGGAAAAGAAAAAAAATCATTAAAAAAATTGATTCAATTTCAGTTGAATTGGACTCTTTCTACCTGGCATGCAGTGTTTCCCAACTGGTTTCGTGATAGTATTCTAAGTTATGAGATTGTAAAAATTTTAAAAATCTGTAGCAATGGATGAGACTATGATCCAGCCCATTAAAAAATATTCTTGGGAAAACTAATGTAAGGAAATATGCAAACGTGGGTTCCTACAGAAACGATAATAAAAAGGAACAGGAATGAATAAGGTTACCTTCTCCTTTGAGTAAAAAGCTACTCAACTCCAACACCAGGGACTACAAAGCAGTCTCAGTTATCCACTCACTGACTCACATTTTTAAGCCTCTTTTGCTGCAGTAATTGTCCATATTCACAGCAAGAACCAGGTAAACACTTTAGTAACATCAAATATAGTGATTACACATTTTCCTAAGTGATGACACATATCTCTGAGGACTATCACCACCTCTTGGGTGAGACCCTGTGCATTATGTCTACTTGGCATGTGGCTGCTGGTGACAGCAGCAACAGTGAACCAGTACTTACAAAGCATGCACGGGCTTTAGGGCCATGTATTGGGTGCTTGAAAGTGTGTGATAAATATTGGCATTCCTATCCTCTGAGAGTATCAGTAACAAAAAGCATTTATCATCTATCACACAGAAGAGGGAATCTGACAATGATCCAAGTCAGGGATCAAACACTAGCTGGCTATTAATCCAGTGTGGTGCTACAGAAGATGAGGAATACTCTTTCCTAATACACATGGAAGTGTATCAGATAAAAAGGACTATAAAGATTCTAAAATGAACTTCAGAGACAAAAACTCTACATAGTAAAATGTCAGCACTACAAAATTACAGAAAGATTGGAATAGCTTAAGCTGAAAAAAATTTGTTTTGTATTTGAAAAAACATGTTCATGGTCTTCTAGCTACTAAAATTTGGAGTATAATTCATGGCAATGAATGTTTCTTTAGTATATATGAAATGACACTACACAATCTTTAGTCAAAAGTTGTACTGAGATAGAAATTGTAGTGAAAGGTTTTTAAGGATGCATCTTCTCTATCTTGACCAAGGGTGCACATTTGTGACATAATTAGCTGGAGTTGAGGATACAATCTGGGCTCACACAGACTGGAGCAAAGCTAATTGGACTTTGTGGCAAATGAACTCATGACCTAGACCTCATTAGTCATGATCTAACCAACTGAGTTTGTGGCCACAGAAAATACATGTTGTCACGAGATGTTTACTTTGAATTATTTCTGCACTTATACAGACTCTATAATTCTAAATAGTCAGCTTTAGAGATGCTGTGTCTCTAAGGTTTTGTGAATGAATTCACTTATCTCACATTTACCTACTACGCAGAAAACTTCTACTGTCATTGATGGAACAGTTTTAAAAAGCACAAAGCAATATGCAGAATTCAAAACCACAAATAGGAGAGGAAAACAAAAAAATGTAAAAAATTACAGGACATAATTTTACAGTAATAACTACATTTTTTATGATCCAAGCCACACCCGCAACCTACACTGCAGCTTGCTACAAAGCTGGGTCCTTAACCTACTGAGGGAGGACAGGGATAGAACCCACATCCTCATGGATACTAGTCAGGTCCTTAACCTGGTAAGCCACAACAGGGACTCCAGTAATAACTAATATTTATTGAAAGTTGACAGCTTCTCAGAAGCTACACAAAACTCTTTTGATAAGCTAAATACCTCCCTATTTCACAAATGAGAAAAGTGAAGCGGGCTGTGTACCTTTCACAAAGTCACACTTTAGTAGTCACTCCACTCTACCTTGGGCAATGATCAATGACTGCGATAGATACTAGAGAATTAACGCTCTGAACAGCCATTCCAGCTCTCCTCTTTCCTTGCCGCCATCTACCATACAGACATAAAAGCTACAAACCTGCATTCCTAGATTCCTCTATAGCTGACTACTACTTTGTTACACAGTTATGGCCAGTGACATATAAGCAAAGGGAGTTGGGTCTTCCTGTGTGTGTACGTATTTATACATGTATGTACACACACACATACACACACACACACACACACACACACACACACACACACCCTCTTCCCCTTTCCTCTTCTTGCTGTCTGAAATACAGACGTGATAGTTGTAACCAAAGAAGATTTACTACCATACCAGAAAATCTTGGCCTTGATACCCTTGAGCTGCTAAACTAATGTCAGCAACAGACTAAGAGGAAGTACAGTTGTGGATGTTTTCAGAAGCTCATTTCCTGTCATCTTTGGGTAGCTTAGCACTAAGCTGGCTCAGCTGGTCTGAGTTAATCCTAATGGAAGAACAGGCTGATGGAACTGGGCTTCAGAGGCACCCACTCCTCTTTTGCTAAGAAAGCCATTTTTTTTCTACTGTTTAACCAGTTAATGTCCACTGCCCCTGCTCCCTAGAAAGATGTAGCACTCTGAGAGCCAGAGACCTTCTACAGGAGCAGTTTTTTATGGTACCAGTCTACCTAGAGAGATCTGTAAGATTTTCTTCAATAAGGCTTATTTTATATTTGCACCACAGAGTGCCAGTTATTTGTACAATAAGCTATCTCCAGATTTCTTATTACCTGCCCCAATTTGTTTAAAACCTCTATTTGTCAGATTGTCTTGGATTCTTAGTTGACAGAATGCTGTAATAAACGAAAAAATAAAATGTTAGGGAACAGAAGAGTGATAAAAGTCTTCCAGTGGGGTCTTGTAAGGCTTTACCTAGGATGTCTTTGAATTGGGAGAAAAAAACTAGGTAGCAAATGGTACATGCGTGAACAGGTAGAGTATAAAATGCCTTTTTTTTTTTTTTTGGTCTTTTAGGGCCACACCCACGGCATATGGAAGTTCCCAGGCTAGGAGTCAAATTAGAGCTGTAGCTGCTAGTCCACATCACAGCCACAGCAACACCAGATCCTTGACAAACTGAGTGAGGCCAGGGATCAAATCTGGGTCCTCATGGATACTAGTCAGATTCATTTCGGCTGAGCCATGACAGGAACTCCTATAATGACTTCACTCTGAAGTTCTTGTGACAGATATGCCACAGGCAAGGATGAAGTGACAATACAATCAAGTGACTTCTAGCAGAATCTAAAAACCCATTTATTTTCCCTGATAGCATAAAGGTTCAAGTGGCATTTCTACTTTTTTCCTTGGTATAAATGTCAACAGTGGTTTGGATTTACAGTACAAACTCCAAAAGCAGTCTCCATGATGTCCTGGCCTCACAACAAACAGGTAAAAAAATATTCACAGTGTGTCTAAAATACGTAAAGCATATAGATTCACTAGGGTAACAAAAATTTATTGACCCATCATTATATGCCAGTCACCTAAACAGATACAAGTAAAATAACAAAATGAAAACGGTTTGCATTTAAGGAGAGTTCTTTGTACGATAAATGTAAATAAGCATTCATAGCATGATGCTGGAAGAGAAAGTCTGGGTACAGTGCTGTCTTTACTGTACAGGGGAAGAATATGTTAACTGCGGAGGAGAGTCAGGGTCCACGTCACAAAGGAGGAGGTGCTGTGTCAGTCTACAAAGACATTGCTATACTGGACGTAGCAGTTTGAGAAGAAAAGAGAGAGGGTAGAGAATGACGCAGAGAAAATAAACCACGAGTGCCAAAATATTGAGGCAAGAGAGGTGAATACTTGGTGAAACCTACAGTCGGTTGTTCCTATAACAGGTAGAAGATAAGGCAGGGGAAGTAGGAAGGGGGAGAATCCCAAGGTGGAAAGTTAAAAAAAAGCTCTATTATAGTACGTAGCTGTATATTCATTTACAGAAAACACAAACAAAAAATCACCTTATTGATAAAAAGCATAGGTTTTAGAAGATAATATTATAATATAGAAATCACCAAGAAGGGGTAAATTTCCCTCAACCTAGAGAAAACTATTAAATGGCATAATGATATTAATAATTTAAAATATCCTTCCAAGGCTAAGTGAGAGGAAAATGAGCACATGTTCTTAATAATCACAGAAGAAGCTCTAAACGGCAGCTGAATTTCAATAACTCTAGTAAAAAATCACTGTGAAAACAAGTAGACAATTTGGGATTAGCAGAATGTGTCAGAAAGTATGTTACTTTTCTCTGACTGAGTGGGAGAATCAAAGACTGCACACATAGACTTACATCGCTCCATTGGTATAGACAGTGTCGCTGCCTTCCACATACTGCACCTGAGCTGGATAGACATGCTGGACCTGCTGCACAGTCTGTACCTGCTGCACCTGGAGAGCAAATATTAGGATCTTGGTGAGAGGCAGATATGACAGAACGAAGATACAGCATTAGATTTACTGCAGCCATTTCTCTCGGGTGTTAATAAACACGAACATGTTTTTTGATGAAAGCTATTAGACTCATGCTAATATCAAGTTGGTGTACATTGGGTCCAAATTAACTGTAGCATTTATGCTGAATAAACTCTTTAACATTCCTGCAGGTATATATGTTTATATACATTTCAAATGTTTAGGATGAAAATTCTGAAAAGTTTCACACTTATTTTGATGACTTATGAAATTCTCTTTACCTGGTTTGTGAATGCTAAATTTATTTTTTAAAAAAAGAAATTCAGGAAAGAAAAGTTTAAACACTTGAATGTAGAAAAAAATACTACAATAAACCTGATGTACTTATCATCCAAGATGAATAACTATCACCAGACCTTCCCCTTTAACTCCTCAGAGGATTATTTAAAAGGGCAGACCTCATATCATTTCACTGGTAATATTTCATTTTTTTCTAAGAGAAAGAGCTACTTTTAACATGAACACAATACTAACACACAAATAAAAACCGAAGATTCCTTAGAATCATATAAAATCCAGTGATTCTTCAAATTTCTCTGATTATTCCAGTATCTTCTTATAGATGGCTTATTTAAATCATATCAAAACTAAGTATACATGTTACATTGGGTTGATATTTCCTATCTTTCTCTTCTATTCTCTAACAGTTTCCCATCCTTTTTATACCTTGACTATTAGTTATTGAAGAAATTGGATTATTTACCTTGTAGAATTTCTAGAATGCTAGATTTGGCTGACAGCATCCCTGAGATGTAACTTAATAAATTCCTCTATCTCCTGAAAGTCCTATAAACTGTTAGTTAGATCAAGGCTCTTGAATAGGTTCAATTTTTTAAAAGCTGTGTGCTTCTTATCGCATTATATAAGTTGTCAAAGAACAGCTGGCTGTCTCTCTTTCTGCAATATTACTTGAGCAGAGGGTTCAGGTGTTGTCAGCTGGATTCACTGATTATAACGTATATCCCTGTTTTATATAAGGATTTCACTCGTTAATGATGATAATTTTCTAGAGATTATTATTATTATTATTATTATTATTATTATTATTATTATTATTATTTTGGCTGCCTCGGGCATATGGGGTTCCAAGGATCAGATTCGTGCCATAGTTGCAACCCATACCACAGGTGTGGCAATGCTGGATCCTTTAACTCAGTGAGCCAGGCCAGGAATCAAACCTGCGTCCTCACACTGAAGAGATGCTGTTGATACACTGTGCCAGTGGGACTCCTAGAGATATTTCCACTAATAAAAGTTACAATCTTATGGTAATCTGATTCTGTTATTCCTATTCATTTATTATTAGACTTCCACAAAGTAATTCCTCTCATTAATTATTTGGTTACTGTGAAGAAGAGTAGGATAACTATACAGTTCATTTATTTACCAGTACACAAAACCATGATTTTTTTCCCTTAGCTCCCTCCCTAAGGTGAGAAATGTGAGTTTTTACTTTGATTTTGCTTATATCCTTATGATTCTTAGCTCTTAAACATACTGTATTTGATGTTTTTAAACACAGCAGGCATTATTTTCCCCTAAAATTGTCCCATCTTTGACCAATGGTAGTACCTTCAAGCTGCATATCTTTTGACATGACCACAATAACTCCCATGCTTTCTGTTATGATAATGTGTTCCAGACCTATCTCTTACATTTCTTGACCTAGTTCTGGAATCAACCATTTCTTCAAAAAGCCCTGGGTTTTATAATTTAGGAGTAATATAAACATGTAAAAACTGGGAAAACAATATATAAACAGGAAACCTGTTTGACATCTTTGAGATTTCTTCTACAGAAATATTCACCATCCAAAGAGTTGCTGTACAATATTATTATTTTTTTTTGTCTTTTTGCTTTTTATGTAGAGCCGCACTCGCGGCATATGGAGGTTCCCAGGCTAGGGGTCTAACAGGAGCTGTAGCTGCCGGCCTTCGCCACAGCCACAGCAACGTGGGATCCGAGCCGCGTCTGCAACCTACACCACAGCTCCTGGCAACGCCGGCTCCTTAAACCCACTGAGCGAGGCCAGGGATCGAACCCGCAACCTCACGGTTCCTAGTCGGATTCGTTAACCCCTGAGCCACGACGGGAACTCCTGTACAATATTGTTTTTAAAAATACAGTTTATAAGAGCAAGAAGTTAGAAGGAAAAGCATTAATGATTATGAAAAGTGAAATAATTAAATTACAGGAAAACCATTCTGTAGAATACATGGTTGATATTAAAAGAATAAAGTAAGATTGGTATGTACTTTAAAAGCAAGATCTCTAAAATACATATTTTAAGTGAAAAAGTTAATACAGTAATTTATGAATAAATATATGTTTATATCTGCATATATAGGCCCATTTGCATATAACAGAGAATAGAAGGATGCATATCAAACTGGACAAAATACGTAAAGCAATGTTTTCACCCATTTGACAAAAGATATCATAAGACTATGATCCTTAAAAGAAAAAAATAAATAAGATGAACCCTATAAAGATCTTGGCTTTTGATCTGGATGAAATAAGGATGAAGAGGAGGAATGGAGAAACCAATTAGAGCATCAAGATATCACTGACGTATGGAGACAGATTCCGGAATTTAGGAGTCACCTAAAATTTAGGGGCAGTATCGTAGAGGGTGTTAAGCAGAGAAACAGATTCAGAAATGTTCACAGAGATCCCCGTGAGTCTGATGCTGAACACTAAGTGCACATGTGTAGGGTGCAGAGATGCTCAAGTTCTGACCAGTCATAGTGATAAGACCTTATTGAACACCCAGGGCATTCTGTAGAAATACCAGAAGGGCAAAATCTTAGAGGAAACAAAAGAAGAACAAATGGAACAAACAGAAAACGAGAAGCTAGAATTAAATGTAGCTATAGCTATAATTATACTCAATGCACAAGATTTAAATCTCGATTGTCATAATGAGTAAAAATGTAAAATCTAACTACACACTCTTCACCAGAACACACTTTATAAATATACAGAGAGATACAGGTTAAAAATAAAAGGATATGAAAAGACAGCCTTTGCAAACACCAGTCATAAGAAAGACAGAGCTGTTACATTAATATCATTCAAATTAGACCTCAAGGCAACATATATTACTCAAAGATAAAGAGGGAAATTTCACCAATAAAATTACCAAGAAGAAATAATATATCCTATATGTCTTTTCATCTAAGAATAGTTTGTAAATAACATGAAGCAAAACCTGAAATAATCAAATGTTCTTAATTGATTTCCTTTGTGGGGGCCAATACAGGTGTGGTGGCAAATTCAGTTAATTCCTGTTGAGAGAACTGATTTTATGTCTTCCAAAAAGACTTTAATTAAAAAGATTTACTCAATAAGACTGATTTTTAAGTCTTCATGCTGACATTGCTATTTATATATTGAGACAGTCAATTCACCTCTTTAATAATTTTTTGTATTAGAATTAAAATTATATCTTCTCTATGAGGGATTTTTGTGACAACCGAAAACTAGTAAATATATGTATAAAGTATGGCCTATGCATATATGATAATTATAAAAAACCTTGAATAATGAAAGACATTATTAAAAATCTTCAAAATAAGAATCTTATCATCTACATATGTGTGATTTTCATCTTTATGTTCCACTTGGTTTCAGCCATAAATATGCACAATAAATGTTCATCAAAAATCATGAGATTCTATAAAAGCACAATGAAACTCAGAAAGTGCCAAGAATCTTGGAAAAGAAGTCTGGACAGAGGCTGGCTAACTTATCAAGGAAAGCAATACATAAGTATATCCCTTGATTACATTGAAACTTTATAGTACAGTGTAAAAACAGGTCAATATTATTTGCATTATCTACCTGCAAATATCATTCTGTTAATCATTCAAGAACTGACAGCAGAAGACCAAATTAAACACTGAAAATACTGAATTATAGCATATTTTAGAGGTAACACAATTTTCATTAGTATCCTATACGTATTGATTGTCTACCAATCATTAGAAACTGAGCCAAAAAGCCCTATGAAATAATTTAGTGATGAGAAATGGAAATGAACAAAGTGCCTATAGTTTGTCTCAAGGGTACAATGACAGTGGAGGAAGTAAAAGAAGGGTAAAAAAAGAAAAAGAAAGGAAAAGGAAAAATAACTACCTTATGCGTTATGTCTCATTTCACCAATAAAAAGTTAAGATCTTTCAAGTTTTTTATTTAGTTTTTAGTTGAAGGTTATTTGATTTTCTTTATTTTGGGGGGAAGGGAATAGTGGGGCTCTATTTTTAGTAAAGGTGCAATGGAGTTTCACACAAATGCTCCCTTTTACTTCAGATTAAAATCATTCAGCTCCAGGAAGACAGCTATGTCTATGGAATCATTTTACCAAGACTTACAAATCCAGGCACAGGATGGGAGCACACAAATAGAATTATATTGATTCTGTAATAAATTCCCAAGGATCCAACACAGTGTAAACACGTTGTAAATAATTGTTCAATAATCAAATAACGTACTACACCTAGCAAAGAAAATGCCCAGTGAGTATTTGTGAAGTTTATAGTATTCTAAATGTGGATAAATGTGGATATTCATCTAAAAAAAAAAAGAATGCTTATTATTCCAAAATGAATTGCTGTGATCACTTTTAATGCCCTTTATCATTAAAGAAAAAAGGTATACATTTTAAAGAAAATTACATGCTGTTTTCTCTTTTCTAAAATAATTAACTGTGACTCACTTTGTTCAAATATTATTCAATACTGTTCTTATGTTAAACATTAATTTGTTTAAATATTTACTAAATTATTATGTATTATAAGTTTATTTTCTATTCTTTTCACCATAAACCTCCTATTTAGTGTAGGAACTATTCAGGTTAGCAATGCTGAAAGAGATGAGGAAACTAGCATTCTGTAGGCATGTTATTACTGTTCACAATAACTGTATTTTCCATCCATCTTTGTGAAATATATAAACTGTCACATTTTACTGCCTACCCTATACAGGACCACAGGGAGAAGAAGGAGATGATTAAATAAACTAAGCAGTAAATTAATTTTCTCTTAATTTCACTGTCTTTCCCCAAATAAATTCTCATGTTTCCAAAGAGAAGGGAACAAATATTTTTCACCACTTGAATTTTAATAGACAACAAAACGGTAAAAATATGAACTGAAAAGAGATGGACAAAGGTGGAAATAACAGAAATAATCAACAATTTATACAATTAACTGTTCGATTAATAAAAATGACCTTGGGCTAATTTCTAAAAGGTTACCTTGTACATATCAGAATGTTGGTGGTAATGAAGTCTAACCATAGCAACATTCTGTACAAGAAATTTACCCATTCTTTGTCAACTGAAGGAAAAAACTATCCCCCAATATAAATACATGCAACAATGTATTTACATTCACAGACACTAAATGAATTAAGGAAGTTAACACTGTTACTCAATACATATTTAAATGAAAGCACCTCTTATTACTATTCAAATGTAGTATAACAGGAGTTCCCTTCGTGGCTCAGTGGTTAACGAATCCGACTAAGAACCATGAGGTTGAGGGTTCAATCCCTGGCCTTGCTCAGTGGGTTAAGGATCCGGCGTTGCCGTGAGCTGTGGTGTAGGTCGCAGACCCGGCTCGGATCCCGCGTTGCTGTGGCTGTGGCAAAGGCCAGCAGTACAGCCCCTGTTAGACTCTTAGCCTGGGAACCTCCATATGCCTCGGGTGCGGCTCTACATAAAAGGCAAAAAAAAAAGACAAATGTAGTAAAACAAATGTATTTGCTTATTTTTGTGCATTTTTATAATTCTTATTATGTATAAAAAGAAGTTAATACTAAAACAAAGTACATACCACAGGAAAATATGCTAACTGAACAGAATCAATTAGTATATTTTGAGGACAAATTCATACAATATGTTGTTTTGCATGTGCTTCAAGAAAAATAAAACGAATCACACTTCAAAGCCGAAATCCTTTTCAATAGTAAATGAAACCATTTTTCATTGTTAAGCTTATTAGTCAGCTAAGAACAATAATAGTCTCTTTGTAAAAACCTCTTTATTATTATCAAGGTATTCTTTGCCTTTCTTGTACAAGAGCATTCCTTACACATTTGGTTGGCACCAAACATTTGAAACCTTCGTACTGAGAACTATCAAAAACTCCCTTAAGATGACTCAGACCCACAAGCGATATCAAAGAGCTCTTAGTGGATTAAAACATGGACTATTAGAATATCTATGTTAGGAGTTCCCGTCACGGCTCAGTGGAAACGATTCTGACTAGTATCTATGAGGATGCAGGTTTGACCCCTGGCCTCGCTCACTGGGTCAAGGATCCAGCTTTGCCATGAGCTGTGGTGTAGGTCGAAGTATGGCTGGGATCTGGCATTGCTGTAGCTGTGGCCTAGGCCAGCAACTACAGCTTGGATTCAACCCTAGCTTGAGAACCTCCATATACTGTGAGTGCAGCCCTAAAAAGACAAAAAAAAAAAAAAAAAGGAATGGCTATGTTAGAGGCTGCTGTGTGACTGACCCACAGTGAATCAGAAGGAAAAGGTCCACACTGAAACTGCTATTATTAAAAGGGCAGGGGAGAAGTAAGACATCCAGAGTAGCAGCAGAGAGTTAATTAGAAAAGCCACCTTGCAAGAAAAGAGTAGGAACTGAACTAATTCAATATTTCTGGACCAGTAAAACCGTAGGGAATCGAAGGAAATGAGGAAAGATAAGCCAGTAAGTTCAACGGGTACAGTGTGAGAAGAAAAGACGCAATGAAAGAAAAGAGCATAAGGGAAAAACTAATTCCCTTTACAGGAACAAGTTATGGGAACAGAGATCAAAAACCTAAAATCCTTTTTTTTCGATTTTGGTTAAAATTAAATTATCTATTATAATGCTATTTAATAAATCTTGCCATGAAAGAATCTCAGAAATATTTTAAATGTTCAAAGTAATTTGCATGCACCTGATGTTTATACTTCATGATCACAAGGTCACAGTGAACAAAGAGCATGGCTAAGTGACAAGACAGGTTAGAAAAAAAAATGTAACTTAAATTCTCTCCTTGTTTTTGCTGAGAAAGAACAAGAAGATTCCCTATATCTTTAATATTAATTTACAAAGTTCTCCCTGGGATAGTCAATAACTGCAAAATTCCAGTTTAATCTTCTAAGACTGGTAGCCCTCCACTTCAAAGAATGTGATGAATGTAAACTACTGAAAAACTGGGTATTGTTTATTTAATGACAGAATTCATTTTACATAGAAAATGGAATTTGTTCATTTACATTGTAAACCCACTCCCTTGCCCTGTGTTTGTTGACTCTCTCACTTATAAACTATGTGGTTTCTTTTTTTTCTCCAGAAACCCTCTGGAGATACCTTTGGGTATACCCTTCTCATAGTAGAAATGAGATGCTTCTAGCACTTTCAAAACCAACAGATCACAAAGCCTTCTTCTTCAACAGGGCTAGAGTTAAACACAAAACTTATAGGGGGAGTTGCCTTCGTGGCTCAGTGGTTAACGAATCTGACTAAGAACCATGAGGTTGAGGGTTCAATCCCTGGCCTTGCTCAGTGGGTTAAGGATCCGGCGTTCCCGTGAGCTGTGGTGTAGGTCGCAGACCCGGCTCGGATCCCGCGTTGCTGTGGCTGTGGCAAAGGCCGGCAGTACAGCTCCTGTTAGACTCCTAGCCTGGGAACCTCCATATGCCTCGGGTGCGGCTCTAGATTAAAAAAAAAAAAAAAAGCAAAAAGGCAAAAAAAAAACACGCACAAAACTTCTAGGAATTACTAAAACTATGTGATTGCCAAAGGCAACTAGAAGTTGTTAACAAACGGTTACACTTCGACTTTAAGTAGAATCATGTGAAGGCTAATAATGTGTCCTGGCTCAGTCTCCTGCACTTCTGACCACATGAAAATGAAGAAATCAAATGGGAATGAAATAGTTCAATAAATCGTCACTAACAGTCTACTATCTCTCCCAAAATACCTGATCACTATCAAAGAGCAGGAAGCACCTGGACGAAGTGAAGCAAGGTTCCCAAGGCAAGAGGGGAAATGTTCCTGGGAGCAGGAACATGACTCAGAATAGATGTAGTTTATAATGATTTGTCAATGACAAATTCGATAGATATTACATAAAATATATAAACCTATTTTTATTTCAAAAGGAACAAAATAACTACTTCCTACAAATGAGGAACATTTTTTGTCATGATTACAGCACTGTCTTAAACATTATTTCCCTTGGGGCCTAGCAGCATAGATCAATACTAAGATTCTACTAAACTAAGTAATAACTTCTGGGGGAAGAAATTTACTAAATAACACTCCTGTGATCAGAAAGAGCGAATGAGCTTGGCATACCAAGCTCATTGCAATATTAGATGTCTTTGGAATGGGAGGCTTCTCTCGTCTTTCTAGTAATAAATGAAAGTACAGGAACTTAGAATATCAATAAATGTAGTAGAGAACATCAGAAGATCTAACTCTGCATAACATACATTTTGCAACTCCAGACTGACCATTAGAATATGAACTTTAAATGCCTTCCCTGGTGAGAATGCACAGATGCAGATTCATAGGTGCTCCCAGTGTCTATGGTAATGAGGCATATTTGCAGGAGACTTGAGATGCTGGCTCCCTTGGGGTACAGCACAGGGAATTAAGAGAATAAATTATTAAACTTCTGTGCTTGGTAGTCAAAGCATTATAACCTAAAATAACAAAATTTCTTTGTTATAGATGATTGTTAAACTAGTGTCAAAACTAATAATAATAATCATATACATTATTATTTCATTTGTTCCTCACAGAAATTCTGAGGTGAATTAAAGATGGAAGGTATTTTTGCTCCCGTTTTATAAAGGATCATGTAAGTACAAAGACATAGTGACCACCCAAAGACAATGTGACAGGAAGCAGTGATTCCAAGTACTCTGAATCCAATCCTAGAATTCTTTCTGCACCACTGATGTTTTCCCAAATGTGGGGTTAATGATATTATTGATACAAGGGTAAGACACATATGCTAAGAATTTATTCTGTTTTCGATTATCTTTAAATCATTCTGATATTTCGAGGAGAAGATCTCAGTCTTTACCAGCTCTGACACTTAACAACCTTACTTTTGAAAGGAAAGTAGGCTCCGATGTTTGGTGTTGTCAAGCAAGAGCACTTAAGCCAAATCATGTAATATCATCACATGTTTATTGTATTTAATTTTATATTTATCTTCCATTTATGTCAAGGGATAGCAGTTTTTAATTTTAGGTAAAATTATAAGGTTTTCTTTATTAAACTAATCCACTTAAGCCATTTTACAGAAAACTTGTAAGTAAAAAAGTAACTATATAGTAGACTTTGGAAAAAGCAAAAATCATTGAGCAGCTTGCAAAAGAGTGAAAATTAAAAGTACTATACTACATATCATGGGCTATAAATCATACTTTTAATAATGACATAATTTACATTAGGGTATAGTTGATTTACAGTGTTAAGTCAATTTCTGCTGGACAGCATAGTAACCCAGTCATACATGTATACACACACACACACACACACACACACACACACACACACACACACACACACACACATTCTTTTTCTCATACTATCTTCCATTATGTTCTATCCCAAGAGATTATATATAGTTCCCTGTGCTGTGGAGTAGGACCTCATTGCTCACCATTCTAAATGCAATAGTTTGCATCTAACAACCTCAAACTCCCTGTCCATCTCACTCTTTTGGCAATCCAAGTCTGGAGACCTTTACATTTAATAAATGAATTAAAACAGAACTGGTTATTTCACTGTATCAATTTATTAGTTACTTAAATTCCTAAATAAAATCATTAGTAGCCATAATACTACCATGTAAAGGGTCCAGTTAATTTTAAAGCAAACTTGGCATATCACCTAACTTTTAGCAATACTGCATTTTATTTATCCAAATATTTTTATAATAAAAGTTATACATAAATACAGTTGCATAAGATTCAAACAACAAAGAAATAATCAGAGCAAAATGCACTTGTCTCTTGCTTTATGCTCACACTCATTTCCAGCTATTCTGCTTCTTGGAGATAATGACTAACCATAGGACTGCATGTATTCCTCCAACAGCCTACCAATAAACTCACCTTCCTATGCATATTTGCCCTTGTACTAACCAGGAAAGGTAATGCCAATTGCAGTAACAGACAACCTCCAAATCTCAGTAATTTAACTGTTACATTTTGCATCTAACAGAGGATGCAGGAGGTTTGCTCCACACGGTCACTTCAGAGACTCAGATTAACAAGGCTCTACCACTTTGTAGTTCTGTCATCCTGATGTAGCTTTATAGGAGCAGAGAGATTACAGAGGTGCCATAATAGCTCCTAAATGCCTTGACTCACAAATAATACATGTCACTTTTGCTCACAATCCACTACTCAGAATATGCCACAGGGCCTGACCTAATAAGGGGAAATACAGAAGTGAACATTTTATGTACCTGGTAAAATACTTTTTTGTTCGAGAGTACATTTATGAACCAGGTGAGATATAATGTGTTTTCCAGTTACTTGCTTTTCTTCACTTAACAATATATCTCAGAGTTATTTTCAAGTATGTATATGTGTGCGCCTGTGCATATATGCATGAATAACTATTTTTATTGGTTTCTTAGTATGCTATAGTATAGATAAAACTTAACCATGCCACTACTGAAGAATATTCAGGCTACATTTTTTCTATTATAAAAAAGTGCTATAAAGAAAAAATACATATGGTTTTTATCAAATATTCTATGGAGTTGATCCCCTCCATATATTTACTGGCCATTCATTTCTCATGTTTTGTGACTAGACTTTTCATATCCTATGTCCATTTATCTACTGCATTGTTTGTCCTCCCTTATGGATTTATAGGAATGAGAGAAAATTTATTCCAATGTATTTCATGTTTTTCCTTTAACTTTGTTTATGTACTCCATTAACTATTACTTGGGAAAATATATCAGTGTTTTTTCTATAAGCCAATGATGTTTTATGTTCTACAAAAGATGGGAGTTCCCTTCATGGATCAGTGGTTAACGAATCTGACTAAGAACCATGAGGTCGCGGGTTCGATCCCTGGCCTTGCTCAGTGGGTTAAGGATCCGGCGTTGCCATGAGCTATGGTGTAGGTTGCAGACGCGGCTCGGATCCCACGTTGCTGTGGCTGTGGTGAAGGCCGGCAGCTGCAGCTCCTGTTAGACCCCTAGCCTGGGAACCTCCATATGCCACAGGTGCGGCCCCAGATAAGGCAAAAAAGACAAATAAATAAATAAATAAATAATAAAAAAATACAAAAGATGATCTTTCCCTTTTTAAGATTATGAAAATATATCCTTCTTCTTTTGTTTAGATTGGTTTGTAACTTTAAAACTAATAGCTCTATAATATATTTTGGATATTAAAAGTGTATCTTTATTTTTTCTACACAGATACCTTATTTTTCTTAACACCACTTACTGCACTATCCTTTATTAATTTGAAAGGGTATGTTTATCATGAACTAAGTTCTCATTTACACATGGATCTGCTTATTTACTCCTGGTCTGTTACCATTCAGTTTTTATTACTATAGCTTTGTAGTATTTTATAAGATTAGGCAGAATATCTCCAGAGCTATTCTTGTGTATATTCTTTAACACTAACTTTAGAATCAGCTTTTCAACTTTTAAGAAAATCCTGCTGAGTGTTTTAGCTGGGTAATATTGGTTATATTGGATTACACTGGTTATACTGAAATTATGCATTTGTTTGGGGGAGAAATGAATTCTGAGTAGCACACACAGTGAGAAATCTCTAGATGAGATTTCTTCTCATTTAGAAATATATTAGTCTCACCATATATTATATCCTTTGTTGCAAAAAACCGAATTTTAAAATTTAGGTTTCCTTAATGGTCTTTCATGAGTTACATGCTTCACCCTAGCTCACTGGTTATAAGTGACCTATTGTGAAGATTGATGCTATTTTTCAAAGTGAATTGTTGGCAGAATTCTAAAAATCCCTCTGCCATCAGATTCCAAACCTATGGAATTCCTATAACCTAGTAACATGATGTGGTATCTCTCCCATGATTGTGTTATGTTATACAGCACAGTTGAGCTTAAAATTGGGACGGACCCAGCCCCTCGAACCCTTTAAATTAGAGTGCCTCTCGGGTTGTGGGTAGAAGAGGAGGTCCGAGAGTCAAAGCAGAGAATGCTTAAGCCTGCATGTTTGCAGAAGTAATGTGGGCAGCCTCTAGGAGCAGAGAGCAGACCCCAGCATAAAGCCAGCAAGAAAACAGAGACCTCAGTGCTATACCCGGAAGGAAGGAAATGAATGTTACCCACAACCTGAATAAGCTTAGATGTAATTCTTTCCCAGGACTGCTAGATAAAAGCCCAGTGTGACAGACACCTTAATTTCAGTCTTGGGAGACCTAGAACACAGAACCCAGTAGAGTTCACTTAGGTTTCTGACTTACAGAAATTGTGATATAAATGAATGTTGGTTTTAAGCCAATAAATGTCTCATAATTTTTTACACATCAATAGGACACTAATCCATATAGACTCCAAAAGGTTTTCAGGATTTCAAGTAAAAAGGAAATATACTCAGAACCATGTCCCCCATCCTCTCTTGTATCCACATTAATATTCCCTAATTAAGAAATATATGCCAACCGAAACCTTTAATTTCCTGCTAAGCTGTGAGGCTTTGGGGAAATACAAAACTAATTCTTCTTCAAAAAGTTTAAGGTATAGAATAAAATGAAAACAAAACGGACTTCAAAGTCTTTGGGTGAATCACCTAATGAAAATTAGAAGAATATTTTTATCAAACCCTAGAAAAAAAATCTATTTCACAAGAGGCCAGAATGTATATAATAGCCAATGTCCTTTCAGTAATTTACCTACAGGGACTATGATGTTTAAGGCAGATACAATATTTTGGTAAAATGGTAATTAATCAATACTCTCATTTCCACTGATATAGATTATTCCTACTATTTATTTACCTTTGCCTTTAAGTAAAAATGAAATTTATTATATAGTATGTTAAATTTCTAAAACTCTCCATAACCTAGGAAATACTGAATTGTTCATACTCTGAAATAAGTTTAGAGAATTCTGAACTGATATAAGGCTGAGTTACATAATCTTCTAAAAGATATGTTAAAAGAAAATTTATAATGGCACTCTATAACAAGACTGACAATAAAATAAGCTTCACTTATTTGGTCTGCATGCTTCTATTCTATTTGAATTCTTTTAAACAAAACATGTTGCATGTAGTTCTTGGGTAAAAGTTTTAAAACAAAGGAATAAATAAAGCAAGAAAAAACTTTGGTGAACATGAAAGATGATTCTAATTTCGAGGCAATTAAGAGCAATGTATTAAGCTTTAGAATCTGAAAACAAATTAGAAAAAAGTAAAAACAGAGCAGAAACAATTTAAAGAAAATAATACAACATGGAATAAGAGTTAGCTACTTGTTAGAACTGTTAATGTCATGAGAGTTAATTAAAAAGAAAACTCATCCATTGTCTAAAAAATTTCTAGGGTAATTTTCTTAGTCAAAATGGTTTTTAAAATTATTGACCTTTCCAATACTGTTTTCAAAACACCAATTTCTATGAAATACAAATAAGAGAATTGTACTGGCAGACTTAGAAACTGGTATGCTTTGAAATTTCAACAGATGGTCTTATCAGGACAATGGACAGGGATCTTATTTCCTTAATTGATTTTCTTTGATATCTCCATGGTTTCTCACTCAGTAAACAAAAGGTATTATTGATCTAACTACCAATTTGTCAGTGCATGGTAGTAACATAGATTGCAGTCAATCTGACAGGTGTTGGGAAAGCACATCTAAAATCTACTTCCCACTTGCCTGGCAATTTGCATGGAACCTCCAAAGGGGGAATGATTCCTTTGAGCTGATGCTCTGCCCACTCCTAAGCACTGTAGTTTATAATTTAACTTTCAAATTTTTTCATTCATTTACATCTTAGTACAACTAATTCCCCTACAGAAACAAGGCAAGTTCTCATGTAGAGAATAGAGAATTTGTTTTGTATGTAAGTCCCATGAAGTCAGGAGCAATATTTGTTGTTTCTTTATCATCTATCACAAAGCCTGGTATATTGTGATAGTAAATCCTCAATAAAGATTTGATGAAGGAAAGGAAGCAGGTACAAAATAAAATTCAAAAAATACCTGCGGGTTGCCAAAGAATAACAAGAAAAAAATTCACATGGGTAAATGGCACATCAGGGGAGGAAAATGTACAGAGAAGAAGAAGGTGATAGTGAAGGCTGCAAGAAAAGATCAGTCCTCATACTGTTCCTGAATATATTTTATTTTTCTTTACTTCATGACTTTCTTATTTAATATCTCCACTAGCATGCCATTTTAAAGGATAAAATACATTGGAATGGTAGGAAAAAAATTCTACTATGAAATGCTGCTTCCAAAGAAATTAAAATATAAGGCCCTGTAAGCACTGACAACACATTTGATTAGATAACTATTTAGGTGAAGAATACTTTTACACTAGTGAAAGCAAAAATGCATTTGCAAAGATAAATGACTAAAGATGTGGATCACAAAAATGTTTGATGACTAAATTAAATGACTGATTAGGTTTATAAAAAATGTTTTTGCTGGCTTGTTTAAAGATGGCCAGGTAGGGCACTTGAAATAATCCAAAAACATTTTAAATGATCTCCAGTAAGTTATCCAATGAGTTCATGTGTAAGTTATATGTAGGGCTCAGTTCTGTATTAATCCAAATTGCAGAATATTTATCAAGTCAAAATGATTATTAAAATTATTCAATTATTCACATATTTTTGATTACTGGTAATTGGTCTGCTCATATTTTCCATTTCTTCCTGGTTAAGTCTTTGGAGATTATACATTTCTAGGAATTTTTCTATTTCTTCTAGGTTGTCTAATTTATTAGTATATAGTGGTTAGCAGTAGTCTCTTATGATCCTTTGCATTTCTATAGTATTGGCTGTAACTTGTTTTTCATTTCTGATTTCACTCACTTTTGCTTGTTAAGTGTAGCCAAAAGTTTATCAGTTTTATCTTTTCAAAGAAACAGGTCTTAGTTTCATTGATCTTTAGTTCCTATTACATTTATTTCTGCTCTGATCTTTGTGATTTCTTCCCTTACTTAACTGTTTTTATTTTTCTTTTGTTTTTTTTTGGGGGGGTTGTTTGTTTCTTTTTCTTATTTTTCTAGTTCCTTTAGGTGTAAGGTTAGATTATTTATTTGACATTTTTCCTATTTCCTGAGGTAAGCTTGTATCACTATAAAATTCCTCTTAGCTCTGCTTTCACTACATCCCAGAGATTTTGGAATTGTTGTGTTCTCATTTCACTTGTCTTCAGGTATTTTTTGATTTCCACTTTGATTTCTTAGGGTGATCCACTGGTTGGTTAGGAGCATATCATTAACCTCCATCTGCTTGTATGTTTTGCAGGTTTTTTTTTTCTTGTAGTTGATTTCTAGTTTCCCAGCATTGTGGTCAGAAAAGATGCTGGATATGATTTCATTTTTCTTAAATTTTCTGAGGCTTGTTTTGTGGCCTAGCACATGATCTATCCTAGAGCTTTTTAGAATATCAATATTTAGTCCTTACCTAATCAGTAGCTCAACAGTATTTAATAAATTGTCACCTCCCTCATTTCAAATTCTTCTGTCAGGTACATGGCTTTTAAAAAATGAAATAAAACCTATTAATATATGATCTATAAATAGAAGTGCTTTCTTCTTTGGACTGAGTTGTGGAGTGAGGAGGACAGAGATGAATTGGGAAGAGGCACAGGAAATTTTCTGGCATGGCAAAAGTGGTCCTATATCCTGAACAAAGTGTAGGTTATAGGAACACAATCCCTTCTTACAGTACCCTGAACTGTGATTTGTGTATTTCACTGTAAATAAATTGCAACTCATAAAAAAACTATAAAAGGCCAAAAAATGTATTTAAAATATACCTTTTCTTGACTATAATGAAAGCACAACTACAAAATGTAATTAAATCCAAATGGAGAAAAAATGTTTTATTTTACAATATCCATATAAATAACTCTGGGGTTTTGTGTGTGTGTGTCTCTGTCTCTGTGTGTGTGCATGCATGTGCATGTATTTGGGAGGGGAATGGCTATTTCCCCCATAAAAATGAAGCAGTAATTTATTAAGTTTTCATAATGATATGTGGCCACAACAGTATCATAAAACATCTATGGGAATAATGACCAAGAATATAATTAAACAAAGATTCATCAAATAAATGTTTTAACATAAAACGAATCCTTTTCTTAATGAAACAAACAATTACTGAATTATTTTACTCTGCATAAGGGAAAACCTGATTAGAACCAGTCATTCAATTTACTTGCTTTTGTGTGTGTGTGTGTGTGTGTGTGTGTGTGTGTGTGTGTGTCTGTGTATGCGCACGTGCACGTATCACTGAAGTGGGATATTATTAGTCGCTATCAAGGGTGAGTTAATAAACATCAGAGTTGCCTGTTAACAGTCTATAGTGGGTTTCATTTTTCAGATGTTTCTTTTTATACTACTAGCAGTACTGTACTTTTTTCCTTTTGCCAATGGAGTTAAGAATACAAAACAAATGAATTTAGATACTTATAAAATAATGCAGCTAATTTAATTTCTTTAGCAGTACAGTTAATTCCAATTGTTTAATTTTAACTTTATTTATATTAGCTCAAAGCACTTAGGATTAAATCAGGGTTTCCTCTTACACAGCTCTAAAATACATTATAGTAACTACGAAATAACTGATTTAGATATGCTATGACTTTGCGGATAATCTGTACAACTGAAATTTAAATTACCATTCAAATGATGATAAATTATTAATAAACCATGAAGTTTTACATGTGGCCAAAATTTAAACTATGCAAGACTTCAATAAATTACCTTAAAAAGGCAGTTATGAAAAATAGGCTCATCAACTTAAGTAAGATGAAGAGAAGCTGATGAAAGTCCAAGAATGAGCAATATAAATTGCTACATGAGTAGGAAATGACTTAACAAAGAAAGTCTAAAGTAATTTGGGTTAGTAGGGAGTAGGAGGCTTGGGTGAGAATTAATGGCACACTGCAATTACACAATACTTATTAGATTATTTAGAATTAGCATACTATCTACTCATAATTTTTTCTTTCTTTTTTTAATGTTGTGGCTGCTTCCACAGCATATGGTAGTTTCCCAGGCCAGGGACTAAATGTGAGCTGCAGTTATGACCTGTGCCACAGCTGTAGCAACACTGGATCCTTTAACCCACTGTGTCGGACCAGGGATCAAACCCACACCTCCATAGTGCCCTGAGCCACTGCAGTTGGACTCTTAACCCACAGCACCAAAGAGGGAACTCCAAATTCTCACAGTTCTTAATACAAGCTGATAGGAGGATTTCTAAAATTAAATAAAATATAAACCTGACCTAAGTTAATTTATCATTATTAAATTTTCTCTTCTTATTCTCCTTGGTTTTAACTTAAAATTTAAAAAAATTACTTGAACTCATCAAAGTGTTACTTCAGAAAACTATTTAGACCCAAATTAAGTACTTACTGTTTTAAATTAAAGTATAAATGGAAGAAAATTAAACTATCAGGAGTTACTAAGTTATTAAGACATATATAGCTGGCCAGTAAGCACAAAAGATGTGTAACTTCATGAGTTATCAGAGAAATGCAAATTAAAACTACAATGAGATACAAAACTCACTAGCATAGCTAAAGTTGAAAACACTGATAAATGCCATGTTTGGTAAGGATGCCAAGCAACTAGAACTCTCATACATTGCTGGTGGGATTATAAAATGATTTAACCACTATGGAAACAAACATTTATCATATGATTCAACAAGTTCACCCCTAGGTATTTACCCAATAAATAAAAACACAGGTTCACACAAAGACAATACATGAATATTCAAAACTGGAGGAAAAAAAAACAACAAATGTTCAACAAAAGATGACTGCATAAACAAAGTGTGATATATTTATATAATGGAATGTTACTCACCATCGAAAAGGAATGAACCACTGACATAAAAACATGGATGAACCTCCAAAACACTATGTTGAATGAAAGAAGCCCAACACAAAATAATATGCGTTGTATGATTTTATTTGAAATTTTAGAAAAGACAAAATAATGTCAATGATAGCAAATCAATATGTTCATGGAGCTGGAGTTGAGGGAGAGTAGGAATAGAGAGCAAATAAACATGAGGGAATTATTTGGGGTGATGAAAAAGTTCTATATTTTGATTATGATGGTGTTTATACAAGCATATATATTTGCCAAAACTCATTAAACTGTACACTTAAGTGGATTTTATTATATGTAAATAGCACCTTCTTCATGGAAAGTGATAGCACTGCAAGGAATATATTAGTTCAGTAGTTTTCAAACTTTTTAAAAGTCAGTTTCCACTCTTAAAAATTACTTATAAATTACATACATGTTTATAGAAGTATATACTCTACAAAACCTATAGAAAAATAGGAATTATAAAATAAAGAGCTAAAGATCAATAATGAAATGTCTTGTTACTTGAGGCAACTTCATTAGTTAATCTAATGGCATAATACTTAAGCAAGAGGTTCAACACTGAAGATAATGGACATAAATCTGTATGTCAAAAATTTTCTTAGTATGTAGAAATTGTGGAGCCAACTTCTTATCATTTAGACAGTGACTGTCTAAGCAGACATTTTTTTTATGTGACTGCCAAAGAATTAGAGGAGTACTCATTCCGCCATCTTGTTTCTGCTTGTAATATTGGTGCTATATTAGGCTACATGTTAGAAAAATTTTAAGCTGCTTTTCCATATTATGAAATCGGTTTGATTAAAACTAGACTATATAATCTATTAATCCACCTTAATGGACACAGAAAATGCAACAAAAAAGTTGCAAAAGGGTTGTTGAGGAAGATCCTGGGCTTACCTCCTTCTGTGGATACTATATATAGAAACTTAAGTAGACAACCCAAAACCCGAAAGACTTCACCAATAAACTACTGAAGCTAATAAACGTATTCAGTAAAGTTGCAGGATACAAAATTAATATACAGCAATCTGTTGCATTTCTATACATGAGTAACAATCTACCAGAAAAAAAGAAAACAATCCTATTTACAATTGCATTAAAAGGAATAAAATATTTAAAATAAATTTAACCAAGGAGGTGAAAGACCTATACTCTGAAAACTATAAGGAATTGTTGAAAGGAACCGGTTAACAATTAGTTAATACTCTGCCCATTGTTAAAAATTAGGTTTATTTTTTGACATTGAATTGCATGAATTATATATGTTATATACTAACCCTTTATGGCCAACAGACACAACAACATAGTCAATGCCACTAATCATCAGGGAAATGCAACTCAAAACCACAATGACATGTCACCTCATATTCGTCAGAATGGCTATCATTAGAAAGACAACAAACAATTAGTTTTGGCGAGAACCGTTGTACACTGGTGGTGGGAATATAAACTGGTGCATCCACTATGAAAAACAGTATGGAGGCTCCCCAAAAAACGAAAAATAGAACTATTATATGACCCAACAATTCTACCTCTGGGCATTAATCTGAAGAAATAAAAAGCCTTATGTTAATTGCAGCATTACTTACAATAGCCAAGATATGGAAGAAACCTAAGTGCTCAGTGATAGATGAATATATATATATATATATATATATATATATATATATATATATAAAACACATCTTATATATTCACACACACACACACATATACATAAAATGGACTTCTACTCAGATGTAAAAAAATGAAATCTTGATATTTGCGATAACATAGATGCATCTATTGGGTATTGTGCTAAATGAAATAATCCAGACAATGACCAATACAGTATGATTTCGCTTAAATATGGAATCTAAAACACAAAACAAAAAGCAAAAAAACAAAACAGGAATAGACTCATAGAGAAAAACAGTGGTTGTCAGCGGTGGAGGGGGATGGATAGATGGGTGAAATAGGTGAAGGGGATTAAAAGGGGCAAACTTCCGGGCATGGCAATGTAATGCAGCATAGTGGATATAGTTGATAATACTGTAATAACTGTGTATGGTGATAGATGGTTACTAGACATGATGATCATTTTGTAGTGTACTTAAATGTCAAATCACTGTTGCACACCTGAGACTAGCATAATATTGTACATCAACTATACTTCAAGAAAAGTGAATAAATTTTTAAAAAGTGAGGGGGCTACCATTAACCCCTCTTCCTTCAGGATGCCTCATTTATACATGTGATATATGTAATTCCTTATATCTTTGCTATATCTCCTATTTTTAGTAAAAAAAATATAAATAGGTATTCTAATCTATCTTCTTCTTACTCTAATAAATCTTGCATAAATATAGGCTATAGAAGTTCTGCTCTGTAGATATCTGACAGTGACCATTTCACTATTCAAAAACTATATTTTTTGAAAAATGGAGTATGTGTGGGGGCACATTTAACACTAAACATGTAATTACATATTTTTAATCACTATTAATTTAGAAGGCACTTCACTATTACCTAGTTCACTCATTAATTCAACATTTATTGTGCACCTATTATGTATCAGACAGATTATGTATGCTACACTGTACTACAGTGAGAACGAAAGACAACATGGTGTCTAGATTATCAATTTATAATATAGTTTTTGGAAAAGCCACTAATCATATGAATCAATTAAAACCACAGCAATGAAATGGTCTGTGAAGGAAAGGTACATGTGACCTGGAGAATGCATAACAAGAAGACTTAACTGTCTTTTGGAAATGAGCAATGCTTCTCTGGGATGATAACTGCCAACCTCCAGTGTTCAACAAAATATTAAAACATGCACAAACATAAACCAAGATATAAACAGTGATAGTTGTGGAGTCAACTATTACGATGAAGCTTCTTTTGCATTCAACCTACCTATAGTATCATTTAGCTTTGATCATTTTCATGTTAAGGCTGGCTTTCTTCCTTCTCATTAGCTTCCCAAAATTATAGTAGTTCAACCTCTTAGCACCAAAGAAATGTTAAACACTTATGAAAACACAGGAAATTGGATGGCAGTTTCAGTTATAATGCTGTGATTAAGATAATCTAGAATAGGAGTTCCCTTCATGGCTCAGTGGTTAACGAATCCGACTAAGAATCCTGAGGTTGCGGATTCGATCCCTGGTCTTGCTCAGTGGGTTAAGGATCCGGTGTTGCTGTGAGCTGTGGTGTAGGTCACAGACGCGGCTTGGATTCCACGTTGCTGTGGCTGTGGTGTAGGCCAGTGGCTACAGCTCCTGTTAGACCCCTACCCTGGGAAACTCCATATGCCGCGGGTGCGGCTATAGATAAAAGAGGCAAAAAGCCAAAAAAAAAAAAAAAGATTATCTAGAATATGTTCAGTTTCATTATAAATATTATTTAAATAAATACATACACACATAGTGGATTCTTAAGAAAATACCCATACATCACTTATTGAGAAACACTGCTCTTTGAAATCATTTTCCTACCTCTAGTTCCTAGCAGTGTCTGGTATATGAATCAGTAATTTGTCCTACCTGCAAAATGCTTTGCAGTTTACAAAGCTCCATTACAAACATTTTATCATTTGATCCTAGCAACAATTCTGAGTGAATCATCTATTTCAAAGATAAGGGAAGGAAGGCTGATGGTACTTCTTCAGTATTTTCTTTAGGAAGTGTCTGACAATTGTCTCCTCCCATCAACTGATTCACCTCCAAATTACATTGTTTTTTTTGCTCCTATAGTTTCATATATATACTTGAGGCATCATCACTCTCTGTGTAATCTGTTCACCTGTCAATCTCTTTGACCTGACTTTAAAGTTTTTCATGTGCCAGTAGCAAACACACTTCCTGGCACATAACAGATGTTTGCCAAACAAGCTCCTGCAATATGGTGGTTATGGAGACTGAAGGACAGAGAGGTTAAAGTGACTTGCTCAAGGCTATGCAGCTTCTAAGTGGCAGACCTAGAATTCTAACTCACTCACCCTCTGAGATCAAATTCACGTCATTGTTCTTTTAGTCTGTATCTCTAATATTTTAGGATGATATTACTGCTTATGGGAAGCATAAGAACAAAAACTATATACTTGAATACTAATTTAAAGTATTACCAACCAAAAAATATGAATATAATTTAAGCTCAAACATCAAGAACATTCTCCACATGTGAAATAAATTGTCTACTGAGATAAATTAACATTGTTAGTAATCTATTTTTTTTTTTTTTGTCTTTTTGCCTTTATGTAAGGCCGCACCCGCGGCATATGGAGGTTCCCAGGCTAGGGGTCTAACAGGAGCTGTAGCTGCTGGCCTTCGCCACAGCCACAGCAACGCGGGATTCGAGCTGCGTCTGCAACCTACACCACAGCTCATGGCAACGCCGGATCCTTAACCCACTGAGCAAGGCCAGGGATCGAACTCGCAACCTTGTGGTTCTTAGTCGGATTCATTAACCACTGAGCCACAAAGGGAACTCCAGTAATCTATCTTTATACTAACTATTTAAGAGTATGGGTTTTGCTTATTACACGAGCTTCTCTAGGTCATATTTTTCTCCAAGAGAGAGTCCTCTGATGATCTTTTGCTTTGTTATTTTTAATATCTAATTAAAATAAATAGCTAAAGAAACAATTTCTATGAAATGTATTTATGAAATTGCTGGGAAAAATTAAGAGTATTTAATTTTACAATGTGTAAGTTTTAAATGTAAAACTGTCTAACAGATCAATGAACCAAGGGCAACAAACACCTTACTGAACCTCAGTGTCAAAGTAAAGCCTTGAAAATCAGCACAATAACCAAAAAATTACTGGTCAAGTCTGTACATAGAATAATTATGTTACTATGGGTCATAAACAGGACTGTAACCAATGGTCTGGTCAGTTTCCTAAGAAACTCTAGAAAAAATATTACTGGGAACTAAAGCTTATGTTCATTCAAAGTAAAACCAACTTATTTACTATCACTTTTCCAAAAGTTCAGAAATAATTTTTGTTTCGTTTTTTAGGACAGCATTTGCAGCATGTGGAAGTTCCCAGGCTAGGGGTTGAATCAGAGCTACACCTGCTGGCCTACACCACAGCCACAGCAACACAGGATCTGAGCCGCATGTGCGACCTGCACCACAGCTCATGGCAATGCTGGATTCTTAACCCACTGAGTGAGGCTAGAATCGAACTCGTATCCTCATGGTTCCTCGTTGGGTTTGTTAGCCACTGGGCCAAAGGGAACTCCCACTACAGAAATAATTTTGCTTAGTTATTCCATTATAGTTTCATTTACCAAAAAAAAGAAAAAGAAAAAAGCCCAGTATGTTAGTCTATACTATAGTTTACCTCTGCTAGTGATGATATACAAAGTTACCTGGATTTACAAATGGGACAATACCTCTTTAAACTCTATTATCTTAATAAACAGTTTTTTTAAGGATCACTTTTCCTCTTACATTTCAAGCACTCTCTTCTAATGTGTAATTTTTCTTACTTTGTTTTTCTTCTTTAAAATCCTATTTCAAAAAAGATGAAATTGCTAACAATAAGAAAGCACAGATGTAACAGAAGCCAAAGCTTATCAATACCATAACCCAGAAGTATCAAGTAGTAAAAGGAGACAGAAAAAAAAAAAAAAAAGTCATGGCCTTAGTTACACAGATTTGTGAGAAACAGCCTGACCAACTTGTAAACCAAAAACTAAAAGCCCTGCATATTATTATTTTCAGTTTTGAGGCCAACCTTTTTATCACCTGTTAAAAGTATACCTTACCAAAATAAAAGATAATCTTTAAAAACAAACTTTAAATGTTGTAAGATGAAAAATGATACTTTTTTATTTAATAAAAACTCTATACCTTTTCCCTTATCCAACAACTGATATATCCATTATAATGTGAATTTAGGTGAGTTTAATTTTTTTAAAGGCTGTTAATCAACTGACTTGAAGAACCTGGTTTTCCTCACAGGCTGGGCATGGTTGTCCGGGCCGTCATACTATTATACTGCTACTAATTAATACCAAAATCAAAGCCACGGACTGGCTAATTATCTTTTTTGAGCTTAGTACTTAATTCCTACTTCTTAATACTTTTGTCTTTCTTCTAGGAAATAATTTAGTTTGCATTTTCAAAGCAATCAGATTTTTTAAAGCAGTCCTCAATTTTATCATCAATTCATTATATATGTTTTTAAAAGACTCTCAAAAGTACCAGCCATTTAAAAAAAATTGATCGCTTGCTTTATACATTCTTCTGGCTTAATATTTATTTATTTATGTATTTATTTATTTATTTTCTTGGTCATCAATACTGGAGAGTTGACAGGAAATTTACTGAGAACTAGGCAAAAAGCTCAGAACTTGACTTTTCCTCGATCTTTTTTTCTTTCTTTTATAAAACATGGATTTGTTGAGGTGACACAGAAGTCGTTTAAATTTGGGTTGCTTTTTAGATATCCTGTTGTTTAGCATATGTATAAGGCAAAATTTCAGTTTTATTTATTTATTAAAGATAAAATATTAAGTACTCGGGTCTGCTGAACACAACATTATCATTAGTAGCTCATAATTATCACTTAAGAAACTCACTTCAGATTGGTAAAGTTATTTATTTCAAAAAATTTTTTATATAACTTCAGACTTCTAGGAAAGTTGCAAGAGTTACACAAAATATTCCCAAATTATCCTTTCTCCATATTTATCCGTATGACAACATTTTACTACATTGATTTTATCATGTTTTCCCTCTTTTTTTTAAGGTTCTACATTTACTGATGTTCATACTTAGGGTTTGGATTTAGAGAGGGCTTTAGGAAGTTCAAAGTTTATAATTATTTTTGCTAGTAATTTTGCTCAAGTGGTCCTTTATACACTAGGTACACCTGCTTTACTAGGTTTGCTTGTAGGATCTTCAAAAATGTATTGTAATCCATAGAACTAAAATTAATCCTTCTTGACATAAAATACAAAACGTTTTTCACCTTGTGACTGCCATGCTTATTACTGCTATGCCAGTGGAACATACCACAAGTTATAATTCATCTAACTGCTCTATTTCTGTAGGGTGGGGCTTAGAAGCTCATGATCTGAGGTCAGATGTCTTGGGTTTGACTCTCAGCTAAAAAATCATGGCTGATGGAAGGTATATTAGCTAAACTTAGGGTTTAGGATTTAGCAGTGAGCTATTGGGCACTCGGGACAAAAAGAGTGGCTCCAATTTGCTCTCAGTAGGAAGTCTGTAAGAAAAGATACTTTGTGAGTTTGTAAGGGCTGTAAGAAAAATGAAACATCCAGTATCTAAGCTGAAATGGCTTTGACTGACATCAACATAACTGTTTTTAAGAAAATAAAGTACCATTCAATATATACCTATTTTTAAAATTGGCCCTGGATAAAATGGAGGGCAAAATGATTATTTTTCATGGATAGAAAAGTTAAATATTTCCTGGAAATAACCTTATGATATGCTTGTTTAATACAGGCATTGAACTCGATGAATTTTAATGAATAATTCATCTGGCTACAAAAGAGTCCAGGAAAGGAGAGTCGCAACTTGTGAACCATATCTAGAGGTTCCACAAAGGCATCTCAGGAGCTGATGTTGGGATAGGAGAAATGAGCAAGACCCATGTCCTTTTTCTTCGACACACAAGGATTCAGCTCAAAGAGCTCAAGTTTTTATATTATTTAGTATATTTTTTCAGTCCAAACTGAGCATTTACTTGCTCAGCATTTTACGGGTCCCATGAAAGAAGACTTTAAAAAAAATTATTTGGTAAATAACAGCACAAATATATCCAATTCTCAAAAGAAATATAACATCAATCTCACACAACATACATTTTGTAATTACTACCTCAGAGTGCACTTCTCAAATGTTAAGCACTGGACCAATAACTTATCCAAGGACCAAATAACTTATCCAAAGCAAGTTATTTAAATTCTTTGAGCCTTGGCTTCCTCACCTATAATAAGACCTCCTACCCTTGATCAGTTGCTATAAGCTTTAGAAATAATGAGCCAAGCATCAAGAACAGGGAATGACACACAAAAGGTGCTCATGGTAGATGGTAACTACCATTATTATGATTCACTACTGCAACCAGATTTATGACAAAGTAGGATGGTGGACAACTTCAAAGTGAGAATTATTAAAAACCTAACTAGCTTATATTGCTCGACAAGAAGTCACCTTACACTCCATATCGCCTCTTACCATTCACCTCCTACTCTTTCCTCCACTCAGTTCAACCCTGTTTCAGTTCCATAAACCCACCACATTCTCTCTCGGGCCAGGTCTTCACAAACACACTTCCTTCAGAAAACAGTTCCTTCTTTCATTCCCTCACTGGTCATTGCTACTCCTCAAATCGTTAACAGTCAGTCCCTCTGGAAACACTTCCTTGACCAGTTGAGACCACAAATAATTTTTATTAAGCATGACTTTAAAGTTTCTTTTTCTTTCAGATGTGGAGGGCAAGGATATTGAGCTATATATTGAGATCTATTACACTGAGAATGTATTTTTAGCACAAATAAAGAATTCTTTTGTTTTGCTTTTGCAAAGAGGGCAGGTACTCTTTTTAAATGACAATCCAATTTGTTCAAATTATACGTAAACCAAAGGGCCAGTTATCCTAAAGTTTTCTACTTTCTACTAATATGAAAAATTTTATAGGGCAAACTGAACTTTCTAACAACTAAATAAAGTGTTGATGTTGTAATTGATAGTTTGATAAGCAAATTCACTATTCACAGGAAATATTATATATCTCTAAGAACAAAATTACAGAATCTATTAAAATAATTCTACACAAGCAAGTGATTTGTTGAAGAAGAAAAATTTCTGCAGTTCAACTTTGGGAGGTCCTTTGGAATAGTTGCATTAAATAAACAGTTTAAGCCTCTTCTAACTAGAAACCCAAATTCCAGTCAAGCAAGCTAAGATAATAATACACTATTCTCACCTTAATTTCTTAAACTCGTATACCACCACACCAAACTTGGTCCATAATTATTGTATTTTATGACCTAAATAAAATACTGGAGGTGTTCCTCAACTCTGCTGAAAAAAACGTCTGGCATTTATCTAATCACTATGGTGTCTGTACTGGCTGACTGACCATACAAGGTGAAGGACACCAATACTGCCCTGGCCTCAGACCACGCTGGTGTCCACTCTGACCTAAAGCCTGAGTTTCAGTAACTCACAAACCGAAGCAACACAAAGACCACAGGTTCTTGCTTATTAAAGAAAATGGAAGCAACTGGTTTTAAGACTAAAATAGCTGCAGAGGGTAAGTTCCTTGACAGTGACAGCAAAGAGAGAGGGCCAAAGACCAATTCTTATAGCAAGGGAGACCAATTCCCCACCAAATTTTCCATTAGAGAGTGAGATAATATTACCAGTAATACTGATAATGAAAAGAGCAATTAAAATAATAATAGTAAAAATAGTAAATTTACTAAAGCTAATTTTATATTGGGCATTATTATAAATTATTTAATAAATATATCATTTAAAATTTTCATCTAAGTATAAGCTACACATTGTTATCCTTATTTTATACATTAGGATACCGGATATCAGAAAGTTAATTATTTGTCCAAAGTCATACAGCTAGAAAGAGCTGGAGCCAGGATGTGAACCCATCCCTTCTAACTATGAATCTCATTCTCTTAACCTCTACAAAAATCTGATTTACCTGATGAAATAGCCCCCAAAGAAATAAAAAGTGAAGCAAAAATCCTTGCAAAAAAAGAAAGATGACAATCAACAGTAACAAATGTCAAAGGAAAATCCAGAAAGGTCCTAGAGAAAATCAGTGGATTTGGCTCTGTCCACAGTGCACAGTATTCATAGTTGTATGGGTAGCACCCAAATTTCACAGGATTAAGAAGCGGTTAGAGAAGAGGGAAATGTAGGAGACAAGGGTAGATGTCTCCATCAAGAAAATTATCAGTGAGAGAATAAAGAAATATATCAACTGAAGAGGGAAATACTAGGGAGGGGCACTTATAAAGACACCATAAATAGGTCAATAGGCTCAACATCCCACAAGAACCTCCCACAAGAGGTTCTTAGGCAACATTGTTCCACAGTCCTCCTTCCTAGCCTCCTCACCTCCTTGAGCAACTCCCTGATTTCACTCGAGCTCTTCCATGCTTCTCTCCACCCAAAATTTCCTTTTCTAGTTTGTTTCTATTATGAACTCAAACATTTCCTTCAGTACACATGTCAAAAGTCTCATCCTTGGTGAAGACATCACTGACCTTCATTCCCAAGAATAATTTCCATCTTTACTCCTAAGGTACTCTGCATCTAATTCTATAACAATTTTATCTTTCTCAAAATTTGGTTTCCTACAATAAGAGGTACCAAATCGAATTACCTTTGAAACCTCAGCATTTAACAGTGACTAGCTTATTCCTCATAAAACACAGTATCCAGAACTGATCATAATTGTCTAACTCTAGATGAGAAAATATTTTTAAAATGACTTAACATAGAATCAAAGAATATTACTACCAAACTATTTTAAAAGGAGCTCTTATTTTTATAACTGTTCAGTACAGATGGTCAACTAAAGAGACTTCATACTGGATTAGCACAGTACAATTTATTTCAATTGTAAATCAGCATGTTCCTTCGAAACACCTTACATTTTTACACTGGATACTAAAAATTGGCAGCTCTGGTTCTAAAAATAAGTATGTTCTTCAAGAGCTAAAATCACTGTCTTTTAAAAAAGTATTTTTACAAAAGACATGCAACTGGAACTCATTTAAAAATGTACCCCATCTTTTAGGATGTCTGCCACAGTCTTAATTATGAAAACACTGTTCCCTTAGGGAACCAAGCCAATGAGAATCAAGTCTCAAATAAGAGCAAACCAGAGAAAAATGTCTTTGTTTCCACTGATTATATCAGATAATGGTCTGAAAGGAAAAGAATTCTATTCACGTCCATTGAAGCTAGGATGCACAAAAAGCAAATCTCTTGACCCTGAACAGAGGAAAGACAAAGCCAAGAACGTCAGAGTTGACTACTCCAGGCTTAGCTCTCCAAACTAGCAAAGCATCCCATTTAAAACACTGCTGATCACATTTTGACCCAACAGAACATCCTGTTATGGATTTAACATTGTATAGGCAATCATTTTTCCCCCCTTAATCACAGTTTGATTGCTTCCACCAAAAGAACTTTCTCATGGGTATACTGCTAATTATCATGGCTTCCTTCTGCTTGTAATGATTTACTACACACAGGAATACGACAAACAGAAGTGAGGGCAGAAATAACCCACTATTGAAGCTGTGACCTAATGTAAGGAAGTCAGAAGCATTTATAGCTAACCTTGACTCCTAAAATCCATTTCCTAAAGGTTGTAACATTTTAAAGATACCAATAAATAGATCTATTGGACAAGGTTCACTTAAAACTTACCCTTCTTGAAGACTGGCCTTTGCCTAGAATCTAACTGGCAGTTCCATTTGGATCTGTTTCACCCACAAAATGTCATTTATCTTTTTGACCACAGGAGTAACATGCTCATTCTACAGGATGTAACATAACTTACATAGAAATGCTAAGTATGTGGTATATTGATATTAGCCAAAGAGAAAGACTATAGCTACACAGTTATTACATTCATTTTGATAACTCAAATAATGGACAGTCAGTGTCTAAACAGGTATTTTATTTATACATAAGTATATAAGTATTTTTAGATTTTTACTTCTAAGAAAATATATATTTGTATCTGAATATAATCTTGAAATGAGCGTTCATCACATAAAAAGAAGTTTGAATGTCACAGTTACATACCAAAGACCCACAAGAAATACACAGTCCCTGGGCAGAAAAAGGTCAAGATTCAATCTTTGATTATGAAAGAATTTGAATAACATCAAACCATGAATTTGACAGCATCTTTGAAAAATATATTTCTTTGAACTCAAACAGAAGCCCCTCAAGCACAGGGTTCCACTGTACCTGGGGTGTTATGTTTAGAAGGAGTAGTATAGAGACAACACACGGGCACACTCTGAAAGAAAAGATGGGTCCTAGTTCAAGCAAATGTGAGGACAGACAGAGACCATGGAGAGAAGAAGAAATGTGGTTGGGAGGCCAGTTAAAACTTGGGAAACTTGAATGGGAGAAAATCTTCTCGGGGTCTTGGTTCAAGATGGTTTAGAAATTACCCTCAATGTCAGCAGCATCTGTGAAATATTTGGATCCCAATATTAAAAGAGGAATAAATATTCTGACTTTTGACTAGATTCTAACCTTGAAAAGAATCTAAATGGCAGGCTATGAGAGAGAAGAGAATGGTAGGAATATATTTTCCTTTCTCCCTACCCTGGCTTTTTAATTCAGTTCTATGGCAAGAAGGGTTAGAAAACCTCTTAGATTTAGGCATAAAATGACCAACTTGAAGAATTACCTACAAGAAACTCAAGGAAGGGGGAGGAAGGGAGAACAGCACATTTCTAGTCATATTTGACAGAGACTTACTACTACAAAAACTCTTTTTATAAATACGACAGGATAAATAATATAATGTTTTAGTTTCTTATCAAGATAGTGAACTTGAATATGTTTATAGATTTTACTGACTTGGGCAACAATGTCTGTATTATAAGGTGAAGTGGAGTTCCCATCATGGCGCAGCAGAAATGAATCTGACTAGGAACCACGAGGTTGCAGGTTTGATCCCTGGCCTTGCTCAGTGGGTTAATGACCTAGCGTTGCCGTGAGCTGCCGTGTAGGTTGCAGACGTGGATCGGATCTGGCATTGCTGTGGCTCTGATGTTGCTGTGGCTCTGGCATAGGCTGGCAGCAACAGCTCCGATTAGATCCCTAGCCTAGGAACCTCCACATGTCGAAGGCGCAGCCCTCAAAAGACAAAAAGCCAAAAAAAAAAAAATCTATCTATCTATCTATCTATCTATCTATCTATCTATCTATAGATATATATGGTGAGGCTTTATGGTTTTTTTGTGAAATAATGAAAAATTGCAAACATAGGACATTTGGTAATTACATATTAAGACTTTGCAATCTTTGCTCAGAGTTCTCCATTCCTGAACCAAATTGTCCAAAGAAAGGTGACAAATTGATTCTTGAACTCATACAGAATAAGTGAAAAACCATAGAAATAATTTTATAATCAACATGTTATTTGGTACTTATTATACAGTGAAATTAGAACCCTTAGGGCTTGGAAGAAATAAACATATATATTAGGATCTTAAAATGTTCTTGTTTTGCAACATTCCCGTAAGATTACATATCTCAACATAAAAAAAAAAAAAAAAAAACCAGCTATAGGCTTTCTCTTCACACCCAAATGCCAAATCAAGGACTAAATGAAAAGTTGAGCCAACAGAATTAACTATTTTTGACATCAATGTCATGATTTCAATATCCATCATGGGTCAGTGACAAGAGCTGGAAGGTTTTAAAGGCATCCTGCCAGTCTGAAAATGACATCGGCATATTAACAATATAAAGACTATAGGCATGTTAGAGCAGTAAGAATTTACCATAGCATCTCTCTCATCAGTTATAATCTACAACTACAGGGATACTGTTAGAATACACCAGGAACCTTCAAACGTGTCACTATCCCGGAGGAAAGGAAATGAAGGGCAAGGAAAGAAAAAGAGAGAGAGAGAGAAAAAGAGAGAGAAAGAAAGAAAAAGAGAGAAAGGGAAAGAAAAGAAAGAAAGAAAGAAAGAAAGAAAGAAAGAAAGAAAGAAAGAAAGAAAGGGGAAAAAGTCCTTCTAAATAAGCTTGGAAGGACAACATTATAGGCATTTCCAGGCATATATCACAATAACCCACTATGTGAAATAAAACACTCTGTTAACAAAACAAAAAATGAAAGTTCTTAACTTCTTTGCTTAGTGTAAGAGGACAAAGTTGTCACCTGCCTTGAGTGTTGCAGAGGAAAGAGCTAACTAAAGGAACTGAAAAATATGCCTATTGGGAACGAGCCACATGGCATATCATAAAGTTTTCCAAGGTGTGCTCCATGTGTACATGAGACTATTTTTAATAAAGACACGAATAAGCTATGTGCATATATGTATAATATTCTACTTCTACTTATGGGCTGGTGACACTGATTTTCCACTTCTGGTAGCAACTCAAAAAAAAAAAAAAGGGGGAGTTCACACCGTGGCATAGCAGAAACAAATCTGACTATGATCTATGAGGATACAGATTCAAACCCTGGCCTCACTCAGTGGGTTAAGGATCTGGCGTTGCCATAAGCCATGGTGTAGGTCACAGACATGGCTTGGATCCTGTGTTGCTGTGGCTGTGGCATAAGACAGCAACTACAGCTCAGATTTGACCCCGAGACTGAGAACCTGCATATGCCATGGGTATGGCCCTAAAAAGACAAAACAAAAAAAAAAGAAGAAGAAAGAAACTCAGTTATTTGATTTCACATATATTTAATATAAAAAGTGATTCTAGTTAAGAAGCAATCAGCTCTCCTCCACCAACTCTGTGCAGTGAGGTGACTGGCCCTCCTTAACTATAGTGAAAGTTTGGAGGTTTATTCTTTGGTGTGATCTCTGCACTGAGGAATACCAACTACCAGTGATACCATATTGAAAAGGAGAAGGAATCAGTGAATTAGTGCAAGAAATACTTAACTCTCTTCACCTGCTCAGTTCATTAGGCACCTAATTAAGCATTCAACCACCAAGCAGGAAGCTGAAGAAATCGTCATTAAAAACATGACAAGTCCAAGAGGAAAGACAAAAGTACTAAATATCAGAAGGTCCCCTGTTAAAAAGCCCAGTCAGATGACTCTATTGAAGTCAACAAAATTCACTTATGCATTCAAAGCAACCTTTTATCTCCAAATTTTAAAATATGAATAAAGACCTAAAGATTATCAGGCACCTGAGAAAACCTTCTTATATGAAAGAAAAGATCACCCCAAAAAATATCAAAACAGCTTGAAATAAACAAATTACATAAGGAGAAGAAAATTTCAACAACTTAAAAAATTAGTATTTTCAGAGAGAAAAAATATAATCAGGAAATAAAACAATTTTATAAAAAAGAACACATAAGGAATTTTTTAAAAGTCCTTGAAAATTAAAACTATGAAGGCAGAAATGAAAAGTAATAGGTGGGCTGAAAGATGAAACGGAAACTGGAACCAGAAAGTCCAAAAGTGAAAAAGGAGAAAAAAGAAGGGAGGCAATCATAAAAGAAAGAAATTGAAGAAAATTTTCTAGAACTGGAAAACATGAATGTCCAGACTTAAAAGGCCCATCAAGGTTCCAGCACAGTGTATGAAAGTAGGTGGCACTAGGGCATATCAACATGAAATTTCAAGAAACTGGTATTTAAAACATGAGAGAGAAAAAAATCACATACAAGGATCACAAATCAAAACAGTTTTTGACTCTTCCATAGCAATCCTGCAACCTGGAAGACAATGGAGGAATTCCTTCAAAAAAAAATTTTTTTTTAATGGTGCACCCAGGGCATATGTAAGTTCCCAGGGATTAAATAGGAGCTTCAGATTCAGTCTACACTGCAGCAACATCAGATTCTTTAACCCTGACACCGGGCCGGGGATCAAACCTACACCTCCACGTGACCCAAGACACTGCCATCAGATTCTTAACCCACTGTACCATAGTGAGAACTCCTCCATCAAAATTTTGAAAGAAATGATATCCACCCCAAAACTCTATACCCATCCAACTACCAAACAACTGTGAAAGCAGAATAAATTCCCTCTTAGACACATAAGATCTCAAAAAGCTACCATTTCTTAGGAAATTACTGTAATTTGTGCTTGAGCAAATCAAGAAAGAGTTTAGACATTATTCTAGTTAACGGTAAAGACAATATAGCAGAGAAGAGAAAGCTCCCATGACGTGGGCAAAGGGAGCTCCTAGGATGGGAAATAAGCAAAGTGCATCCACTCTAGACTGGAATAGGTCAGAGTGGGCCAAGAGACTTCTTTGAAAAGAAAGACAATCCACTCTCACCACTTTTGTGCAACATAGTTTTGAAAGTCCTAGCCACAGCAAACAGAAAAGAAAAAGAAGTAAAAGAAATCCAAATTGGAAAGGAAGGAACAAAACCATCACTGTTTTATTGACATGATACCATACATAGAAAATCTTAAAGATGCTACCAGAAAACTATTAGAGCTCATCAATGAATTTGGTAAGCTGCAGGTAATAAAATTAATACACAGAAATCTATTGCATTTCTAAAATGAAAGATCAAAAAGAAAAATTAGGGAAACAATCCCATTTACCACCACATCAAAAAGAATAAAATGCCTAGGAATAAACCTACCAAAAAAGACAAAAGATCTGTGCTCTGAAAACTAGAAGGCAGTGATGAAAGAGATCAAAGATGGCACAAACAGATGGAAAGATATACCATGCTCTCAGATTAGAAGAATCAACATTGTTAAAATGACTATACTATCCAAGGCTATCTATAGATTCAATGCAATTTCTATCAAATTACCAAGGACATTCTTCCCAGAACTAGAACAAAAAAAATTAAAATTTGTATGGAAACAAAGAAGACCCCATATAGCAAAAGCAATACTGAGAAAGAAAAATGGAGCTGGAGGAATCAATCCTCCCTGACTTCAGATTAAACTACAAAGCTACAAGTCATCAAAACAGTATGGTACTGGCACAAAAAAACAAAAATATAAATCCATGGAACAGAATAGAAATTCCAGAAATAAACCCACACACCTATAGTCAACTAATCTCCAACAAAGGAGTCAAGAATATACAACGGAGAAAAGACAGTATCTTCAATAAATGGTGCTGGAAAAACTGGACAGCTACATGTAAAAGAATGAAATTAGAACACACTCTAACATTATACACAAAAATAAACACAAAATGTATTAAAGACCTAATATAATAGCATAAAACTCTTAGAGGAAAACATAAACAGAACCACTCTTTGACATAACTTGCATAAATTTCTTCTTAGATCCACCTCCTAGAGTAATGAAAATAAAAACAAAAATAAACAAATGGGACCTAACTAAACTTAAAAGTTTTTGCACAGCAAAGTAAACCATAAACAAAACGAAAAGACAACCCACAGAATGGAAGAAAATCTTTACAAATGAAGCAACTGACAAGGGATTAATCTCCAAAATATACAAACAACTCATACACCTCAGTATAAAAAAAAACAACCTAGTTAGAAAATGGGCAGAAGACCTAAATAGACAATTCTCCAAAGAAGACATACAGATGGCCAAAAAACACATGAAAATATGCTCAACATTGCTAATTATTAGAAAAATGCAAATCAAAAGTACTGTGAGGTATCCCCTTAGACAGGCCAGAATGGCCATAATCAAATAAAAAATAATAATAATAATAATAATGAACACTGGAGAGAATGTGGAGAAAAGGGAACCCCCTTACACTGTTGATGGGAATGTAAATTTGTACAACCACTATGGAAAACAATATGGAGGTTCCTCAAAAAACTAAAAACAGAACTACTGTATGATCCAGTAATCCTACTCCTGGGCATCTATCCAGAGAAAATCATAATTTGAAAAGATACATGCACCCCAGTGTTCATTGCAGCACTATTTACAATAGCCAATACATGGAAGCAACCTAAACGTCCATCAACAGAGGAATGGATAAAGAAGATGTGGTACATGTATACAAGGGAATATTACTCAGCCATAAAAAAGAATGAAATAATGCCATTTGCAGCAACATGGATGAACCTAGAGATTATCATTCTAAGTGAAAATGAGTCAGACAGTGAAACAAAAACATCATATATCACTTACATGTGGAATATAACAAAAGGATACAAATTAAGTTATTTGCAGAAAAGAAGTAGACTAACCAACTTTGAAAACAAACTTAAATTACCCAAGGGGAAATGGAGAGGAGTAAGGAGGAATGGATTGGGAGTTTGGGATTGGCATATGCACACTGTGGTATATGGAATGACTAGCCAATAAGGACCTACTATGTAGCACAAGGAACTCTACCCAATATTCTGTGATAATCTATATGGGAAAAGCACCTGAAAATGAATAGATATGTGTACCTGTATAAGTGAATCGCTTTGTAGTACAGCAGAAATTATTACGACATTGTAAATCATATATATATCAAAAAATTTTAAAAATGAAGGAAAAATTAGATAGACAATCATTAATTCCTGTGAAAATAATGAGTTTTACAAACAAGAAAGGTAATCACAGCTTACTACCTACAAAGACTTGAATAGTATTTATATATCCTGGGAATGTAAGCACTGGATAATGATCTACCGAAATTAAAAAAAAATACTCTTTTTGAAGACAGAGAGTAAATATCAATACAATAGGTAAGCAGATACAAAAGGATGCCTCTGATGAGGAGCAGAGGGAGGTTGAGGACTGCATTTTTTTTTTTTAGTAACAAACTCTTTGACTCTTTATATTATTTTATACACTTTATCAGATATTTAAGTTCAATAAAAAGAAATTGTTTTCTAAAAAGAAAAGGCCAGGAAAAAAAAGGAAAGAAGGGAAATAAAAGGGAGGGATTAAGAAAACACAGAGAGTCCAGAAGAGAGGGGGGCCAGATACACACATCACAGATATTTTGAGATCTCAAAGGGCCACTTTCTGGAGACAGAAACATGACCTACACACACTACTGGTAGAGACAGGTCCTCACAAGGCCATTCTTCTTCCACAAACGACACAAAAACCAAAGCAGAGTCAGTGTAATGTTCAACATTTGCTTAATATTGGTGGATTTTTATATTTTTAAAATTATATAACACTGTCCCAGTTGTTCTCTACTTGCTCTTTGGATGATATGCCATAAACTACCCTTTTCTGAATAATGTTCAAAGACATGAATTTGGTGATGAATCAGTAATATCAGTGTGTTGTAGAGAATAGAAAGAAGAATGTGCTAAGATTTTTTTAATAAAATTACAAAAAAATTATTAAAAAAATCATTGCTTCAGAGGTCTTTAATTACCCTGAGAGTCAATGACCCTTCTCCATGATTCTAGCACTCTCCCTGCCCACTCCACTTTTATCTCCTGAAAGGATAATCTTGATTCCCTCTAGGATTAGGAAAAGCTATTCCTCTCCCTAATGACTTATTTACAATTGCAAAAGCAGTATTTGCTAAAGATTTTCTTTGATACTGAGAAATGACAGGCAAATCTCAAATCTCAAGGTAATGCTTTATGACGTGGTCTTTCTCATTTATTTCCTTACCACTGTCTAGAAGAAATGACAGGCCAATGTGTTTACAATCCAAAGGAAAACTATTAACTGGCACAAATAGGACTATTTTGTCAGTAGCTTTCCAAAACAAGTCAAGTGTCCCAAGTATGTCCCTATAGTAAACATATGATGATGAACTCATTCTCAGTTTTTTAAATGGATGAGTCAGAACTCCAGATCTTTAAGATAGTTTAATTTTAATTAAACAATATTTATCAGTCAATGTCCCAGCAATTTCCAAAATATCACAAAAGCAAAATCCCTGCCTATAAGGTACATGCATTCTCTCCTTTATCAAGTACTAGGTAGTAGTACTTAATAAAGCCAATTATTTAAAATACGATTGCTGCTTTTTCAATATGAAATAAATAAGATATGATAAAGAACAATAAGGAGTTCCCATTGTTGCTCAGCATGTTTAAAACCCAACTAGTATCCATGAGGATGCAGGTTTGATCCCTGGCCTCGCTCAGTGGGTTAAAGATATGGCATTGCTGCAAGCTTTGGTGTAGGTCGTTGATGAGGCTCAGATCTGGCTTTGCTGTGGCTGTGGTGTAGGTGGCAGCCAGGCAGCTATAGCTCTGACTGGACCCCTAGCCTGGGAACTTCCATATGCTGTGGGTGCGGACCTAAAAAGATTTAAAAAAAAAAAAAAAAAAGAACAATGAGGGGGGAAGAGGAGGCGAAAACCCGGTTAGGATGGTCAAGTCAGAAACAAATGCTCTCTTTAGGACCTAAGAGGTTCTTTCAAACAGGGATTATAGTTTGAGTACTTATCTTTGCATCCCTAAAGCCTAGCACAGAAAGCACCTGGCACATCCAGGAAACGCTCAAGGAACATTTGCTGACTTAAGCCAAGAACTGAACAAGGCCTATTTTAGCACCCATTGTGCCAGAAGGGATTATCCGAATCATCTTTGGGTACAGCTATGTTGAAGGGGCAGCACAATGGAAGGCACAGCCACAGCACCTTCTCTGAGAACAGCAGCTCCTTACCTGTTGTTGTACTGGTACTTGCTGTACCACCTGTGTAGGCACTGCTGCTTGACTAGCCACAGATGTCTGTAAAGTCACTGTCGAACCTGTGTCTGAACCGGTCTCAGATGTCTGCATGATGGTCTCTGAAATTTATTCAAATAAAAAGAAAGTTTAAAATGTTCTCCTTATATGACTAGCTGTGTTATATTTGTTCTTAATGTCCTATACTGAGACTAACCTTCAACTCCCAGAGTACCTCTTACTCCACACAATGTATTCTCATGATATTCCATGCATGTTTATAGTCATTTTGACCACTTTCAAAATAAATATGGAAAATTACTGATCTACATTAAGAAAAAAACCCCATTAGTATCCCTTATCTTGATTCTATACAGGTTGAGCTTCATCGAAATCTACCTTCCTTTAACTCTTTTCAGTTATGAACTGTTTCAATCACATTATAAACTATAGTCATACTATAAGTTAGGTCAAGATACTCAATTCCTCAGTCCTAAATGGATGCAAATATGTCATAAACTGTACTTTCTAGGCACTTATAAATTATAGGATGTCATTGGAGGTGTACAATTTAGAATAGTTTCTAAGTTCCCTTCCAACTTCAGACTTATTATTCACATATTTTTAAAAAATTAGGAGTTCCCATCATGGCGCAGGAGAAACAAATCCGACTAGGAACCATGAGGTTGCAGGTACAATCCCTGGCCTCGCTCAGTGGGTTAGGGATCTGGCATTGCCATGAGCTGTGGTACAGGTCACAGACATGGCTCGGATCCCACGTTACTGTGGCTGTGGTGTAGGCCAGCAGCTGTATGTAGCTCTGACTCAACTCCTAGCCTAGGAACCTCCATATGCTGCGAGTGCCCCTAAAAAGCAAAAAAAAAAAAAAAAAAAAAATTAATGAGCATCCAAAGACCAGCTGATATACCCTAAACTTAGCCAAAGGACCAAGCTCGATTTTCTTCTCTGTAGAATGGTATGGTACTAAAACTGAAGTTCAAGTTCAATTACATTCTTACACAAAGATAGCCAAATAACAATAACAGTTAATATTTTGAAAAATTAGGAGCATTATTATATAAATGAGATTTTTAAACAAAGGCATGAAATTTTAACTTCTCTCGTTCACATTTCAACATGGCACATTTTTCAGTCCTCTTGTACCCTACCTACTAACATAGTATTAAACTTTATAGCATGAAATTTAAAAAGTATGATTTCTTAGACCTCCTGGCCCTGATATTCCCTTTTGTTACTTATACAATCAATAGAATAAATTTTAATTTCTGGGCTACTGAGCAGGGATGAGAATTCCAATTTTCTTTCCTGGAGGAAAAAACAATATTTAATTGGCAGCCTGAGGAAAATACTGCATTATGATTTAAATCTGTCAATAGTATGGTGAACACTAATTTTCCCTAAAAAAACTCTGAAAGATTATTCAGTTATTTCAACTAGAAAATTAACCCCTCTCAGTATCTTCTGTTACAACATGACCCCTTCCAATTTTTTTCCCAAACCTTTTCTATTATCTCACACAATTTTAGAAACGAACCTCTGATGATATGTTATCTACATTTATTTCATACATGAGAAAACTAAAGCCCAGGGAGGTTAAGAGATTCACTCAAGGTGACAGGAGTGAGATGGGACTAGGCCTTTTCACTTTGAAGCTTTGCTTACTTTTCTCTCTAGACCTGGACATTGGCATCCATCACTCTGGGTGACTGACTATTATGCTATTTTTGTCAAAACCCTACAGCAGCACAAACAAACCTTACTGCATACAAAAGATAAAGCAGTAAAGCTAACATTGATGGAATATTTAACATATGCTAAGTACTCTTCTAAATGCTTTACCTGTGAATTATAAATAAGTTACTCAATGTAACAATTCAGTGTGGTAGGCATGATTATAATCTCCAGTTACAAATGAGTAACTTCAGACACAGAGTAAAGGCATTTAGAGGCTTAAAAAATAGAAGGAAAGTGATGGAGACTGTGGCCATCACCCCATTTACTTGGGTCAGTGTTCAGCATTAGGAAATTGTGAATTTATGGGAAGGCTAAACTGTTGCTGCCAGTTTTTCCAGTTTTCCAAAAGAATACTTTTATGTGAAACCTCCTAAGATGGTGATTCACTCAAAAAAATTTGTAGAACTAATCTCCAAAGACAGGCAGGCAGGCAGACAGACAGACAGACACACACACACACACACACACACACACACTTTTGTACCAGTATTAAGGCCACAGATATGGCTGAAAAAGTTTGAGAATGAAAATATTCACTACATAAAACTCTTGCCTAATTAGTATCACTGAAGGACTAATGGTTCTCAAAATTGGGAGAGAGGATACAAACATTAGGAATCCTATCTGTGTCTCATCTTTTTTATTCCATCATAGAGGGAAAACAACACCCTCCCCCAAAAGAAAGCAAATGCCAGTGTCTTTTGATTGATTACATACTTATAGACAATTGAGGCCATTTGTGCTACAGGAGGGTTATTAGCAACAGTGAGGTGATGCCTTTTTGCAGGAAATAAAGAATGAACCAGATCTTAGATATCATTTTCAGTGAGTTTTTCTTAGCTTCTCTTCCCAACTCCAAGACAGATCATGACATTAGTCACTTTAGCATACAAATAAAGAATAGAGAGTTGCCAATTATGGGTTCTTGTCTAAGCTTTTCAATCAGTAAGTTTCTTACAGTGAAGCAATTCAAACTAAAACTCCCTCTACTTATCCCAAAGAGGGCTAGGAACTTTTATCAAGGTTCTTTCATGTGTCCAGGGGTCTATACTACACACCCCTATTTGGCTAACGACCCATAATTTGACATCCACCGTTTTAGACCAAACATATGTAAGATTATACAGAATGAAGGTCTTTTTAAAAAATTAAGTGTACTTTTAAAGCAATTCTCAATAAATCACCTGAGAGGGCTTGGCAGAAGATAAAAGACATAGCTTCCTATGAACCATATTAGACTCCAGAGATAGGCTTTGGCACTCAGTAATTACAAACGAAAATTCTTAACTGTCAACATCTAAAAATGAGAAAATTTTGTGTTAAAAACCAGATTTCCAGATTATCTTGAAAAAATCTGAAAATTTAGAAAAGATGAGCCCATACTGTGTGTTTTATATGCAAATTATTTAAATGGTGATATTCATTCAGTTGCTTGCCTTTATAGGCATTTGAGGCATAAAAGAAATACCCAAGCTTTGACTACTTTACTAATGGAAATGTGTAACTAGATTATTGGAACTAAGATTTTCCTCATTTTACGGATGAGTCAACTGAGGCCCAGAGACAATAAGTCACTTTACCAATGTCAAACAGATGGAAGTGGGAAAAGAGAGTTTGGACATAACACTAAAGCTCACACACTAAACTACCAGACTAAGCTGGAAATCTGAGTTTCATAATAGACACTGCATAGATAGAAATGAAGGGCGCAAAGAAAAGAATGAGAAAAAAAGAAAAAATATCCCAAATATTTAACAGCAGCAATCTTTACAGAATGGAGTAGGGAAAATAAGATAGAAAGAAAATGATGGCCTATATAACTTAAGGTTACAGAGTCAGGGAGAACTTTCCATCCAGCCTCTAGCTCTATGTACACACCACATCAAAACCAGCACCTAAAGCAAAATCCAGGACAACTAATAATCATCCCATAACATCTTCTGTTTACTTCCAAGTTACTGTTTATCATCCAATCTCCTTGGCTCCTGGTTTACAGGGTCATGCCAATTGATAAGAACTTAGTCTCTCAGTTTTGTCGCTATTTTTACCTTAATACAGACATAACTTCATTCTCCTCTGATTTCACTGTTTTCCTCACCTTTGAAGAACAGGCTCTCTTTGCCAAAGTCTCATGCTTTAAGAGGATCTCAATCACATGCCTTCAAAAGAGATTGGCTCAGAAAGTCAAAACAGAACAAGTTAGAGTCACAATTTGGTCTCTAAATTAACAAGTCCTTTCCAGGTGCCACACAATATGCTAAGTACTTGAAATCTTCTCATTTAATCCTCAAAAGACCCTCATGAGGGAAATGGTATTATTTCCAAATAATAACAAATTCCTTAATAAATGAGGACACTGAGGCCCAAATGGATTAAATAACTTGCTAAAAGCCACAGAGCTGGTAAGAGCCTAAATTCAAACCTAGGTTTGCCTGACTCTAAAGCAAATGTATGTTACTTTGCAATATCATGACGAAAGGCTTCCAAAGGCTTCCAAATGTCAGAAAGAGAAAGACAAATACCATATGGTATCACTTACATCTGGAATCTAATATATGGAACAAATGAACCTATGTACAGAAAAGAAACAAACTCATGGACGTGGAGAATAGACTTGTGGTTGCCAAGGTGGAGGAGAAGGGAGTGGGATGGACTGGGAGTCTAGGGTTGGTAGATGCAAACTATTGCATTTGGAGTGGATAAGCAATGAGATCCTGCTGTATAGCACAGGGAACTACATCTAGTCACTTATGATGGAGGATAATGTGAGAAAAAGAATGTATATATATGTGTGTGTGTATATATATATGTATATATATATGTGTGTGTGTATATATATATATATATATATATATATGAATGACTGGGTCATTTGGCTGTACAGCAGAAATTGACAGAACATTGTAAATCAGCTGTAAAAAATTAAAAATCTTAAAAAAAGGAGAGGCTTTCAAATGAAAACCTAGAGACTGTTGGTCTGAACAGTAGAGTCTTCAGGATTCTCAGTCTATCCTATTTGATACATATTTCCAATAACAGCAGCGAGACATTTCTTCTCTGACACTGAAATTGCAAAGTATTGTCTTTCTACTGAGGCCATAATAAAACCCAACTAGTCAGTATTTTTCCAGAGGCATTTTAACTGATTAATTCTGAAGATCTGATTTATCAGCAGGTCAATTTGAACGTTATAACCTTCCTGGAGTTCCTGTCGTCTGCTCAGTGGTTAACTAATCAGACTAGTATCCATGAGGACATGAATTCAATCCCTGGCCTCACTCAGTGGGTTAGGATCTGGCATTGCTGTGGCTGTGGTTTAGGCCAGCAGCTACAGCTCCGATTCGACCCTGAGCCTGGGAACCTCCATATGCCGGGGGTGCAGCCCTACAAACACACACACACAAAAAAGAAAATTGTAACCTTCCTGACGAATTTGCCCAAACAGATCATTTAAACCCACTGACATATTTACAGTACCTGGTAGCTTTCCAATATTTCTTCAAAGCAAGGCTCATCACATGAGGATAAAGTCTTAGCATGCTGTTTGTAGGTTTTGTTTTAGATCCAGCATAAAGTTTGTATATACACTTGAGGTGTTCCCATTCATCTAGCAGTGTTTTCTGGTGCTTTGTTTATGTTTGGAAGTAATTTGGTTAGTTTAGTTCCTTCACAGCCTCCTTTCAAGTGATATTTGTTTATCAGCCACAAATGCAGTCACATTAATCCATTTTGATAAGCTAAATAAACCCCTGCAGTTTGTCCATGATGCAGCCCATATGCAAATGAGTTGTATATTCTTGCAGGAGAGACACGCACAATTTCAGTCTAGTCATCCTTGCCTAATGTGGCTGTCAGGTGTGTCAAGAGCAACAGATGCTTGTTTGACAAAGGACCTTTTTATTCTGGCTAATTAAGCAGTTGGACACACCCGCCTGTTAACGGTTCTGCTTTGTACAGCCAGCTCTGGCTGAATCATGCGAATCTACAGCTAAATAGGCCACATTTTGAAAGAAGGCTAATTAACCCCTAGAAGAAGGAAAAGAATATTGCAAAACCCAGCTGCTGAATGTGACAAGATTAGCATTTCTTCAACCTGATGGACAAAACCTAAGCAAAGCAAATGTGTTTGGAACAAACATGCATTATTGCAAGTTTCAAGGCATTCAGATGTTCTTTGTGAAACTTCCTGAAGATTATTTAATACACTCAAATTCACAGCTGGATTCCTTTCATCACACACAATGTACATGCCAGATTAAACGGTTTAATAGTCTGACCTAATCAATTACTAATCAAACAGAACTCTATAACTGGGCCAGCTTAAAAATAGGTAGTATCATCTAATTTTTATTGGGGTTTTTCATCCTGAAATAATTTGCTCTTCAAAAAACGCCAAGTCTGCAAAGTTTGGTTCCACTACACTGACTGTATTGTTTTTATACTGAGGAATGTAACAGGTTTTAATTCACTAGAGAAAATAAAAACCTGTAATTTTCAAGTGCAACAGAGAATTTCCTTCCTTTTTCCTTAGTATAGAAAAACAAAAGATGGTAATTCCAATTCCTATTTAAACCAAATTAGCAAATATTATCATGGTAGTCACTTAATAGGTGTAGTAAAAATAAATGACACCTAAAATGTGACGATAAAGAATATATTCTTTACTTAGAAACCAGGTTCAACAGAAGAGCATAGGAATGCTATTTACAGAATAAAACTGTCATAATTTAAAGTAACTTCTTTTAAAATACAGAATAAGGACTTTAACATCAGTGTGCTTTCACAAGAATGATCCCAAATCATAATTAAAGTTTTGCAGCATAAAACTTTTATTAATAATACTGTAAGCATTAACATTCTTGAATAAATGTTAGAAAATAAATATTAGCATACACAATGCCCATAGCAATTTAAATCGCTTATTAAAATCAGACAACTAAAATGAAACATGTTTTTTGGAAAAAAAATAGCTATGTACACTCTCGAGCATAAAATTAGTGTGAAATGTATACATTTCTGACTATACTGAGTAGATAATGAAAACTGGAATTTTAATTGGAATTAAGATTATTCCAATACTTTAGAAGAAAATTAAGAATATTAACTTTCAAAGCCAACTATGTAATATAAAATAATGGGACATATTAGAAATTACACATATATGTGGTTAAAAGTCATGTGATAAACTTTTTTTGAAACTGACAAAATACATTGAACTGATTAATTTACCTACAAATGTCAAACACTATGACTTGCCTTTTTTCCCACTTCACCTAGTACAAATGAAAGAAACTAGTTAGGCCGTAAACTATAGTCAGCCTTTTTTAACTTAAAATACACCTATAAAAAGTTTATTCATTATAAAACATAGGGCTTTATCAAATCAATAATTCAACTAACTGAAGAGTTGTAAAAAGAAAATTCATGATTTTCTATATTATAAAAGCTCTGCTCCTTTATTTAAGGTTGATGTTGTAATCCTCCTGTGTACAATTAATCTTTTGTACTAAATTGATGTGTAGAAAAATGATGGAAGGATAACAGTGTAGACTGTTCAGCAGTCATCTTCCTGTGATAACCGACGACAGAGATTAATGTTGGCGATGATTAATCAGCACTGTGGTAACATATACAGGTTGCCTGGGTAACTTTTTTCACTTTTCAAACAAAGGTTTTCTGTTAACTAATTCTTCCTTTGACTCAGAAAGGAAGATTATGAAAAACTGTTTCTTTGGGGAAGAAAAATTAAATTACTTGAACAGATTTTATCTTAATGGTCTAATTACTTAAAAAAATAAAACAATCTATTAACACAGCACTGAAGCCAAAACACTGAAATGATGTAAGAATTTTGTTATTTGTTATTTGCGTATAGTCAGCAAGAAGAGCTGTTATCAGGCACGGCACGGAGATAATTATGGGAAAAACAGAACCAGGTCCTTGTCCAGCTTACTGCTGATGCCATCCTGGCATTTTTTCTCAGTCATGTTCATGAACTAATAGGAAAATCGGTTTCACCTAAATGACATATGCTAAAAATTGGAAGTGCTCTGATAAAGAGTTGAAAGAAAAGAAATAAAAAAGAAAAAAATTCTGAGTATGCTACACTTTTTCTCAGGAAGAAGGGTCTGAGAAAAAAGTGATGTTAACATACAGAAAGTTTCTTCCCAAAATCTATGAGACAAACTTATGAATATATCTTGCCATTGGTCAAACCCCTCCTGAGAGGTACTAGAATCTACTGGATGCAGTATTTAACGAAAATAACAGTTAGAATTGAAAAAAAAAGATGAACAATGAATATTTCATCATAATTCATTCATCTTCATTATTAGAGATATTAATAATAGCTACCTTAAGTTGAGCATTCACTATGTAATAGATGTTTTGCATCTTCTCATATATTTAATCCTAATTTCAACCATGAAGCAGGTATTCCCATTTTATAAAAGAGGAAAGTAAGGTTTAGAAATTAAGTAACTTGCCCCAGGTAAGAGAACTATTAAGAGACAAAGCCAGAATTCAAGTCCAGACCTGTCTCACCCCAATAATGGTACCCTGACACTGGATCCTACTTGGCTACATAGATGGCAGCAGCAGTGAGGCTATTTTAGTGAAATCAACTCTAAAATCATCTATGGAGACTTTGGGCATTAAGAAAGAATTCTAAATTTGAACAAATAGACACAAATATCACATGAACTGCAAATATGTGCTAAACCTAGTGTGTGCTCACCATGATGTCATCAAATCTATATTGTTTATGATACAGAAAAGCATATCATGGGTTCAAAGATACCTGTACTAACCTTATATTCACAAAATATTTTATAGATGAAAGAGGAGATAACACAGAGACTCAGTTGCTTTTAAGAATTTAAATTTGTCATAAAAAATAGTCAAATGAGAGCCCATTTAGGTGAGCATGTATATATAATATTATACACAAATACAAAAACGTTCACTCAAATATTGCTTATGATAGCCAATAATAAGAAACTGAAATGTCTGTAATTGGGGGACTAATAAATTGCTCTATTCGCTATCCCTATAATAGAATATTATACAGATCTATAAAACTCAGCATGGAAAGATGTTCACAATATTGTAAGCATAAAAAGTGGGCTGCTAAATAATACCTATAGCCCATAATGCAATTTTACCCACAGGTATATAATACTTTGGGAAAATCCTTGAAGATATACAGTAATATCAATTTAACTCCTAAGAACTCCTGAAATATGGGCTTTACCAAACCAATGACCATAAACTTTGGGTGGCCTCAAGCTAACCTTGGGCTTGCCCATCAAAAGCAACATGGGCTCCAGAGACCTATCTTACCCTGGAGCCTCAGTCTTGGATTCTTAGCCCTTATAATCCCCCAAAGTACCTGCATATTATTTGATCCATTCAATATCTGGGTAAGAGCTATCTCCCTTCCTACTAGGTGGTTTGAAACTCTCAAAGAGCTCTAAAAAGCAATCTTTCAAATGTTTCTAATGGAAAAGGCTATCTAAATAATAGTACCCATCCTACTGTTAGTTTTTATGACCTTTGTCATTTTCTGCTAAAAGAAGGAAATCTTTGGTACTACACATACCCAAATGTCAAATATGATCCCTTCCTTATGACGCTGCCCAGTATCTATTGTATAATTCAGAATCAAGACATGAATTTCAGTTTTACTCCCCTGTATTCAAACTCATAAGAGCAGTGGTGTCTTTTCCATAGATCTCAAACTGAGGAGGGGAGATACGTGGGGATCTAAGTGTTGAGTCCCACCAAGCAAATATTCTCTTTTTAAATCAGCCCAAGTGACATCTGTTAACAAATATTCTCTTTTTAAATTAGCCCAAGTGACATCTTCCTACGTACCCTAAATTTTATACACAAGTTTTCTCTTTTTTCCCCTATACTAATGGGTTTTATCCACACACATTAAAGTATCCGTCCTATGTTCTGGGTTGATAAACAAGAATATGCTTGCTAACTAGGGCTTCCAAATGGTCTTGCTTTAGATGGGATGAGAGCAAAGACAGGGCAGAGATTAATTTAAAAGGTAGCATTTCTTAAAGACACACACACACACACACACACACACACACACACACACAACAAGCAGATAGTGTTGCCCCCAAATAGGAGAATTTCCTTTGGATTTTACAGGGAGTGAAGGCAAAAACAGGAATTCTTAATTTTCTTCACACCAGAAAAGGCTCCAATAACAATTTTCTTCTTGGATTCTCTTGCCCATGCGAGAAATTTTTCTAGTTTTTTTTCTCTTACATCTTTCTCTTTCTATAAAAGTAAAGAATAGAGACTTTTGCAGTTCCTAACTATTCCAATGACAGGCTCAAAGAGATCAACACATCTAAAAAGGGAAAATAATTCTGTATAATAACATTGCTAATAATGGAAATAATATACCCTACTTAAAATGTACAGTATGTTAAAGAACTGAATTCTCATTACTGCCATTTTTTAGGAAAATGTAGTGAATATGGGTGTGGGTGGACTTGAAAGAAAACTATATTCACACATACATAAATTCTGGAAATAGTTGCTCTAAAAACATGTTATTAATCAAATAAAATTTTTACATTGACTTTCATTAGAAAATACATATGTACACCCTTGGAAAGAAGATGAAAATTACAACAGATTGAAGATTCTTAACAACTCTGGTACACTCACAAACTTAAAAGAAAAATTACTTTTCTCTAAAAATCGACAATATTGGAAATAAGTCAATTACCCTGAACTAAAGACACTTCCCTTTGGAGCTTCTTTTATGGAATTGGTGATGCACTCTGCACATAGCTGTCCTTCCAACTCACTCAGGTTTTTTCTTGGCTCCAAAAACAATAGTTCCTTCTAAATTGAATTATATTACACTATCTCATAAATCTATGATTAATATCCCTTAGCTGGGGTTATTAATATGCTTAAAATCAATGTTCTTTATTATTAAAAGCTACTGTTATTAAGAAATGTTTTATAAGTGTGAAATTTTACATGAGTTTTATTTTCCACCTTTCCTCCCCCTCTTACACTTTGATGGTCTTCATAGGAGGCTAAAAGAAGGGAAAGAACTCTTCCTTTATCCCTTAAAATGCATTAACAGTTAACTGTTCTATCATTTCTTTTATCACCAAACTTTTCCCTCTTTATTCCCAAAACTAATCAATCACTGAGGCCAATGATTCTGCTTCCTAATCTCTCTCAAAAATCTATTCAAATATCATCGTCTTTCCAGTTCTACAGAGTTGAGGTCACTCTCTCCAATAGGTCCTCAGTGCCCTCAGCATAAACTGCAAAGCCCTTAACAGGGCACATAAGGTTCTTTAGAATATAGCTCCAGCCTACCATCTTCCATAGAGTACTACATACAATCCAGCCATACGGAACTACTCTCAGTTCCACAGTCCTACGGCCTTTGAACAAAAAGTTCTAACTCAATTTTGGCCTTTCTCCCTCTTCTCCTCTTCTCTTCATCTTTCAGATCTCAGGATAAATTCCACTTCCCCCAGATAGTCTCCAAAATCACCACCATTCTTCCCTCTCTCAGGACCCCCTGCTTCTAAACAAGTCTGGGTTTGATATTTGTCTGGGGGGTTCCTATAGCATCTTATTTTTACACAGTAGGCAGCAATTATCATATTGTACTGTAACTGTCTCTTCAACCAGATTATAAACACCATTAGCATATGGCCTGTGCTTATCTTTTTCACCTACAAATATGCAACAGTGCCTTACACAGAAAGGAGCTTCAGTTTGTAGACTGAACAGACGAATCTACAAAGAAAATGAGTTTAAGTTCCTGCTGAAACATTACTATTAGAGTATGAGATATCAGTTGCACTTAATATTTTTTAAATTGTGTAAAATTTTGTTTTATAGCAGAGCCATTTCCAATCAGGCTTTTCATTAAGAATGTTTTCTCTTAATTTGCTAACGTAACTTCATTTTCAATTCTCATTATGGCAGAAGTTCACAACTATTCTCATATTCTAATATTTATAAGCTGCAACAGATTTTGTAAATAATTTTTATAAAGAAACAAGATAATGATTAAACAAACTTAAATGAGCAAATTAAGGCTTCAACTATTGCTCTGAACCTTCTGACACATCATTTACTATTTTAGTAAGTACGTCTGATTCACTGAATTGTGGATTCAGATCCAATGCTCTAATAATGTCATCTTAGAAAAGGTAGCCTGGTATGCTTCCTTTCTTTTTATGAGACAGAAGTGCTCAGAGATCTTTAATTTTCATAGCTGAAATGCCAAGAATAAGTAATTAGCCTAATAGTAATTGTTCTAACTTCATCATTAATTAACCACTTGAAATTTATTTTAGCTTGGCAACATTGAATTGACATTCTTCTATGTTCTCTTAACAATCATTGAAACTTTTCACAAAAAAGGGTATTTCAAGCCTTTAATTACAAATTAGTAAACACATTTATGTAAGATTTTAGATACATTATTCAATCTGTCTAGAAACTCTGTGAGGTAGGTGCTATTATCACCCCACTTTTATGGATGAGAAAATTTAGGACCAAAGTTTAAACAAGTCTATGAGTCCCAAGGTCACATAGGTAGAAATGGGCAGAGAGAGGACTTGAATATACCATACCATTTATTAGTTTCCAGGAGCAAAAACTGTTTTTTTTTCTTTTTTAACCTAGCAATATGCAGTATTATAACAATTTAAATGTTTTAGAGTCTTTCTATACTTTAATCTTCTATAATATAGAAACTGGCTATAACATCTGTAACATTACAACCCAGTTACTAATTTTCCATATATTATCCTCCAAAATACTAATTTCATTACCATCAAAGCTGAGTACCTGATAAGACGGTTGTCTATTCTATTTTCTAGATCTCAGCAAACACTAATAAAAATGCTGAGTGATGTGGGATCTATACTACTCGTGCTGAGGCATTAATACAGATTGTTTTGTTGGAATTTGAATCAGGGCTTAAAAAATGTTTTTTAAAATACAGTATCTTTTCTTTCTAAAATCTTACAGTTGAGCTCTCAGATGCCCACCATTAATTCCACTTCTAAATTAGTAAGAGTGACTCACTGCATCTTCTTAGATGCCAAAAGAAGGGATGGTCTCAACATAGTTAATTCACAAAGAAACTGATTTTGGGTAAAACCAAAAGGTCTTTGGCACAGGCACCAGGAGTTGGTGCTCCTTGATCTTTACAGTCACAAATGACTTTCAGTAAGTTCAAGAAAAATACACAGCTCTACTTCCTAATGGCACTGCAATCAAGGGCAATAACTGGAAAGTAGACAGAGCTTTAAGGAAGGTTACAAGCCAAAAACAGTGTTCAGGAATACTAAGCCTCATACCAATGCCCTAAAATAACTTTCTAGTCCAACCGACATCTCTATTTCTGCTTGAGCAGAGGATCACCTTTCCTTGACATATGCCACGTAATTCATCATATATGCTGACCTACTCATTTTCTTGCTTTAGTCAAATACTCATATGGGACATACTTTGTTACGATGATCAGAAAAGTAAAAATTTCTCAGTTCTCACCCAGACCTTTTATTGTACTTCTTCAATGTCTCAGAAAACCTGTGTTGTGGTAGTCAGGTCAAACACACATACAATGGATATTTAGCATCAAAAGTTATATTAGACACATACGGTAAGTACATCACACACACACAAATACATAGAGAAGCCAAAGACCTTTCAAATGGTTCCAACTTTGGCTACAGGGTGTGGCTGAGGAAAAATGAATCTAATTCTAAAGACAGTAGTACTCTTCCGTTACAGTTTCATTGCCCCCACCCATGGTAGAGATGGTGATGGGGGTATGATAATACGAAGTCCACTTTGCCAAAAAACAACTTGCTAAGAATTATTTTGCCGAATGATCAACTTGACAGGTTGACCACTCAAAATTTTTTTCTTTTAACCATTTCTCCTGTGGACATAATCTGTATTCAATAAAACAGTTTTAAAGGGCCTTTGAAGATTCCTTTGATGCTTACACTGATGAAGTCAAGGTTTTAATTCATCTGAAATTTTGCTACAAGCCAGCACAATGTAGCCTACCTATAACTATAGTATATTCTGGAATTATATACTATTTTCTGGGCCAATGATTTGTGAGAATGAGTATTTATTTTAAATTAAATGGCTGGGCATGTATAGACCATCACAGAGTTAATAAATGATAACAGGGAAGGTTTATTTCTTTTAACATTTTTCATCCATTGTGTACTCCTCTTAATTCACAAATTTGTTAACCAATTCAACTAGATAAATATATGGCTTTGGTTTTAAGCAACTTGAAAAATATTCAGTTCAAGAAATATCAGTGATAAATTTGGCACTCAGCTGGGCTAGACTGATAAATATTTCTATTGCAAAATGTCTGCAGTGAAATTGCTATGGAAAAATTAAATACTTCCCACCAAATATTTCAGTTTTGTGACTAGTTAATGCAATGTGATTTGTGACAAACTTTATATGTAGTTAATGCAAACATTTTAGGCAGTTGATAATTTGGAAAACTGGTTCTTAGGCAACTAATTAAACAAAGTATTTGGTAAATTTATAAAACTGCCACTCAATGAATTTATGTCTCAGCAAACTGCTTTTACAAACATCCATTCAGTAAACTGATCACTCAGTTAAAAAAAAAAAAATTGGGGAATGGGGTATAAAAGGTTTTCAGATAAATGCTCTACATGTCAAAATCACAGCATTTAAAAGTTAAAAAGTATCCAGGATATCATCTAATTCAAGTCCCAATTTCACAGGGAATCTGAGACCAATAAACCAGATGGACCCATTATTACTATTAGAGTATTAGAACTCAGAATTCCCAATTCCCCAACAATAGGTCTTTCTAAAAGACTATGATTTGTAAGAGAATATAGAAGGAAGGCACTCAAAAAGAAGTAGGAAGGTCTTCCAAAAGGTCAAAGTGTTTATTACACAATGAAAGAAATACTCACAACATGGAGAATGAAATCCTAAAATGTCTCTCTCAGACATTTCCAACTTTCTTTCTCACATAAATGATTAACACACTGTTTTAGGACATTTAAGTAACGGAAACTCTGTGTGTGCATGTATAGATATCAGCTAAAATGGTTCACTGGGTTTTACATTTTGTAGAGATTCTAAATCATCTTGCAAAATTGTTTTTTTTTTTTCCTCAGATACATGGAGCATCTTGGTGATCTAGGTTTAGTATTTTTTTTATTACATGGAGTATCTGAGTGTTTCAGGCTCAGAATTTTATTATTATATTATCTCTGTATGTAACCAATAATACACAAACTGACTGTGTTTACACTGAAATAAAGAAACCAAAAGGCTAATGTCTAGATTTCCAGGAAGAAGCAAAATTCAACAACATGATAATTGACACCAAAATATACAAGGAACAAATTCTGAATTTTCACTTACAGCAAATAAGTGTAATTTGGGGATGTGAGATGGAAACCTTTTAAATGTAATGGTTTGTGTAACAGCTTTTACAAGGTTCACTTTTCACTGTCAAACAGCATGAAATGCTCTTAAGGGTAATCAGTTTTAGATGGCAGGTTTACAAGCTTTCCACAACTTGTACTATTTATTCATGTTAAAATGTTTTACAATTACTTCTTTACATATTATGTTCATACTTTCTTTTTAAAATTTTTAAAAATTGCTTTGTATAAATGTAAGTCTGAAACCAACCATATTACTTGACTTCTTTACTTACCTGATGCATACTGTTGGTTTCTATTATCTCATAAGTTGTCCACAACTAATTACATAGTAGTACTTTTGCGATATTGAAGGATATTAAAGCACAGCGAAAGCAAACACCTCCCAATATATAACCTACTCAAAAATCATATTTCCTATGTCATCTCTCTTATGAAGGTAATATAAATGATTTTCTTGTTGAAATAATGCAGTAAGCTACCATGTACATATTATATTCAAAAGCATAAAACAAATATGAGCTGATTATTTCTCATGAACCATTTTTCACACAAACTAGATTTACAAGGATGGTTTTCTTTCAGTGCAACTAAAAAGTTATTTACAATAAAAACTCTGTTTCCTTTTCTTACAAAGTTTACTCGACATTGCATGATATATTCTTTTCCACTAAGACAACAGTAGAATTCTTTAAATGTAAGTTAATGAATCATTCTTCCTCACTCTCTCTTTTCCTTTTCCTCTCTCTTCCGCATCCCTTTCTCTTTGTATTCTCTCCCTTGTCTCTTTTCCCTTTTCCTTACCCTGCTCCACCTTCCCAAACATAAGGACCTAGTAGGGCCAAAGCTAAATAGCAGCCACACAACAGTCCCTCTAAATTGTTCTAAGGATATAAGCTGAGTTGGCAATACAGCTTATTTATGTCAATCATTTTTTTCTTTGAAATTGTTTTTGTACATCCTAACAACAAATTTTGACATTATCCATAGTTTGATCTCACAGTCACACCATTTCTATCATTATAGCCATCAAAAACAACAGCCAATCTATTTTTCAATACTTATAGATAAGCCACATGTCCAAAGTATTTAACGTCTCAAAACAAAGTTCATTGTGAAATCATATCACCAGTGTTGAATATTCCTAGCTTGTCCTTTCCAGACTAGAGTAGAACCACTTTATAATAAGACCACTAATTACCAACATTAGTCATACTGTATCACTTTATGTGATTATGTTTACAGCAAAGTAGCCACCGAGACTCTAAGGTTGGACAGGCTCTTCAAGGTAAGACCTTGAGTTATTGTCTAGGCCATGGTCTATCTGCTTGAATCTCCATAATGAAGCACTACCACATCACTTGACCAGTGATATTATGATTTATAGGATTTCACTCTTAACGTGAGTCCAGGGTAACTCCACTTTATTCTTAAGTACATAAATAGTAAATAGCAACAGAAAGGGAACAGAAGTAAAGGCTTACAACAACTGAATCAGTAAAGATTTACTAATTCGTTTTGCTTCTTTCTTCCTGAGAGGACTCTAAACAAAAGTCAGTTTCCCTAGGGTAAATATTTTGAGTCAAAGTCATAAAAGAAAGGTGCAAAGGGTAAAGCTGACAATCATGAAGTTCAACAGCTGTTGCTCCAAACCATATAAATAGGTGAATCCTCTGAGTCCCTGAGGTGGCTTCCAGAGATGCATCGCAACTGCAACAAAAGCTGTCACCTGGTTCCAAAACACAGGAGCTGCCTGGTTTTTACACACACCAACCCCAATTATTTTTATAAAGACATGGAAATTCATTACTATGTTCAAACTTCCAAGAAAAAATTACAAATTTTTTACTTTTAAATTATCATTGCTGGTGATTCTAGTGTTAAATACATTTTTCTTTCAAACTGAAGGTTAAAAAAAGCCACCAACCCAACTGAAAAATGGGGAAAAGTCCTGAACAGACATGTCTCCAATGAAGATATACAGAGGGCCAACAAGCACAAGAAAAAATGCTCAATATAACTGATTATTAGAGAAATGCAAATCAAAACTACCAAACGGTACCCCCTCACACCAGTCAGAATGGTCATCATTAATAAGTCCACAAGAACAAATGCTGGAGAGGGTGTGGAGAAAAGGGAACTCTCCTGCGCTGTTGGTAGGAATGCAAATTGGTACAACCACTATGGAAAACAGTATGGAGGTACCTCAGAAAACTATACATAGAACTACCATATGACCCAGCAATCCCACTCTTGAGCATATATCCAGACAAAACTTTCCTTGAAAAAGACACATGCACGTTCTTGCAGCACTATTCACAATAGCCAAGACATTGAAACAACCTTAAATATCCATTGACGACTGGATTAAGAAGATGTGGTACATACACACAATGGAAAACTACTCAGCCATAAAAAAGAACAAAATAATGCCATTTGCAGCAACATGGATGGAACTAGAGACTCTCACACTAAGTGACATAAGTCAGAAAGAGAAAGACAGGTACCACATGATATCACATATCTGGAATATAATATATGGCACAAAGGAACCTTTCCACAGGAAAAAAAAAATCATGGACATGGAGAACAGACTTGTGGTTGCCAAGGGGGAGAGGGAGGGAGTGGGATGGATTGGGAATTTGGGGCTAACAGATGCAAACTATTGCCTTTGGAATGGATAAGCAATGAGATCTTGCTGTATGGCACTGGGAACTATGTCTAGTCACTTATGATGGAGCATAATAATGTGAGAAAAAAGGATGTATACATGTATGTGTAACTGCGTCAACTTGCTGTACAGTAGAAAACTAACAGAACACTATAAACCAGCTATAATGGAAAAAATAAAAATCATTGTGAATGAAAAAAAAAGCCACCATAAACAACCTGTTTATTGTTTAATGTGAGCTGATAAAAATCAATAAAGAGAGTAGAGCATCAAAAATATGATTCTAATGTGTTTTCTACTGATATATCTAAAAATGGCACTTCTTACGTTGGCTCTCAAAGCATGGGTTTTCTATACTTGAAAATTTACCTCAGTTTAACAAGAAAAACCAAAAAATCCAAAAAGCCCTTTCCTTGGAAATACACAAAATACATCCACTGTATGTACATATACATACAAAATGTGTCACTTTATAGCAACATCTAATTTTTTTCAACTATAGCCTCTTCTCCTAAAGAGAGTTTGCCTAACATCTACACAGTCTTAGAACATTATCAAAATATTTGTTAAAGCATAACATAACACAAAGTAGAACTTTTTAAGTGCACTCAATTTACCCAACAGATTATTTTGTTAGATATTATGAATAAGACAACAATTAACAATTCATAATTTAAGTGTTTTATATGTTCTTTCACAAGAACATATAATCATATTATTTTTACATGAGAGTTAAATTAATGTTTTAGGGATATCGTAGTTTATGAGTTGTCTGAGTTGCTCAGGAGTGAACTTTTCCTCTTATTTTTAAATGGCCCACTTTCAGTATTTAGATTTTGTTCTTCTTCATATATAGGTTTAAAAGTTGAGGGGGAAAAAACACCTAAATAGAAAAAATATATATCTATTGGTAATTTTTTTATCTACTGCTGATCTTAGATACTGTATTTTGAAAAATTTGTCCCCCACTTCTACTCTTCTTGCTTTGAAGACAAGAAACCAGTGCTTCCTGAATCTGGAATTTAACCTAATAGTTTACTGCTTTAACATCTTCAGAGTCAAGATAGAACAAATATAAGCTAAGTTCTGTAATATAGCAGTTCTTCTGGCAACAGTGAGCAAGGTTGCAAGTGAAAAACCTTTTAAGCTTTCTTGCATGATTTCTCAGTGTGGGAGGATGAACACTAAGTAATAACCAGGAAACAGAAAAACCTCTACATAAATAACATGAAGAAAGTTACAGTTGGTGTTTGGTACCCCAAAGATTCTACCAATAAATCAGAATTGTTTTCTTCCATCCTCAGATCCTCAGTTATATCCACTTTTTTTAAAAGCTACCATTTATTATTGAGGGTCTACCACTAAATTTAATAGTTTAATTCTCACAACAACCGTATAAAAAAATATGAGCTGTTCTCTGCTTTATAAAAACGGACACTGAGGTCCAGAAATATTTTTCCAAAGTTTTACTACTAGTAAAAGACAACACTAGAACTGATATGGAACTCCACCTGACTATAAAATCTATGTTCTTGTTATACTCCAGTATGAAATTTTGTTTTTCATATTTTCAAGTTAATGGAAACAGAGTTTGGCTTTCACATTTGAAATTTTGAACTACTATGAGAATGGCACTCTCAAGAATAAAGTCATGGTCCTGCAAAGTCAGTGAAACATTTTAAAACATCAAGCTAGGTCTTCTTTAGTGTTTATTACACATGCCAACTTGAAAGATCCGCCTAAATAGCTGCTCTTTATTGAAAGCGCACATGGCATTAGATACCATTTTAAAAGGTACGATAAGAGTTCCTATTATATTTTAGAATAAAACTAATAAATTATGCTAACAACCTATTGCAAAATTCACTTGTAAAATGCAGGCAACTGCCTTTAGACACTAGGAAAGATGGCAAGATGAAGAAAGCATTAACTTTCCTGGCTGCCTCCTCTTTTTCTAACACTTTTCCCTAAGATACATTTTTGCAATTCTGTGTTCCACTATACACACACTATTCCTTGAAAAATATATTGCAGCCTTAATATTCACTTGTATATTATTATGACTTTCAAATCTACTGTCCTTCTTCTTCTATTCATTGACCGAACGTCTAATCCCACAATGGGAACTCCCTCTTTGCAAATACCATACAGGGAGATCCAAGATGATATTCTCTCTCATGCCACATCAGTGCTGACCCCTCAACCTCTCTCTCTCTGTCAGTTTTCAGAATTTAGAAGGTAATGTCCCTGACTGTCCCGGCCTCTAGTCTTCCTGGAGCTTTATTCACAACTTGGATTTCCCCTGAACTCTGAGCCTATTTGGTTTAATTATCATACCCTCCTCTTCCTGGGTAACCTCATCTACATTAACTATATCTTCCCTGACACATAAACTAATGTTTCTAGGTCTAAAGAACAGACTAAAGTTTGAAGAGAGAATTAACTGTAAAAGTAAACTAAAAGCACTTACTTAAGATTAAGGCAGTAACATCTATATTCCTTATATGGCAAGTATATCTGAAGTCCTAGGGTGTGTCAAGAAATTCAATTAACTAGGTACTTCATAAATACTATTCCATTTAACTTTGACGACCAATGTAGAAAATAAATGCTGTATGAGCAAACAGGGCAAGAACTACACGAGACGGTTATTACCTATATTTCAGGCACAAAAATTACAGTGGCTAAATAACTTGTCCAGGGTCATATTTAGCAAACAAGTGCTAGAATTCAAATCAGTCTAGCTGACTTCAAGATCATTATTCCTTACCTTATGATACCTTGGGCCTATTTCTGCCATTTAAACTAAGCCTCAGTTTGTTCATCCACAGAAAGAGTGTTACCAATGTCTCTACAGGAGAAATAGCAAGCCAGTAGGAGGGCATCTGTAGTGAGGCATTTATCAAAGTTCCCACATATGCACCAAACATGACTCCAATATGGTCCTCCATCCCACTGCCTGATTGCTGAGAACCACTAGCTTTTCTTATTCCATACAGGAAGTGGTATAATATTACATGACGGTACAACAAGTTGAAGAAGCATACTATAAATTATATAGCCACTACTGAATGAATAAAACAAAGAGGTATACTAAAGCCAATAAAGGAGATAAAATGGAATCAAAATTACTCAAGTAATACAAAATAAAGCAGGGAAAGAGGGAAAATGAATCAAAGATTAGGACAAATAGAAAACAGTAACACAGTTGATTCTAACCATGTCTATCAATAATCACATAAAATGTACTTTAAACACATCATTGAAAAGGGAGAGATTGTCAAATCATATAAGAATCAAAGACCAAGGTGAATGTTTATAAGAAATCCAATTTAAATATAATGTCACAGGTTAAAAGTAAAAGGACTGAAAAAGATGTACCATGCTACATCAACATCAGACAAAGGAGGTTTCAAAGCAGAAAATATTACCAGGAATATAAAGGGATATTTCATAATGATAAAGGAATAAAGCCATCAAGAGAACTTACAATTGTTTATGCACCTATTATCAGAACATCAAAATATGTAAAGCAAAATCTGACTGAACTGCAACTGAGAAAGAATAAAATGCATTATCGTAGATGGAGATTTTAATACCCATCTGTCAATAGTTGATATAGTAAGTAGACAGAAAATCACTAAGGGTATAGAAAACCTGAACAAAACCATCAAACAACTTGTCCTGAGATTTACAGAACCCTCCACCCAACAGCGAATCTACAACCTTCTAAAGGACATACAGAACACTTAACAAAACAGACCATATTATGATAATACAAGACCCAACACAATTCGAAGGACTGAAATTTTAAGAAGTAAGTTGTCTGATCACAACAGAATTAAAGTAGAATCAGTAACAGAAAAGTATCAGGAAAATTATCAAATATTTGGAAACAAAGTAATATATTTCTAAATAACCCATGGGTCCAAGAAGAAATAAAAAGGCAAATCTGGAAGCATTTTACACTGAATGAAAAAGAAAATACATTTATGACACGCCTCACCACTCAATCAACACTGAAGGAAGAAAGAAGAGTTAAATTAATCAATCAATAGATTTTCAAGTAAGCAAAATCGGAAATTAAGAATAAAAGAAAGAGGATCATGAATTGATACAACATTAAAACTGGAAAAATTCTAGAAATCTTTCTAAAATTTTTAAGCTCACAAAATTTATAGAGGGAACAGTTCCAGAAGGAACATATGATTTGTTTAATAGAGCTTATAATAGTAAATATTTTAAAATGAGCAGATTCTACTGATAGCTACATTACATAAAAGTACTTTAAATGTCTATTTTCATCTAATAAAGCAGATAAAGGTTTTATAAAAACAGATGTGCACATTTCTTGGCCTGTGTCGATTAATGTATTTTGTGCTTTATATGCAAATTTTCCATATTTGCATACTTAGCATAATAAGCAAAAGTACTGAATTCTTGATCCACATTGCCTGAATTCACACTCTGGCTTTACCACAACTAGTAGCCATGAATTTAAGGAAGTAATTAAACTACCAATGCTTTAGTTTTCTCAACTGTAAAATAAGAATAAACTGCAAAATGAAAATAAGCAGTTCCTGCCTCCAAAAGTGACAATAAGGATTCGGTAAATTAACAACTTTTGTGGGCTTACAACAGTGCCTGATGTATAGTAAGAGCTTAATAAAGGACAACTATTATTACATCGTGTTGATTGATAATTACTTGAAGCTTATTAGTTAAGACAATGACTTTAATTTTTTAATTAGGTGACATCAATTAAAACAGGGTATGAGCATAGAAAAAATGGGCTGTTTCCAATCATAAGTGTTAAAAAAAAAAAAAGCTTAGAAGTTATTTGAAAGCCAATGTCAAAACAAAGCTGGGGCAATTTCTTTTCAAAGTAAGAGACAATCATCCAATGAAAAATTACTCCTTAGAGTGTTTTCAAATAAAGCAGCTATCACATATGAGATGATACTGAAGTTACACATCACGACTATCCTGTTGCCTTCAACTATTTCTTCTAATGTGCTCCATTCAACTAGATTTTTTGGATTTAAATAATTTTTAAATGACAAAACATTCATTTCTAAATTTGTTTTTAAATGGATAAAAGGCAGCATTCAGCAGTGTATTATTTGAACACATTCCATTTGGTAAAAACAACAAAACTAATGTGGAACACATTTCACATTTTTTTATTTTATGCAACTTCAATGCTTTCAACACTGCATACATTACTAAAAGCACAAAAATAAATGCTGTACTATCAAATTGTAAAGAATACCAAATTGATATAATTAGACTTTATAATTATTCCAAATATCAATAGGACAAGTCTTTTTAAAATAATTTCATGTGTCTCGTATGTGTTCTACAGAATCAGGTAAAATGGGTATGTTTTTAATAAGTAGCTCCCAATTTTTAATGTTTTAATAAAAACTACTTATAATGCATGCTTTGTCTTTTTAACAATGATGCCAAAGACTCCTCAGCTGGGCTGAATGAGCATGTGCCTTAATCAGTGTGGTAATAAAATATTAAAAAAGTCTGACTATTCTAGTCAACTGTTTTGAGAAGCAGGTGTGTCAGGGCTGGTCGCAAAGGATGGTTTAGAATGTCAGGTCCCTCTGTGTTATTTCTCAATCCTTGCCCACATGCAACAAAGATTTGGAGATGCAGGCGATCTGGTGTTTTACAAATTTATTAAAGTGAAGTACATTTTCAGAGAGAAAAAGAGAAAGAGGGAGAAACCTGAGGTGCGCGCAGGTTAAAAGATGGCCTGACTCATTCATTTTATAATTATTTTTAAATACCCATGAGGTGGACCTGAGTGGAGACCCAATTTCTCCTGCCCCAGCCTGCAACACCCTGTATAAGGGCTGAGTGTTGTTTGATCTTTGTATGGGGCATATTTGATCTTCTGATTGGCTTCAGGCAGGATACCTTATTTGCCTGGGGAACAGGTTATAGAGAGGCAGGGTGAGGAATGCGCAACATTCCTTCTCTACCAGGCTGTTCAAGGTGGGGGAAGGGGTATTACAATGAGACATGGCCAGAGACTTTTAGATTTAATCCCTTTGAAGGAGAGTTGAAGCCTCTGACAGGTGAGTAGATTTTCTATACCTTTAATAACATAAAATTTCACCCATAGCCGTAGCATTTGTAAAACCACCCTTATCTTCTCCACATACCACACAGGCTCTTTATCTTCACACTCAAAATTATGAGGAAGTTTGTCATGATGGCACATAAAATCAGTGAGACTAGGTGGACAAGACAGAAAGCATGTGGATGCCTTCAGCACCACTTGTTCCTTTGAATTGCCTCTCAAACTGCCCCCATCCCTCTGTCAGCCAACAGGAGATTAAAGCTGGTATTATGTGGGCCGCCTTTTTCAAACTTTCTGCAATCACACCAACCAATAGCTTTCACTACTGGGAGAAGGATCCAGCCCAGAAAAATACTCATGCACAAGTACAGTATTAATAGAACACAAGTACAGTATTAATAGAACATGCTATGGTTCACTGAGCATAATGTCTAACAAGAAGATAACAGAAACCTGAAAACAGAAGCTCAGAGCAAAGAAAGAAATCTAAGATGGTTTGGAAGGCTGATCAAGGTAATCAGTTATCGTCATTATCAAATATTTAGCTTAGCTAAGCTTTACCACTTAAATTTTTTTTTTGGTCTTGTTAGGGCCGCACCTGCGACATATGGAAGTTCCCAGGCTAGGGGTCAAATCAGAGCTGTAGCTGCCATCCTACACCACAGCCACAGCAACACAGGATCCAGGATACGTCTGCAACCTACCACCACAGCTCACAACAATACCAGATCCTTAACCCACTAAGCAAGACGAGAGATGGAACCTGCATCCTCATGGATACTAGTAGAGTTCATTACTGCCAAGCCATGACGGGAACTCCACAAAGTATTTTTATGCACATTATTTTATTTGATCCTCACAACAGTCATATGAAGATATAGTATAGATATTTTTACTATTAACTAGATTTTACAGGTGAGGAAATTGAAGAAGTTCACGTGAGTCTTGCCTAAGGTAACTTTAACCAGTAAGTGAGCAGGAACTTGATTTCTATTTTTCCCAAAACTGCAGATTTCAGTCTTCTATCTACATTGCTGTATCCCATATAGATAGAGGAAGAGGGGCAAACTGAAAGAAGTAGGTTCCATACTGGACAAAGTCAGCAGTTATTCTTAAAAACAACCGTGTGTGTGTATGTGTGTGTGTGTGTATGTGTATGTGTGTATGTATGCATATATACATGTATGTATATATATATATTCTGTGTGTGTGTGTGTGTATATATATAATATATATAATATAATATAATATATATAATATAATATATATACACACACACACACACACACACACATAGGTATATACCATATATATTTTTTCATGTTCTTTTCCATTAAGGTTTATCACAGGAGATTAAATACAATTTCCTGTGCCATACAGTAGGACCTTATATTTAGCCATTCTACATATACTAGTTTGCATCTGATAATCCCAAACTCCTGAATCATTCCTGCCCCACTCCCCTCTCCTTGGCAACGACGAGTCTGTTCTCTGTGTCTGTGAGTCTATATCTGTTTCATAGATAAGTTCATTTGTGTCATATTTTATATTCCGTATATAAGTGATATATGATATTTGCCTTTGTCTGACTTAACTTCACTTAGTATGATAATCTCTAGGTTCATCTATGTTGCTGCAAATGGCGCTCTTTCATTCTTATGGCTGAGTAGAATTCCATTGTATATATGTACTGTATCCCCTTTATTTATTCTTCTGTCAGCGGACATTTAGATTGTTTCTATACCTTGGCTATTGTAAATACTGCTGCTATGAACACAGGGGTGCATGTATCCCCTGATTACAGTTTTGTTCACAGAAATGCCCTGGAGTGGGATTGCTGGATCACATGACAACTTTATTTTCAGTTTTTTTTAAGGAACCCGCATACTGTGTTCCGTAGTAGCTGTACCAATTTACACCCCCCAACAGTGTAGGATTTCCCTACCTACCTTCAATCATCAGTCCCATTTCTTTCCTTACTTCCTCATCTCCTTTCATTCCTAGTTCTTTCATTCATATAACCCAGTGGTCAGAAACCATTTTGTCCATTTAAATCCCTTAGGTCTCGATCTGTATAACCAAAGATATCCCTGGCCCAAAACCTAAAACCAGCAACTACAGATTCTTCTATTAAGTTCTCTGACTATATCAGAAACTGGCCTAAGGAGTAATGAAACTTGTAAATATTTCTACCATATGCCAGAAAAAAAGCATGCAGGCAATAAATAATTAATACATTAACTCTTAGATCTAGACTGACTGTCCCCTGCAGACTGGCCTCAAACAAACAACTGAGAATAATAAACTAAGTTACAATAAAGAGCAAAATAAGATACTAATGCACTTTCAAAGAGCTATGCAGCTGATCATCATGTTATTAGGGTGTTCACAGTCTTTCTGAACTCGAAGTTTACAAAGTCTTGAAGGGTAGCAAAACCAATGGAAAAGATTAAATGCAATTGCTAAAGGGCTGAATATATGACTTTATCTAAAATTTAAAATAATATGAACTTTAATACAGAAAAAAAAAAGCAAAAGGGAACATTTAAATATCCAGACAGCCAACTCCACGGAGATAACCACCGACATTTTCTAGTCTGTTTTGTGAAAACACATGACAGGAGGAGTGTGCATTCTTAAAACAAATACTATCCAGTACTAATTACTATAAAGAAGAATGATTAAAACTCTTGGCATTCCAAGTCTCTATATGAAATCATTTAATCATCCCCCAACCCAATCACATAGGGAAAAGGAATATCCTTATTTCATAGGTAAGGAAATCAAGTCATGGCACTTGTTTACTATAGTTGTAGAAGTGCTGCACGATACAAATGAACTATGAAAGGAACCCTGATAGAAATGCTGTCTTCCTTACATATTTTCTTCTACACAGTTTCTCTGCCTCTCTACTCTTCTATCCCCAACACAATGCAAATGAAACCCTATCACAAGTTAACTCCAGCAGGTAACTTGAGTCCATCAACAGAGTCTATAATCCTATCAATGGGGATGGGAACTATTCACTCCAAAAGCCAAAAAATAATGTGTTTTGTTATAAGGAAATTTTCAGGAAAGAGAGAAGGGGAGGGCCATTTAGACAAGGAAACCTAACTTGTTCTTTAGAATAGAAAAAGTGCCTAAGAAAGGGCAGGAAAGGCCATAGAAAGGACTAGTAAAATAAGAAACTGGAGAGTAAAGTCAACCCATGGGATTTACTACAGGTGAAAGAACTTTAGCTAAACCAACCTGACGTATGTACCTCTCACCTGAGAGGAAAGCTGGTCTTATTTCAGCCCAATAAACTTTGCCTATATCACCAAACTGATCCTAAAGCAAATTTGGCTTGTCTTGTGTTGTTGTTGATCGTGGTAGCAGTGCATTTGTGTGTGTTTCTATTTTTTAAAAGGAATGACCTATAGTCAAAAGCAAAACACTATGACTCTTCTGCCCTGTCATCGAGTGGATCTGTCAAAGCCTACAGGATTTAGAGTTTAGGACAGAAATCAATTTTTATTTATTTATTTAGTCTTTTGTCTTTTCAGGGCTGCAGCCGCGACATATGGAGGTTCCCAGGCTAGGGGTCTAATTGGAGCTGTTGCTGCCAGCCTATGCCAGAGCCACAGCAATGCCAGATCTGAGGCACATCTGTGACCTACACCACAGCTCATGGCAATGCTGGATTCTTAACCCACTGAGCAAGGCTAGAGACTGAACCTGAATCCTCATGGATGCTAACCAGATTTGTTAACCACTGAGCCACAAAAATGAATTTTAAGCTGTTAGATGTAGCAAAGGAGAAACCCTTCTATTACCTTACCAGAAGCGTGTCTTCTCTACCCTTTGATGCTACTGGTAATAAAAGACCTAAGTGATTTACAGATCAAATTCAACAACTTGATTCACTGATTATGCTAGTTAGGAAGATTCCATAAAAAGTCAGAGTTCTGCCCAATTTAGCTACTTACTTAGGAGGTAAGTAAGACATATTATAGACTGAAAAAATGGTATTCAAGAAACAAGGAGACATTGACTGAGCACCTGCTATGTGTAAGGATGTGCTATATATAAAAGACACATTAAGAGGCAAGGGGTTTTATAAATATGAATAGTTTCAAAAGGAGAAATGTATTTCAGAAATATGATTTCTGTCTGATTTCATTATAATGCCTGACTGGACTGTCACAATAGAGTTATATTTAAAAAAATAAACATACAGAAAAAGAAACTCTACAAAAATAGTACTTTTGTCAGAAAGCTAAATATCTACAAGAAAACTGACAATCTTGAGAGGATAAAAGATGAAAACAAGTTATTTCCTAAATTTAAGACTATACTACAGACTAGTCAGAATAAATGGAGACTCTGGATGACCACAGACTCCTTTCCTAAATTTAGTTTAATACTATCTAAACATACACTAAGAATTCTATTCAGCTTTAAAACAATAAATGGACATATATGAACTGATGCTAGAAATGTAAAATGGTACAATCCCTTCAGAAAGTACTTTGGAAGTGTCTTCTAAAGTTAAACATGGGCTAACCATACGACCCAGCAATTCTACTCACACATATTTATCCAAGAAAAATGAAAACATTTGTCTGAACAAAGACTTGTACAGAAACGTTCATACCAGCTTTGTCCAGCATAGCCCAAACCTAAAAACAATCGATAGGTGAATGGACCTGTTGTGGTATGCTCATTAAGTGGAATATTAATTAGCAAAAAATGAAAGAAACTATTCATACTCTGACAATATGAATGAATCATAACATTATGCTGAGCAAAATCAGCCAGACACAAAAGAGTGCACACTCTACTATTCCATCTCCTATATGGAATTCTAGAAAGCAGATCAGTGTTTGTCTGGGGTTGGGAGTCAGATGTGGGTAGGACATCACGCAAGGGCACAAGGAAATTGGGGGGGTGGTTAACAGAAGTGTTCTTAAATTTAGTGGTGGTCTCTACATAAAGTTTTTAAAACTCAATTGAACACTTTTGAAGAGTATACTTTAATGTATGGATTGTGCATTTTATAATACATGTATTTCACCTAAGACAATTTAAAAACAACACCATTTTGGAAGTAACATATTTAGAACAAGGAAATAAATATATATCCCCACTATATGAATGGCACTATTCAGATCATATCAGGGTACGTCTATGAACAATTTAAAACAAACTAAAAATTAAAGAAATTTAAGACGAAAGTAAGTTGAATGGAGAGTGTGTCAGGCAATGCTATCATATATGAGAAATGACTGATTTTTTTTGTCTGGTGACAAGATGAAATATAGACATACATTTGTTCTCAAATGTATGAAATACTACCATCCAACGAGAAGAAATAGATACCTACTGGGTGGAGGTTATAGACACAGGGATTTTGCCCTCAATATATAGAAGACAATAATTAATTAGAGCTCAAATTAAAAAATCAAGTCACGCTTGCTAAATATTCACTATAACCCAGATAGAAAGGAATGTGAACCTTTTAAGAAGGTAGTTACTGGAGTTCCCACTGTGATGCACTGGGATCAGTGCAATCTCTGCAGTGCCAGGGTGCAGGTTTGATCCCCAGCCAGCACAGTGGGTTAAAATATCCAGCATTGCCATACGATGCCACTGCTCTGCTCTGATCTCTGGCTTGGGAGCTCCACATACTATGGGGCAGCTGTGGCATTGAGGGTTTGATGCCTGGTCCAGTGCAGTGGGTTAAGAATCTGACATTGCTGCAGCTGGGCACTGGTTGCAACTGTGGCCTGGATTCAATCCCTGTTCCAGGAGCTCCACATGCTATGGGCATAGCTGAAAAGGGGGAAAAAAATTACTGAGTTCTCACTGCTAAACTCTTCCTACCAGGCTTAAAGGAAAGGGCATTGGATAGGGTGACAGATTAGATGCCCGGTAAAAATCTTGTTCTTTTTTATTTTTGGCTTTTTATGGCTACACCTGTGGCATATGGAAGTTCCCAGGCTAGGGGTCTAACTGGAGCTACAGCTGCAGGATCCAAGCCGCATCTGTGACCTATGCCACAGCTCATGGAAACGCTGGATCTTTAACCCACTGAACAAGGCCAGGGATTAAACCCATATCCTCATGGATACTAGTAGGTTTCTTAACACACTGAGTCACAACAGGAACTCCCTCTAAGAGCCTTTATAGAGTATATTTCATTCCTTTTATAAAACCTGAAGTAAACTTTATGATTTCAAATTACTGAACTTTATACATCCTTTAATATCATGCCTTTCATATTTTGTTTAATATTTTAAAAATTAAGTTGTACTTTGCTTTTTGAATACATTGCTGTTCATCACTAACATATCCAATGCTGAGTTCCTGGTTGGTATAAGCCACCTAATGGTAAAAATTCTACAGTATGGAAAAATAAAATACACTTTAGAATGACTCACTTTCTGATGAAATTTCAAATATTACCTAACAATCCAAAACCATTGACACTGAAAAAGATAACAAGCTGTTTGCCCTAGAAATGGCAAATAACTGATCAGGAAAGTAGCACTTTTCCTACTTTTCAGGGGGATAAAAACGTTCCCCAGTGGTAGAAATGAGAAAAAGTTTAAAGTACATCATAAAGGTGAGGTGGATGTAAAGGATAATAGCATATGTGAGAGACATTAGTCACCTCCCTTCCATTTACTCTCCCCTTTTACCGGAAGATATAGCTTTAATTTGAGGATCCATGGGTTCCAAAGGAGTTAATTCCATTCTTTGCCTCAGGGATGGAAGACAACCCAGCAGAATTCAACAATTACAACTTCAATCAACATGGCCACAGTGCTAAGTTCTGAGGTGAAGTATCAGATACTTCTAGAATTAGAATAAATATCAAAACTTTTGTCAGAAATACTGAGACAAATACTATTTTTTTCTGGTGGAGCTAAATATGAAACAGTAAGCCTTAGGAGCTATTAGAAGCCAAATCAGAACCAAGACAGGACTTTTAGAATTAAGCTACCACCAGCAAGCCAGAATAAAGAAATGGAAGTCACTGAGCCACCTGATCATTCCCAAAGGAGCCCTGTCTTTGGACTTTTGAGTTACATTAGTTAATGTATTTCATTTGTGGCTAAAATCCATTGGAGTCTTTTTTTTTTTTTTTTTTTTTGGCTAAGTCTGCGGCACGCTGAAGTTACTGGGCAAGGCATCAAACTTGCACCACAGCAGTGACCTGAACCACAGCAATGACAATGCTGGATCTATAACCCCCTGAGCCACCAGGGAAATCTGAGGTATGTGTTTCTTTTAATTATTTTTTATTACTTTCAACAAAAAACTGAGAAGGTAGGGAGTTCCCGTCGTGGCGCAGTGGTTAACGAATCCGACTAGGAACCATGAGGTTGCGGGTTCGATCCCTGCCCTTGCTCAGTGGGTTAACAATCCGGCGTTGCCGTGAGCTGTGGTGTAGGTTGCAGACGCGGCTCGGATCCTGCGTTGCTGTGGCTGTGGCGCAGGCCAGTGGCCACAGCTCCGATTAGACCCCTA